>CM073772.1:17561669-18161669 GCA_037158775.1 Hetaerina titia | reverse complement strand
GATGGACACAATTACGAGACTTTGGGGAAAGTAGTGCGCGAAGCGATTATTCCCCAGTGAGGAGGCAGAAAAGTCGTCCGTCCAGAGTGAGGTGATCTTTTCAGTGACGCTGCCTTTGTAAAAAGAGAAATTGAGGGGACAGCGGGAAACCACCTCAATTAATTACCCCATTCAACTATCATTGTCAAAGATAAGGGATGGGTATGTGCCCTGGCAACCACGGGATTCGGTCCATGGGGGTCTATGTGGTCCGCGGCTTCAGCGGTCGTCATCACACTATGTATACCCTTGCCAATCGAAATCGGCAGCACTAAGGAAAAGGTGAAAGTGAAGAGGGCCGAAAGAGCTGAAGCTCTAGGGTAAGAGCTGAAGTCAAGACGAACCTGGAGGAAGGGAAATTTGGGGATGTCAAGGGAGAGATTGATAGGGGAAGTGTATATATATATTAGGGCTCCTTGAAGAGAGATCCGTTGCGTATTCGATTGTACATACCAACGTTTTGACGAATGGCTTCCTTGATTGCAACCTCAGATTCTTTGAACATAGTACAGCGATGTCTTCTTCGTGCACGACTCCTTGAGCTTGGGCTTTTCTTCGCTCGATGTCGGTAGAACTTCGTCCATCCCAAGTTACACAGCATTCCAAGTAGATCTCTCTAGTTTCACTTCTCGAATTCAGATTTTCGTCTTCAGCTTCTATCTTCCGCGTACTAGGATTTCATTTCTCTTCTTTCTGATGCGCACATTGTAATTCCAAAGTCTTCGGTTCATAGAAGTTAGAGTCGCTCGCAAATCCTCTCTCGTTTCCGCACCTATTGCAATGCCATTTGTGAACCGTCGGCTGTTAATTTCCTCGTACTTCAGCATGATTCCCTTGATGGCCATTGCTTGTGCTTCTTTCATTCCCCCTTTGAAACATACGGTGAGTAGTGATGACGGTAAGTTGCATCCTCGTCCAACTCCTTTGTTTATTTTGGCTTCTATTATCCTTTCGTTTTTCATTTGGGCGGTTTTCACCCGTCTTGTGGAGGGGAAGGATTATTCTTTTTCAATGGTAATTCATTCCAATTGCCTTCTTTCCAGTCCATAAGTGGCACATACTTGTTTACATGCAACTTTTTAATTTCGAACAGTACCCTCAAGCTGAGTATTAAGTGGTGCGACCTCCCAACCACTGCAGCTCGATGCGTCCTGTCCTACTGTGTGCGTCAATAGAGCGTTCATTCGGTTCCCTTCACTAATTCTCATGCTATTACACGAAAGCGGAGGTTACTTTCTTGAGGGACCTCGTGTATATATAATATTCTGAAGATCAATTTCTTTCAATCACCTTTTTCTAACTTCTGCTGCACAATTTCAATGTAATTTCTATCAGAAATGCCTTTTTTGAGGGGAAGGATATGCTGAAATCACTTCAAAATTATTAATCAGATTAAAAAGGGTGGAATACATTATAAATGAAAAGCGCGCAGCATCACAACATTTAAAAAATCAGTTTCGAAAGATTTAATCGAGAGATATCATATAAAATCCTCTATAAGCCCCATAAAATCCGGTCCCAGGCCCGATTTGGGATACGAAAGGAGTACATACGAGTAGAGAGAGTAAACTCGTATTTCGAGTTTAATAGATATATTGCTTTGATCAATCAACGTGATGAGATTTTTGAGACTTTTGGCCTTCGCGAATTCATTGCAAATATTTATTTCGAAAAAACGAAATTGAATACTATATTATCAGGAGTAAAAGTTAACTTCTGAAAGAGAAGCTCTCACACGGACGATGCTTTTACTTTGAGAATGATGATGCAGACTCAATGAGACCCTTCGAAAGAAAAAAACACATTTTCGAGTAGTTTTAGCTGCCATCTTTCAGCATTCCCCTTAACACATCATTATGGCAAAAAGCTAAAAGCGTGAATTCTAATAAATACAAAGGTTAGACAGGAGTACAGTGTGCCAGCAGAATCCTGTAATTAATATCTATAAAGAAAACCCTCGGAGAGAATGAAAGGAACACCACACAACTCCTTGAGTACAACTGTAAAACTCAGTCTACTTGAATGCAATTCGACGCGGAAAATACAAGGACATTACAAATGAAATTAACTTTTTCCTGGGAATATGTGGAGCGATAAGAAGAGCCATAAAAGGTGAACCATTAAGAGAAGACGGCATATAATTTGAAAGAGGAATCGAGAGACCAACAAGGAACGGACGATGAAAGAGAAGCTGGAAGAGGTAGGCAGCGGAAAGGGAAGAAAAACATGAAATGAAAAAGCGAGAATTTGTGGAGTATGCGTTACACGTTAGTATCCGTTGGATATGACCCACAGGTGAAGTCACCTACGAGTCAAAGAAAACGACAGGACACTATGTTTATTTTCAGAAAATAAGGGATTTAAAGTTAACGATTGATGAGGACCTGAAAGAGAAATGTCAGCATATAAGAGTTCAATCATAAAATCTATCATTCTAAAATTAGTAACAATTCTTAAGGTTTTGAAGATCCCGATTAGAATTGGCCATCAGAAGTAAACAATCTTGGATTGATGGGTTCTCGTCTATTTCTGTTAGCGTCGTCAGGATATTGTTGGCATGAAGGGGAGGAGGTCGCAGGCGGAGAGTCTCGTACGAGAACCATTGGTTTATAACTCTGAAGCGAACGAGATTTCGGCGCGTATTTCTGAACTGTCGATGTAGACATAAGCCTCCGCGAGTAACGGACGAATAAAAAAAAAGAAATCACAAAATGCGTGCTCTCGGCGCACGTATCGATTAATGACTTAATCCGCAAAACCCGAACACTGACATGAATCATTGGAGCGTGGACGTGGAGGGGATCAAGGGGTGGGGATATTGTGGAGGGGAGGGGAGGTGGGGAACCGAGGGAATGGGGTTCCGGGAGGGGGCCAGCGAGCAAGGATGACCATCGTATTTCCGACTTCGGACGAGGCTTATATCTCGGTTATATCCCCGGATTCGATATTTTCCAGCGCGGCTATTTATATCACTCGCGCTGCAAAATGCATTGGCGCAAATCGTGAATCAAATTTAATGCCCGGCGCCATCCATATTTTATGGACTCATCATCTGATGAGCGCTCATTCCGCGCCCACCCAACGCCCATCTGGGCTCAATCGCCAATCGGATATACGAGAACAAAAAACGCTTTCCAAATGACTGACGATCTGCGCAACATTTCCATATTTTGACGGGTATTCGTCCCGGGGAAAGTTTTTCGATGCGAAGTCGAATTTCAGAAGGAAAGAATTTCAAGCGTTGGTGGATGAATCCAGGAAAGTTTAGAGGTAATTTTACTAAGCGTCGATACATTGAAGTCATTTTAATTCAAACTAAAAATATATCCTTTTGAACACTATAAACCTGAATGAAGTGTTGATAGATTTCATTTTAACGTGTTTTTTGTCACATCGTTAAAAAATGAACATCGCACGTATTTTTCAATCTTCTATTATAGAAGACATATCCTGACGAATGTGATTAGCCATATTGAAACAAAATGAAGTGTCGAACGAGACTTTATTTGATGGTGGCGAATATATTTCATTAGCGAGGGAAGACTTGGAAGTACTTGGAAGGAAAAGCGAGCAGATGAAAGAATACCAGAGACGACTGCAAGAACGATGATATAAACAAAAATACCAAATCTTAAACAACAGTTCAAGTTATTTTTATTCAAATAAGTTCATTCTGATTCCTCTCCTCCCACGGCCTAATTTGTAAACTGATGAACAGATTAACTAAGTGGCGTGACTCCGTACTTACCGACCTGCTGCTAATTGCACTCCATATGCTTACGTAAATCTTAAGAAGAATACTTCTTGGTCTGCCTTAAAATGTTTATTTATTAAAATATACTTTGAAAGCCACCGCCAGCGTGTGTGACAGGGGATGAATACACGCCAGAATAAAGTTTACCCGAACATGACCCTAGCGCGGTCGAATGATGTAATTCTGATTCCATATCGTTCGTGTAAAAAATGACATCTTAAATCTATCTGTTCTACACTTAATCTCTCTAATTTTATTAACATGATGTGTTTTACCGTAGTCCGATGGGGGTACAAATACATTGTTAACATCATTGCTGAAGATACCTCCTTCCAATTTATGCCAGAGCTTCAATCTCTAATTTGACCTTCGCTCACGTGAGCGAGTTTAAGAGGCGTGGAGTGAACAGTGGGCAGTGAAAACGCCTGCTTTGAAACTATTTTTGGACAATTTTTTTGTTGTTAGCTCTAATAGTATTGCTGTTGTTACTATAAACTCGTCTCGAATGTAGAGAATTGTGGGTGAAAATTAAATACCACAATGCATTGAGACTTCGTTTCCAGTTTCTTTGGAAGTTTGTTTATCCACCCGCCCATAACCTTTTAGTAGCTTACAATTTAGCTATTGTGAGCCTGGCGTTGATTGAGCACCCGGCGCACGCTGCGGCGACGACGACCAGCACCAGGGGCAGAGGGCGAGGCGCTCGCACCTGCTCTCCGTCCACTCCCTCCACCCTTCCCACACGCCGCGATTCGTCAGGGGGGGGGGTGAGGAAGGTTTGACCGCCATGATGAAAAAAAGGCGTGTTGACGTTCTAAATGTCCTTGTCACCAATCAACTGATATAATAATCCACGAATAATTTAAGAGAATCACACTCTTCTAATCCTGCCCGCAGTTTCCCGGGAGCTGATGAGGATCCAGATCATAATACACAGGTCATGTCAGATTTAAAGGATTTATGGCACTGGTGGGTCGAATTAGTAAATAGACCGTAGTGGCGTTAGCCGGGACAAAAAAGATGGAGTACCCGGGCGAAATGGAAATATGAATGAGAGCAAGGAGAGAGGGAGAGTAGAAAGAAGTTGGGAACGATGGATGAAGGGCTACTAAAGTTGGATTTAAAATTATAAGAAGAGTACAAAGAAAAATGAATGGCAAGGGACTATGGATTGCAGACGAGATGATAAGGATGATGGGCGAAAGAATTGGATGGAAAAACAGAAACATTTAGGCAGAAGGGGGTAGAACGAACAAAGCGTGGCTGGAAGGGCGAAAGAAGCTCGGTGAAAGATGCAGTGCGAGGATATGAAAAAACCGCGAAGGAAGGGCAATATCGGTGTCCCATGCAGGAGGTGAAAGCACAGTCAGTATAGATGATCAATATAGATATAGCATTCATTTATTCTATTTAGCCTTAGTCCAAAAACAGAACTTTGTGACCCTTAATTCGGACTGTTTACAGTGAAAACAATGGAGACGATTACACGCCCTAGGTGGAGGAAAACCCACCCAGGCAAAAATCGAACCCGCGACCCTTGCGTTGATAGACTAGGACGTCAACCCGCTGCCACAAAGGCCGGCAAAATTATATCTATGCTTCCTACCTATACTAGTATATCTACTAGCATAGGGTGTCAATCCATAGTTCATCTATATGTTAAAGATAATAGGACCGGAAAGTTAAACATAGCGAGAAAATATGACATAAAAGAAGAAAGCGTAGGTCCAGGCTTACTCGAAATAGAACGGGTATTAAAGCAAAAATCAAAGACCGTGGAGGTAGACAAAATTCCCGGGAAATTCCTCAAAGTTTTAGGGAAATCTGGGAAGAAGAGTTTTTGTGGAATAGTTCGTAGCATTTATGAAGGAGCAATTGGACCGGTGCACACAATGGCGAGATAGAAAAGGAAATGAACGGAAATGTAGTCAAATAGGGATTAGAGGATGTCCCCAAGTCTATTTCAGTATGAAGAAATTAAGGTTTGGGAACAATATAAGATCGTGACAAGACGTAAGACGACAAAAACGTGAATGGAATATTATTATGGACTTATTGAGCATTTATAAGGAAGATTTCGACAAGACTAGTGTGGATTTTATGAAAAGTTATGCGGTTTCGAAGAAAGAGGAAGGCTAAGTTTAAAATTAAAATAGGAGATTATAAATTAGAGCAGGTGGAACAGTTTATGTATCTTTGAAGTGTTTTGGGCCGAAATGGTCAAAATATTAGGGACGTAAGGAGAAAAATTGCTGTAACAAAAGAAGCTTTCACAAGGAGGAAGGATATTGGTGACGGGAACTGAGTAAGGATGCTAAGAAAAAGCTTGTCAAAACTTTGCTATGAAGCATATTTATGCAAGGCGCGGAAACATGGTCACTGAAGCAAGAGAATAGATGTAGATTTCAGGGTTTTGAAAAGTGGGTTTGGAGAAGGATAAAAAAAACCATAAACACAGTAATCAACCCGAAGGTCGGTTTAGTAGGTGATGGTAGAGCTCACCCGTGTACCAAGCCCGACGGCGTGTGAATAATCACACATCAGAACAAGAATAAACAGAGGGTAGGGGGGCCAGTTCCTTTCCCTGTGCCGGTTATGGTTTCCCAGGAAGACCTGATACCCGAAAAATCAACTAGCTTGGGTGGAGCTGCAGGTGCCCAAAGTGCCTTGCCCGGGAATCGAACCCGGGACCCTCAGGTCAGCAGTCCAACGCTCTACCCGCTAGACCACCGCGACCCGCTGGAGAAGGATAAGGATGGTGAAATGGACCGAAAAGAAAACGAATGAGGAAGGCGAGGAGAGGGGTTTGCTGGGAGAAATCATATGGAGGCAGGGAAAATGGATGATGGGCGTATTGATTGGGAGTGGAATGTCACGTATTGCCTGCTTCAAGAATCACAGGGCTCTCAGCCTTATGTCTTCAGTACACTTTCATATCTACACAAATACCTCGGGATTCGTCAAAAAGGTGTGTGGTAGGGGTGCAAGTCCCCAGTTGGTAAGGGTAAGGAATGAGGGAGGGAGTGTAAGGGGTAAAGGAGAGGGAAAAAATCATCCACTTAAAAACCCTGAAAAGCAGACTAAGTGAGGGAATATACAATAGAGGGTCTCATACCTTAGATCCCATCTTATAATCGGGAGAGGATAGCCCCACCCCCATGTGCACGTGCACATACGTGTCGACAGCATTTATAGATCTAATCAAGAATTAATTGTACCCACTAATGAAGTTTTCGAGTGCATTAAAAGAAAGGAGATAAAAATGAACATCAGTCACATATTAATTACATCGGGTAAATAGTTCGCGGGAAGAACATCCTAGACTAATATTTTTAAGTTTTTATTTTAAGCTTTTTAGGATCAAGTCTCATAACAGAGATAAGAGAGGAAAAAGTGTCTCACACTCGCAAATACTTCATAGGTGACATCAAATAGTCCCGGGTGATAATAGAGAAAGACTTCATAGGCATAAATATAAGTGGATTCCGAATTTGGGAATGAATCGCTCGAATCCCAATCGAATACATTGAAAGCCTACTGAAATAATTGAAACTTACCTAAAATTGTTTTTCACTAGTCGACGAAAGAAGGTTTATAACCTCATTACCTGGCTAACATTACGCCTTGTGCAAAGACGGTGATGAGAAGATCTGTCATTTCATCTTTGACATTGATACCCTGCAAAGTATCGGATGTATCAATCCCGGCACAATAATGCCTTTTCTCTAGAGTGGGAGCATACCCTGCCGAATGGGAATAGGAAAGGAAGATCGTACGAAATAAAATTGAGTCTTTTCATACATGATAATCTGCAATCGGGGGAAGGGAATGCAAATATACATGCGATATTTTTAGATTACTAGAAATGGTTCGGCAAAGTCTCTCAAAATATGTATACAGATATTAAGTTATCATGACCTAAAGGAGAAACTACCAACTGAGTTAGGTACTTCTCATCTCGCACCAAATAGAAAAATTAGCCGTCGAAGCGCTGAGATCATTAGAGGGAAATGTAACCTCATGCTTGACACAGTGACGTGCTGTAAGGACACTACTCATCTTTGAGACACATTAACGGCCTTAGCTCCAACTTCGGCAACATCCTTAATTTACTTGAAACCGACAAAGGGATTTACAGAGAAATAAGGACGCCAGCAAATAGGGTACGTGCAGTCTGTTACATTCTAACGATTTAGGCCAGATATCAAGGCTTGGGGGTTTGAAAGAAACAAAACAATAAAACAGTTTCTGGCGTGACTTGGTGGAACATCTTCATATTGAAATTGAAAATAAACAACGTGGCTTTTCCACGTAGAAAATGTTTTATTCACTACCTAGGTTTCGTTATGGTATAATATCATCAGGTTAACCTAATGCTCCCCCACCATAACAAAACCTAGGTAGTGAATAAAACATTTTATATGTGGAAAAGCCAAGTTGTATATTTTTCAATTTCAAAGAAACAAAACATCTAAAGTAATGTAAAGTAAAATAGGTACAAGGCTTAAGGTATACAAGATAGGGATACAGAATCTAATCAGAACATACTTGCACGGGAGTGACAATTACATCAAATTTTGTGTGAGTCTCACACACAATAATGTGTGACTCGGCCTTATCGAAATTGGGTTTACTTAAAAAGGGATGGGCAGGGAAAGGGATTTTTGCATGACTTAGTAACAGTTAGGCCACATTTCGAATACGCGGAAAATAGTTAATAGCGAACGTGGGATAAAGTATGAAGTAATGAATTGAAAACTTTTTGAGACAAAATGCCAAAGAATTGGTAAATATTACTACAAGAACACTGCATTCGTGACTGGTCGGAGGAATTAGATTGGGACCCCTTGAAGTCAGATTGAACCACCAGGATATAACAAGTAAATGGTGTTCAGGAGAAATATTGCGTAGAAATCGCAGATATCAGTTGCAAAAAAACATTTAGGTAGATCATACGTATTACATGTTCGTCTGGTCCTCGGCAAAAATGAACTTGAATAAAACTAGAAAATTATTCTTTTCGCAAATGCTGCCGAGGATGTTAACGGAGATATAGTACATTGCTCATAAGTGAGCTAGCTATTTCGTTTCCAGCTATTGTGATGCAACTAAATGACGCAGCCATGCAAATTCAGCAGCGCGATGACGCCATCTCCATTACTACACCCCCCCGCGGCACCTTTTACTCGGTGTTTCATAACATCGTGGTGCAGTGCATTTCGAGTCGGAGCACCCGGCGTCGACGAGAGGACCCCCGAAAGACAGCGGGGAGATGCCCTCGGCGGCCGGGGAGAGGAGAGGAGGGCACCCCGCTCGCTCGAATCGCCACGGATGCTCCTGAGAAATTCATGGAGATGAGACCAACAAGAAAACATTTGTTTCGATGAGCTCTCCTTTCCATAAATACTTGACGACGTACCGCATCCGCCCGCCGGCGGAGGAGGAATCTGTAGGGTGGGAGGGTTTAAGGGTGAAGGGCGATCGAGGGGTTGCGAATGGAGGGGTGTGCGTTCGCGCCCGTCAAGTAGAATCTGCGAGGGGGAGCCTTAGGAGAGGAGGGGGAGGGATGGGGGAGGATACCCTTAGGGATGGGAGGGGGGGGGAGTAATGGGAGAATGGTAATGTTTGTCCGAGTGCGATGGAGGGCCGTGTCGTTCGGCGGCCCCCGGGGGGTGCGCGCTGGGAAGGCGATCGGGGGAGAATGGCGACGGGGGGTCAGGGGGGAGGGGTGTTATAGGGTTTGGGGGCAGAGGGGTGAGGGATGTGGTGGTCTCGAGGGCGGGCCGAGGGATTAGGGGTCGCTTTGTGGGATCGGGGTGCACGGAGTGATGGCCGGGAGAGACTCCCCCGGGGGAGATGCGTGCACACGAGGGGGATGCGAGGGAGGGGAGAATGGCAGTGGGTGCCCACCTCCCGGACGGATGTGCTGCGAATGCGAGGCATTTCTTGAGATGCGCGCTGAGACAATGAAGGAGTCAATCGGTCGGCGGCCTCCGATCGAGGCGAGCGATTGAGGAAGATTTTGATCGCGTGAGTGGGGAGTGAGATCCCCACATCTCCAATCACTTCCCGGATGCACTACAAAATATGAAATGATTTAAAGAAGGAGCCTTTGATTTCTTTGCGTGTATTTGGATGCGCCCCTTGGACATGCTGCATCTGAAGATGCTCTGCAGTAAGCCGGAACAACTAGGAGGTTTATCAATAAGGAATCGGCTTGGATTTGGAAAGAGTAGATCTTGCGAAATGCAGCCGGCTCTTTTCGTGCTCGACGTTTCGACGTCTGGTGAAAATAACACTCTGGTTGATGGCAATATTATTGGATTTTAAAAAGGCTTACGACAAGGTTTACCATGGGATGCTAATGAAAAAGACGTAATAGGCAGACAGGGAGACAAGGGGAAAAAACCAAACGGAATGGTTTTGGTAAATTTGAAATTAAATGTCAATCACCTGCGAGGAACATGCACGGTAATTAATGGATCGGTTGAAAAGTATTAACGAAAATCTAATTGAAGACGTAGGAAGAAATACTCATGGAATGTCGATTTGACTCGGAATAAGAATTTGTGTTAAGCTTCATATAGTTTGAAAGAAAAAAATGTTATCTGCATCTATATTTACACACTATCAGGAAAGCCACAAAGGCGTGTGCCGAGGAGGCGAGAGGGGATGGGGCTAAAAAGGATCTTCTTCCATAGAAGATAATATTAAGGTCGTCAGTAATAAATCAAATGTGAGTCAAATCAAAAGAATAGGTGACACGAATACATGTGCATAAATTAAGGGACACACCCTTCTGAATGGACAACAGCCTCGACGTGATGGAAGGGCTTGTGCTTTGACTTCAAAAGCTCTAAATTAGATACCGTAGTATATACAGCTGCGTCAAGCGGTGGCTAGGTAGATAGATACATTTTTCAGGCATATTGGACACTGAATTTGAAAAAAAAACGACTTGTAGTTGCACTTTAAAAATTATTTCATTTAGAAATAATTTAAGATGATCGAATATCGCAGCATGCACTTTTACAAAAACAAGTCGAGACTGTAGAATTATACATCAGCCGTTTAAATTGTTCAAAGCGTCTAACCTAGCTTTTGGCGTAAATCTTAATATACAATTTGCATAAATCGTGAATGATATAATGCCTAAATAAAGGACGCGACAGTTCAATCGTCACTCCTCATTGAAGTGAATGAATTGTAATCTTGATCATGAATGAAACGCATGCCGATTTATATATCATTAGGAATATGATAAGCGCGTGTACGTGTGTGTATGGTGTGAGATCCTGCCATGTACTCTAAGTCGTGGTTTGTAGAGTACTCTTGAGTTTTGATTCACATTCCTTGAAAGAGCATGCACCAGTACGCGAACATTATGGGGACATTAATACGATTGTCCTCGCAGCAAAAGTGAAACTTGAGCTCATTAGAAAAGGAAGGAAAATTGGAACAATCACTACTTACGGGGATGCCCGCTGGTGTTTGCTGACGGGAGGGTCACACGTGATGGCGCAGCGTTAATTAGGTCATCTAGAAAAAAGGAATGTGTTATGTAGTCTTGGTGTATTTATTTCACTCGTGGAATTCGAGATGATTTTTGGCAGAATAAATTGAGCAGAACTATAATAAAACATTGGCGAGGATAGAAGTGGAAAGGACGGAACTGCGGCGCTATATATTTTGCGATGTTTTCTTTTAAGCTAGACCAACCACCAACTTATGCATATATGTACATGAATACGCAGGCACATACATACATGAATGCATACAACGCACACACATAAATGCAGGCCCCGCCTCACCACGTCCGAGCCTTGCCACCCCTTTCCCCGGCGGTGTCCCCCCTGAGCACACAAAGCGACCCCACATCTAAAGTGCCATCAATCCGTTTATATCCTCGGACGGTTTGTCTTTCATTTCCCACTCCACCCGCCCCCCCCCTTCCGACTCGCCCCCTCCCCACCCCAGCACACTTGTTTGTACACACTCGAAGGGGGTTTATTCTGCTGCGGAAGGACCCCCCCTCTTCAACACTCACTCCTCCGGATGGCTTTTAGGGGGTGGCCAAAGGACGCTCCTGCAACGCAAGACGCTGCTTTCGCGATTCTTGGATGTTTGAAATTGTCTTTCGCGATCGTAACGCTCCCGAGGACAACGGTTCAGTTTCCAACGACCATTAGCATTTATATTCAAATACATCGACAGATTTGAAAATACTCCGATAAATATTCCGCCCTGAGTCGTTCTTCCGCCAAATCATATAAATGGCCTCTGTAATGGCGGAGTAAAACGTTTTGGCCAACTTTCCCAAGTCCTTGCACGGAAGCATCCTACTTTATAGTACAATAGCAGATTGTATGTAATAATTGTGTTCTCTTTGAAATTCTTCAAACGTGCATGCAATAATTTGGTATATTTGCATACATGTATGGTGCCTTGTTTGTGTGTTTATGTGTGTAGTATATGTATATGGTTGATTATGGAAATAATGCGCATGCTTTCCTTGCACCGCGACTATCCATAGCAGCGCGGTAAAACCGGTCGGGAAATTTGGTGGGGAAATCTACCCTTACAACTCAGCCGGTTGCCAGTTCCTCCGACAAGCCTGCACAGAAAGACGTGCCTCCGCGTGAAGTGTGTTTTTCGGCTTTGTAACACGGCGCATGGCACGGCCAAGCTCCACCATCACAATGCCCACCAGCCACACGTCATTCATCGTAATCAACTTCCTGGCCCGGAGCACCACCCCAGGTGGTCCCCCAGCCCCTTTCAAGTACCAACTTGGCTCCGTGCGACTCTTTTTTGTTTCCCTGGCTGAAGAGAGAGCTGAAAGGAAAACATTGGGAGACCGTGGAAAACATCCAAAAGCATGTTACTCAAAGTTCCTGTGAGATATTCCCGTTGAGGAGTTTCAGAGTGTTGCCTTCCAGGAGTGGCATAGACGTCTCCGCAAGTGTATTATTGATGCAGGGAGGGGGAGGGAGAGTATTTTGAAGAATTTTAAGTATATGTACAAGTACGATCAAAAAATCAATTATTCCCAGAGAATGTGAATTACTTTTATAGTGTAGCCTGTATACCTGTATATGCGGTGAAATAACCAACCTCAACCATTGGACGTAAGAGTCGCTTCGCGGGAATGATGCGGGTCAGGGTGCACGAACTCGTGAGAGGTCACGAATGTGTCACGAATTCTCACTCCTCACTTATCCAAACGAGCACGATAGGAAAATTTGTGGGTCCCCCTCGAAGATATTTTCACCCCCACCCCAGGGACCGCAGACCAAAGCGGAAGCCCAACGGCTCGGGGCGACGAAGGTGCACGGAAGACGCATCGCGTCATGGCACTAATCAAATCGGGCGAGTTCTCCAAAGGACGAAACTCTAACAGCAGTTACGCAAGGAGGGAAACATTCTTCAACGCAGTGGAAAGTGACATTCCATATTTCACGTGATCACGGTTGAAATTGAGACACGCTGCCGTAAATATCGAATCGAACCTCGCCGATTACTCTCATCAGAGAATAGGTTTCGAGTGCACTGACCTTTGAGTTGCTACTGTGGACAGTGAGTTTGAATTCCACTGTCAAGGTACTGGATGAGGACACGAAGGTATTAAGGAATACATTGTTGAAAGCACGAATCACTCTGGGGCATTTGAGGCCGAAAGGGCGTTGGGCAAGGAACTGGAACGGGACCCGACGTCATGGGGTGTTGAGGGGACTCTCGACGAAGAGTGGTATCGGCGGTTGACGCGAAGGGGGGTCAAGGAGGGGTCAAGGAGGGGGAGGGCAAAGGGTTGGCGCATCGACTTTGAGCGACTTGTATCGCAGTATTTCAAATACGTAGTTCTGCACAATTCTGTGAAATCTTTGATTGACAGAGAGGACCGACAAATAGTTTTAAAGTAACGGTACGGTGAAAGTGAGAAACGACGAAATATAGGAACATTTTTCAACATTTCCATTTGCATGGCGCTATTCGTTTCGGTGAAAGTTCAATCTCACAAAACGGCACACTTGGGACACTGGGAAGTGTGCCAAGTGTTGGAACACTTCTAAGACGCTCGACTTTCGTTTGTCTAAATAATTTCAAGAACGGCGCTACGGGTCAAAAAAGGTGAGATTAAGGCAAGGAGTTGACAGGAAAACATCCAATCATAAAAAGTGGTGAAGGAAGGAAGTTCAGCTGCTAATTAGCAACGTGACATGAATTAACCGTCGCCAGGCGGGCGTATGGGTCAGCGGTGAGAGTAGTACGGCGGCGCTTCCCTTAGGGGCAGGGGGCGCAGGTCGGGAATGGTGGGGGTGTCTGGGGATGGAGAGGAGAGCGTGCGGTTGTCACGCTGGAGGCGGGTGGTGTCGGCGGAGGGTGTTCGCTTCGAGGGGGCCGGCGGGGGGCAGGGGGATTACTGAGCTGGCGAGGGGAGGAAATGGAGTGGGCGGAAGGGTGAGGGAGGCGCTGCTGCGAAGCCTTATCTCCCCTCGCACGGCTCTCCTCTCCCCAGAATGAGAGCCACCCCTGCTCCAGGACTCCCTCTCTCCGGGGGGGGGGCCCTCCGCCGATCCCCGATCCACCCCCATCGCGATCAAAGCAAAGCCCGCGCTTCGCCCCAAAGGGGGCGGGGCGAGGGGAGGGGTTGGGGTGGTGGATGTTGACGGGGTTGTTTTCGGAGGCGGGGGAGCGTCGTCGGGGGGGAGGGGAAGGGTCGGGAGCGAAGCGCCCCTCCCTTGGGGCTCAAGAAATTAAGATCAACCCTCCGCCTGAAATTGGATTCTTTTAAAGAGGCGAGGGATAGGGGGAGGCGAGGCGGCCCACTCCACCCCTCGCGGGCCGCATTTGCATTGTCTCGCCTCCTCCACCCCAATGTCAATTGTTCCCAAGGTGGCGGGCTCAAAGACCTGCGACTCGTATTAAGATAGCGAATTTTTTAATGCCCAAATCTTATTCTTTCCGCTCACGACGACGATGATGATATAGGTGAAATGATAAAAATACTTAGATCTAACTTTATTAAACGGAAGTCAATCCTTTTTATACGCTGGATGTAACTAAATAAAGTAAACTAAGGTAAACTAAGTACTAAAGTAAATAAGGTAAACTAAGCTCGAAAATTATTCCTAAAAATCTGGAATCCGATGTTAGGTGTCCCTTTCAGGATACATGCATTAATACTCGTATTTGTCCCTTTTAATTCCTCGGTGGTTCTTCCACCTACTATGCAACAAAAATGGATCGTTGATGTATGAAGTATGTGATCACTGAGTAAAGTCCTCTGTACGTAAAGACCAAATGGTGTCTCGCCGTAAGGAAGCCAAGGACATAAATAAAATTCCTGATGTCGTGGATTTGCTTTATCCCTCTTCACTTAATTTCGCGACAAAATGATAAAATTCCGTTTGGTGATTCCAGAGAGAATTCCATTAGTCCCGTGCATTTGTGGCCTCAAATTTACCGATTTTATTTCAGACAATCGTCAATAATTTATTTAATCCGGGTCGCAAGAAAGAAATTTTCTTCAATCGGCGTCATTAAATTTTAGTGCAGTGCAGTAGAAAGGTAGACCTACCTTGGAGAGACTTTCATTTTCACTTTTCTTGGCTCTGGATCATTTATTACTCTGATTTGCTTTATTTTTGCGATGGCATTATGAATCTGCTAGCACATTTACCAATTGTAACCTGATCAGTAGGCATTGCGGATCAGTGGTTGTTATTCAATCAGTAATGTCTCTCCATCCCAAAGGTCCATGTTAGCATCCTATGATCTTGTCCGGATTAAACCTCAATTATAGTTCCTACGATGAAGGTCATCGAAGAATTACTTTTCAAAAATGAAAGAACATGAAGATCCATTGAAGGAACATGAAGATCCATTGAAGGAACATGAAGATCCATTGAAGGAACATGAAGATCTATTGAAAGAGACTTTGCTTCATTAGACGGTTACCAGAGAAATGCAATGAAAAAGAATTGGATGCAAGGTTGGGAAGGAGAAGATGGTGGGAGAGGTGAAGAGTGTCGTCTTTAAAAACTCTCTCTCTCCCCTTTTTTCAATTTACAGTCCATGGAGCCTTTCACGGTTACCTACATATTTCTTAATTCCGACACAAATCGTGCAATAATAAGCTTCCCCTTGTGGACATTTTCCATTTTGGGAAAGGAACAGAAGGAAGAATTTGTTATTTCACAACGAATATTTATTTTCCCAAATAGATGATTTTCGGTTTTCGGCATCTTGAGTCACCCTCAGAGGGCAGGGTGCAAACCACTTGGCACTGGGTTGGGTGTGGACGAGGGAGGGAGAGATGGAATGGATTGTGGAGCGGGGAGGGGTGAAGGCTGATCGCAGTGCAGTTCACCTCGTGAGTCAGAGTGAATGCCTGGCAATTTATTCTAATTTTAATTTCGGTGTCGTTTTCATAGAACACACCTGCTTTCGGCACTGGTTTCTTTGAGTGAGCAATTCTGCAATAGCAGAAGGTTGAGAAGTCTTTGCAACCAATTCTTGCCCCTGGCTGAGATGTGGACGAAGGAATAGATTTGGTTGCATATGATCCGTTCAAAAACAACCTCCAATGGGCTCTGATTCTCAAAAAAATAATGAAGAGAAATTGCCCCACAATCAGCGATGAATGACCTCCATCCGACCTCTTTCGTCATTTTCGACGGATTTTGCTCGAAGTGTAAACTCTGTTTCTTCAAAGGAAGAAAACGTTTTAAAAATTAGGTCGGAATTGATTCCGGCGTGTCTTCTGGTGGGGTAACAGATTTTGCTCTCGGCACACTCATAGAATATTAGTACCATGTAGACGAACGGAGAGCGTAATTACATAGGGGTTTACCGTGAAGCAAGAATATTGCAGCAGTGCTGCTTCAGTGGAAAAAGTCCTTCATTCCATCATCCTTCAGTACTTGCATAATATTAGGTTGGGGAAAAAGAAATCCATTATTTCTGCGTGAAATTCAACGGAGACCGTAACTTCACGGTCTCGGCATCTAAAATAAAATTTTTTAAGCATTTTTTTTACATCGATTCACGACCGAAGCTACATTCCTTGAATATTTAAATTTATTTAAGATGTTTCCGATTGTCCGATTTGGGTCAAATATGCAACATATTGTTTCATAATTTGTTGCAATTTTAAAGGCAGCTTCATAATGCCTCTCTCATAGAAGTCTTGGTCCTTTTTGGCGAAAAACTACATTAATCTATTTTCACAATCTCTTGTTCGCAATTTCTTATCTCTCAGGAAGTTTTGCTATGCGAAAAAAGGGTGGTAATCGCTTGGTGCCAGAGCCGAACTATATAGTATGGTGGATGCATTAAAGCCTCCCAACCAAGCTCCCGGAGTTTCTGGCGAGTCACTACAGATGTGTGTGGTCTTACGTTGTCCTGACGAAACATAACAACTCTTATGTTGTTCTCTGAACACTGGCCATTTCTGGTCAATTGCTAGCTTCAAACGGGCCGATTGTTGACAGTAGAGACCTAAATTTAGTGTTTGGTCATACGGAAGCATCTCATAATAAATGATTCCTTTGAAGTCCCACCAAATACACTGTAGAACCTTCCTGGCCGTTAGTCCTGGTTTGGTCACCATTTGAGCTGTTTCACCACGCTTTGACCACGATCGTTTTCGCACAATATTGTCGTATGTGACCCATTTTTCATCCCCAGTCACCATCCGTTTAGGACATGGGTCGAGTTCGTTTCAATTGGCCAAAGCTTCACAGATGGAAAGTCAATCCATCATGTTTCTTGGTGTTAATTGGTGTGGCACCCAAACATCGAGCTTCTTTTCGAATCCAGCTTTGCGTAAATAGTTTAAAACTGTTTAATGGTCGATCCATAGCTCCTGGGCGATGCTACGACTACTAACATGCCGGTAACAACTTCGATTATTTCTGTGCTTTTATCGACATTTTCAACTACGGGCCTGCCTGTGCGAGGCGCATCTTTAACATCAAAAATGCCTGAACGGAAACGACAAAACCAAAATTGCACGTAATTAGCTGTTACAGTATTGGCACCATAAACACCATTCACAATTTCAGCGTCCTGGCTTGCATTTTCGCCTTTATCAAAGACAAACTGTAAGATGTACCGAATTTTCTCTTTTTACACTTCCATTGTTAACACCATGTAACTCACAACTGAATGGAACAAACAGAAAACAGCAAAAGCATTTTTTTGTTGTCAAATATCATCTTGACAACGAGCATACACTTGAAATTGTCTGATAGATACTTTACGAGATATCCATCACCAAAGCCATCTACTGAGCACATAATGGATTTCTTTTTCCCCCATCTAATATACTGGCTTTCACATGTCCTGCTACTGATTTGTCCACCTATTTCGAGAAAGGCGTAATAACATCACATCGACAAGTTCATTCCTAGAGGATGCCGCCGCTCCTGCCAGAGCAATTTTGAGGAATCGAGTCGATCACAGAATATCAATCCGAGGGATCTTCGCCCCTGGCTTCGTCCAATTAGTTTCCCTCCTCTCGTTTCTTGTAATAGGCGTGGGGTCATGGGGGGGAGGAAGTGGGTGGAGGGTGGTGAGATCCAGATTCGGCTATCTGTTCACCCACTCCTCGAATTATTTCTTCATTTGCCATTCTGCCAACCCATTTTATTTTCATCAATCTTAGAGTGGGCTGCTTTCCCATCGCCTCTGATATTCTTTCCTCAGTTACTCCGAGTCTCGCATACAAAAGTAACTATGTGCAAGTTATCATAAACTACCTGCTTATTCCTTTTTTTTATAATTGTACTGTTAAATACATGAATTGAAAGGAGAATATTAAGGCTTTTCCATGAGGGTGCACGTGCGAAACAGAAGAAGGAACGAACTTCACTTGTTAGTGCGAGAATGAGCAAATTGAACGCCCAAATACTCGTGCATTATTTTACCCCGTTATACATTTGAGTGAAATATGGAGTACTTTAACCTCAATTTTAAAATCCAGCACGAGTCATCGAGTGATCAAAACTGAATATCTACGTCAGATCTATGTTAGCGGCATGAAATGCTTTATCTACTTTTATCAATATTATACGAGGGAAGACTGAGAACGAATGCACACATGCTAGTAGAGCGCAAACAAAAACAGATAGCAAGATCGGGCAAAAAGTACATCAAAGTACAATTATTAAGTTTCAAAATCGTATATTTATTTTTCAGCATAGGAACCGTCTTACGGCTAACACATTTCTCTCAACGTGTAACCAGTTTTTACATTCCGTCACTGAAAAACTCTTCCAAATTTTCTCGAATCCAGGACTTGACAGCTGCCTTCACCTCATCGTCCGAGGTGTAATTATTACCCTTGAGGTGTCTCTTTAGTTGAGGAAAAATAAAAATCGTAAGGCGCAAGATCGGGGGAATAAAGAGGATGTGGAATCGGTTCAAATTTCAGGTTTCGCAGAGCCTCTCCAGTTGCGCGCGAGGTGTGTGGACGAGCGTTGTCATGTTGCAAGATTATTGGCGCCGGGCTGCCTTTTACACGACGAATTCGACTTTGGAAGTGTTCTAGATTCTGTGTATACTGAGAAGAATTTACCGTTATCTCTTATTCTAGAAAATCGGTCACATAAACTTGGGGAGTATCCCAAAACACAGTCAAATGGAGTTTCATCAACAATTCTGGCTTTTCTAGGCTCGCAACCACGAAATTTTACTGCTCATCGATTTACAGTAGACCTATCAATAGCATCGTCACCACAAACAGCCTTTTAAACGACGATAAATCCCGAACCGGAGAGGACTTCAAAGGTTATTCGGAGACCCGAATAACCTTGGAAAACAGACGATAAATCTCATAAGGACTCACTTATTTAGCAGTTAAAAAATTCGACAACAGCACGCTGTTTAAGTTGGATTGGCATAGCGCTAGATCACGCTTCCATACTTTAGTTTCTCGAAATACATTGGATGAATGAAACAATCTCAAACCTCCATTTTGAGGAGGAATGTTACTTCCATATTCCATTAGGAGTGCTTCTGAGAGTAATCTTGCTTGTTGTCTAAAAAGCATTGTGTGCACTCGTTTTCAGCCTACACCCGTATTTTTTCAGAGTGGCAGCAGATTTGGCTCATAATATGCGAGTCTTCTGAGGCAATTGGGGAAGCAAAAAAAACTAAATGAGAGGGTTTATGATTTCTCGACAGTGATGGAGGGTGAAATATTCCATCTCCTCTATAGATTGGCCGAAAGGTGCTAATGACTTTAGACATCCCTCATTAGAGAGGGGAACACAGTGTGGTAGTATCAGATCGCGAGTGTCAGCTGGCGATCGCGGAAAACCAAAGAGATCAAGTGCCTTGGGATTTCGAACGCGAATTGGAATATCGGAGTGGCAGAGCAAAACCTCCTCAGATAAGAAGATAAAACCATGGCGCTATCTTAGGAGACGCAAGGAGACAAAGGAAGCAAAGTAAGTTTAAATAAAAGTTTTAAAATAGTTTGAAAAGTAATGACGTCAGGCAAAACAAAGCGTCAAAGGAAAATGTATAGATTGCTGCGCAAAAACGATGAATACGATTATGAAAAAATAATTCAGAATCTTTAAAAGCGTAGTGATACCTTATTATCGAATATTTAGGGAATAAACCTTATGGCCTCACGCCTGGGAAATAGAAGGGAAAAAAGTTCGACAGTACATTCTTTAAAGGCAAAAAATATGAAATTGTTACAGAGAGACTAAAAAATGTGTTGACATTTCCTCCCAGAACGTTTACAGGAAAATATTGATGGAATAAGCGCAATGTGGTAGCAATGCGTGGCCTACCCAACTGAAAAACTTATTAGTATTATTACTGTTCTGTTATTGTTGAGTATACTCATTAGTCTCATATTATTGTTCAAAGAAAGAATAGAATTTTCGAAGTAGTCGGGTGGAAGTGAAATCGCTGGTGAGATGTTCGGTTAAATGTTCCTGAGGCCACAAAAGATTACCAATATACATGAATGATTATGTAACGCGCGCACACACACACGCTGTACTACCTAAAAGATCTTTTTCAAGTCCTTACTTCACTCTTTGGCTTAAGAACATTATTAGCCTACGTGAATGTACGAGCAAAAGAGCGTCAAGGAAAATCTAAGAAGTATGCGGGATTGGTATGCATTGGATCAACTTTGTGAAAATCAGCCAATTACGAGATCGCCCTTAATTCCTACGCTATTACAAAAAATGCAATTATATTAATGTTATGCTAAGAAAGGAGGGCTCGGGATACAGATCCAAGTAAAAAAAAATTATATATTATCAAGAGTCTGAAAGTCAAGCCTGGAATTAAGACAGTATCTTTTAGAATTTACAGGTATGTCAGGAGCATATTCTTATTTCATAATAAGATGTGGATAAAAAAGTGGAAGAACGCCAAAAATGGGAAGAAATTAAATTGCGGCGCTAGAGGAGAAAGGTGAAGGTCACTTTGACGGATGACGCAACTGAGGTTGAGGAGAAAATTCCAAACAAAACCCGTTGAGAAGAATTATTACCGTATTTGAGGCACACGATGCCCGATGAAGGCGCTGAAAGAAAGACTAAATGGGAGAGTTGAAGAGGATGGAATTCAGAAAGGGATCCATAAGCCATTTTGCGGAAATTGAGCCGTATTTACAAATGCCCACAGGATCTTAAAACATTCCTAAAAAATAATCCAGCTGTCAAAGCATAATTTTTGCAACGTAGGTCGACTTGAAACCACAATGCAAAAAATAGATCTAAGTATAAAATAGAGTCGTCATTAAATTGTGAAAAATCGCAAATCAATCATATTGAAGGGGCGTTTTAATATTTACTTTTCTATTTTTCTAATGAAATTTCCAGGAAAATCGTATACAGAAACTAAAATAAAATAAAAGCAAAGAGTAAAACATACAATGTCAATCGATGATTTATGCACAGAGGTTTCCTGTGCAGAATTTTCACTTACATGTCCGCAAATCGCTTACCTGTACATAATTTATTGTTTTACACACATTGAAAGGCAGAGGTCATTGACAATTCTCACCGCAAACCGGACAGGGCCTAACAGAGCTGAGATCAAAATACCCCGAATGAGAGCTGCCCTTGGGCAAGGGTTCCCTTTTGGCCTCCCCCCTTGCGTGCCCCGGAGGGATTGTGACAGGGCGTGAGGAAATTCGCAGATGCCGCCCCCCCTTGCTGTCATCGGCGGGCGAAGGGCGCGGCGCTTTGGACGGGAAATCGAAGCGGCACCAAAAGGAAGAAGAAAGAAAAACCCGAGACAGTCAGTGCCACGCGCAGACGAACGGGGGGGGGGCTGCCCCCCCCCAATGAGTAGATGACAGGAGGCGGCCCTCAGCCCAACCGAGACGTTTGCCGCACCACGTGCTGACCTCAATGTAGTGACTGTGGCCGGCCTTGTGCCGAACTGCGTGGAATGGAGTTCGTGGGTTCCCGCGCGGGATGATGTCCATTTTCTTCCGTCAGAGGAAACCGCGGCTATCAACGGGAGATTCGAACCAACCTGAAATTACGTGAGGAAATGGACCACACACGGAAGCCCAATACACGGGGGCTTTGAGGTACACACTGCTAGATGAGTATGCTGACCACGCGCTGAAACGTGGTGGTCGATGCGACGGGGTTGTCAAGGGTGAAACCGGATGAAATTACTCAATTCGAAAAATATTTTTATCCTATTGCTTTGTATTGAAAAAGCTCCAGGCCTGAACAAATTTGGAAACAAATAGTTTTCCCCCGCCCCAGAACAGACGGCTGGCCTTGAAGTGCTCAGGAGAAGATTACAAGTAATGAAAGGATGTCCAGGGAGGAGAAGAACCTCAGAGGCAGACCGAGGGTGAACTTACTGGAGCAAGTGTTGAAAAGCACTTGAGAGAAGAATTTAGAGGGAGTAAGACGATTGGCAAAATAAGGATAGCTTGAAGAGCACCAAACAAAATACTTGCTCTGTTAGCTCTTAGCATTAAATGAAACAAAATTAAATTAGCTCACTTAAAGTATTTCCTTTCCTTATAAAAATATTTTCGGCTATAAAATTGGCATAGTTTAGTTGATATATTAGGAACATATTTGTAATATTTTTTCCTTTATTAATAATATGGTAGTTCATTTTCCCTACTTTTACTTTAATTTTATCGATTCGTGTACCTTAAAGTAGCACACGCAGGGTTTGTCTCCTAATTCGTAAAACGAGTTGCTTATTTAAGTATTCGAGAAAAGGTTAAGTGTTTCTCAGAAGACGCGGATAATCGTCGCTGGGTGACTGCGGCCGTCCACTCAGCGCCTTCCCCCCTACTCCCCCCCTTTACTCCGGCCGCCCACCCCCTCCCCCAGCACATCCCTCTCTCTACTTGACCGACGTATTAGCCCTTAGGCCGTTCTTGTGATGCCTCCCCGTCCACAGTCACCTCTAATATAACGTTCTTAACAAAACCATTCCGTCTTGAAGTGACCACAATCCATTTGTTCATCCTTCCATGTCGTCCTCGCCTCATCTTGCTCGCTCTATGCTCTTCGCTTCCCAACCCGTCTCTGTTTAATCTTCAGCGACCAGCCGCGAGCACCGCGCTTCCAATGCTGTCACGCATTCCACTCTAGTCTGCTGTCACAATGACCAATCTTCCAGGAGGGTGGCCATTGCCACCCTTGCGCTGGATTCTTCACTGGCATCGCCGCTTCGTGTTAAATCGGCTTGAGATTTCCTCCAATTCATGTCCCTCGTGCTCTATTCATCCCGTTTTCTTGGACAATTTTGAGAAAATTTTCTTATTCCAATTTCTTTCACCGAATGCAGATATCACATAACTGAATGGCAATCGAGAGAGTGATTTACAGTACTTGTACTCTTGCAAGTGTTGGGTCTAAAATAAGTTTATCAGATTGTCACAATATTCTTTGTTTAACTAAAAAGCACATTGCGTCACCGACTTAATAAATACTGCTGGAAATCGACAGAGGTGCAAATTCATTTTTGATACAAAGCATCTTCCATTTCAGTTCAAAAGGGAAGGGCGGTCGAGATGTCAGACTCCCCCGCTACCTTTCACGCGTCAAATTGTTCCCAGTTCCTTTGAAATTCCTTTGAATAAGGATATGAATCATAAACCATTTGAAAGGTATTAAATATTCATTGAACAAATCAAACTATAACCATATTGTATAATGCGAAAATGACAACCATATCAAAATCACCTGCGATTTAAAAACTCTCACCCTTCATAAAATTTTAACATATCGTGTATTAATCGTGTTTATAACCCAGTGAGCTCATCCACTCTTTAAAAATAACTTCATCAATGTTTCAAATCATTCAGGAGCAAAATTTGTTGAACCATAAAGAAGTCAATTTTCAAATATAAACATTTTTCCAGATTCGCCATGTTGAGACTACTGTGCGTCAAAAGCAAGAAGAGTAGAGAAAACTCGAGAAGGGACTGACAATAATAAAGATATTAACATGATTAATATGGCAAATTCTAAACGTTTTTGAAAAAAACAGGTATGAAATATCTACTACAGCTGCACGTTTGCATTCCCTCACTCGAGCAGCAGAAGTAGTTTAAAACACAAAAAATGTAGGAAATTTTCTCTTTGCCGGTATAGTGTTTGCGTAAAATTTAATTCTACGTTAATGAGTTCTATGTTTACTACGTTCTATGTTTACTAAGCTTCTTCCAACTCTTTCTTTTAATACTATCGGCACCCCTCGTTGGGTCTCGTCCCCTCTACTGTATATTACTCTATGACTATCACTGCAGCAATCCCCGATATCCTTCCGTCTTCCCTCCCGAAGCACAATTACGTCTATATTTCCTATTCTCATCTCTCACTTTATGCGTATTCTCTAATTTTCCTGAACTCAACATCGTTCTAACATTCCATGCTCCTATTCTAAATAATTCCGTTCTCGTCTGGCTCCTCTGCGCTGCCAATGTTGCTTTTGCTTTGCAAGGATTTCGTGAGATGACGACCGCGGAGGGCTTACCTCTCCCGCTGCCGGGCACGACAGATTATAATACAGAAGCAGCACAGAAGACAGGAGAGAATCGAATTAGTTCGAATAGAGATTTGGAATGTTAGGACGATGTTGAGGGCAGGGAAATAAGAAAACATGAGAGCGTACATAATGTGTCAATACAGCAATATTTGCTGCATCGACATACACACTAGGGCAATACGCCTCGAGCTGCAGTGTTTCGAAGGTCTCACCCCTTGTCGTTTGTTTATACATTAGCCAGTCAACATGAACAACACAATTGGAAATCCCGCCAAATGTACAATCCGTTTAGTGATGAGGTTTTTACTGGCAATAAACTTCAAAACTGATGACATTCACCTGAAAATTTATGCTGTTGCCGACTAAGTGACGAGTGACAGTGTTGAGCGTCAGTGGTGTTGCTAACTTAAGGGAGAACGGACAAATTTCCACGATGTCCAAGAACTGGTCATCGTGGACACCGTCCGTCAGTAAATCTGTCACTAGGTAAGACCGACCACTACGGTTCTCATCGTGAACATTGGTGCGGCCATTTTTAAACTGAATGCACCACTGTCTCACTCCACCTTCACTCATTACTCTATCTTTGTACACTTTACAATGTTCCCTATGGATTTCAATTGGGTTGTGGGTATTTTCCAATGAAAACCTAATCACAGATCTCACTTCACAACTCGCGGGATTTTCTATTGTAGCGCACATTTGAACATTTTCCAGTGAGCAAATTAGAAGAACCACAGTCTGCACACTACCACAGCAGGATGCGTACTACGAGAATGAGTGAAGGGACGTTTAGAACACCAAAACAGTGCTCTAGCCCTAGCCACCTCCGCGCTAGGCCGAAACGTTAACTTCTTTCTTGACAGCCCTTGTATTTTGGAGTCAGGTGGTCTGTAGAATGGATATATTAATAAGCTTCTTTGATTATGATCCTTGACCAAACACCAAACGCTCTATTCGTTGTCATCGCATTCATAGCGAATTCTGCTGAGTTGTGTGTTGATCGCGATGAATACTCCTCTAAGTGTCAGGTCCGTCTGTTCCGTAGATGAGGAAATATTTCGGAAAACCTCGTTGCCTGCTGCATTTCTCTTAGCCAACTTTCAGTTTCTCTGCGTTGTAATCTTACACTTATGCTCTATATCCAATCCTTTTTTTCCTTTTCGACAAAAGTATGTCGAAATATTTACTCTCTCTAACCGTTCACGTTTGTTGGCAGTAACGATGAGCCAAGAACGATGATCCCGACGAGACGACGAAAGCGGCCATCTCAACTACAGCTACTTAATTAGGAGGGCTCGAGTGATTGACGTGGCGATATAAGTAATGAGCTCCCCACGAGGAGAGCATCACCCTCGATCTAGCGAACAAAGTTGGGCTAATTTATGCGCGAGGAATCTCGAAGCACTCTACGCACTCCTGAAATGATTGAGACCACGGGGTCATAGGTCCACTGGCGAGCGCGCAACGGAAGGGTTCCAAATGTAACGGGTAAATCGGAAAGGTTTTCCGGGACCGTCGGGAGAGAATGATATTCATAGAGATGTCGCACCCGCCCCCACACCAACGACAAGAGCACTTGCGAACCCACGAAGAGTCAGGGGCGCTAATAAACGAGATTCGGGTGACCCAAATGACTCGCGCGCGCTTGCATACAGTGTCGCAGTTATGCTGACACCCCGAGGGTGTATCGCAAGGGGGGGAGAGGTTGCGGCGCATGCAGTTCGTTCCTGGGTGTTCGGGGGAGAGGGGTGGAGTGGAGAGGCGATGGGGGTGAGGGGACCCCGCCTGCGACCCCTCGTGCTAGATAGGCGTGTAACGCTCTTCATGGGGGTCCGCGATGAAGGAGGGATCGCGTCCCATAATGTGTTGGAGGGGAATAGGATGAGTAAGGAAGCTTCTGTTCCCCCCATTACGGCCACACTCCCTCCGCCCCGCCCCCACCACCCCAATCCCCAGCAGTGGGGGGGGGGGCAAACCCAAACTAACTCCGTCCCCTCGGGGTTCATCGCAGGCAGCTCGGCGGTCATGCGGACGAAATGGAAAGCGCTCGCTTCGACGAAACATCAACATTTGAGCCGAAAATAGATGAGAGTAAATGATTGAGCATTGAAAAATTGAGTAGTTTCAAGAATGATGTGGTGGAATTCTAACATAATAAAACGAGAATGTCTATCTTCCATAAGATAGAGCAGTACTCTTCCCTTACACGATTGCCGCACCTACTTAAGAAAAATGACAAGAAATCGTGATTGCGAAGACGGAGTAGCAGTGACGAATAAAGTGACCAGCTCGAGGCAGCATGCAAATATATCTCAGGGAATCAGCGATCAAAAAGTTCAAGATGTCAACACCGGAATCTCGATGGTGAGTGAAGCAAATCATAAGACATCATTCGAGATTGCCTTATTCTATTTATGAGAGACAAAATTGAATGGGGTTCATAAGAAATAAAAAAATGAGTTAGAAGTTATCACTATGACAGAACGTAATGCAATTTTAAAAATATGTTTCCACTTTAATGGATTCCATTAATTTTGCACGAAAAGTTTTTACATGTGATTAGACTGAAAACGATCTTCACAGCTTGGTCAACGCCTGGAAACTCCTAATCTCTGGGTTCTCTCTGTATCATGAGTATACTATTTGCATACCTGAAGACGTAATCTGAAGCACCTCCGAAGAGATTTTCTAAAAGCAGAAGGAAGAAATGCAAAGAAAAAACTCGGAGCACATTAATCTTAGATGTCCACTACAAATCGTGAAATTGTTGTATCCTGATTTACTTCTTCAAAACTTTATGCTTCTAAGCAAAAGCGTCCACTTATCACAGGAAAAATATTTTGGGGTTAATATAAAATATTTTTTCAACCCCATCATTTGATGTACGAATCTGGAGACACTTGGAGATTTATGACTATCATACATACAATAATAGCAGTGAAAATCAGCCAAGGGGTTTTGCAGATAGCGGATGAAATCGCTTTGTTGCGAATAGATCCTGCGGGGAGAGATAGTGAGTCGAAATGGCGCGCTCGACGTTTCTAGCACGAAGTACTCCACACGTTTCTAAATAGGTAGTCCACACTGTGCTATTTATACACGTAGACCTTTAAATATATCGCAAGAATGTGTAAGGCTAACGTTGGAATCAACTTACACTAATCCCGATACTAGAACACTGATTGGTTATGTGTTGGGAAAATGAATTCATATTTTATTATCTTGGAGAAGTCCGAACATGTCAAGCAAAACTTTTTGAAAAATGGATGGGTCGGTCTTCAAATGGTCATACCATCCGACGGCCTCCTCCCGATCGCGGGAGAAACCTTGGAAGACTCAAATCCCCGGACTCACTCCGCGGAAGGCTTTAAACCAGGATGAGGAATTGATAGGTTCACGCTTTTCCTACTTATTAGTCAAATAGTAATTTATTTTGAGGCGTACTAGTGAATTTAAGAATGATTTAGACAGCACATTAGGATTCAGCAAAAACCAATTGTAGCGTAACACTGGTAAAGCGTGCCCGGAACGCTCTCGGAACCAAGATTTCTACACTAGTTGATGCATATCTGTGGGAATGGAGAAAACAGTCGCGCGGTTGATTTACAATTGATGGAATTGTGGAGGAGGCACGAAGCGGAACGCGTGCTTGGACGACAAACAAGGGATGGAATTGGGAAGGGCACGAAAAATTGACGAGGGAACGTGGACGACGGAATTGCATTTTAAAGCAAAGCGGTGGACAAGACCGCCATTGCACCCCCACCCCCTCCGTCCGAAAGGGGAATTCAGTTAAATATGTCGTGGAGGAAGGAGGTGAGGGGTGCGCCGCGTCCTTGGCGACAGGGCGCTCCCAGGGATCACTTAATGCCCCCTTCGCGCGGATCGAAAGAAGGCGATTGACTCGCGAGGGCATAAACGAGGCGAGGAGAAGAAGGCGAGGGTCCTTGCCCCTTCTGCCCCCCTCGGGATCGCGACGTGCCCCCGCCCCAAAGAGCGATGATGGCGATCGCGATGATTAAATATTCCAGAGTGATGATTATTAGGCGGCGCGTATTTATTTCGCTTCCGACGAGCGTGCTACGCGACCACGTGGTTCAATTCCCGCTGAGAAATTTCGCGTGGAATAGTCGAGGAGGCGGTAAGCTCTGCCCCCCCCCCCTTCACGGTTCGGGCAATCTCCTTCCAATGCTGCCTCTCAACGGATCTCCACTCATCCGTCTGCTCATCTGCTCATTTCTCCAGAAAGACACCAGGCTGACATGGAGTTAATACACTTTTGTGTAATTTCCGCTCCGCATGTTTCAGAATACTACCTGATAATTAGTCGCAACCTCGCGCGTTGCATGTGAGCTTGACCTATTTACAGGGTTTCCTTATTTGTCTTCTTAATGCAGTCAGGGGATTAGTTTCTCACAGTTTATCAGTGGAGTGGAAGAGTGAAGTAGAAGTAGAATGCCTGGTGACCTAGCATCCCTTGCCATATGCCCTTGCACGGCTCGCGGGGTAATGTAGTTGTTACTTCTACAAGTACACAAAAAATCTACGATCCACCAAATAGGTGTATTATGGGAAGGGGGTTGCAAACACCAGGTAGATGCAAATGAATCTGATAGTTTGGGAGAAGCGGGAACGGGCAGTTTTCTCTGGCACATATGCTCTCCGTATGCTTTTCAGCCAATAATGGTGCACAAAGAGGACGGAAGGGTTCAACCTCTCTTCCCGGATCATTTAAATTTGAGACGGGTTAAAAACTCCTTTTTTGCATAATCGAGCAGATTC
The DNA here is from genome assembly GCA_037158775.1 of Hetaerina titia. Taxonomy (NCBI): domain Eukaryota; kingdom Metazoa; phylum Arthropoda; class Insecta; order Odonata; family Calopterygidae; genus Hetaerina; species Hetaerina titia. The sequence goes on along the minus strand of CM073772.1, from coordinate 18,132,082 downwards.
GCGCACCTCGAAATGTAGAGAAGAGTTCCAAATTATCAAACCACCGCAAAATTCGAAAAATTGAGTGTTGTTTGTAACTTTAGAAAACTAAAGAAATTGTTTTTTTTCCCTTTCCTAAACCCTTCCTAACCCTGTCCTCTCCCTTCGCCACCACACCACCCGTGCTTGCACCTCCTGCCACACACCTTTTTGGTGCATCGCGGGCATTCACGTAGATGAATGAAACGAGGATTCGTGGCGCTGCACGCGTGCGCCATTTTAGCCCCTCAGTTTTTGAATTCTCCAAGTAAACGACGAAATTTGAATCTGCGAACGAACGGCTCCAGTCAACCGGTCCAGAATGCCATTGTGTACGTGCGTTTGTCATGTGCACAAACTAGTATTGCCCTCCGTTTCCATCACCCGCCCCCCCTCTTGCCCACTTGTCACTCGCACTCCCCCTCTCTTTTGTTTTCTAATCTCCTGCTCACGTGGCCTGCATCGCGCAAGACGGGCCCCTTCGCCCAGACAGGCCAACCCCCGCCCCCACGCGCACCCCCACCGCCCCCAGTGAGCGATGGGTGATTCACTCCCCGGGTGCCACTCCCCCCCACCCCCGGCGTGATTTACTTGCGGCGGTTGGGTGCCCTGCTCGAGGTGGGTGCCCCCGAGGCCACGGGGGAGTGCTCCGTTCCCTCGGGGGCGGAAGAGGGGACCGCGCCCACTTCCAGCCTTCCAGTCCCACCATTTGGAAGAAATAGGTGGGCACCTGGACTGGGAGTCTTAGCCCAAGTGGCAGGTCGAGGGGAAAGTTCACGAAGGTGCTGTTGTTGTACATTATCCTCCAGGCCAAAATCAAAACACGCTCTGCCTCTGTGAGAAATTCATCCATAAAAGTGTTCAAAGAAGATTCACTTCTTCAAACAAAGATTAAAAAAAATAATTTTTGAGAATAAAAATGAATTGTGACGAGATTTCTCTTTCAATGAGGAGGATATTATTTCCTCCAGGCACTGTCACAATCGAGAAGAAGTATTGTTCTAAGATTCTGTCACTAAATTGGAAATTGTTAGCACTACAGACATTGATATTCGTAAAGAATAAGCCCGGTCACTAAAATACGGTGTTGAGGAACCCCAGCAGTCTTAGTACTTCATGCTTTTTAAAATTACGTATTTTTTTTAAAAATTGGGGTCGAGGTAGTCCAGGGGGTAGAGCGTTGGAACTACTGACCGAAGGGTCCCGGGTTCGATTCCCGAGGAAGGCACTATGGGCACCTGCAGCTCCACCCAACTGCTAAGTGATTTTTCGGGTACCAGATCTCCCTGGGAGACCATATCCGGCGCGGGGAAAGGAACTGGGAACTGGACAACTGGAGCAGATGTGTGAATTTCACATTTTCAGGGTGATGTGTCACACGCCGTCAGGCTTAGTACTGGGTGTTTTCCATTACCTACCAAACCGACCTTCGGGTTGAATACTGTGTTTTTTTAAATTTAAAAATTGTGCCCTTTAGTAGTTAATCCTTTAGTAACCACAAGGTAATGATATACTTTAAGATGATATAAGGTATTAGAAATGCAATGTGAGCCATTATAAATATTGTTGCGCAAATGTTGTCGAAATACAGACGAACGTTCACTCTGCGTTTTTACCTCGGGACTTATGAGAAATCAATCCATAAGTGATGTGCCATTAACAAATTACTCTGCTACTATTACTGTAAGTGAATGATTACATCTATATTATATCTATTTAGTGTGCAAAATAGCGATTCCTTCGGTTTTCACGGGAGTCAGCAATCATGTGGACATGAGGCCTTGAGAAGAGCATTACTCCCTCGAGAGTGGAGCCATGTTCCACTGCCTTTGGATTCCAATTGGGCGCCTCCGCCGGCCGATGCGAGTACAGGTGGCGGTGTGGTTAATGTGTCGGGGGCAGTGACGCACAAAGGCGTTTGTGACCGCAGCGTCTTGTTATGAACCAAAGGAAGGCAAGACTGAAAACTCGTGCAACGAGTTCTATTGGATATGACGAGTACATCTTTGGAGTACTACGCAAATCATCACAAGGACTAATTCATTTACGAATTCATTACACCTACAACTTTCCGTACGCGACACCCAACCCGCCCGGCCCTAGGGCGCGAGTGAGTGGTCGTCCGGTCGTCGTTTGTTAAGCAAGAAGATTCATTGAGGAAAGAAAACGGTATGTTCCCAACTGTATTCGCCGGCGCCTGCTCAGTTCCGTCCTAGTGTTCCCCTGGTTGTCGCGAACACTGCGCGGGAATAACGAATGCTTGCATGAAGACTTTCGGTTGTCTGCTTCTCAAATGTTGTGACAATTGCCCCCCTACTGATATAATTGAGGGGCTGAATTATGCCATCTACGTCGGATGCAAAACCACACGATTTGCGTCTTTGCAACATGTTTAATCTAGCTCTGAGTCTTCGAATACTGAGGGATCCCAACCCAGAACATGCCGTGATAGTGCAACGCCTCTTATTCTTTCATGAGAATTTTTCACCAAGTCGCCGGCACTTCTCTGCCTTTCGTTCAACCTCGAAGCCAGTGTTTTTATGATGGGTGACATATGCCTGCCACATACCCTAACGGTTTCGTAAAAAGAGTAACCTGCCGTGTTAACGCCTTCATGAGTAAATTGGACTAAGTACGTTTTATTTAAGATTCCTAACTTGCTTTATCCACATTAAGCACAACACGTAATACGTATTATATTCGAGTACAATACATCATGCAAGCAATATTTTCTGGGAATTTAGTGGTTTATCTCAAATTATGAATAGCTAATGATCAATTCATAATATTAAATCATATAATATGATGAATAAATGAATGGGAACCTGACCTCTGATGAAGTTAGAAATGTGTCCATGTGAAATTTTGTGGAGATTGAAATCGCATATAGCGAAAAGTATAAAAAATGTGGTAATTCTACTACATCTTCATTAAAAGGTAAAGTACTTCTCATGATTGATTCCTGAAATACTCACATAAGAGTTTATGGGTACCTCATTGTTACAGTCCCAGCCAAATTCAATTTTCAAAAGTAGTTCAAAGAAACTGCGAAGGATGCTGCAACAGTAACTTTTAACAGCGTCATCCGCTAATACGCAATCAAATGGAAACCGAGCATCCACCATAGTACAAGGTCCGCGCGAAAGGTGGAATCACTATTTTTATGCATCGATAATCCATCCCTGTGGAAGGAGAATTGCATAGTAGCAACTCACGGCCCACAACTGCCCAATGGACCCACGGTCCAAAAGCATTCCACACTAACGTTGTAGCGGCTGTTCGGTTTTCATTTGACTTCACCTAATAGGATGCAACAATTTTCAAAGTGTAAAAATCATTAGCCTTCACTTGGATTCGAAGCTGGATTCCTCGATGCATGGCGACTGTTTTAACAAATTAAGCTACCGAGGCGTCCTATTACAGTCCGAGCTCTTCAGGGATGACATAAATATACATAAATTCTGATATCTTCCGAAGAAGACGGAGCTCGAGTCCGTCGAAATTATCAAGATATTATTGTGAGTGTTCTTTTTATGTGTTCTCGTGCTGTGTGTTACTGTCTAAGTTATATATATATATATATATATATATATATATATATATATATATATATATATATATATATATATATATATATACGCGGGTCGCGGTGGTCTAGCGGGTAGAGCGTTGGACTGCTGACCAGAGGGTCCCGGGTACGATTCCCGGGCAAGGCACTTTGGGCACCTGCAGCTCCACCCAAGCTAGTTGATTTTTAGGGTACCAGATCTTCCTGGGAAACCATAACCGGCACAGGGAAAGGAACTGGCCCCCCTACCCTGATGTGTGAATATTCACACGCCGTCGGGCTTGGTACATGGGTGAGCTCTACCATCTACTAAACCGACCCTCGGGTTGATTACTGTGTTTTATGGTTTATATATATATATATATATATATATATATATATATATATATATATATATATATATTTTTACTTTCGTGATCTGCTCAAAAACCGCCTTCCCCACATGTCCTGTCTTCGCCTATTATGTGTTTTCCTATCCCCTTTCCTTATACCAATTTCTGTTTGAATGAATGAATATTTGTGCGCCGTATGGCGGGATTTTCAAGTTTGAATATATATATATATATATATGTGTGTGTGTGTGTGTGTGTGTGTGTGTGTGTGTGTGTGTGTGTGTGTGTGTGTTTGCGAATAGATTGAATCAACCGGCCGGCGTCGAACGAAATTTCTTCACGATAGAAGAAGATGAGACGGATACAGATATATACTCACTCGTACATGTATGTATGTGTACGATGGACGCTTTGCTCCGCTTATCTCTGCCCGCCGCCGGCACGCTCACCGCACACAATAGGGCCTCACGCGCCGAAGCGGCGTGGTCACCCCGGCCGCGCTCGCTCCTCCCGCACCCCTTTCTCATTCGAGGGTGCATTGCAGGCGGCTGAGAAAGGGGTGCCCGCTCCGTAGGATCAAGGGCGAATGCGGTCGTGTGCCTTGCAAGCAAGAAGAATGGAAAAGATAGAATACAAAATATGGGGCATTGCAGGCGGCACTATTTGCGTTGGCGCATGCATAATTAATAGTTGCTTCACTGGGAGGCGTAGATTTGGCTTTATGTTAATGTATTTTTTGGCACTATTTGCTTGCGAAGCACTTTCACTATCCAATTTCAACGGCTAGGACTTAAAATGAAATGCTTCAATATATTACAAACTGTGAGGAAGCCGTTTAAGCAATCGTATTCAAAGTTTCCCAAATATTTTTCGTTTTCAAGAAACTGCGGGAGATGCTGCAGTCATATTTCAACGGAGTCATCCAGTAATATGCATTTCAATGCAACAATTTTAGAGTGTAAAAATCATTCGCGATTAATACCGGTCAAAATGAATGATTTTTTCACCCTGAAATTGTTGCATTTTTCGTTTACAGAAATGACTGAGTAAATGGAACGGTGGACGCTGTATTTATTACAGTCTACAATTGTTTTTTCGGCAGAGCTGAGATGATTCCAGATGGGTTTGTGTTTTACGTTCCTTTAAAATCCCTCAACTCAAAGCAATCTATGTACGAGCATTTTATAGACCACAGGAAGGTGGAATCAATCCAATGCTAGAACTATACTACTTAATTATTTATAATCAACCTCCTTTACACCTTCCAGCGCCTTACGCACAAATCCAATTGCACAGTAAGCCTACACAATGCGTTTACAGCGGACTAAGCAAAATAGCTTGGATTTACACTAACTTTGGAGTTTAGACGAACAAATTTTGTTTACATACTGAAGGAGCCAGATCAAAGAAATATGGCTAGATGGAAGGAGGAATCCGGGAATGCATATGTTTTGGCTGCGCTTAGTGGCAGAACGCTGAACCAAAACTGATCCACACTCAGTCAGCATCGTCAAACACCACATCGATTGGGGTATGTGTGTCGAAGAACAGGTGTTGTTTCATGCTTGCTAGAGGTCACCTTTGAATACCCGTCAAGTTTTTTGGACGCTTTCACAGAAGCACTTATATCGGAATGAAACGGGTTACAAAGAAAACCTGATCGTTTTTCTTAAGGAATAGTTAAATGAATAAAGAGATCGTCAAAGAATTTTTGGGTGCCAGGACTAATGGAAGCACGGAGGTTACATGCACCTTTTTAAATTTTGAATTATAAATCGTTGTGAGGTGCACAATGACACGGATAGTTTTAGCGATCTGATGCATAATTGGAATGTATCACCTACAATATTAAGTAGTACTAAGTACTAGAAGAAAATGATTGCTATTGCTAATAATTATCATTTGCCATAATATAAACACCCCTTCGCTACCACAACTTTGGTGGCTCTTCGGGTAAAATGCTCTGATATGTCCGAGGAGTAGTTACTAATGGTGCATTATTCGAAATGGCTATAATGGAAGTTGCGTTAAGGATGTCCGGTCACCTCCCTTCCACGCACCCTTTCGTGGATTGCGCAGAGCCATGAGTACGTGGAAGTGACGGAGTTTTGAATTGCCACATGAAACTAGAATGGCTAGTGACCTAACACCTAGCCACACCTCCTTGCCGATGGATTGCAGGGCGTTGTATAGATGTAGCTCCAGATGGAAAATAGGGCGGACCGATTACACCACCCTGCGGGACAACAGAGGCCACTTTCAGGATACTGGGAATAATTAATTAAATTATTGCAATTATTGGTGCTCAAATACACAAGCCCCAATTCAACATTGTCGTTAATTGCACAGGGTCGTCATTTCTAATGCATCAGCTAATTTTGTGAAAATCGAAGCAAAATTAAATTCTAATTAATAAAATTCCTACGTTTCTTCTTGACCACCCCGATTTTATTGCAGCATTATTAGAAATGAGCATTTTGTGTTCCTAAGGATTTACTTTTTTGGAATCCATGTTAGATTATGTGAGAAAATGTAATTGAAATTTGGCGAGCGGTTTGATTTAACCGAGTAGCAGGAATCATGCTCCTAATTTGTAAATGTAGAGGGCATCAGTTTCAGTTGAGGCGGGTTCGGGCGTCCCCTCTCGCCATCCGCCTTGGTGTGCCCTCAATCCCCAGCGCCAGCCAGTACGACAGCAGCAGATACACGATCCCCCCGGGCCGAACGAGCATGGCTGAAATAATGCCGCCCTGGACGACGGAACTCCGTTTTCCCTCCTCGCACAGCTACGCATAAGAAATTTCCACCGATGCGGGCGAGAATTCTTCCTCTCGAGGCATTCTCTTCCCTCTCCCAAGGGGTGTTATAGAAAGGGGTGGGTTCTCGCCCCCCCCCCCTGGTGGTACGATGATGCTCCCTCGGGAAGAGTGGTATCGCCACCCTCCCATTCGATTTCCACTCGGGCGACGAGGTCGACTGCGGGGGGGGGGGGGGTCGGAGATGTCGGTGGCAGGGAGGGGGTCGTCGCGTGTTTTTAACGCGTGCGCGTGCCGGGACGTGCGCCTCTTCCCATGGCGTGTGGCCACGCCGCAACCAGTGCACGCCGCCCCTGACTGGCGAAAGAGTGAGTGGCTGGGACGACCAGGCAGTGGCGGCGCGTGCCCCTGGGGGCGGCCGCCCCCTCGTTTTCATGGCTGCGAGCGACTAATGCGCGGGTGCGGGGATCCTTCCACGGCGTGGGTTAGCCGTGGAGAAAGATCGGCCGCCACCCTCGCTTGATGCATGCGCGTGACTGCGAGACGGGGGCGGCGGTCGGTCGAAAGGGGCGGCGGTGGGAAACGACGCCGCTCCTGCCAACTCCTCGGAGATAAGACATTTCCCTTCTTTTTCCCGGGCTCATTTCACGCATTGGAAAAACCATTCGCCACAGACGCATTAAACCCATGCCTCCGCATCGCTTTGCACCATTTGTGCATTTTTTCCTCACCAATGAGAACGTGCATCATATAAAAAGTTAAAGTATATGTATCTTTTATAATTTCATTTCATCCGTTGAGTACTTAGGACTAATTACAATTACACCGCGATAGAGTGTCAGATAGCAATTACTTACTTCTCCACGCTGGTTCAGAGGGCCACGCCATTGAAATAAAATTGTTAGTGTACATTAAAGGGTATGCTCAGTTTGCAATAGAAATAATATGATATCTGCTATAATGAATAATGCTTCTCTTGACGACTCATCCTAACGCTTCTAATTCACACTTCTCTAACGGAATATCTGAAATTTTATAAACAAACAGTTACTTCTTCATACAGCTAAACGTAGTTAACAATTTCAAATTTATGATACGATTATTAAATAAAACAATGAAAAATAAAAAAAACATTAAAAGCTTTAAAGCTTTAAAAGTCTCAGCTGCATTATTTTTATCTTCGAATTGCATGATGCACACTTTCTTATAACTTTGACGAAATCATTTAGAAGGAAAAACATAATGGTTAATGTGTAAAACTCCGAGCACTACTTCCCATTCATGTCAAATATATATGCATACCCTTGAGGCTCTAAGTATTGCTTTCGAGGCCGTGCGTCTAATGTCTAATCTTTCCGGGGAAAGTGTTCGGGCGAGGAGCGATTTCCCCAATTATCCATGCAACCGGACATGTGGCGGCCCTGTGGGCGAGGCCCGGGGGTGTGGGGGGGTCATGGGGAGGGGCTGACCTCGGATATGAAGCTACCCGTCCAGATTATGGTCAGTCGGTGGGGGGAGGGAGGACGCGGCGGATGCTGGTGCTCCGTGGGGGAGGGTGTTTGCAGAGCAAGGGGGGTGGGAATGGGGTGGCGGGGAAGATATGTACGCCAAGCAGGAATGGTAAAATGTGATAATAAGTTAATATCCATAAATATTGCGAGTGCGCGCTGACAGCAGGCACAATTCCCATTCCTGATGACGAAAGAGCCCTCCGCATACTACAGGTCGGCTGTGGACGGTTTGGCGGATTTTTTTCCCTTAGCAATCTATCGATGCACTCGTTTTCACATTTAGCTAAAGACCTAGCCTAACAACAGTTATTGAGATCGCTAGAATGATCTCACATTCCATATTATATCTTTTATAACGGTAGACCGCAGTACACAGTAATTTACTAACTGTATTCCTCAATAGTAATTGAATTTTTAATTTGTCATTCATTTATATTTTTAATAAATGCTCTATTTTTTCGAATTACTTTCAGTTTTGGGATGGATGATACACACCGCACACCAAATCGATTCCGATCGGAGTCGTATGGTGTGCGATTCCAGAGATGCACATTAATTCGGAGCAGACTCGTTGTGCAGTTGTCATCGCCCGGCAGCGAGAGAGGCAAGGCTTCCGCGGTCGTCATCTTACGAAATCCAGGAAAATGGGAATCGAATAACAGAAGAGGACCGATATACGTAGTTAGAATAAGGATTTGGAATGGTAGGACGATGTTCAGGGCAGGTGAAATTGTCCTTATTGTTCTCATTTTTGAGGTGATATGACCGAGGTAAACAAGGAAGAGTACAATTTTGCGATAATTTACTTACATATATTGGTAATTGTCACAATTCAAGGGGTGAAATTAGAACAAATGGAATCCTTCATCTACCTGGGCAGCAGCATAACATGGAATGGAAGAAGTTCGACCGACATCAAGCGAAGGGTAGCCGAAGCTAAGAACGCCTTCATGAAGAAGAGGTAATCACTATGCCCAAAGAACCCAAGACTGGAAATAAGGAAGCAATTCGTCAAGACTTTCGTGTGGAGCATGGCACTCTATACTTCCGAGTATTGGAACATTGGAAAAGTGAACCAGCGAAGAATAAAAGCCTTTGAAACATGGTGCTGGAGGAGAATGCTGAAGATTAAATGGACCAACAGACAAAGTAACGAATGAGGAAGTATATAGAAGAGCAGAAGAGGATAGAACTATGTAGAAAATTCTACGGCAAAGAAGAAATAGATGGATTGGACACAAACTGAGGCACAATGGATTGATTAGGAATATAATAAAAGGAAAAATACAAGGGAAGATTCCACGAGGAATACCAAGAGACAGGTAAATAGGACGAAGTAAGAAAGACGTAAAACAGAAAAGGCACCAGGGACTGAGGGAATTGACTTTAAATAGAGGCAAATGGAGAGCTGCAATAAACCAATCCTAGGATTGAAATACTGATGACATGATTTAAGAAAAACTTAAATTTTGAGCATGTGTTCCTGGCACCTCATAAATTCCTACCACACACTCTGTCAGTGGCTCGCTAGGGTGCCATGGGGGAATAGAAACTATTGCTGGAGACTTTTTTCAATCTTCCTTCAATACCTACTACTTCGATGCACTAGCAAGAAACCGACAAAGAAAAACCTACAATTACTTATTAGGAAAACTGACAATGTTGGCATTGAAACTGTGTACAAGCGTTTATTAGATTTATTTCTAGATCTACATCAGCACAATTACCCCGCGATCTACATGCATGCACGTGCCAGCACTAAGTGGGAAGGGAAAGGCATGAGGGAGAGGAAGGGCGTTTAAGGGGTGGTGGAAAGTAGTAATAAAATAAATAAAAAATACCTGAAAAGTACATGAAAGGTGTTAACCAGATATGTATGTATATGTATATTTATATAATATGTATTTATGTGTGTATTTAAATGTACATGTTAGCACGAAAATCATTTTTAAACAAGTGCCAATTTCAACCGCTACAGAAGTTTTCAGGTTTATATCAATCTAATTGCAGGGAGTAAAGATGGACATCATCCACTGAAATGAGAGCTACCGCAGCCATATTAAGAAAGCACCACATGCTGGAATAGAAAGAAAGAAGGGAATACATTAATTGAGCTGCGGAGGGGAGACTTGAGGTCCCCACTCTCGGCGCTGACGGTTGCAGAAGAGGTACCCCGCTGTTGGCAGAGGACCGCGTGAGACATGGCGGAAGGAGGTGAGATGGACAAAAGGGGAGGCAGAAGGAAAAACGGCTAAAGAGTGTTTAAAGTGGACTGTGTTAGATTTTGTTCCAGTCTAACAGGTGGAAGAAGGATTTCATAGGTATTTCAATATATATGTTTGATTCAAGAGTATTCTGGAGTACGAGTATTTTACGAGACCGCTGAAATAAGGGGCTCTAATCTATTTAATTAGTGACTTTTAATAATCAAACCACTTTACTTTTCTACATAAACTTCAAAAGTAAAAGTAAAGTGGTTTGATTATTAAAAGACAGTATGAAGATTTTCCACCAAGTTACGCCAGAAACTGTTCTACAGGTTCAACAGTCCTATATTTAATTAGTTCAACCCTCTTCGCTTCAATAATTCCAAACCCAAGTCTAGAAGCATTTCTGTGATACTTTTTCTTTTTTCGTAACAGTTTTTAACGATTCAGGCAGCCCTTCGTTGAACCTTCTCAATATCCTGAATAATATCTTTTTTACGTCGGATCCCGTACACTGTATTCATATTCTAAATGAGGTCTCACAGGGAGCATGATAGCATCCTTCCTTGATCTTGTATTCTCACTCCTGCTAACAATCCTATATTTAATTGCCTGCAGATTTCATGTAAATGGGCGCCTGTGATATGCCGTCTGTAAAAGCTACACCTAGATCACCTAGGTCACCTGTCACCTACACCGTATACAACTACTTAGAGATCAACTCCAACTAGTTTGTAAACAAATCCCATTGATTTTTAAAAATAAATTTACCACCGAACATTTATTATGATGTAGTTTCAATACTCATTTTGCACGAAATTTTAGAAAGCAATGTTGATTCTTTGCTAGTATTAAACGATCCTAATCCCCAGAATCTCCCGATAAATCGCCATGTCATCCGTGAATATCCTACCCTTACTTTTCACTTTGCGGTTCAAATCGTTAACAAAAATAAAGAAGAACAAAGGTGCGATTACGCTTCACTGAAGTACACCTGAGGTCATCAAGGACTACCTTCTGTTTCCTTTCCGATAGAAAGTCTTTCACCCAATTTAATACGCTTTTATTTAAGTTTCTGAGCTTTAATTTATAAAATGATTTCTCCACAGGGAACTTTGCTTTTTTAAGTCTAAAAATATTGCATCCAAATGCTTGCCCCTCTCTCCCGACATAAGTAAGACGTATGAATAAACCAATGGATTCTCGCAAAAGCGGGCTTTACAGAAAACATGGTGATGCGATATTTCAATTTTTTTGTGACAACTCGAAGAGAGGTAAATGGGCTGCAATTGCTGGAATCAATCCAGTAATCACTTTTTAAAATACGGGTGACACGCGCAATTTTCCAATATCTTGGGACTTTCGAGAGGGGTTTGTATAATATTACTCCAAGATACAGCGCAATCTTTGGAGGTGACTTTATTAACACCTCAATCGGTATATTCTCTGGACCTGAGAATTTATAACGGGAAAAGAATATACTTAGTTCTTCCACACAAATTTAATTACACACGACCTAGGTTTCGATTTACAAAGACATCATCAAGTCCTGATTGACCTGATGATCACCTTTTTAAGTCGAAACCTAGGTCGTGTGTAATTAAATTTGTGTGGAAGAACTAAGTATTTTCTTTTTCCGTTAGGAATCGCTTCCACAAAGTGACGCCTCAAACCATTCTTTTTACCTGAGAATTTGTTGGGCTTCACATCTTTAAGCAATAGCTCCTTGCTCATCCACTGGTGCAATAGCCTGTGGAATATCATCTACATCAACGTCCACACGACACCCCGCAAGGTCGTGTTCAGGGGGGACAGTAGCCGTAAAATAGAATACATTCTCTTTTACTATACATTCTATTCTATTTTGAATGCGAAACAAAAACAGGAAACATTACCATGCTCTCCTTTCGAGACGCTTCTCTAAGGTCATCATCATTTTATCCCCTGGACTCCTCGCTTGTATTAGCGTACTCGTATTTTGTAGGGATTAAAGCCTGTTACGCTCCCTTGTACAATACTTCCTCATTTTGTCCAAGGTTTTGCGATAATGGAATTGAGTAAGACATAATACACACACGGTATAGAGATATATCATTCACAAAAGATAGAACTAGATGGCTCCAGCTGTAAATATTTACAAGGAAATCCGCCATCTCTCAAGATAGCGTGGAAGGCCCCTGCATCCTTCTATTTACTCCAATATGATGTCACCTTAAAAATAGAAAGCAAACATCGCCCCTTGCCGACGACACGTCAATCCACAAGGAAACAGCGACCGACACAGATCATCAGACAGTACTAAAATATTGTACGCAGAATGGGGTTTGGAATTAAAAAAAATGCAAATATAGCACTTCCTAAAAATCATAAACACGAGCGGACCCACGCAGTTGGGTGTGCTTTTGTTTACCGCTACGCCTTCGAGGTGCAGTTTGACTCCGGATAGCACTTCATATACTTTGAGGTTTCTCATTTTAGAAAATGTAGCATAAAACATGGTCCCAACTTCACTGCACGCGTTGGGTAATCCAATGAACGCGCTAGCGAACAGCGGGGGCGTAATTCGCCGGGAGGCGGGAGAGGGGGGAGGGAGGGGGAACGCCAGCGCCCTCCTCGCGACGACGGTCCTTTGTGTGCAAGCTTTGTCGAGCGACGACGAGGGGGGAGGGCGCCCCCGCCTCCCGCTCCCCGGTCGAGCCGCCCCCTAATCTTCCCCCACACCATCGCCCACGCAACAACGCCCCCCTCCCATTCCTCTCAACACTGGCAGTCGTGCGACCCTTTCCCATCCCCCTTTCCATTTTTTAAAAACTCCCCCCTAATTTTTTCCCTCCCCTGCCTCCAAAATCCCTCTTAGCCCATATACATATGACACCGCTTCTTTCCTGTTTGCCCGAGGTGCAAAAAATTTTTCCCACCTCCACCGCTCTGATGTTTTAATTCAGAATTAAAATGCCTTCCCTCTTTTTCCCAGCCCCGTTTCGCTCCCCTAGCTCTGGAAAGGCAGTTACTCGAGAGAATTTTTTTATTCTCGGATTTTCGGGAAACCGAGAGAGTTTGTTTACCCTTTAAGTGATCACTGACGTCGAGGGGTGACCGAATGGACGGGGACAGGGCCAAGTAGGGCGAAGGGTCCAATTGTATGGCTGATAATGGCGCCCAGGCGGTGAAACGCGTGCAGTTTCAGAATAAATTGAGTGGGCAGTGTTTTCCACCTGTGTTTTCATTAATTTTATGACCATGAAAGCATAAAAAATATATACGTACGCCTATATTTCATTAGCTCGTTAAAATAATTGTAACGTCTCCACACACGAAATAGGCGATGGATTCCGAAAGGAAATCTTCAATATCTGAGGTTTTCAGAGATATAGGAATGGAATCTATTTAACACCTACAGTTCTTTTGTGCGACGACGTTATTAGTCTCTGCAGAATCCAGGCCGTGTGTCCTGGGGTGGGGTTCCTTTGCTGAGTCGTATACTCGAGGAGGAAGACTTCCCTGCCCCTCCTGACGAGCGGACAAACCCTCCAAAACAAGATCCCCTTCATCGCCGTATCCATCGCTTTCCTCCCTTCATTCCGTCCAGCCTACCCCTTCCTCGCTTGCCTAGAATTCTCCAATAAGATTTAATTATAGAACCAATGACTTAATTTATACATTCGATAACGTACTATCAACAGAAACAAAATAAAATCAATGGAGATAGGCATTGAAATGCATTGATATGATGAATTATGATCAACAACTAGTCTGAGAACGGAGAGCACGATTTCAGCGAACTTGTTTGATTTCTATTGATGACAATTTCGAACCATACGATCGATAACGTTATTTAAATACTCGAAATCAAGTATTTTAGGTGCTTGGAAAGAAAGTGAATTAATGAATTTTAAAAAATCACTGACGTTATTCAATACATGTTAAGCTTAAAAGGGGTTGTTGCTGAGAGATGTCTCGACATCGATAACCAGACTGTTTACTTTAAAAAGGTCAGAGTACATACACATCTACTTATTCATTACATTTCACCTAATTAATAAGTTCAAAAAAAGAACAATTCAATTGGGAGCATTTGGTAGATGTTTTCAACTAAGTTTTCTGCCAGCATGTATAAATATTTGCACGTTTTTTCGAGGTATTTTTAGTGGTTATTTTCTCCCTTTTCCCTGCCTCTCCCTTGTCCTCCCTTACCCTTCCCCATGATGATTGCACCCCCCACCGCACAACCTTTTGGTGGATCGCGAAGTATTTATGCAAATGTAGATGTAGGCCAAAGCGATGACGTGAAAATAGTACTCTCTCAGCAATCCGAGCAAAGTGCATCTGGAGTACGTAAATCACCCGAGGCACTTCTCACTAGAAAGAACGTCAGCTTCGAGCACCTGCGTGGCCTCACGGTAGAGCTTGAAAGTTATATTTAAGCCATTCGAAGTAATATCTCGGTTCGCCAATGAGTCGGAACTCTGACCCTCAACGAAATGAAATATCCATGACGCGTCGTTTTTTATTTCCTCTTTGCTGTGCGAGCAATTTCGACCGCTGCGAAAATTGCACATCGATAAAGTCGAATCGGCGGTGGCGATATCGTGTCTTCGCAAAGGTGCGCGCCGATTGCGCCGCGTTTGAGAGGCGCCAGGGTGGTCAATGGTGAATGGCGAAGGCCCACCGAGGGAACCACCAACTGAATGCGATCGCTTCGCTGGCCCTGGTGAATTAACCACTCCTTTGAAACTTGCGCAATGCACCATGGAGTAGAATTTGGCGATGGCAATGACAGTTGAAAGGTGTTTCCGCCCCATTTACACTCCCTCTTGCCAATGTTTACGTGAAGGGAAAGGGAAGTGCGACCAGTATTTAGCCCTCGAGAGCAGAGGGGAAAAGATCGAGGAGGTGCTCGTGGACGAATTTAGGCAACTGGAAGACACGGTTTCCCTTCGTAATCATCAGCTTGGAGACAAAATGTTGTCCTTTCATCGTGTTCACATTCTGATCAACTGTGGACGAGGGCGTTTTTTGTCCTATTGTTTAAACCGGTATCCCTGTCCAATGCTGCACTTTCCGAGGGTGCGACGGAGGCCTCCAAGAGTCCTCCAAGAGGGGCCTCCTTCCGTCCACCCCCGCCCCCCACCGCAGAGCGCGCTCTCCCCTCCTCGGCCAAATAACATACAAGCCGACAACACCCCCCACCCCTCCACCTTCCCCCAGAGAGCTCGTCACAAAATCTCCGCTCCCCCTCCCCACCTTATCTCATTCCTGCGAATAAATGACATTTGATATTTATTTTGCTTCCCCCCTCCACTCACACTCCCTCCCTCTCTCAGGCCACACGAGGGGACGCCCTTCTCCGCACCCCCGGCCCTCAAACCGCCCCCACCGCAAATGGGAACGAGTCGCTCCCCCCTGTTCCGCTCGGCGCAGCCTATTCATTCTCCGCTCCCCAAACGGGGGGACACACCACTCATTCCGAGGGGGATATAAATACTAGAGGAGGGCCCCCAAATCCGGAAGAAGAGGGGCGACGCCTCCGAGGCGGAGGCGTGAGGAGTGAGCGCTCACAGCATCCCATCCTATCCCATCATGCCCCTCGCCGCGCATCGGCTGGTGTTGCCGCGAGAGGCGGGTCACGCGGCGAGTTTCCATGCGAGGACCCCGCCGCCTCTGACTAAGAAACGAGGGCCACCTTTGGGCAAGCCTGCAGGGGAGGGACACTCACGCTTGCACAGAGCGCCTGGCCGACCGCACAGCCTCCGTTTCCCAAACGCCTATAACCAAAATGGCGCCAAGATGACAATCAAATTCCTCGATTGGATTAATGGTGGCTTAGCAATACCTGGATACGAGAGGGTTCCCTAGTCTGACGTGCCTTAACAGGAGTGCAGACACAGATATAGTTCAGATATTACGCTTTCTGAGAATTATTATAGTGTCTTTAGGACAAATGGCACAGGTTATTTCAAACGGGATCTTCTTTAATTTTCAAAATAAGAGAGCGTCTGAGAGATTAAGGATACTTCTGAAGAGGTTAAAATCAAGAAAAAAAACTAGCCAGCTAGGTGATTGACATGATGAAGTAAGCCAGCCGTTGGATGCTTCTCATATGCATTCGCATACATCTACAACGACACAATGCCCCGCAAACCTTCGCAAAGGTGTGTGGCGGGGGGTGTAGGTCACCAGCCCTGCATGAACAATCCCAATCATCAGACCCATACACAAATATTACTTTCATCATGCACCGGAACAAAATTAATCATACGAAGGAAGGTACTTACGAAGGTACTCGTATATCCCAAAATATTCAATAACGGTTCTACAGTCTGGTTTGAACATTCGAGTATAACATATCCTCTGATTGAATATTTTGACATACATATACACACATACACACATATATGTGTGTATGTGTATATGTATATATGTGTCCCACACACACACACACACACACACATATATATATATATATATATATATATATATACATACTCGTATACATATATATTTGCATGCATATATATGTTGGTGTGCATATATAAAAACCATCAAACACAGTAATCAACCCGAAGGTCAGGTAGAGCACACCCATGTACTAAGCCAGATGGTGTGTGAAATTCACACATCAGGGTAGGGGGGCCAGTTCCTTTTGCTGTGACGATCATGGTTTTTTCAGGAAGATCTGATAACCGAAAAATCACATAGCTAGGGTGGAGCTGAGGATGCACAGAGAGGCTTACCCGGGAATCCAATCCGAGTCCTCCGGTCAGTAGTCCAACGCTCTACCCCCTCGACTCCCGCAACTCATGTGTGCGTGTGTGTGTGTATACACATACGAGTATATGCATGTATTCACATATATGTGTGTATATATATAAATATAAACATGTATATATTTATATTTCAACCATAAACGCAGTAATCAACCCGAAAATCGGTTTAGTAGGTGATGGCAGAGCTCACCCATGTACTAAGCCCGACGGCGTGTGAATATTCACACATCAGGGTAGGGGGACCAGCTCCTTTCCTTGTGCCGAAAATGGTTTCCCAGGAAGATCTGGTACCCGAAAAATCAACTAGCTTGGGTGGAGCACACAAAAGTATTAGAAGATAACACTTAAAGGGACACTTATATCACAGAATCTTTGAGGAATCGGTCTTCTCTTAGGCCTTCCTCAGTCTGACCTCAAGAAGGCCTATTTGTGAAAATGAATTAATATATAGAAATATGATACTATACATACATATATATATATATATATATATACATATATATGATGATGACGACGGCCGTGCCGTCGAAACGTAAATATCTACTGTAAGTGTCCTTCTTTTATGTTTCTGTGTGTTTAATATTTATTAACCTAGTGTTTGTGTGTTTTGTGCGTCGCCGGAGTGCGTCATTTTCAAGATTTTACATATATATATATATATATGTATATATATATATATATATATATATATATATATATATATATAACTCAGACAGTAACACACAGCAAGAGAACACATAAAAAGACCACTCACAATAATATCTTGATAATTTCGACGGACTCGAACTCTGTCTTCTTCGGAAGGTAAGATATGACATATATATATATATATATATATATATATATATATATATATATATATATATATATATATATAGATATATATATATACATATTTACATATATATACATATATTATTATTTATTATTAGGTAATCTACCGGTTAAGGTAGGTTTTTGGATGGATACAACTATCAAATAAACATTTTGTAACTCCAAACAAAACCCAATCCAGCAAACTAATATACATCAAGTCCCTCTTCATCTCTGTGTATTTCTTTCGTCCCTTCATCCCCGTCCAAAATCCCCTATCCTGTGCCTGCCCTTACCTCGCTTGCCTAACATTCTCCCCTCTTTTACCTTCTTCAACATACCACTACCGCTCAATACGCCCATCATCCATTTTTCCTTCTTCCATAGATTTCTCTCAACAAACCCCTCTCCTCATCCACAATCTCCAGCACTTCCTCATTTGTTTTCCTTTCGGTCCATTTCACCTTCTCCATTCTTCTCCACACCCACATTTCAAAAGCCTCCAATATACGTCTATCCTCCTGCTTCAGCGACCACGTTTCCACGCCGTGCATAGCTACGCTCCATATCAGAGTTTTTACGAGTCTTTTTTTAACCTCCCTACTCAACGTCCCCGTCATCAACTCCCTCCTCCTTGAGAAAGCCCCCTTGTCTACCGCAATTCTTCTCCTTAGGTCCCTACCACTTTGACCGTATTGGTCCAAAACACTTCCGAGATATGTAAACTGTTCTACCTGCTTTATTTTTTCCCCGCCTATTTTAATATTTAGCTTAGCCTTTTTCTTTCTGGAAAATCGCATAACCTTTGTTTTATTATATAAATTCATTCAAACATAGATATAGGTATAAGGAAAGGGGGTAGGAAAACACATAAATGGCGAACACAGGACATGTGGGGAAGGCGGTTTTTGAGCAGATCACGAATGTAAAAATATTTCCTTAGCTGGTTTTTGAGCAGATCACGAATGTAAAAATATTTCCTTAGCCGGGATTGGAACACCGGACCCGCCACTTGCCGGACGGATGTGCTACCAACTACACCACTAAGGAAACCTAATTTACATTGAGATCTGCGATGTTTTTAAAACGCCCAATTGCTCCGAATCGTTTGCCAAAGGAAGGCTTTAGGGAGCTGTTCCACCCACAAAAGGAGAAATAGACAATACACACAAGAAGAGGGGACAGTTGGTTAGAAAGCATATAGTATCATAGAGAATAGGAACAGTACGTTTCATGGCACGCATAGCCAGAAGAAGAGATGAGCCACATTGGCCAGATACACATTCAAATACGAAGTCCCGCCATACGGCGCACAAATATTCATTCAAACATAGAAATAGGAATAAGAAAGGGGATAGGAAAACACATAAAAGGCGAACACAGGACATGTGGGGAAGGCGGTTTTATATATAAAAAATATATATATACATACATACATACATTCAAACAGGAAAACCCGCCATATGGTGAATAAATATTCATGCACATGGTAGTAGATATAAGGAAAAGGTATAGGAAAGCATATAACGGACGAACACAGGAGAGTTGAGGAAGGCGGAATTGATATGTATGCACACACACGCTGTAAATGCTGTGTCCTTCGTCCTCGCTGTCATATCTGTTTTGATCTCTACTGGTACGAGGAGAACGGCATTTTAAATCTATCCATTCGACTATCGAACTACCGTATTTAAAGTCGGTTAGCTGATATACCATAGAAAGAACGGGCCTGTAATATCATTAGTCAGATAAGTAAACTGTCTCAAATTTACGCACTAAATTTAACCTGTATTTAAGCCTTCGGTCAACCGGTTGCGCCCATCCTAATTCTTCCAATATTGTCGTGACGCTGCTGCCTTGTTCAGAACAACTTTGCACAATTATAGCTGCTCTTCGTTGAGGAACTATGGCTACCTCGTGAGGATCCCCTACATCTGCAGTATGCTCAAGGTTAAGCCTACCTAACGTGAACGCCATATGATATGGTTCAAGCATATTCACTTTTACCTGATGATGATGGAAAACCTTTTACCTAAAAATGAATTTCTCCTTTTAATCAATTTCACGTTCATTATTACCAACAGGAAGTACTGAATTTTTTCGGCCAATCTCCAGATATCAAGGATCAATTAATTAGTGAGCCTTTCGCGTCTAATGGATGCGTACATATAATTATAGGTATATTAGTTTATTTACGTATTTATGATATCAAGGATTTATTATTGGCTTGAATAATGATCTTGTTTTTCAGATGCTCACGTTTATTACAGTCATTGTCTTTCCTCTTTAAAAATTAGTGCTTTCAGCACATTTGAATAATTAACAAACTTTCACTTCCAAACGTCCCTTTTATCAATATCAGGTGGCAAACAACGGGGGGACTCTTTAATTATTCGTAATTGGGCGCCCATAAGGACAAAGAGACTCATAATTAACATGGTAATAAAAAACCTCTGGTTTATGCATGGAATTATTACCCCCGCAGAATTATCTGGCAAACAACAGCTTTGAGCGTAAATAGCCGTGTATTATGAACAAAGACATGATACGCACACTACTTTTTTGAATACCAATTGGAATAATTTATCATACCGATAAAATTTTTGCGGATCTCGCCGAAATAGTTTTCTTCGATATGACCGGTCCTCTACCCCCATCGAACCTGAAGACGGCACCAATCCTGTGAAAGCAGTCCTTCGGTAATTAATTATTTTCGCGAAATTCGCTACGTTTTGTAAATCGAGACTAAAACATTTGTTTCCCTTGCAATAGGCTCCAGGTCTCGTAAACAATATAAAGACGATTCATGCGATATCAAGATTGCTGGCCACGGGCCTCCGTGAGCAAATGAAATACTCCCCATGCGTTCACTCTGTTTCATCATAAAAATCGTTAAGCACTGTAAATGGAATTGGCGCGTTTCTTCCTTGGGGCCACCTAGAAATAGATTTTCATTAACTTTATTTAACTGCAGATTTTCCGTGTAATACTTTGTAATTTGTAATAGTGCTTCGCTTTGTGGGTTAAGGAGCTATGAGTGACTATAATCGTGGATACAGAATCAACAGGATTATGCAAAAAATGAAAGTTATAATTAGCCATGGACCAATTTTATAGTACAGTCACTCGTATAGTATAGTCACTCATTTGAAAGGAGAAATAAAATATACCCTAAAGCCTGGTATTTTTGTAGAATATGGCGAAATTGTACATTTTTCTATAAAAAGTCCCGGGAAAGGTTTCTGAAAATAGATTTAGTTCAGATATTGCTGCAATGCCTCAGAATTCTCCAGAGTGCATCCCTTCTTGGGCGTCGACAAACTGTTGCCAGAGCGGTTTTTCCAGGACTCGAAAGCTCCCTGGTAGGCGGATTCCGGAAGGTCCTTAAAGGTACGCGTGCAAGCTTCTTTGACGGCACTTTAGGGACCCAAGGTGGTTTTGAGGGATGATTTCACTTTTGGCAATGGAAAATAGTATTCTGCTGGTTGCAAGTTCGGAGGACTGTAAGGAGGTTGGGGAATCGTCGCAATGACGTTGCAGAAGGTCTTCGCCAACAGACACTCGATTTTGTTTTTTGTCGTCCGTCCAAGACCTTCGGGAAGACGAGTTTAACACAAATATTTTCAGATCGTCAAATTTACAGTGACGATGATTGATAAAGTGACAATGATGACACTGTCGCCTTACCAACGTCAATGCAATCTGCGATCATGCGCACACTTAATCGACGTTCTGAATTCAGCACGGCACGCACTCGTCAGCATAAATTGCTACCGATACTATTTATACATGGGTGCTAAGAGCATTATTTTGAAAAGGAGCCATATAATTTGGGATATTCAGCCTTATAAGAAGTTGAACGTCTCAGGGGAAGAGACACTTTAATTACACCTACGGGTTCACCTAGGTTGTAGTGGATGAAATATGCATGGAAAGAAGAGACAGTTTTCCATAATGGTTTATCATATAAAGAAAATACCTACCTAATCGACATAATGACAAAAGGAAACTCAGAAATACCACAGTTAATATTTATTCTATACGACCATGGGTTCATCGCTAACTGGCATGTAATCAGTATACTGATGCCAGGCGGTGAAATCATGGTCTCAGAGAATAAATATTAATTGTGGAATTTTTCTGTTTTCTGCCATCCGTTCGCTGGAAACAGTTCATCAAGTAACGGCTAAAATAGTTTTATAAACAAATCGATTTCGTGGATTAGTATTAACCACAGTTGATTTCAGAACTAATTAAGACAACATCGAAAATTTTGCGACAGCGATATAAAAAGTGCATAGTGTAACGTGAAGGGTTAATATCACAGTAGCATAATAACTAATATGTTCATTCTACAAATCTCCTAATTTCAACTTTTCAATCGATGGGGGCATTACACTTTCGGCAATTATTGATTAAGAATGCAGGAAAAAATTGCGAGTCATATGATTAAAAAATAGAATTGCCAAATTCTCGTTAACACAAATCACCAACACGAGGTAACCGCATACTTAATATATGAGTAATGCAACAAATACCCCAGAGACTATCACAAACTTGGGCATAACTAGGGGAAACTAAGACGAAGTTTGTGAAAATGATTAAAGGAAAGCGTAGAGTGAACGTGTATCCATTCAATGAAAGGAAATTTAAAATGGTCTTTAGAAGAAGTTAAATCTCGAAGTGAATATGTATTCAGGTTGGAGGCCCACGGTGCAGGCACAACTTTGGAAAATATTTTAAATGTTACAAGTTACAGGCTAGAGGGATTTATTCTACATAAACACAATCGAGATAAAAAGGAATCAAGATGATACGACAGAGTAGTGTTATGGAGGCAAGAAAAATTATTTAGAATTTGAAAAATATTGTGAAAAGTAATGTAGGAAATCGAGAGAACACAGAAGGGAAGGAATTTAATAGATTTTCGGGCACAAAGAAATAAGATAAAAAGCAAAGTCTCGCATACCTTTAAAGGCAAAGTTTTATCTAGATCTCTATGACAAGCCACCGCACGCGTATGTGGCTGGGCGAGATTCTAGAGCAAGCAGGAAGAAAACATCATGTGCTTAGGGCAAGCGGACCAACACAACTGGGCCTTTTTATTTATGATATTCTGAAATTTGAAGGAAGAAATACCCAAGTGGATGCCGACTTTTAGATTTCAAGAAAGCCTTAGACAAGGCCAATCACGAGAAATGAAAATACAAGCTAATATATGCATATCGTCCGATATTGCATATCGGGCGAGGTAAGAATTGGGACTTGAACCTGTCAAGTGACGCTGTCTATCTTATTAAACCCTGGTGCGACGAGTAAACCAAATATTCCAGCTACCGAGGACTTCCAAGGGTGCTTTAAGCAGTGGAAAAGAAGATGGAATAAGTGCATGGTAACGAATGGAGAGTATTGTGAAGGGGAAAAAATCGAGGTGGACTCAAATTTTGCAAAATGAAGTGTTTATGGCCTCAGTTCGGGTATTTATTGGACACATCTCGTATTACATCTTATTTTCCACTGTTTAAAGCTCCCTTTGGGAGTCCTCGGCAGTCAGGCTTTTTAGTTTCCTAGTCGCACCGGGATATAATAAGATAGAGAGCGCCACTTGACAGGTTCAAGTCCTTATTCTTCCCTCGCCCGATATGCAAGCATGGTAACGTCCAACCCAAGAGTTAGACAAAGTGTAACTAACTTGAATATTAAAAATTTATAAAATGGCCAAGCACAGCGATTATTACATGATGTATAAAGATATTTATGTGCCTAAGATTTTTACATAAGCTAGAATGTATTCAAGGGTATTAATTCATAATTCATATTCATATTCAAGGGTAATAAATAAAAATGCATCATTCAAGTGTATTAACATATATTTTAAGTATGGATAATAGCCTAACATCTACCACCACTTGCCGCTGCAGTGGATAGCTGTGTATTGTGCAGAGGTAGATGTTGATAAAAATTAAGTTAAATTTCAAGAAACTGTAACAGTAACTTTAACGGAGTCACCCGCTATGTGTGCATTATAATGCAACCATTTCAGAGAGTAAAAATCATTCGCCTTGACCGGGATTCGAACCCGGATCCTTCGATATCCGGCCGAGTGCTTTAACCAATTAATCTACCGAGACGTCCTCTTTTACTCTGAAATTTTGGGGGCTTTAAAGGAGCAAGATATTATGACGAAATACCGTGCATACAATGTCACCTACAAATTACCGTACATACAAATTAAGTTGTTTTTAAATTTTTAGTTGCAAACTATATGTAAAATAATTCAAGGGAAGTTGATCATGACTACTGGTACATTTTCTACGACATCAACGTGAGATACACCCTGTGCATTCAAAAGAATGCCGCTAACAAGAAGGAAGACAATAAAAAAAGGTCATATAAAATAAAGATGGCATCATACAATGAAAACAGAAAAATACTCTTCACCTCTGGTGCGGTCGCTTACAGCTATTCCCATCCCTTATCGTTTCTGTAAAAAAAATAACAAATCTTTCGGTTCCCCACTTGGACTTTATAATATTAATTCTATGATAACACCGACAATGGCGTGACATTCGGTTATTATCTAAATATAATACAAATATTTTGAGAATAAATCATTACGATCCTAAGTTGGGGAATGAAAAGTGACAGGCCGAACTTTTCCTTCAAGGCTATCCTCAAGGAAAAAGTTCGACCATATAGCAAAAATGCTAAAAAATTGCGTAAAAAAGGTCAAAAATATAGTAAATTTCTTTAAGAATTACTGCGTCTTCTACGAAAAAATTATCAGTGCACCAATCAAACCAATAGATTTTATGAGCTCATGAGAGACACGCTGTTTTCCAAGAAAGAGTTGGGAAAACAGTTTTCAAACATAATAGCAAACGAGGCTGCGTGATGCTAAAGAAAAACCGAAGGATTTTGCCGAAAATATCGTAACTTACTTAAAAAAATGTTATACTGGTCGATGGAAAAATGTTCGATACCTCGCGCTTGCAAGCATGAGTACACTGCCTAATGGCAACGACAGGGAGGATACCGGAAATTACAGATCGATAGTTCAAATATCGATATTCTGCAAAATCTTTGACCATATCAATTTTGAGTGTAGTAAAATGTTCTATCAAGAAAGTAGGGACTGCTGTCTGCTGTAATTGGTGCCGGTTCAGGAAAAGTAGAAGTTGCGAAACAGAATTGGGTGTTGTATTCATGATTGGTCAGGGAGTAAATCCACACCACACAAGTGACCTCAAAATTCAAGTGGTTAATTTATTCTTATACTTCAAGAAGCCTTCGGCAACATTCCTAAGAAAAATTACCCAAGCTAAAATATTACTGCATTAATTGGTGAAGTGAGCAACTAGAGTAGGTTGATTAGCGACTTCCTTTCTAACTGTAAACATAGACGCGGTCATCAGCGGGTTGAATCCATTTGAGGCAGACGTAACTTCAGAAGTGCCGCAAAGAATAAATTATAGAGATCCTACTCTTTTTGTCATTAATTAATGACCTAAGTTCCAACATGAGTAATATTATCTAATCAATATCAGAATGCGATGAATGAAATTTATATATCGTGTCGAGCACAAGATACCGATGAATTGGAAATTAGCTAACATCACGCCTGTATTTAAGAGTGGCGATAGGGAAGAATCCAGTAATCATGGGTAAATTAAGATTGCTCAAGGGAATATTGGGGAAATGCTATTACAAAGTGAAAATGGATTTTTATGGCCTCTCACTATTTGAGTTGATTAGAACACAAAGATAAGACAAAGGGGGTAGACTCTAGTACAGATAGATACAAATACTCATTCTTTTAACGTTATCATCAAGGATTCATAATAGCTAACTAAATCAAAGTCACTAAAGAAATAGTAAAGACATTCAATTTACGAGTTAGGACGAAATTAAACGCTGCGTACACGTAACTTTGGTGAGTATGCTGTTATTTGTAGGATATGTATCTCCATACATGTAAGTTATAAAGGTTTTCGCATGAGCATGGGTGTCGATTGGCATGAATTTGTTTGGTTTTGCGAGTATTTTCATTCTCTTTTACGGGTGGTGACATAACACACCCCGCCACTCGCCCTTGCGGCAGTTCGCAGGGTATTATGCAAATGCAGAACGAGCGATATGACTTCTTCTAGTTAGAGCACACCTGGGATATCTAGGATCTCCATGAGGCGGGTTTAATGAAAGAGTTAGGTCGTCTGCAGCGCAAGGGCAGAAAGATTTGACATTAGGAGTTTATGACGCTGAGGGCATTGTGACAAAATTGTTGAAAGATTTGAGGTGGAATCCCCTCGAAAAACAAAAGATTCATTTTTATACTGAATATCTTAAGTAAATTTGAGGCCGATTAGATATCCGAAGGTGTTCAGCACATTAAAAAAATCTCAAATTACTATGGAAGAGATGTTTAAGATGTCATTTATTCCTAATGTAATTAGAGACAGTAACAGATGCTGTTATCATCAATTAAGGATTAAATAGAATCATCAATATGTGTATAAACATATGTAGACATGTCTGTGAGTGTAATATACATACATGTCCACGTATTGTAGTATATGAATATAAATGAATGTTTGCATCTATGTGTGAGTGAATGACGATTTATGCGCACGTACACGTACAAATATTTCAAGTAGTTGAGGCTATATTTAACAAGAAATGTAATACTCTTGTCGTATACCTATTAAAAATGGCGGTGGCACAATGTAAATTTTTCTTTTTTCTGATGAGTATTTATTAGTTCATTGCAAGCTAATTTTTCTGTAATTGTGGGTCATGTATGGTGCGTGACTTTGTCTGTCCGTGTGCTTTGCATGTCTGGTGTAGATACACCTCCTGCCACACACCTTCCCGTTAACTTTTAGTGTGTGCTGTAGTTGTAGATGTTTTGTATCAAATCTTCCTCCTGCATGTTTTCAAATTTGCAGGCTATTTTATAGTTTAAACTGAATAATTTTCCCTTTTACCTTCCTCTCCTATATCCCCCCTTATCGCTTATCCTTCCCACCTGGTGCTTGCACCCACTGCCACACACATTTGTGGTGGATCGCGAGGTATATCTGTCGATGTAGATGAACAGTAGTCTTAGATAATTTGAAGAAGATATGGTGATTTAAAGAAATAAGAATGATGGCATATTGCGGACTCTTCAGCGATTTTTACAAGATGTCGGTGTGTTGTCAGAAATGGTGGTAGAGAACTATTTATCAGAAAATGTACAGAACTAAAGTTTTGGAATGAAAGAATAGAAAAAAATGACGTCCAGACTACAATAAGGAGATCGAATTATGATCGCTCTGAACAATGACCTCTCGCAGTGGGCCAAACTCTGGTGGCTACATTTATATCTTTCCAAGTTGACCTAAGTGAAGCTAACTATGCAAATGCTGTATTTAGGATTGTCCAGTATGTATCACGTATTCCAAATAACACAATTTAAGAAATAGTCGGCGATTATTGTTAAAATTTTTATCATTAAATAATTGATATTCAATAAAACTGGCAAATGAGAAAAAAATATGAATTGTACGCGAAATAAGATAAATGGTGGAGTAAACAAAGTACTTCGCCAGCTGAAGCAACGCAGCGGGTAGGCCGATAGTGGTGCCACACTGCGTGACGTAGGACGCGAGTGGTGCGGGAGTCGCTGGCGTGCGAATCATCCGAACCCGAAATGACAACAGGGAGTAGAGAAATAGTCTCAAAGCCCTGGCGACCGTCCTTGGCCACTGAAGTGCACCGGGGCAGTCGAGGTCCTAAAAAGGGGGGCGGGGAAGGCTCCGTGGCCTGGGAATGCGATGAGGAAAGACGCCTGCGGTGGAAAAAACGGGGCGTGTGCTCTCTCTCGGCGTAGATGAGAAGGGTGGAAAAAGGGGGGCGTGAAACCCCCTCCTCTCGCACCCCCGGGGGTGGGGACGGGTCACAGCCACTCTCACGCCTCCCTCGAGAGAGCGAGGGAGAGATAAGGTGTCGGTAGGGGAAGAGGCGGATATGACGCGCAAATATATAAATGCGTGGGTGAAGACTTGATGAAGGGGGAGGAGGAAATGCTTCCTCGCCCCGAGAACCCGTCCGCCCCTGCAGGGGGTGGACAAATGGCCAATTAGCGCCCGCACTCCCTCCCTCTCGACACCCACCCCGTGCGTCGTCGCTCGTATTTTTTATGTCCCACGGACGAGGTTCCCTTGCCGCCACCCCGCCCTCCCGGAGTGGGAAAGGGGGAGCTGCCCCCTCCCACCTCGGGTCATCCCGCAAACGACCACCTTTCCCACATCGGACTACCCCTGCCACAGGAAGAAGACAAACAGTCATTCGCCGATTTGCCTGCGATCCCCCACTATTCTGCAGGGTTTTCCTCCAATCGGTAGGTTCTTTCTTTCCTTCGAGCGTCTACGCGTCATCCACCTTAAATGAAATGTATCGCTCGGAGCTATATTAGTAATTTCATTCAATTTGAGATGGCGTTACTTTGGTCTATATCGCTTCATGCATACACAAAAGCATAGGAATAAAATTTTCAATTAGTGACTTGTGTGTTAATTATTTTCTAAGTTACACGTACCTTCTTGAGTTCTTGCTATGGACGAGAATCACATGAACGGTGAGAGAAATTACTTTTTCATTTCTTTCTTTGGATAATTGTTTTTGCCAAATCGGGAAAACCTTGTCGATCCCGGCAGCGGTGGGATAAGGTCATAGCCTGCCAATCCAGGGGTGGTGGGTTTGAGTCCCGCTCAAGGGTTTTCCTACACTTAAGGCAAGGATGTTTTAAATTGTCTTCATTGTACTTTAGAAAGGTTAGGTGGAAGAAGGGACTATGAAGCCTCAATCCAACCCCAATAAAATCCTTTAATACTATATATAAATAATGTTTCCTCAACCTGAGGTCACTTTGGCTAATCCCAATTTTGCATGGTCATAATCAGTTTGTATGAATGGATCAATGATAGAGGGAAGAAAATCAAAACATAAAATTGTATCTACATAATGGGTGTACAGATTTCTTTCCTAGAATTTAATTGTTACATTCGTTTTTCAGCTATACTTAAAGACCTCTCTCATTACTCCAAAACCAATGTTGATAAGATGGACAGAAAACGTGTCGTATTCTGAGGTCTTATTTATATCGCGATAGATAGTCGTCGGCAAGTAATCGGTCCTTAAAAGTTACTATATATTTTTAAATATAAATTGAAAAGGAAGTAGCGTAGCCACAAAATAAAAAAGCATATAAGGTTATAATGGTTATCCTTATTCTAGAATACTCGTCCACAGTATGGGATCCATGTGAGGTGGAACATATTGAAAAGATTGAAAAAAGTTCAAAGAAAGGCAGCAAGATACATACTTGGAAGGTAAAAAAGAACAGATCTTATGAAATATACTAAAATGGGAGAGTTTGGAAAATAGAAGAAAAAGGAGTAGGTTAGCCAAGATGTATAGAATTGTTAACAATGACGAAGCGTGGGAAGATTTATGGAAATAGATAGAAAAACCAAACTTTAAAGGAAAAAAACAACAGTTTTCAAGTAAAAATGAGAACGCAAAAAAAGAAAAAAATACTCTTTTTTAAACAGAACTCTTGTTGAATGGAACCAGTTGCCTGGAGTTTTGCTTGAGCCCTTTCCATCCAATTTTAGGAGTTGCCACCAGGACAATTGTCTAATTGCAACGAGGTTTTTCATTAAATAAATAGATGTCTAAACACTAAAAGGCAAGTCGTCTCAAGGACTTTTGGCAAGGGACGTTAGGTCCCCAGCCATTCCACTTTAATTCCAGGACTTTATCATGAATATGGCGTCCTGTGATCCACTGAAAGGGCGCTTAGAAGGGATGCGGCCAAGAACACCGTTCACGCAACATCGGGTACCCACATTAAGAATATTGTACTTGCAGTAACTACTCCACTCACTCCAAATAAGGAAATCCATCAAAAAGGGCCGGTTCACGTGAAATACAGTCACAAATTACCAGGTAGAGGTCTACTGGTTCAGGTTGGTCTACTCATTCAGGTTGGAAAATTCACAAATACATTACAGCTACAACTTTCTTTATAAAACCACCACACCGTCCGGCTCAAAGGCACGTGGCGGAAGGTACTAGGACGCCAGTCATGAAGTGAGTCGAGGGGGAGTGAGCATTCCTGACTAAATCCGCCCCTGCTTACCTATTTCCGTCTTAGCGTTTCTCTTCGGCGCACTATTCGTGGTAGCAACTGAAGGGGGAAACACTAATGGGTGGGCATTGGCGGTTTTAGTTAGGGACATATAAATTACATTCACCCCAACTCACTTCATTGACCTAACGCCGTACGCCACTCGCCCTCGAAGTCGGAGAGTTTTAATAGAGAAGACTTAAAGGCATCTCTTGGTGTAATGAGTCTTCGGGGGCTCTACTTCTCCGAGGTGAATTTTGAATTAACATTCCAAAACGTTCATTCTCCAGGAGCAAGGCGGCAGGGCTAAGTACTAATTGATCTCGAGTGAATTTTGAATGGATGTTGCAGACACTTGTTGGAAACTTATCCGTATAGGGCTAATCTGATCCATTATCAATCCATGTTTTCAGCTAGAACTAATGGGAGCTATCCGATTTTTAAAGGTTCGGCTGGATAAACATTACGTAATAGAAATGGGCAAGTTACCGCTGCAACTCCAATTAGATTGAAGGTAAACAAATTTAAGCAATACGCGTAACCACTAAACCCTGTTTTAAGTTTTCTGCTTGTAGAAGAGAACGCTAGCGGCATGTTAACGATGGGCACAGGTCTCCCGGGTAAAAGTACGTATCAGTTCGGACGGGCTGAACAACGGTACATCTAGGGAAATCACAAGGTAATATGGGAAGGAGATTTCGTATCTCTAGCCACCAAACTAGATTCGCCAAGATTTTGCAGAGGGACAAATGGGAAGAGAGGAGAGCAAACTCGGGCCTCATATTTTCTCTCTGTGCGGAGCGATCGGCACGATTACAGACTCCCATCAGTGGTACAGGAAATATCCGAGAGGCCCAAATTTGATTAGGAAGAAACTTGGCAGTGATGCTTCGAGAAGATTGTGGTGGGAGGCATTGTGGGCTTGATCCATTCCCGAGGAGGTAAGATGTGCAATTGCGGTCAATAATAAATTTCCGAGATCGAAAATGAGGGCTCGCATCCGAACTAGCCTCAAGTTGGTTTGCAGTTGAGCGGAACTCACTCTGGCCGCTGTATCTAGAATGCGGTGATGTGTACGAGTAGATGGTGTTCCTTCAGGTGTCCTCAAGTAGATCGCAGATTACTTCGCACATGAAAGCCGGGTCATTAACTTTTAAACTTGAGACTCACTGCTGGCGATGGGAGCCAGAAATATTTCTCAACGTGCTGCAAACCTGAGCAAATGATGTCTCATAATTTTTCCTGGATAAAAAACCATTCTTCCAACTACCTTTCTTCGTCTGCTTCACGATTTTTCGAAATGAGATCGGCAGCTTTGAAAAGAAGCTAAGTTTGCCCCAGTGGGAAATTGATTAAAAGTAATAATGACAAGGTTTTCCGCAGTTTTGCGCTTTAATATCATTAATTATTACTAAATTAATAAACTTTGCATTTTTTCACACAAAAATATTTGGTCACTTATCAGCAATCATGAATTTTAACAAACTAGAGCCTCAAACCATCGAATTAACCATTAATTATTGTTTACAATATAAATATTTTCGAGAAAAAATTGCAATTTTAATTTTGACTTTTGAATAAATAGTTCAAATAGTATTGAGAATCGCACGGTATTCTTTGCCTTATTTGTTGTCCTTCACCAATAGAAATATTTACGCAAAAATAGTATCACTCTCTTTACCAAGATTTGAGGAATATCGTATCTGGAGGTAATCTTATATGTCACTGTCTTTTTTGCATTCCCATAATATCCATTGGGAATTTCATACAGTAAAATAATGCTAATGATTGGGTAAATCATCCGGAGAAATTTATGTATACTACGAAATTATGGTACATAGCTGTCAGCATTATCAGGTTCGCCACATAGCTAGAAATCTTAGAAACTTTGCGAAGAGTAACACTTTTTATCAAAGCATGAAATACCAAGGAACTTAATACAAATAAATAATCTCTACGAAAATTATTTAAGTTTTAATGTCCTTTATTATATTTATATTATTTTATTTACTACATTGGCAAAGGACAGCGCAAAAGATAGTATATCTTAAAAAGAGACTGAATTGGATCACGTGCAGATGTAAAGGAGCTAGATTTGTAAAACGCTGTTGTGATAAACTCAGTAGCGTATCCAAAATATTAGAGCAGCTAGGTTGGGAGTCACTCTCGGAGCGAAGGATTAGAGATTGAAGCTCTTGCATTAATTGGGAGGGAGTCTCTTTAACAGTGATGTTGAAAATGTATTATTTTATTTATTTATTTTCGACTTAATTGGGCGAGGTTGAGACTAAATAGTCCCTTCTTCCACCTAACCCTTACATTACATACATTACATTGAAGACAATTACATACAGCCAAGCCCTGGATGGAGAAAAATCCACCCAGACGGGAATCGAACCCGTGACCTCTCAGTTGGTAGACGAGGACGTTACCCCGCCGCCACCGGGGCCGGCATCGGGGCCGGATAGGGGTATTATAACCCCTATCGTACTACGGTAGGAGAGATCATGCCAATTTACGATGTCATTTTTTAGAGATTTACGAGATTGATTTTATTTTTAGAGACCATCGAGAGATTTACCATGTCATTTTTTCCCAAAAAACGATAAGGGATCAGAATAAGGTTATCCGACCACGCTACGGGGAAAATATACCTTTATTTTTTTCATTCTTAGTAGCCTTGTACGTTTTCTTTACCTCATCAAGCCTTAGTTATTGCTTTCCTTGCTACCTATAACTCCTCCCGTGTACGTGGAATAATTATATTCCACTTCGATGTCGTAGTATTTGTACTTATCATGAACTATAATGGTTGAATCATTTTACAAATACATTGTAACAAATAAAAAGAAAAAACTTAATTATTTATGTCACAAGTCTGATTTTGATCATCCCTTGCCACACACCGAAGCGGTGACTAGCAGGTTACCATGGAGATATATAGATAGAGGAATCCAGTATTTAATAAAAGGAAACAGGTCAATTTCTCGTTAGTTTTTCGAGTACCTAGCAGAATTCGAATGAAATGAAAGAAAAACGCATGCAACAATGGAAGGCTCCAGATTGTATTATTGAGCTTTCGTGTAAATCCAAAATTTTTAGTTTATAATTGGAAATATTTGACATTGCCTCTGAATTTTTTGCTTTTGTGCACTTTATTTTGTTTGTTGAAAGCATTGTTAAGTAATCATCATGTAAAGTCACGTATTGAGCACTAAATGATATTAACTCATTTCATATACCTTAATAACATATAAAATTGGGATTTTCCAATGAAAGATGCGTTATCGGGTAAAAGTTGGAAGTTCCCCCTTTAAATTGGGGTGGATGAAAACATTTAAGGAGTTCTGAAAATATACAAATTATTAATGTAACATTAACTCAGTCAAGGAAAAGGTCGGTAAAAGTGACAATACAATTTGAGGTGGCCAAAAGGGGAAGCTGTTTACAGAAATCCAAAAAAGAGAATGAAAACAGTATTGAAAGTAAGGGGAATATTGAAGATAAAAGTAAGTTGTCAGGATAATTGGGGTAATATAGGATGAGAATAGGCTTTTTAAACAGCATAAAGTCAGGCAGGAGGTCAGGAAGGAAGATAATACCGCAGAGCCGAGAAATGCAGGTTCTCACAATTCGTAGAAGATGATTTAATTTAGGCTTTGTTCAAAATCTACTTTGAAATAGGCGGAATAACTTCAATGGAATTGATGTTCACCCTGAATTCGATGTTTACAGCTAAGGAGTGCAAGAAAACAAGGCCTAGATACGAAACCTGGTTTCCTATGGTCGACGGTCGACCCACGGCAGCCCCGGCGCAATGCTTAAACAGCACGGAGGCTCACGACGGAACAGGAGGCGGAGTTAATTGGGGTCATCAGCATCCCGGGAGAAGGAATTGGATTCTCTGCGAGATGCAAGAGAACGAGGCTTCCGTGTTGTGCGAATCATTCCTCTCGGCTCCTGCGCCAAGGGAGCCGACCCAATCCCCATCCCCCCTCCTCCCCCATCCGCCACCGCAGTTAATCTCCGCGCGGTGGCCTGGACCGAGTTCCATTAACGCAGTCACGACGCCGCCGACGCTCCCGTGAGAGCGAGGGGGAAGGAGGCGGGCGGGCCGCGGCTGACGTGAGGGGAGGCAACGCCGGGATTGGAATCGACGCCCCCCCCCACCTAAAACAGACGGGGGGAAGATCGCGCCTCTCCTCATTGTATTTCTAGTTCATTCTACGTCTGTGTGTGTGGGGGGGAGGGGAGATTGGTCCAAGGGGTCTTCGAAGCGAATGCGACGGGGGAGAGAACGACGCAGGAGAGGCAAGAGGAGAAGGGGGTGATGGCCGCGCAGTCTCAGGAACCTGAGAGATACGACTGGGAATGCCGACACACAATATTTAATGACACACTAACTGCAATACGCGAGGCCAGCTCATCAGTAGAGTATTGATACATTTTTTCTTCGCTATATTTATAATGAAGGAAATCAGTTTTGTTTAATAGTTAACTTGGTGTGAAATGTTATGCGGTACATTTTTTATTGATTTGACTCATGTATTGAGATTGACTCATATATTGCATCAGTGGCAACCGTTGTATTTGAAATATCTTCATTTCGCCTGGTCTGATTCTAATGATGAAGAATTATTTACAAAGTGTTTCTTCACACACACGCAGTGTTTCTTCACAAAAAGTCCCGTGGGCTTACGTCTAGAATGTGAGGTTGGGTACATTCCAATAGCCATTAACAAGAAACTTAGAAAGCTACTTTCTAAGGAAACTTCTATGTTTCCTCTTTTTATTGACTATAGGAATATACCTAATTTCACATTTACAGCCACTAGCTCACATATCTTCTTTCTAGAATGAATGGAGAATGAGGAGAAACTTCTCGTAGATTGTCGCATGATTGCCGCGATTTATCGGTAGGTTTCGCGTCCAAGCGAATGTGTTAATGTGCAATGCGTCCATTATCAAAGCGTGGATGGGGCCAAATGAAATTCATATACAAGTTGCGGTTCCTACTTGTAGTCCTACTTGCAGTTCCGATTGGGCTTTTAGCGTAATTCGACGATATTTCCCCACAATGGCTGCAGCGGTGTTAATTTTTCTTCTGAATGAACAGTGTTTGCAGCTCCAAGACCAACGTCCTTTGAAATTGAACCTATTCTCGCATTCAACCATCTACTGGTCGTATCACAGAGATGAACAGACTCTCCAGATTCTCAGTGTTGCGCAATTCCGGGTTGGCAATTAAAACAGACGAAAGAAAAATTTCATGGTAAGTCGGGGGCAACTTTCATCGCTGTCGCAGGCGAACTAATTACGGCTCAAATTACAATGATTTTTAGTGTGTGGCGTAAGACTTGAGTCGAATCAAAAGATGCGTACCATATTACACATTCAATTATATATCAATATATCACATATTTAAATATGCATGCCAGCTTCTATTTTCCGAACACTCACTGCATTCGAGGTTCAGTCCATTCCTTTTTCCAATTCGTGGAGGACATACACGGGCCCGATTGGGAAGATGGAAGAGTGCGGGTCGTAACTAAAAAATGCTGTCATGAACAGGACTTGAACCGAGGACTTGAACCGAGGACTTTCTGCTTGCCGGGCTGATGCCCTTCCAAGTAAGCTATCCCGGAAACGTTGTTACGACGGGGTTTATATGTGATACTTTAGATGTACTTTTATACATACTTAATGAGGCATAAATATTTGAATCTTATCGAACACATACCGCCCACAGTATCTTGTCAAAGTCAAGTTTTGAATAATATCCGTTGCATTCTTCATGTAAATTATTGCTCAATCGTATGACATGGAAACACAGCTTCAAGTGATGCCAGTGGTCAGGTTCAAATCACGCCAGAGTTGGAGAGAGGTCGGATGGATGGCGGCCACCCGATCACTGAACCTCTTCCCTCAAAAATAGAACCCGGGACTTTACTCTCTCATCCCTTGGTATTTCCCCTCTCCACCGCCGTCCATTACTTTGTGATATGAAATTCTTACATAGCATCTTCAACGGAACTCTCCGTACCAACAACCTTCTTCCTCTACTCTCAATTCATGTTTCTACTCTCAGTTCATGTTCCTCCTCGGCCAACACGTAACTTGAATCTGTTGCAGATTCCAAATTTCCGTCTCTAGGTCTCTCAACGTTCCCTATTCCATCCACTTCCCGCCACATTTAATTCCCTGAGCTTCCAGTATCCTTCCCTGGACCTCTCTTCCTCACTCACCGCTTCCACCTCTTTCCTTAAATGCCAGATAGTAACTTTGCCTTCTCTGACTGCATATAATTTCTCCTGCTATCTTATAGCTGTTCTTGACATTCCTTTTGTTAATTTTTCATAACTCTTTATTGCTCCTACCATTTTTTTTCTTAATGCATATAAAATAATATGTATTGCCCGTCATCCAATGTAAAAGCCTTATTGCCGTTTTTGGCTGCTTTGTTAAAGAAATAAAATATAATCCACCCTTTTTATCACAACAACGTGAGAAAGACTTTACTCAATGTTTTGCTAGTAGGCCGGCATCATACTCATAAACCTATCGCTCAATAAGTCCCGGGGCTAAATAAGAAAACAACATTTGTTTCGCATAATTAATTTTTTTTCATCAACATAATCACCTTCAAGGGCTATACAATCATTCATAAGCTTTTCTAACTTTTCGGTACCAGGCTTGTAAAACGATCTATCCTTGTCCTCAAAATAGGCTTCAGTTGCAGCGATGGCTTCCTCATTCGAGCCAAATCTTTTTCCCTGGAGCATCTTTTTGAGATCAGCAAACAGCCAGTAATCGCTGGGGGCTACTAGATCTGGAGAGTACAAATGGTGGATGGGGAAGCCATTGAAGCCCAACTCGTTCAATTTGTCCATTGCTTTCATTGGCTCGTGGCACGGTGCATTGTCTTGATGAAAGTGATTTTTTCTACTTCATGTGCGGTCGTTTATTGCGATGTCGTCCTTCAAAAGTACCGATAACTCAATGTAATATGTCGGTATTAATATATTTTCCCTTTTCAAGGTAGTCGGGGTAAATTACATCTTGGGTATCCCAAAAGAAAAAAATTATATTTT
This sequence comes from Hetaerina titia, assembly GCA_037158775.1. Taxonomy (NCBI): domain Eukaryota; kingdom Metazoa; phylum Arthropoda; class Insecta; order Odonata; family Calopterygidae; genus Hetaerina; species Hetaerina titia. Next base: position 18,094,847 of record CM073772.1, on the reverse strand, counting down.
GTTCAATAAGTCCCGGGACTTATTACACTAGAAAATGTAAACTAATAAAAAGTCAATCGTCATCGACCCGAGAGTTGATTTGAATATTCAGAGCGGATATGGCGTAAGAAGCCCTACACAGCAAATGAAATCCACGCGATCTCTGTCAATTACAGATGCATTATTGTAAAGGGTATGTAGGGTGCCAGTTAAGTTCCCATCTTTGCGGTTTCCCTGGAAGGTTCGGTGGAAATAAGAAATCACACTCTGGGGGAGGTCGAGGTACGACGGTGTGAGATACGGATTTGTGCCGGACTCTGCACTAAATGGAATGCCACTCTCCGAATGGACTAACACTTGATAAATGCAAAAGTGTATGGAAATCGGTTGTGAAAAAAACTCATTCAGCACTACCGTGATTTAGGAGGTAGATTACTCGGTCTAGTTGTCAAATGATAATTCCATGGCGAATTCGTGATAACCAGAGCAACCCCGTGCGCGCAACTGCGTGCAGCATGGGAAGCACTTCCCTGGCAACTATTCTTCACTGCACGTCATTGTAATCAATCTGAGCTTTCGGATAAAATCAAAAGTTTCCGTAAGTAGCCGGAAAACCAACCCCTCCCCATAATGGCTTGGATCCCAATGTTTACATGTTTTAATCAATTCTATTGAGGTTGTTCAGGCAAGCTTCATTTCACTGAACGACCTCGTCCTGAGGCGAAACGATTCTCCCGCATTGCGCCGAGCAATTCTTTCCCGTCGCCCGCCGTCATCTCCTTTCCCAACCGGGTCATCCACCCCTTAACTCCCACAAACAAGAGGGCTGCCGGCCATTAATCGCCACCATTTCACGATGACGTAAGTACTAACGTCGGCTAAATTATCTGGATTCCACCGTAGTGCATTAAAAATATCGATGTCACCTTCGATATAGGCGTATTGTAGTATTTCAGGGATAATTCAAGCACATTAGTTTGCGGGGAAAGTATCGTTCCCTTTCATTATAAGTATCCTCAGGGTGCCAATGGACCGGGGACGTAGAGTGAAGCACGTTTTCTGTGAATGCTATCGAATACATTACATCCTTCGTTCAAGTCGAGAAATCGATACAGGGACAATTTTGAGATATTTTCCCAATTAACACGATCACACAATTCATCAATTTCTCTTCGCTCCGAGCGACCTGGCCCTCCGATCTTCCGTTCCCGGCTTCTTCCTTTCCTCACTTTCCCTGCCTCTCCCTCTCTCACTCTCGTCCCCTGTGGCTCCGTTCCTCCCCTTTCACCACATCCCATTAACAAATCCATCGAGAGTCTCTAGGTGCCGCTTCCTTTTTCTGGCATTTCCCCGCAAATATATTACTCGCATCTACTGCCACCGCTCAGCTGCCAACTACCCTGCGCAGCGTCATAATAATATAAATCGCTACACATTTCCGGAAGAATAAGTTGGAGAGTTCGTAGCCATGGAACGGGGTCGGTTTTCCATGCGACGACCTCCCGAGTGGACTCGTCTGAGGAGTTTCCTCTCCCTCCCTCCCTTCCTCTCGCCCGCGCCGCCGAATCACACGGATCTCCGATCCAGAGGCAACACCCTCCCCTCCAACCGCACCCCTCACCTCGCACCCGGCGCCCGCTGGCTAAAACACCCAATCCCTGCGGGGCCGCCCCTCCGACGAGTCTCTCAGTAACTCTGCTGCCTCTGCACAATTTCCACTCCCCCCGCGACTCCCAGGGGGGCCCGCAGTCCCCCTCCCTTTTATAATTAATGCCGCTGCCCGCTGCATGGTGCGCCTCACCATGCAGCGGGTGCAGCACGGATCGAGCTGTTTTCTTTCGCTCTGTACACACACACACACTCATTTGCATGAGATCGTAATGGAACGCAAACGCGTCAAGTTTACTCTACATTACATTCCCAAATAATATTTTCGTTATTGAATTTTCCGCAAACATAGCGAATTCTCTCTCCGCTTTCACTTTCCAATTTGCTGGAATCCGGGAGGGTGCCGTTTTAATTAGCGCCGCCTGTAATTGTGACGCATGTGAAAGAATATTTTTCCAGTCGGTCCGAGGTTTAGCTCAGGGGTGAAAGGAAGGGCAAGGGTCCCTTTCATCAAAGCGACCGATTTTCCGAAACACACCAGCCCATCTCTCTTCGACCGTTTGCTCGCTCCACCAAATGCAGAAGCACTGCAACCTCCGCAAGTCCCAGAGCAAAGCCTCGAAATAGTGTCCGACAGAACACCGCGGGACTTGGTCTGGGGAATATCTAAAGAAGAGGAAGAGAGAGGAGTTTCCACCCAATCATTCGAGAAATGTATCGGGACAACCATACCAGTGCCACGAGCGCATGAATTCCGCGACCCTTCGAATGATGGTGTAGCTCCAGCATGATTGTTGAGTGCTGACGACATTGCCTTCATCCGGGAATGCAAGGCGGAGGTGCAAAGGGACCGCAGGCGTCATCTGCTGGTCCAAGCGAGGCTAGCGCCGAGGGAGAACAGGAGGAAGAGGGAATGAACATTGGAGTGTGGCATTTCGAAGGATGGAAGCAAGAGCATGGATAACGAGGCTACAAATGACAACGTGCAGACTCTGAAGCAATAGGGAAGTGTCCTGGAGAGAGGGGATAATTTGGAGTTCACGTTCGGAGTGGAATCAGGAAATCCTGGATGAAATGAAGGAAGATGTCACGTGTGTTGGTAGACAGGATGATACCCAAGAAATTGAGGAGTGAAACGAACAAGGTTGTGGTGCCCTCGCGTACGTATTATGGTGCTGACCGAAGGTTAAACGGCAAGAGGAGACGATAGTGAACATGGATGGCATAGTGCAGGGCGCTGCGGCTGTCTTGGAGGTGGACTGCGGGACATGAGGAGAATCAGGTCGCTGCGACTGATGAGTACTCACGGGTGTCAATCGGACAGAGAGGAGACTTCGTCGGTGGGTCACCGGTGCACTCGGATTGCAGGAAAGTTAGCAGGAAGGCAGTGACGGGGAGGAGAGCAGGAGGAAACTGAAATTCATAAGGATAGTTGAAGGAAATTGTGACTTTTAGCATGTGTTAAAGACATGTGGGAGGCTCTTTGCCGTACGCGGATTCACTAATAAGGTGGCGGAAACGTTAATAGCATCGCGCCAAAAGTATTCCATTTAAATCTCTCGTGAAGGTGGATAGAAAGGAGGAGAAGTAATCGGTCAAAATTCAAGTAAATGCGTCACATACCGTCGGACGAATGGGAAAAGAACCAGCCAATCAGGCACCCTACATTTAAAACCATGGTAATAACCTCAGTAACCGATCAGAAGAGTATTTTATAGACGAAGGTCGTCTCCTCCAGAGCCTTTTACGCCCCGAAGTGAAACATGCGGCCGTGCCCAGAAACCTGGCCTCTCCGAATTATTACGTCATTTTTGGTGATGGAAACATATGTTTGAGCGTCTCTTGATGGAAGTCTCAAAAGGCTTCTCGGTGATATTCAGGAGACCTATAAAGGTGATAAGTCGCTGATAAACCGAAGTCTTGTGTACTAGCATGCTGGTACGCTAGTCTTAGCGGTTTTAAGATCGTGATTATTTTTGCGAATTAGCAATATTCAGGAGAATAGCTGAGTGCCTAGGCAGCGTTGTATAGGCTAGTCAGGAAGATACGAGGATATTTCAGGATTATCTATACAGAATTCCGTGCGATCTGTCGTCAGGGCATTTGCTTTCCGATTCCTCAGTAAATCTATGGATGATTTTATTTAATCTGTTTAACTCCTAATTTAGTCTCCTGGCGATTTCATTTCACGCGGTAAGTGTATGTTTCAATGTTTAGATATTAGTTTGTATGCCACAATTAATAGAAAAAAATTTTTGAATGGAATTTAAATATGAATGAACCAACTGATGTTAACGGTGAGAGAGAGAGAGACTGAGAGAAAGGAGGAATAGTCGAGCCTTCAATATAACAAGATACCAATACGCAATATCAGAGCGAGAATATGAAGGCAGTCGATTAGCGATCAAACGATCAAAGAAGGGACACTTTTCCCCCATGGAGTTCTTCATCAAAAGGTTGAAAAACATCAAGGGCAACCAAATGACCTTTCCGAAATTATTTTCATACACAACTTCAAGATGATAAAGGTTTCGGCCCCGGTGGTGGAGGGGTCCTCGCCCGTCAACCCAAGGTTCGATTTCCGTCTAGGTGGTGGGTTTTTTCTCCCGCCCTTGGGTATTTGTAATTGTTTCCATTCTTGATTCTTCTTATAGTCCAATGTAAAGGCCAAAGTGCTGTTTTTGGATTGATGTAAAATAAATGAATAACCATAGTGGGTGGTAACTTAACATTTCCTGCCACACGCCTGAGGGGCGTCATGTAAAATTATGCGAGATGAAGTTACTGTTTACATCTGAAGTGTGCTCCATATTTAATTTCACAAAATTATCGGTGATAAAAGAAAAGAATAAACCGCATCCAAACGCCTTTCCCCCCTCCATTTATTCGAATCAAGAAGCACATTCGCCGTGCATGCAATTAGTGTGTCGTCGCGTAGTTGTGAACGGGGGCGCGTGGAGTGCCGAAGCATTGCACGACCGCCGAGACACGACCAACACTCCTTTCTCACCCTCCTCTCCCGCTCCAACGGACACCCTCGGGCCGTGCCTCCCCCGAAATCACCTTCCCCCCCTCTCCCCCAGGGGTGTGAGGCGACATCTTGCCGAGGTGGAAGCGCTGGGGTTGCCGAGTCGTCGCCCGTCATCCATTGGAGCGGCGAACTTCACAGGAGGAGGAGAGAAATAAATGGAGAGAGGGAGGAATGCGGAGAAAAAGTGGCGATGGATGGGAAACAAAGGAAGGCCTGGAAGAGAGGGTAGGGTGGCGGTGGGGGACGGGGGTGGTGCAGGTGCGAGGGGGAGGGGGTGTGCGGCCGGCGTTGCATACCCAGCCGCAAGAGATGGCGCCTCGCCGCCGCACCAAAAGGCTTACCGCTGTTAGTGCCTCCGGCTTCGCGGTTCGCCAGCGACCAGATGGGATCCCATCATCCCTCGCTGGGAAGCAGACTGATCGCCCCTCGGATCAACGCACCCGGCGTTTTATTCAAACGCACTCATGAAGAGGGCATAGTTGAGAAACATATGCGGAAAGTCCGGAAAGGATCCAGCAGTGTAATACTTTGAGAAAAATAGCCTAAATAGCGTAAATGAGATGCCTTAGTTATCCCCGATAAAAGTGCTCCCCTTGCGACGTCACACACTTATCCCAGTGCCTCTCTCCCTCTTTTCGAAACAAAGTCCATTTTTCCAAAGAAATGTTCATCAGCTGCCTCGTCGCATACACTCCATCTTCTAGTTAGCCGACTTTTGGGAAGACTGGGCTTTTGTTTCAGTGTCATAGCCGTAGACCCACCAGTTATGAAAATCTGGGTCATCGTTTGTGGCTTTGTCCCCTGCATCTACAACACGAAATTATTGACGTTGACGAGATAAAGGAGTGAATGCGACGAGGCAGCTGGTGACCATTTCGATAGCAGGCACTCTGTTTCGGAAAGTGGAAGAGAGATTTCAAAGAAACAGCGGGAGATGCCGCAACAGTAACTTTTAATGGAGTCATCCGCTACGTGTGCATGATAATGCAACAATTTCAAAGAGTAAAAATCATTCGCCTTGACCGGGATTCGAACCCGGATCCCTCGATATCCGGCCGAGTGCTTTAGCCAATTAAGCTACCGAGACGTCCTCTTACACTCTGAAATTTTTGGGGCTCTAAAGGAACAAGATGTTGTGACGACTACGAATGCCTGTGACATTGTATGTACGGTATTTCGTCAAGGAAAACAAATTAACCGGACGTACAATTATACAATGTGTGATCAAAAAAAGACCGGACTGATTTTATTCTGCGCAAACCGTTCAACGGATCGAAACGTGACATGGTACGCCATCTAGCATTGGACGACTAAAACATGAAGTGTTGCGTTTGTTTACGTCGAGTCGTTACGCAGCAGCAGCGGTACATATCTTAACCTGTTCGTCGCCGCGGGCAACGGCAGCAATGAAGAAGCTAGAGAAACAGCGTGTGTACATGAAATATTGTTTCAAACTTGACAAAACTCCTTCGGAGACATTTGAAATGATTTAGCAAGCCTTTGTTAATGAAGCTATGAGTCGAAGCCAGCATTTTGAGTGGTACAGTCGTTTTAATACAGCAAAACTTTGACAGATGAAAATTCGCGAACCCTTTTTCGGCAGACCCCAACCGTGTCTAATTGGTGAACGATTTGGTGCGGGCAAATCGCCGTTTAACTGTTAGGGAGATAGCCGAGGAAGTGAATATTAGTTTTGTATCCTGCCAGACAATTTTGACGGACATTTTGGGAATGACGCGAGTCGCATCAAAATTCGTTCCGCGTGTGATGACTGATGAACAGATACAAACACGTGTGGACATTTGTCAGAAACTCCTGGATCGAGCCAATACCGACCCGGAGTTTCTTAAAATCATTGTAATCGGTGACGAAACCTGGGTTTACGGTTATGATGTCGAGTCAAAGGCCCAGTCTTCTCAGTGGAAAAGTCCTCATTCTCCGCGATCAAAGAAAGCTCGCATGTCCCGGTCAAATATGAAGGTCATGCTGCTGTGATTCTTTGATTGGCAAGGGCTGATTCATTACGAATACGTCCCTCAAGGTCAAACCGTTAACAAAGATTTCCACTTAAAGGCTATGAAGAGGCTGAGGGTCGCAGTGAGCCGAAAGAGTCAGGACATGCGCAAAGGCAATGCATGGCGTTTCCACCACGATAACGTGCCGGCTCACACGGCGCAGATCGTGACAGAGTTTTTCGTCCGAATAGGGACTTCCGTGATCTCCCAGCCACCCTACTCTCTAGACGTGGCTCCATCAGACTTTTTTTTGTCTCCGAAGTTAAAAACAACCATAAAAGGGCGCCGATTCAACTCTATTGTGGACATAAAAACTAATTTTATGGTGGACCTGGAGAGGATCCCTAAGGTGGCTTACCAGGCAGGGTTCGAGAGCTGGAAGAAACATTGGCAAAGGTTTGTCGTCAGCCAAGGCATGTACTTGGAGGGCGACTAGTTCGATGAAGCTGTAACCGTCGAAATAAACAAGTTATAAAATGATCCCTGTCTTTTTTTATCACACCTTGTATATATTGGCGCGAGACCAGAAGGAGCGAATTAATGACTTTTTCTTTCATAAATATTACCAAATCTACTTAGACCACCTATTTGGAGTTCCAACCGAAGATCATATTATTTTCTGCTTATATCTCAGTGATTGGGACAAGGGATTACCCATGATGGCATAATATAAGCATAAATGCTTTATTTTTCCGATAAATACAACATCATGACTTTATCAAATAACTTTCGTTAAATTACACCATTTCAAGGAAATTTGTTCCCAATTAACTAGTGGCGGGATCTCCCCCACGGACAGAAAAGAAAGAGGAGATGGCAACCGACCAGATGTACGAGTGGGTCAACGCCCCCGACCCCGGTGATGAACAAGCGGGGAGGTCGGTTTCCCCAGACGGACTCGTCCTCGCGAGGGCAAGAAATAGGAGGCCTCTCCGAATGAAAGCCGCCCCTGGACATTCACACCCAATGGATTTTAAAACTTCAAAATGTTTTGTCTAATGTTCGCGGTTTTGAAATGGTCTTATTCGGAAGCGCTTCTATCATGGCCATCGTTTTGAAACACGAGGAACTTCAATGATCCAGTAACGAGGCAAAATCAGTGCACTCCGCCACTAATCACCATCCCAAAAACCAAAATAGAGTGTCCTTCGAAAGGCCAGTGACGTCTTCTACTCTTTAGACGGCAAATGACGTAATTTTATTTAACGCGATTAATTACTAGACGACGGCGTCGCCGGAGATGTCAACAAAGAGAGGAGACTACAAAATATGTATTCTCCTTTCACGTGACGATGGCGCGCAGGGGTGAAACCTTGGCCGTGGAAATGAAAATTATTTTGTGAAAATGCAGTGTAATTCTTTTTCCGCACAAAGAGAGGAAGATGGAACGGAGACGGCCAAAATAACTTCCGACCACCCGTATATACGAGGGTAGGCTGAAAACTAATGCACACATGCTCGTAGACCACAAACAAAATAATCTTCAGAAGCCCTCCTGATGGCATGTGGAAGAAACATTCCCCCTCAACACGCATGCGTAGGTTTGAGGTCGTTTCATTAACCCAGTGTATTTTGAGAAGCGGGAGTAGGGAGACGTATTCAATTGCTAAGTCAACGCAAGTTAAACAGTGTTCTGCTGTCGAATTTTTTCACTGCTGAATAAGTGACTCCTACAGAAATTAATCGTCGTTTAAAGTCTGTTTACAATGAAGATGCTGTTGACAGGGCTACTGCAAATCGATGTGTAGTAAAATTTAGTGGTTGTGAGCATGAACAAGCCATAATTATTGATGAAAATGATGAATGTGTTTTGTGATGCTCCCCGAGTTTATGTGAACGATTTTCTGGAACGAGAGCCAACGGTAAATTCTTCTCAGTATTTACAGACTCTAAAACACCTCCAACGTCGTTTTTATCGTGTTAAAAGCAGCCTAGCGCCAATAATCTTGCAACATGACAACGCTCGTCCACACACCTCGCGTGCAACTGGAGAGGCTCAACGAAACCTGAAATTTGAACCGATTCCGCACCCTCCTTATTCCCCCGATCTTGCGCCTTGCGATTTTTATTTTTTTTCTCAACTAATGAGACACCTCAAGGGTAATCGTTACACCTCGGACGATGAGGTGAAGGCTGCTGTGAAGTCCTGGATTCGAGAAAAGTCGGGAGAGTTTTTACTGACGGAATGTAAAAACTTGGTACACGTTGGGTGAAATGTGTTAGCCTTAACAGTGACTTTGTTGAAAAATATATATATGGTTTGGAAGCTTAAGAGTGTAACTTAAATGTACTACTTTTTGCTTGATCTTGCTATTTGTTATTGTTTGTGGTCTATAAACATGTGTGCATTAGTTTGAATCCTACCCTCGTACGTATGCATACGTAAACACAGATACATATTATTTTTATTAAGTTAACACCAGCGTGGCAAAAAGAAAACATACCACATTAAAATGTAATAAAACACTTATTTTCGCATTACTAAAGCGGAATCAAGAAAAGGAAATGAACGAAATATTGATATCCACGCGATAAGCCGCAATTTGCCGGATGTGGCGGCGGGAGAACACCAGTCATTTGTGAACACATATTTGTTCAGAAATGCATTTATATTTATGTTCACTAATATTAAAACGCACTCGTACACATAAACCATAGCATATACCATAGACTCCATGGAAATGGGGTGGTTCGTTTGAATTAACCATTAAATTTTAGTCTTTAAGGTAATTTATATTTTGCCTAATAGTTTTCCTTTCAACAGTATATTCAATGGATTCAGGCAAGACGTAGTGACAGTTCGTCATTATGAGGAAAACCAAATTGCCAATTCTGCCAATTTATTTTTTATTTCTGCAAATATATTCTTGCGGTCGCTAAATCCTTCAATTTCGTCCATTGTCTCTTTGGGATATCAGTCGCAAAAACGGTGTTCATGCTGAAGTAAATGGACATGAAGCCTGGATGCCTGCATAGAAAGAAAAAGGTGTTGCTTGCGAGAGAAAATCAAAAATCGTCAAGAGGATTCAGTCTGGGGGCAGACACGACTCTAAATAAAAGAGCTTTCTGAGGGTTAACTCTTTGCAGTAATCCAAGTTTTTCTTTCCCTTGCATATGAATCTCTTCGTTTTCCTTTTATTTGCTTCTCACAGTTCACCCTTGACATTCCTCCGTAATTCCAACTCTTCCAGTTCCCTTCAGTTATGCTCTTCATCAAGTTCCTCATTACATACCTGTACACCGAGCAGTCTCCCTCTTCCGCTTTTTGTGAGACCCCTTCTCTGCCATATCCCCATTTAGCTACCTTCAAAATACTTCTTCATATTTTACACTGTCTATTAATTTTATTTTCATCTTTCTTTTGATAGCCCCACATATCCATCTCTCACTTTCTTATATCGTTCACGTCTTACAGCAGTAGAAAGTCGAATCCACTACTAAGTTTTCATGTACCGCTTCCTTATGGCTTTGCTAATACTCTTTGTCCTACATGTCTATGAATGGCGTGCACGCTTAGTAATAATTCACAAATCGAAGTATCAAGTGGATTTTTGATAAATATATTTCAAGGTTGAAACCCAAAATGTTCAACTTTTGCAATATTGGCTAAAGTTGACTGAATTTTGAAAGGCTATACACCACATGGGTATAGAGCGGTAATCAATTGTCCGGGGATGATACCCATGGATTGGGTGAGAGTGTAGATGCCGACTTCATTAAAGAGGAACTTAAAAATAAAATAAAATTATTTTGCGTTCACGTAAGAATAATCTCCAAATTCTATCCTGATCTCCAGGGTACATGTGGTAGAGGACTACGACGCCAGAGGGTTGCGGGGAATCGAGCGGACGTGGAGTCATGCTGCATAGATTATACCGTGCCGCTTCAAAGTGCGGCAGCGTTGCTATAGATACAATGGGTATGGTCACTGCTCTGGAAACTGCCCGGATGCCCCGGGATGCTAAATACACACACATACAGGCCAGGGAAGTAAAAACATCAACGGTACAATCTCGAAAATGAACTCCATGCTGTAACAGCAGATGGGTGCGCTTCGATTGTTAATATTCAAAATTCAGGATGTGTTCTCCAAACCAACCAACTATAGCTTATGAAGAACTACGTAGAAAACACGGTCCTTGTGACTCGAATGACCAATGGCGGAATCCAGCGAAAAAAATACGAAATACTGAACCTACTCCTAAAAAAAGGATGTGAATATGCGGATCTACGGACGGAAAACTCTTGTGGTCTTATAAAATTAGAAAAATTCTAAAAGAAAAACGTTTGAGCTGGAGAGAGAGAAGACTATTTGGAAATTTATACTCGTACACACCTCCTGGTTTAAGTACGTATTAGGATTGATGAAGAGAGGATGGGTTGATTCGGGGTGCGTGAGGCAGGGGTGGTGTCTCTCCCCACCCTCTTTAACCTATATGTGGAAGAATAGTCAGGGCATCCTGGAGGGAAGATGCAGGAGTGTCAGTTGGAGGAAGAAGGATTGTATGCATCAGATTTACTGAGGAAATGACCCTTTTAGCTGAGGAAGAAGAACGGTTACATGGGATGTTGCAAAATTTTAATGGTATTAAAGGGGTTTACGGCTTGATGATAAACAGGAGGATGACCAAGGTGATGAATGCTGGTGGGGAGGAGGGAATAAATATTGTAATGGAAGAAGAAATGCTGGAGCAAGAGAAGAGGCATAGGTATCTGGGTACAAAGGTAAGGAAAAGCTGGGAGAGAGAGAAGGAAATTAAAATAAGGATAGCGAGACGTTTAATTACCGACGATAGAGGGGTTTACCGTGATATCCGTAATTCTGAGGACACAACAGCTTTATCAGATGACCTTAATGCTATATAACGCTGGTGTGACGCTTGAAAATTAGAATTAAACTTTAAAAAGTGCTTGGTGATACATTTTTGGAAAAAGAGCAATTCCCTCTCGAACGCCTACTGCATAGGGAACACCGAAATTGAATGTGTAGACTCGATTAAATACTTGAGCGTTATCCTCACTCACGACCTCTCCTAAGTGAAACATACTATACGGGGAACATGAGAACAAACTAAAAAATTAGGATTCATTAGATGAGTACTCGGTAACTGTGATTAAAAGGTCAAAGAGAAATGTTATCTGCTGCTGGTTAAGTGTATGGGATCCTCACGAAGTTGGATTGATTGCTGAATTGGATCGCTTGCAGCTCAGAGGAGCAAGATTCGTAAAACGTTGCTATGTTAAACTTAGTAGCGTATTCAAAATATTAGAATAGCTTGGCTGGGAATCACTCAATAGAGCAAAGGATAAATTAGAGATTAAATCTCATGCATAAAATGGAAGGATGTCTCTATAGCAGTGATGTGGAAAATATTTAGAGGTCGACTCCCACAGTTTCTTGGATAATGTATTATTACTCCCATCGTACTGCGGTAGGAGAGATCATGATAATAAAATTGGAGAGATTAAGTGTAGAACAGATGAAGATATGATATCCATCCGCAGATATCCGTTCTATGCAGATATCATAATCCCTTATCTATGCAGACATGATGACCTAATTGAAGCTCTTGCATTAATTGGAAGGGCGTCTCTTTAGCAGAGATGTTGGAAATGTATTATTATCCCCATCGTACTACGGTAAGAGATACTATTAAAAAAATTGAGATATTACGTGTAGAACAGATAGATTTAAGAAGTCATATTTTCCCCAAAAGATGAGTGATCATTGGGTGAACACCACTAGGGTGAACATTGCCCGAGTGTTGTAGGGGTTATATTGGTGTCAAAATTAGTCTAGTATGTATTCACCCCTTGCTACACACCCTAGTGGTGACTTGCAGTGGACTAAAATATCTATTATCTATTGCGTTTTGTAATCACTACAATAATCTTCGAAGACGCATTTCACTAATGATGGTAGACCTTGCCACGAGGGCGGACAGGCATCGAGGACTACGGAAAGTGAAATTACTCAGCAGCAGGTCTTACTCAGCGGGAAGGACGGGGGTCCTTCCATCCATGCCATCTACCAGCCCCGGTTTACCCAGAAGTTCTAGAGAACCGATCTGATGTATGTTCTGCTGACTGAACTAGCGCGTGTTTTTCCCAGTTTGTTGGTCATCGGTGAAACTGATGTGAGCGCAGTAATAGCGATCGAGAGCGGCGGCGCCCGAGGGAATTCGGTGTTCGCCGGCGACACGCGAAACTAAGATCCTTCCCAACGCCGCCTCCAGCGGAGCGCACCGTTCATTCGATGTGTTAGTCGATGGAGCGCGGCGCGGTGAATCGGGTGGTCCTTCACGTGCTGATTTAATCTCTGAAGCAGGGAGTACACTCGGAACGGTGGCGCGCTCCGCTGCCGGACCGCTCCGAGCCATAATTTTCCCTCGGTGGCCGCTGTCCCTTTGGATGTTCGTCATTCCAGACTCCCTGACCCCACTGACCCCCACTTCGCCCCTCACACTGCCATTGTTCCAACGCGCGCGCCACGAGTTTTTCGAGGCGAGACATTCCACTTGCAAAGACTGCGCGGGACCGCGTGCACGCGCTCTAAATATCCTCTTTTTAACATTCTTCTGGCCCCCGCCCCCCCTGCCACCCCCTCCACCAACCCGCTGAGGGAAATGGAAGCGGTGGGGTGGGGGAGGAATGGGAAATGAAGGAACGCGGTCACAATCCCAGATTAAAATCTCTCCACAAGCACCCTCCCCTCCCGCCCCCACCAACACCCCTTCCCTCTCCTCCTCTCTTACACCCTCGCTCGCATCTGGCGAGGTGCCACCCAAAAAAACAAATAGTTATTACACATCTGAGGAACAAATAAAATAAGAAAAAATCCATTGGTACAAAAGGCGGCCAGTGAGACGATACCCCCAGCGAAAGACCCATCGTTGGAATCTGCAAAAGGATTAATAATTTCACTTCTGTCATAATTTTCCCCTCCACACGATTTGATGACGCCGTCTTTCAATCTGAGGATCGGTCAGCACCAGGGCTCCTGGGCGATCTATTCCCATGCACCCTGCGCTTTTCCCCAACTCCTTGGCCTGCCGTACCTCTTCTGCAATCCTTATAATCCATCGTGGATGTCTCCGTTTTTCGGGTTCCCGCCGCGTTGGTAGTCATGCTTGACGACAGTTTCGCCTGGATTCCACCAGGCGTCTTCAGGTCGAAGTGCCGATATCGACGACGAATGCTGCGCTTATATACTATAGCCCTCGCTCTCTCGCTGCTGCGTTGTGATTGGCTGGTTTCTGGAACACTCTCTTCAAGGCGTTCGCCAGGTGGTAACCGTCTTCCCGGTTGAAATTTTTCGGCGTTTTTGTGATCTCAATTGATTCTCTAATCAGCCAAGGATAGTATCTTCTTTCCTTGGCGATTATCTCGGCTTCGTCAAATTTGATGTCGTGTCCGGGTTTGCTCCAGGCATGCTCGGCGACTGCTGATAGGCTGAATTTCTTATTCTTTGTTGCCCTCTTGTGTTCTTGCAGGCGGGTCTTCATGGACCTGCATGTCTCGCCGATATACGATTTACCGCAAGAGCAAGGCACGCGGTACACACCTTCGAGAAGACCTTTCGGGATCTTGTCCTTGCGCCTTGGAATTATCTGGCTTATTTTTGTCACGCAGTTAAATCTTGTGACAATGTCTTTCTTCTTCAGGACCCTCGAGATCTTTTCTCTTGTGCCGGCGACGTAGGGGATGATGGCATAGGTTCCTGGCTTTTCAGTTTGATGTTTCTCCTTGTCGGGTGTCTGGTGGCGTTTTTCCACTTTAGAGGTCCTTTTCAGGACCAATGGCCAATTCAGGACTTGGCCAATGATTCTGCATCCGAAAGTTTGTATGCGCGATGCAGGAGTGTTGCCACGAGTGATGCCTTCTGGGACGGGTGATGATGTGAGTGGGCGTTCAGGTAGCGGTCAGTATGGGTGGCCTTCCTGTATACTGAGTGTCCGATACTCCCGTTGGTCCTCCTCTTCACCATTATGCCCAAAAACGGGATTTGGTTGTCTTTTTCGGTCTCCATAGTGAATTGTTTTGCCGGATGCTGAGAGAGCACCTCAACTGAGAGTTGCGTTTGGAAAATGCTTTCATTCGACCGAATCACTCAAGAATACCTCCTCGTACCCTGATGAAAGTGGCTCGGACCACCGAAATATTATAGTGAGTTATTTTCATTTCACTAAAATATTTGAAAACACTTGTTTTTTTCAGTGTTAGGAAGAGGTGTGAGGTGGGGATACCCAATATCACCGGTGCTGTTCAACGTATATTGAAGGAAATGATTGAAGAGGTATGGGAAGAACTGGAGGTAGGAATTAAAGTCGGAGGGGAATTCGTAAAATTAGTTAGGTTTGCTGATGACCAAGCTTTAGTTTGTCAGCCACCCAAGGGATTGCAAGATTTGCTGATTGAATTGGAGGTTCAGTGCGATACATATGGGATGAGAATCAATATTAATAAAATAAAGGTTATGCGATTTTCCAAAAAGAAAAAGCCCAAGCTAAACATTAGAATAGAAGGGAAAAAAGTAGAGCAGGTAGAAGTTTTTGTATCGCGAAAGTGTTTTGGACCAACACGGTCAAAGTAGTAGGGATGTAAGGAGAAGAATTGCGCTAGGTGAAGAGGCTTTCACTAGGAGGAGGGAGTTGATGATAGGGACGTCGAGTAGGGTTATTAAGAAAAGACTAGTCAAAACTTTGATATGGAGCGTAGGTATGTGCGGCGGGGAAACGTGATCAATGAAGCAGGAGGATAGACGTAGATTGGAGGCTTTTGAAATGTGGGCAAAACAATCGAAACATCGGTGAACAAAGAGCGGGTTTTTCAAATCTATATGGATTTCAGCATTTTTATTTGTTTGTACATATTAGCCGACTGGAGCGTAGCTATGTACGGCGCGGAAACGTGGTCACTGAAGCAGGAGGATAGACGTAGATTGGAGGCTTTTGAAATGTGGGCATGGAGAAGAATGGAGAAGGTGAAATGGACCGAAAGGAAAACAAATGAAGAAGTGCTAGGGATGGTGGGTGAGGAGAGGGGTTTGTTGGGATAAATCTCATGGAGGTATGAAAAATGGATGAAAGGCGTATTGATCGGCAGTGGGATGCTGAAGAAGGTAATAGAGGGGAGAATGTTGGGCAAACGAGGATAGGGTAGGAACAGGATAGGGATGTTGGACGGGATGAAGGGAGGAAAGAAATACACAGAGATGAAGAGGGACCTGATGTAGATTAGTTTGCTAGGTGGGGAGTCACAAAATGTTTATTTGATAGTTGTGTCCATCCAAAAACCTACCTTAACCGATAGATAGCTTACTATATAAAAATTCCTCTAAATTTTTATTCGGTGCAACTAATTTCGACACATTGGCGTCATCCTCAGATACCTGGTATTGGAATCAGTGATGATGGATTTCTATAGAGTTAAAAATATCGGAAATCAAGTTTCTTACATTGCCCTTAATAATCACTATTGAAACACTTTAATATATACTCTCAATCGGTATTATTGCCTATACAATTTATGGGTAAAAAAATTAGATAAATTGTACTTTCTAATTTGTCCTTTGGCTCTCTTTTGAAAAGGTCATTCTCGTCTCAAAAAAAGCCTGAAAAATCTTTTCTTCACATAAATATTATCCTGCTTGTTTTATTTAAAAGCAGTTCGACGCTGTAAAAAATTTATCGCTCGGTTCACGGTTTCTATCTGTGTGTCGTTGTAAGTATTTTAGTAGAGAGGTAAGATGCCCGGAGATATTATGTATGCTGTTTCTATTTTACATCTGAGTGAGGCCTTTTCTGGACCTACATAGAACATCTACACTATTATTTGCGTAGTCTCCATGGCAAGCATGTACTTTTTAAGTAACTTTACACACGACGGTATTATATTTTAATGTTACTATACATATTTGAGTTACTAAATCATAATGAATTGCGAGCTAAACTCTATAAGAACTCACCAAAGTAGCCCGAAGTAGTATGACTCTGTATGTCAGAGGACGACACATTGCATTCCACCACTGCCTTTTATAAACTAACGTTCTATTTAAGCTTCAGAATACACAAAAAAATTTCACACATTTAAATCTCATTTTTCATTATAAAAAAATCATGCTAATGACATTTACCATGCATTAAAATCTCCACTTATGGAGAGTTCAATGCGCTTGATGATTAAAATATACTTGATCAATGGGTGAACAATGATCAACTTCATTGTGAATGGTTTATAGTTCCTATAGTTAATGTCAAAATAGTTATTGTTATTGAAATTGATTACCGGTGAAATTGATTTTCCGAAAGCCAAAATATTTGAAATTATTAAAAGTTGAGATGCTTTTTTTCTAGATGATTCTTTGCAAGCCACCGCAAAGGTGTGTGCCAAAGGGTGATTACACACTAGGCAGGAAAATTAAAAATCAAGCAAGTACAAAACCATATATCATTATGATAAATATTCAATGAATGCCAACAACATCTTTCAAAGAGATGCACTAGGAAAATTCAAAATTTCATTAAAAAAGTGTTCATACCAAAGAATGTATTTTGTAGAAAATCAACAGAGTTGACTGACGGAAGAAGGGTTTTCCATTCCGGAGGAATAGATCTCCGTTTAAAAGTTGTGGGCTCCGGGGACAGTCGGCACCAGCGAGCGGGCTGGGGTGCAGTTGGTGTCGAACGGAGGACAGTGCTTGGCACAACTGGCGGAATTCGAGTCGTGTATCAGGAAGGGTTAAACTTCGCTTCGCCTACTTGACTGCCAGGGTGACGGGAGTGGCCCATTCGTCTCAGGCAGAACACAAGACATTCTGAAGAAAAAGTTGGCTCGCAGCAAATAAGGCGAATAGCAAGGTTTATATTAAAGACTCCATCAATTGCATGAAAGACAGAACTAAAAAACAGGGTGGGGAAATATCAATTGTAGTTAACTAACTACTCAGTAGATAACATGATGAAGGCGAAGATAAAGGAAGGCAGAGGAAGTATTTCGCCCTACGTTATGAACTGTAATCGTAGAGATCAAATTTATATTTTACCGTTTAATTTTACATACTATTGGCCCACTGGCTCCAACATTAATGCTCTATCGAAGATTGCTGAGTAAATACAAATTATTCACCAAGAATTGCTACAGTGTATTTCCACTCATACACATCCACACAATACCCTGGAATGTATAGCAAGGACGTGTGGTGAGTAGTGATAGAGAACCAACTACACGCACAAAACTACTGGTTTGCACAAGCATTTAGAAATACGCGTATATCATAATTGTGGTGGCCGAAAACTTTAATCTGCTGCCAAATAATTGACAAAAATATAGCTGAGGAAAACTGTTAACGAATCAAATTACGGTGAAAATACCATCAAAATCTCATCAAAACCTTCTACGAACAAGTAGTTACTGACACACAGTAAAAGCATACACCTCATATTTACGACTATTAGCCTAGATATTATCGCAAAAGAGAGTTTAGTAAACAAAAACACAGAAACACACAAAAAAGAAACTCAGACGCATTCCGAATTTTTGATGGCGCTGTCACCTTTCTCGTGGGAGAGACGGTGTCTCCCTTGAGAAAGTTGTTAGCGCCACCGAAAATAGTACAAGTGAGTTTCTTTTTTGTGTGTTTCTGTGTTTTTGTTCGATACTGCTATCTTGGTAAACATTACATATTATTATTATTATAAGGTAATCTACCGGTTAAGCTAGGTTTTTGGATGGACACAAATACTAAATACATATTTTGTGACTCCAAACAAAACCCAATCCAACAACCTACTCTACAGGTCTATACAACCTGTATATCAGGCCCCTCTTCATCTCTGTGTACTTCTTTCCTCAATTCATCCCGTCCAACATCCCTATCCTGTTCCTGCCCTTTCCTCGTTTGCCTAACATTCTCCCTTCTATTATCTTCTTCAAAATCCCACTCCTGCTCAATACGCCTTTCATCCATTTTTCCTGCCTACATAGGATTTCTCCCAACAAACCCCTCTCCTCACCCACCATCCCTAGCACTTCTTCATTTGTTTTCCTTTCGGTCCATTTCACCTTCTCCATTCTTCTCCATGCCCACATTTCAAAAGCCTCCAATCTACGTCTATCCTCCTGCTTCATTGATCACGTTTCCCCGCCGCACATACCTACGCTCCATATCAAAGTTTTGACTAGTCTTTTCTTAATAACCCTACTCGACGTCCCTATCATCAACTCCCTCCTCCTAGTGAAAGCCTCTTCACCTAGCGCAGTTCTTCTCCTTACATCCCTACTACTTTGACCGTGTTGGTCCAAAACACTTTCGCGATACAAAAACTTCTACCTGCTCTACTTTTTTCCCTTCTATTCTAATGTTTAGCTTGGGCTTTTTCTTTTTGGAAAATCGCATAACCTTTATTTTATTAATATTGATTCTCATCCCATATGTATCGCACTGAACCTCCAATTCAATCAGCAAATCTTGCAATCCCTTGGGTGGCTGACAAACTAAAGCTTGGTCATCAGCAAACCTAACTAATTTTACGAATTCCCCTCCGACTTTAATTCCTACCTCCAGTTCTTCCCATACCTCTTCAATCATTTCCTTCAATATACGTTGAACAGCACCGGTGATAATGGGTATCCCTACCTCA
This sequence comes from Hetaerina titia, assembly GCA_037158775.1. Classification (NCBI taxonomy): domain Eukaryota; kingdom Metazoa; phylum Arthropoda; class Insecta; order Odonata; family Calopterygidae; genus Hetaerina; species Hetaerina titia. Next base: position 18,075,573 of record CM073772.1, on the reverse strand, counting down.
CACCTCTTCCTAACACTGAAGAAAACAAGTGTTTTCAAATATTTTAGTGAAATGAAAATAACTCACTATAATATTTCGGTGGTCCCAGCCACTTTCATCAGGGTACGAGGAGGTATTCTTGAGTGATTCGGTCGAATGAAAGCATTTTCTAAACGTAAGAGAGAGGTGTCAGTTACTACGCTTAAGTTTGATCTTCCTTATATGAAGTGCATGTCTAGTGTTGGAACGAGTTAAGCATTTCAGAACATTTGAATTAATTAGGAGTTACATTGACATCAAACTTACGTGTTAGACCCACATTAGAAGGAAACGTGGGTCTAGATTTAAACGAATTTAGATTTCACTGGCAAAACGAAAATAAAAAGTAAGAACTAGGTGTTATTACGCTTTAGTTAGGCCACATTTGGAGCATGTGGTGAGCACTTTTGTTGCATGGGAAAAAAGTTAATGAAATTATTAGGCAAGGTTTAGAGAAATTTCGCTAAGGTTGTTATACATTGTTATGAAAAGCGAGTAAATGTCACGGATACCCTAGACTGGTCAAGATGGACACGTTGGTCCGCAAGGAGAGGATCATGTTTGCCACTGTCCTTCACTAATGTCCCTAGGCATATACGATGACTGAAAATATTTTTTCTACATTCAGTATTTTCTCAAATCCGATCTCCGAGAGTCTTTTGCAAGTTCACGTTCCATGTTCAATTTTTATTCGCGGAGACTCCCACAAGGTTAGCTCCCTATTGATGAATAGAGATGGGGCTTTCAGGTGGGTCGTGGGTGAATTCGCCATCCCTCGGGATTAACAGAGTTAAGCGCCGCCTCCCCTGAATTCGCCCCCCTCCCCCTCTTCGCTGCCCCCGTAACCCCCTCTTGAAACGGCCCACGCAACGAACGCCCTTCCAGACACGCCCCTCGGCTCCACCCTCGGGCCGCGCGGCGGCGGGCATCAAACCTCCGGCCGTCCTGCAAATGTCCCCCCGAAAATTCCAATTAAAAGTCATTGAAATATATGTTGCGGCATATATATTTATTGCGACGTGTTTGCGCAGGCTTCGGGATGATAAAATGCTAGTTTCATTTGTTAATAGATACGAGGGAGAGGTTTCTTCATTTTCCATTTTATTTATTGAGGTTCGCTGATGGCGCTCGTGATTTAGCGGCGGTGGGGAGGGATGGAAGGGAGGGGGGGTGCGGGCGGTCGCCACTCCGCCGAGGGGTTCGTCTCCGCCCTCCCCTCCCCCAACCCCCACCCCGTCGATGTCATCAAAGCCCACGGAATGGAATCGGCAAAAGAGAGCACGCCAGAAGAGAGAGAGAGTCTTAATTAAGCGCAGTCGGAGATATTTTTCAATTCCGCTCGCGACTAAAAATGAACAACACATGGCCCCGATAGCACTAGGTGTGCAATCAGTTCCCTTCCGGAAAATCCACTCTTATGTAATGTACGTCGACACCAGTCGAATGCACCACCGCAATCTGGCTCCATCAGACGCAGATCAACGTTTTCCCCAGCTGAACGTTTGGCCGTTAAAAAATTGCGAGGAGTCGGAGATTCTGAGGAGTCGGGTGAAGGACGCCAGCAAAATAGTGAAAGGTTTTTGCTAGCTTCTCTCCATTACCCCAGCGCGCTCTATCTAATAGACATCGGATTCCTTTGGCACTTTTCTCGTTGTGTCAAAATGATTGGAGTTTCTTAGACTTTAGACCTCCTTATTCTTAGATGTAGGATGGATGATTTTAAAAGAGACTAATCATCTTGATGGAGGGTAACGGTGATGTTACGCATCAAGGACATGCTGTATCAATGGCATGAGAATAAGTAAACATGATGAGTGGACACTCTGAACTGGTAAAGTACATGATATTTAGGAGTACTTTTAACAATAGCACTATGTTCCATTGAGTGAGATGTAAATATAGTCCGTAGATATTCCATAAATTACATACATTAAAGTCCATAAATATAGTCCATATGTTATTGACTTGGGGAAGTGGAGAAAATTACGGGACACCATTGGAGGTGAGGGTTAATCTCTGGGCGAAATAGATTTCCTCCTCTCTCTACGAAAGAGAAAGGCGAGATGTCGATGGATTTCAGAATATTGGCGTCCACTAGGATCGTCAAAAGGTTGTTAACCCTCTGCATAAGTCTACAACTACATGGTACCCTGCAAGACACCACTAGTATGTATGACGTGGTGGTACGACACCACGCATGGAACATGGAAAATGAAATATTTCTCTATTTGTAGGAAAAATATAAAATGCTTCAATGCGGACAAGAGATGAGATGTTAGTAATAAGAAGGAAAAAAAACTACAATTAGATGAAACAATAAATAAAAAAACACTGGATAACTCAGAATGAATAGAGGACATTTTTTTCCTCTTTAGCGATTTCCGATTCCAATTTCTTATCGTTCGCTGGACAAATGTCACGTTAAATCTATGTTTTCCACATTTATCCCTAAAATAGCTCAGTTATGATCTCTCCTACCATAGTAACATAGAGCTAAGGACACATTTTCGACGTCACCACTAAAAAGACATGCCTCAAATTTATACAATAGATATTAATCTGTCATTTAACCTTCTCCTTCTGAGTGATCCCCAATTTAGTTTATCCAACAACGTAAAGCTATTTTCCGATAATCAATTTATCATAACATCACCAAATGCACAACATAACAAAAATCTTTTCTGCGTAATTCTAGATTATTTTTTTAAACAAGACCTGGGTTTCCAGTTCAACGTCATCATCAGACTACATGATGACGACGTTAAACCTCGAAACACGGTCGTGATTAAATAAAATATTTGGAATTACAGTTATTAAATTCAAAATGAATTGATTCCATAAATTCACGCTTCAAACAACCATTTATATTTGCATATTATATATATTGGAGGGACAGGAGACTAATTCGCAACCTGTACATGTATCAGACTGCTCAGGTGCGAGTGGGGAACGTAGAGTCCGGATGGGCAGTGTTAGGAAGAGGTGTAAAGCAGGGTTGCCCATTGTCACCGGTGCTGTTCAACGTATATGTAGAGGAAATGATTAAAGATGCATGGGAAGAACTGGAGGTAGGAATGAAAGTCGGAGGGGAATTCGTAAAATCGGTTAGGTTTGCAGATGACCAAGCATTAGTTGCTCAGTCAGCCAAGGGGTTGCAAGCATTGTTGAGTGAATTGGAGATTCAGTGCGATAAATATGGGATGAGAATCAATATTAATAAAACAAAGGTTATGCGATTTTCCAGAAAGAAAAAGGCTAAGCTTAACATTAAAATAGAAAAGGAAAAAATGGAGCAGGTAGAACAGTTTACGTATCTCGGAAGTGTTTTGGACCGACACGGTCAAAGTAGTAGGATCGTAAGGAGATGAATTGCGCTAGGTAAAGAGGCTTTCACTAGGAGGAGGGGGTTGATGAGAGGGTCGTCAAGTAGGGTTATTAAGAAAATTCTAGTCAAAACTTTGATATGGAGCGTAGCTATGTACGTGGGTACGTCTATGTGGGTGTGGAGAAGAATGGAGAAGGTGAAATGGACCGAAAGGAAAACAAATGAAGAAGTACCAGGTATAGTGGGCGAGGAGAGGGGTTTGATGGGAGAAATACTATGGAGGCAGTAAAAATGGATGAAAGGCGTATTGATCGGCAGTGGGGTGTTGAAGACGATAATAGAGGGGAGAATGTTAGGCAAACGAGGAAAGGGCAGGAACAGGATAGGGATGTTGGGCGGAATGAAGGAAGGAAGGAAGTACACAGAGATGAAGAGGGACCTGATGTAGAGTAGGTTGCTGGATTGTGATTTGTTTGGAGTCGCATAATATTTATTTGATAGTTGTGCACTTAAGGATTAGTCAATTTTCATTCAAATTGAAATAGAGATAAGGAAAATGGTAAAGGAACACATATAAAGGACGACCACAAGAGAGGTGGGGATGGAGGATGTGAGCAGATCACGAATGTAAAAATATCTTCCTCGACCGGGACTTGAACACCGGATCTCTCCACTTGCCGGGCGGATGCTCTAACCACCTGAGCTATCGAGAAAGGGTACCTTTACACTGAAATCTGCAATCTTATAAAGCGCCATAGTGCTCCGTACTTTTTCTACCATCAACATTGAGGAATTTCATAAAGTTATCCTGAAACTGATATGTTCATAAGCTACATGGTTTTTGAGCAAGATAAAGGCTTCGTTAAATATGAAAATAGGAGTTCTTAAATAGAGCAGATGTATCAGTTTACGTAGGTCGGAAGTATTTCTGGCCAAATAGGTCAAAGTATTGGAGACATAAGGAGAAGAATGGCGTTAGGCAAAGAAGCTTTTACAAGGAGGGAATTGATGACAGTGACTAAGGAGGACTACAACTGGGACAGGGAATAGGAAAAGAAAAGAGTAGTAGTAGTAGTAGTATTGTTGGGGAGGCGACCGACAGCTTAGGTCATTTGCGCCATTTGGGATGGATGGGAAAGGATGAAGGGTGGAGAGAAACCCGGCGTCGGCATTAGCCTGCTCTTAACGAAAGGCGCCAAGGGGTCCGCAGCTTAACGTCCCATCCGACGGACGGCGTACTCACTCAAAGTGCCCTCCACAAAGCACCTCAAGTAGGGATCGGGATACCACTGAAAAATATCTGTCACCGCCGGGATTCGAAACCGGGCCCTCTCGGTGGGAACCCGTACGTTAGCCACCGCACCATCCCGATCCCCCGGAAAAGAAAAGACTCGTCACAACTTTTGATTTGGAGCGTAATTATACACTGTGCGGAAACGTGGTCATTGAAGCAGGATGACAGGTGTAGATTGGATCTTTTTTGAAATGTGGGTTTGGAGAAGGATGGAGAAAGTGTAGTGGGCAGAAAGGAAAACAAATGAGGAGGTGCAGGCATGGTGTAAGGGGAGGTGTGGGGATTGTTGTGGATAAATCCAAAAGAAGGCAGGAATGATGGCTGCAGAAACTTTGATTGGCAGTAGGTGAGTTTGAGAGCGGTGGTAGAAGGGGTACCGTTTGACGAACGGGGAAGGTGGAGGGAAATGTTAGGGACGGAATGAAGAGAGTCAGAAAGCATCTGCTGTTGAGGAAGGGTTTACTGTAGTGTCGGATGTCAAGTCATGTTTTGTTATAAGAGTCAAAGAGGTTTATCGTTTTTGGTCTTTGCTCATACTGAACCAACTTAAAACGGTAAATTTCTAGATAATATTGATAGGTGTGTTGATTATAATATTAATTCGTTTGCATTTTTAGATATTTATTTATTTGCGTTTGTCAATATCCATCAATAGGCTTTCTTGGTGATTCCAGCCCTAGGAAAGACATGCTGCCCTCTCATCAACACTCAACCCCAATCATTTTAAACACTTCTTCAAAAATTCCTTCCCGATGAACAATTTTTTCCAAATTGTTCTCCGGACTGGCAACTGCATGTAAAAAGTTTGCCGTTACGCCATCGCAATGCTTCCCAAATGTACCAATCAAATCTTTTCAGCTTGTACTTGTTCTCACAGTCCTTTAATTTTATAAATTAGAATTAAATTTCAGACTTGACAGATATATTAAACAGTGGGAATTAAATATGATGTTTACGCGATTACTTTTTTCCATAAGTTACCCTAAAATTCTTTGCACCCTTATCAGACTTTGAAATTGGCGAATTCTGTAAAGGTTGTCACTTTTTCAAATATGCCCAAGACAAGAAATACACAAAGCGCCTTCCCCTTCACTTTAAATATTCAATTCCTAGTTTCCTTTAATTACTAGTCTCGTGCTGATAAAATTCACACTTCGAATCTGTTCATTGGTCGTGCGCACGTTTAGTGTTTCACCGATGCACGACGAACTTTGGCCGAAGCACCAATGGGGGGCACCGTGATGATCACACGAGCGGTGGCGGCCCACTTCCCGGACTGAGAAGCGTGGGGGGAGGGCCGGGGTGGCTGAAAGGGCCGGTTGCGGTGGTGGTGCCGGAGGCATCCTTCTCAAACGGGATCGGATGCACCCACCCGTCTGTGACAGGGTGTTCGGGCGCGGAGGGGTCGTGTGACTCCGGCAGCGGGCCTGCTGGTTGTTTGCGGCCGAGAGGGGTTGAAGCGGAGAAGAAGGTGGAAGGGGAGGCGGGTTGAAAAGGAGTCCCACAGCCACCCCTGCCCGCCCCCGGCATTGCATTCGACCGCTCCCACGCAAGGGGGTTTTCGCCCCCGGGTTGCTGTTTTTTGAGTCCGCTTGTGAACGGTGGTGTGAGCAGGGGGGAGAGTTGGTGCAGAGTGGGCAACGTTGTCGGGAGGGGGGAATGGCCCGCAACACCGACACTGGGGTTCGTGTGCATCAGAGCAGCAGGCAGGCACGGAGAGTGGGGTGTTTTGGCGTGCGTGTTTGAGTGATGAACGTGCCACACCACTTTCTGTCCCCTGAGATCACTAAATTTTGACACTTGACTTCACGTATTAGAACTACAATTTTGCTTCTTTCAATTAATTTTCGGATTCCTAAGGAGCTTAGGGTTTACATTTCATTAGCAATTCCACCAAAGTAACATGCTTTCACATGTTATTAACGACTCGGTGTTAATATTAGATGGGCCATTGAACTAATTTACAAAATTTCGTGGACTTTGAAAGCAATTCGTGAGGAACCCGCGGCCCTCCCTTACCGTGCACTATTCCCTCCTCCCGTTCGTGAAACTCTTTGCCCTCGAAATTCCCTCTCCTCCCTCCATCCCTCTTCCCCACCTGAAAAATACTCCGCCCCCACTCCCCTCTCACCGTTTCTCTTACTATTTGTTTCCATGCTCCTCGTTCGAATTATATCCTCCATCAAATAGCATCGCATTAGTAAATTGCTGGAGAAAAACATACAAATTATTACGCCAAACTTTCGATAAACATAGCTCTAAACTCTGAAATTTTGGGGGCTTTAAAGGAACAAGATGTTATGACGAAATACCGTACATAGCTCTAAACTATTTTTACACATACATGCACGCAGCATTCCGCAAGCCACCGACATGGGTTGCCACGAGTGTTGGTGAGGCATCAGCCGATGAGAAACAGTTGTCATTTCATGAACACATTGAGCATATGTTCACTCATATTTGAAAACACTTCAGAAACAAATGTTGGTGCCCCATCACGCTATAATTCGAAATCATTTTACTTGGATTTGTTCTTTTTTATGTCTATCATACGAAGGATGAAGGAGTCCTTGCATCTGCCCGTCAGTCATCAGGCGTTACCCACTCGCGACCTCTCCTGGGTGCAACACACACGGGGAGTATTTGGACAAGCTAACATAAAATTGGGATATTTTAGAAAAGTACTTTGTAAAGGTGATGAAGAGGTTAAAGAGAAATGTTATCGCTCATTGGTTAGGCCTCATTCAGAATATACTGCAAGTATATGGGATCCTCACGAAGTTGGATTGATTGCCGAATTGGATCGGGTGCAGCGTAGAGAAGCAAGATTTGTAAAAGGTTGTTATGGTAAACTTAGTGGCGTATCCAAAATATTCGAGCAGCTAGGCTGGGAATCTATCACGGAGCGAAGGATAAATTACAGATTGAAGCTCTTGCATAAATTGGAAGGATTTCTCTTTAGCAGTGATATTACAAATGTATTATTAACCCATCTTACTAAGGTAGGAGAGATCGTGTCAATAAAATTAAAGAAATTAAGTGTAGAATAGGTAGATTTGAGATGTCATTTTTTCCACAAACAATAGGGGATCATAATAACATCGTTCGTCTGCGGTAGGGTCATATTCGGGTAAAATTATTCCGATGTGTATTCATCTTCTGCCACATACCCCGGCGGTGGCTTACAGGCTATATAAATAAATTTTTGAAATGCCCTCCTCGTCGTGAAAACACTTCGAAGTCCTGTGCCAATGTAGAAGTCCAAGGTTTCTTAGTGAATTGAGGGCATCTCAACATAATACAATCAAAAAAGGCTGACTCCCTTCAGTGCACTCAACCCCCCGGAATATTTAACAAATCTGCCGTAATATCTCGGTATATTTTCCAAATCGTTAATAAACGCATTGCCCAATTGAATTCAAATACTTACCACGCATACCAAATGAGGAAGGACTAACTAAAGCGTGGTGCGTGAATCCTCTCTCTTACGTTGGCATGATGCTTTCATAGAGGCCGTCTAATCAAATGCTTTCCTTGAGGCGGAACCGCACATACTTCTGATGCGGGTGTCACATAATAGGTTAGATGTCACGGTGTATCACCTGAGCATTTAATTGGTTCCAAAAGACTGATTTTTCTCCATCTATTTTATTATTTGTGCTTTATTCTTTCTTTCCTCTCATTTCAAAATGTCAGTGCCGCAAATTATTTCATATTTTATTCAAATCCCAATTCTCTACACCATTCAGATGTCTAGGCTAAATGGCTAGAAAGCAGCATTCTGGCATCCTTATTTCCCTGCTTTGAAATTCTTCACTCGTTTCCATTTATTTTATAACGTACGTCTGGTTTATTCTTTTCCTAAATTTAATCGCGGTAAATTTCCTGATATTTATTTCAAAACCACCATTCTTTACCCCGATATAACGATATGTTGTTACAAGTCGTTAGAGGTGAGCTCAATTAATGTCGGAACCCTGTATTTCTCTGTAAATCCCTCTGCCGTCTGCGAATAACCTATGACTGCAGCTATCGTGAGGGCAAAGGTCGGTACAAGCATAACAAAAAAGTAGCATATCCCTGCGGGTCCGTTGAAGTAACGTGACCCTCTAATGAGCTCAACGGATAGGTTAATCTCTAACATTCCTCGGTACACTTCTTTGCGGGCTATTTTGTAGAAAAATGCAAATACATACGGCAACTCCTAAGCAATTAGTCGCTAGTATATATATATATATGTATATATATATTTATATAAATATAACTTTTGGACGGCACAATAGAACACAGAATAAAACAGATAACACGTAAAAGGACACTCACACTGTAGATGATTTAAGCTTTCGGCCTACTCCGAGGCCTTCTTCAGGTCAGACTGTCCAGGCCGAACCCTGAGTGCGTGTGTGTTTGTGACTTGCAACGGTCAATTTGCACTGCAAATACCGGAGTGAGAGAGTGTGTGCGGTTTTGTTATCCTCATTCTTTGCACCCTCCCCCGTGTCCCCTTACTAGTGCCCCTAAGAGTACGGCTTTGGGTAATTTTTATTTATTCTACACTTCTATAGTTAGATGCTATCAATATGGCGTTTGGCACACAAGTCCATATCAAAGCATTTTATTCCCTGTATTAATTTCAATGCGCTGAACAATTGAATATAAATAGAAATGATCCGAAGATTCGCCAGGATCGAGTTTGGAAATATTAAGGGTCTATAATCCACGTTTGACTAGACATTTCGGATAGTCCGTATTCCTAATCAACGATATTTTTGCAACCATCGACGGAATACAAGACTGGATGTGTCCAACTCGTTTTCGCAGGTGGGACCAAATGCAGACAGGAGTTGAAAATTAATGAATATAGCGAATGACGCGTTGAAGTCATTCGCCATTTCCAACATTTTGCGTCTACCCAGCTGAAATTATATGCAGGACGGCCTCTCACGCAAGTATGGTGCGGAAACATTTTGAGTGGATTTACCATTGGTCCTGGGATTTCAATTTTTACGATGGCCGTTTCATTATTTTCGGATTTTTCGCTTCGGGAATGTAAACTAGAACGGTTTTGGACACTGCTGCCTGGGTTCCAGACTCCTCGAGCACTTCGAACCTATTGGTACTATTGGTGCACTCTAATGTGCAGCATAGGTGTGTATTTTAATTAATGTTTTTGAGGCACGAGTGGAGGTAGAGTTCAAAGGGGTTCCTCCGCCACCTCAGTTGCTGGACCTGCCAGGCCATCGGGGGGTCGCCACTCCCCTTCCCGCGAGCGACGCTTCCGAGCGGAAACTCGGGGGGCGGCGCCGGCGCGCGAGCCCCACAGGGGGGACTCATGGCTGCCGGAGAGATCCCAGTCTGCTCGCGACCCTCGTGGGGATCGCTTTGACCCTCGAACACCCCCCTTTCTCCCTCGAACGCTTGGAGTGACCGCCCCGGGCTGACAGAGCCCCCCTCCCCCGTTGAGGACCCCAACCCCCCGAGGGGTTGTTTGTGGTACGCACGCATCACCCCTCAATCCCCGATCCGTTACCCCACCCCCTCCCCCTTTATCGCCTCTGCAGACCCTGCGAGTCCCACGACTGCCGATCGCAGCACAGCCACCCCCCCCTGGAACACGCGCCCCCCTCCCCCTGGGGCACGCCACCCCCCCTACTCTTCGAGCGGATTGGAGGCGGGGGCGGGGGGGCGGAGGAAGGAATGACGCACACGACTAGTGTGGAGCACACCGGAATTAGAAGGCGCATCGCACACACGTTAAGCCTCGGGTTCAATAGGTCATTGGGCACACAAGGCGTTAGATGGTGTCGGAGGAGATCCGCTCGATACGGCGAAAATTGCTGCGAACATAAATTAGATGGCAGATGGCTGCCGAGGGGGGCGTGATAGCCATTGGGCGGAGCTCTAGATTACTGACCGGGATCGGTTTCCACTGGGAATGCACTGGACCCCCAGATTTACCCAATCTGTGTGAGTTTTCGGAACACTGATCCTCGGGGGGGGGCACGCGGAATAAGGAACTATTCACACTCATTCCTAACGTGAAGCGAACACCAAAATTCCAGCCATAATTAAAGAAGTCCAATAATTTGAAATATAAGAGTAAAATATAATTAACAAATACAGGGACTGTGTTTCATTACCGAGACCGCAATCAGAATACGTATTATCGTGCATCTTGGATAGAAGAAGGTGATAAATTAATAATTAAATAATTCACAATGATTCTGTTCTTTTCGTTTGAAAGGTCTTTGCGACGAAATGATATACAATCGCTTCTAATGAAATGGAGGCTTATTGAATCTCTTAGAAGGCGTCCAGTCATCACTTTTGGTTATTTTCCGGTAACTCTTCATTTGACCCCGACTCAAAGGAGAAAATTCTTAGGGTCGTATTTTATCCTAAAAGAGTCAAAAAATAAATTGAACAAAATGGACTCCGACAACGGATTTAAATGCTCGTTTTTGTCCTCGATAAGACAGCTGCTAAACCAAGTATAGTCTCCACAAGTTTTACAGATAAGTTACAAACATAGATAGATCATGATATACTAATTTTATGATTACTCCACAGCTTTTCAAATCGTGGCCAAACCCTATCGCTGTTAATTTTTATAAATACATATAGTTTTATGCGTCCGAATATGTGTGTGCATATACATACACACGTATCATATATATGTACACCCACACATAAGATTGATCTTTAACGCACAGAAATTTCGGCACCAGGAGGCGGTCATTTTATCAGCAAAATTGTTTACTACGTATAACTAATGGTTGATTTTTATGATTCAAAATATTGTCTACAAAATTTGGTAATCTATGGAGTCAGTGTTTATATGTTTCAGGCAAATCACTTATAATGTAGTAAATGTTCAGGAATTTTCGATTTGCTCAAGTTTAAAATATGTTATCGATTCATGGGAGGATACTGGCTACTTCTCACGAATAACTAGAATCCCAAGTCAAAATCAGCATTCACGACCATTAAATGGATTAACAGGTTGTTTACTTGTGACCCTAACGAGACGATGAGGAAAAAAATTATAGGTAATCAAGAATCTTGAGGAACGGAAAAAGTAGAAATTTATAGCCGGCTAGAAGTTTTCCCATTATCCAATCTCTTCCATAGCATAAATAGACACTGATACTCCAAAGTGTAACATTAGAGGGAATTGAGGGCGACCACTGTCTGGGTGAGACTAAAGGTAACTTGTATTTAAGCGATCGATTTAGAATTTACATGAGAGAGGAAAAGTTATTATACTTTAACATTCAAATAATTGCATTATTATTTCGAAATGAATCTAATCAATAGATTATATCTTCTCCAAAAAAAGTTTTCTCATCTCCTCTGATATTTTCGAAATCTGATTAGCTGAACCGATACGCTGTGAAATAAATGATTGGATTTTCTTCCTAATACTTAATAGTATATTTTGAAAAACTCCTAATCTAAAAAAGGTAAATTAGAATATGTTTACAATAAAATCATAAATGTTTAGAAAATTATATTGTATTTATTTTACGTGTATTTCATCGAAAAATTCATTCATATAATCTTAAACCATAATTGGTTAGATGCAACAAAGTAAACAAAAATTGGATGATTAAAAAAACTCATGTGCAGCAAAGTCTTAATTATTCATTAAATTAGGAGTATAACATGACGTCGGGAGATGAATGCGTGCCTGCGGTTGATTTCGCTAATTGCGGCGGGATGAGCCGGAAGTGTTTACTCTCCGCCGCCGGGAGGACAATTCAACCGAGCACCGCGCGGAGGGAGGAGACGGGGGAGGTGCGCGGCGTGGGAGGGGGTGCAGGCGGACGAGGGGACGGGTTCGCCTCGGGGCGGGCGGTGCTCGGACAGCGGTCTCCGCAGTGGTGGACGGGGACGCACGTGGCGGCCTCTCCGGCTGCGCGTCGGTGCGTGGCCGATCCACGCACAACATGGGTCCCAGGGGGGGTGGGGGCCCTCTCAGCACGCTATTGCCCCCTGTCATGTACCGCCCTTGGCCTCCTCCGACCCAGCGTTCAAGCGCAGCGAATGATGAAGAATACCGCAGGAAGAAGGTGTCGTGCAATGCACCCCAACAATCGTATTAAAGTTTGGTCGTCCGCCGATCGATGCGATGTGCGAGCAATATTCATTGGTCATCTCGCATTCCTGTGTGGAATCCCTTCCTGCCACACACCCCAGTATGATGCCATGCGCAACGTAGATATTGTTCCACTGTGACGAGGGGTGGCTGTGACAGCCAAGAGAAACTGAAAGCTATATTCTGATGCAAGGACGTCAGAAGAGCAAGACGTTTCCCCGGAACGAGACCACGACAAAGTGTGTATCCCGCATCGAAGCACAGCAGTGGGCCGTTTAAGAGAAGGGCGCGGAAGAGGGAGGCGAAGGGCGGGAGGTCACTTCTCGGGATCGACCCCGGTGCCGTGGCGCGGGAATCGAGGAGCCAGCCACCCCTCCCTCACGCCAATGATCTCCCCGGGGGATTCGGGTAATCTTACGCAGATGTGGCGGAGTCCCCGCGCGCGGTAAGATATTCCTGAGGGAGAAAGATCCCACGATCGGATCTCCGGGTATGGATGTTGGAGGAGGGAGATCAGTCGAAGCGAACGAATGGGCGCGGCGTATGAAAGGCGAGACCATTGGGCGCGAGATCGGAGCTGAAAATGGAAAAGGCCGAGAGCGCGGGCGAAGGCGGGAGCAAGCCAAGTGAAGAGTGCAACGGAGCAGCAGAGGATATATTTTCGGGACGTGAAGAGGAGAGAGCGTCGAAGCAGAGGGGGAAATACAGAGAAGCCCGGAGGCACAACGGCGGAATCGAGAGACGATCCTCACTGAGAGGAGAGAGGGAACACCGACGGATAGAGCCGATGCCGATGTGCCGAAGTCAAGGTGAAGTGCGGGTGGTGGGGAAATGGATAGGACACCCGAGCATCTGGAGGAATCCCCTGCCTCGGTCAATATTTAAGCGTGGTGTTGCAGTCCTGGTATGGATTCTGCCATGGCCTGCATGGGGATTACACACATTTGGCAAAGGAGAAGAGGCGACGCGGATCTCATTCGATGAAAGAGAACACGCGCGGAACACTCTGCGGGATAAAAACAAATATCGCATAGACCGACTACATCCTTGTGCGACAGAAGTACGGAATTGATATGAAATAGTGTGATGGGCGCATAATTTCCTCTTTGTTCATGCTCTACGGCTCTTCGGTACGAGTGACGAGTCTGAATATTGGTGTACTTTTAGGCTGGCGAATGGCATATGTACATTCACCTAAAAGAGTAACATCTTCACACTCAAGGTTCATTCCGTCATGAAGTCTTTCGTACAAATCGCGAAGCAATGTGCTTAATAGGCTGGTATTCATTCTGCAGTGAAGGTCCGTCATTTGTGAATTATCCATCGTGCACAAGTTCACGCTTCGCCCTTGTTTGGCGGCAAGCTATTGAAATTCTCTATCGACAAATTGGTCCAACCCAATATCTCTCGGAAGATATTTTTAGACCCATGTAGTGAGGTTGTTAGTCGGTACAACTCCAAACGCTTCAAATGTGTGCATGAACTGTTTGAATGGTTTGCTCTGGAAAAATGTTTGAAACTGGACTTTGTTCTAATGGAATGAATTTTCGTGGATTTACATAGTTTCAAATTATAAATGCAAACTAATGGAAAAATTAATCTTTTCTCGTCAAAATGTTTATTAATTTTTTAAGGAAAAGCAAAAAATATATTAAATTATTTATTTGGAAGATCCAATGCGTACTTCTTTATGCTTCAAATAAGTCATTTTAACTCTCAATTAAAACCATCAATTTTGTATGAACGAATGAAATGCTATTTTCAATAATGAAATAAACTTAGTATTTTTCACGCAACGAACTTTTTTTGCAATAATACCGGTTTCGAGGTATAGGCGACATCATCAGGTATTTGATCATCAAGTTTATTTATTCATTGGTCATGAAGTTTTACTAATTAGAGCTTCAAAACATAGAATTAAATTTATTTTCATTAATTATAATCTAAAGTAGGTATTTATAATACAACATGTTATACGTAAAATCTTAAATATAATTATTATTTATTAATTAATTTAAAGGAATTGACTGCGTGTCGTTTGGAATATTGATCGCTGTGAATTTAAGCCGATGATGCCTCTGGTGGGCTCATCAAGGCGATCGTGCCCCGGTGAGGTGACCACCACTACCCTGGAGTGACTCCCGCGGACTGATTTTCACCGCATTCGGTTCTGAAAATATTCCGCAGGCGATTGAGGCGGGCAGAAACGCCACGATGCGTTCAAATGTGTGGAAGCCACTGTGCCGTTGGTCCGAGAAACTCTTTCGTAGATAGGGAACGAAACATTTGGTAGCGATTCCATGAGAAGAAAGAGGTGTCGACTTCAATTCGCTTCTCGATCACGCATTTAGTCGCCTTGCCATGTGGCTAACCTCGAAAAGTTCAATGAGGTGCGCAATTCTCGCATTTAAAAGCAATTATACTTCGCCAGACGCGATGAATAATGATTTGCGAACTGATTAAAGAGAAAACCCGTGTGACTGAATGCATTTCCACAGCCTCTCTCGGTCATTGGACATTTGAACCGTCATTAATATCGAATACACTTTCAAAGTAACTCCGTGTTCCAAGTTCCAACGAAAATCAAGATGTCAATTGAGTCGGCATTTGGACAATATCCCGAATAAGTCCGTAAAGCTTCGGTATTTCCAAACGGAAAGGGAAAGTTCATCGTTGAAATGCTATTTCAAAGTCGAAGTTGAACATTTTCTGAAAAAACTTCTTTGTTCTGATTCGAATATGTTATTAAAATAGAAATAATTTTCTGATATTGGACAATTTTTAATGATTCACATTATTTACTTTCAGTGGCTTACAATGAGTGATTTACGAGGATAAGCAACTAACATAAAATTATGCACTTTATGTCCATACAATTTACGAAAATACATGGGTTTGACAATAATTCCTTAGAAAAATAAAGAGACATCGCTCAAGGAATCGGTAAATGCTCGTTGCTTTTAGTAAGCCTCGTCACTCTCTAAACTGGTGTTAAAGTTTCAGCTCTATTCACCACGCGGTTAGGTTTCCATAGTCGATTGAAGCAAAAAACTTTTGTTTATCTAGAAAAAAGGGGAAAATAAAACGAGGACTAGCATTCACAAATGATGAGCATCGTTTTAGACGGCAACAGAAGTGATTTAATCCAAAATGATTTACACAACCCACGATATGGTTTTGAGCGGTCGACAGATCAAAGCGAAATATTTGAAGCCGCAGACATACATATTACAAGGCACGTACAATGTTTTTCAGCAAGATGGGTGCCTGGTTTGCTTTTGGCGGAGAATAAACACAATAGTGCGGTCAATTAGGAGGCTGTTTTAAAGTTAAAATTATTACAACATGCACCCTATTCACCAGAGTTAGCCCCCAAAGACTTTTTTTTAATTTCCAAACTTGAAAAAAAGGCTCGGCGGAAAAAGATTCTCGTCAATTGAAGAGGTCATCACCAACATACATGTAGATGTCCACTTGGAGGAACTTCCGAAATCCTCTACTTTTTGGCTAATAACTAATGACTGAACGGCCCACGTACAAGGGTAGGCTGAAATCTAATGCATACTTGCTTCTAGATCACACACAAAATGATCTTCGGAATCACTTATATGGAAGTAACATTCCCCTTCAACACGCATGCGCAGATTTGAGGTCATCCAGTGTGTTTTAAGAAGCGGAAGTATGGGGACGTGTTCTAGTGCAATGTAAACGCGAGTTAAACAGCGTGCTGTTGTCGAATTTTGTACTGCTGAAAAAGTGACTCCTCTTGAGATGAATCGTCGTTTAAAGGCTTGTGATGATGCTGTTGGTAGGTTTACTGTGCAATATAATAATGTATAATAAATAGGCAGTAAAATTTCGTGGCTGCGAGCCTTGAAAAGCCATAATTATTGATGAAATATGCAACGGACATAAACATCGCAAACTCATGACCGGCGTATCACTGAAAAGCGTATCGCAAACCATATTGAATTATTATACTTTTCAGCCTACTCTCGTATTTAGGTATTACTTGAATTATCCTTAAAATTTCTTCAAATCTTCTTTAGGGATTTTCCATTTTATGCTGCCCATTAAAAAATTTCATTTGCACGTATGAAATATATTTTATGACGCTTAATACAAGAGTGCTCTGAAAAGTCTCCGACCCAAAAAAATAAAAGACATTTTTTCTGAAAGTTTCTGAGGTTGGAAACTACTCAGACCACCCACGTATTAATATAAGTACATGGTGTATTTGTGAGAAGGGAGGCTTGAGGAGAAAATTTCAGAAATAATGATTTTATAAAAATTAGCTGCAAACAAAGAATGTGATTAGAAAGTTCACTCATTAAGTTGAACATAATTATTTTTAACACATAATTGCCAACGAACTGATGAACTGGAAGGTTAGCTGTGGCGAAAATATGATTGGAACGAATAATTAGAATCGACGCTGAGCAGACGTCAGTCACAGATTAAAATGACGTCCCTGACGAGAGCGAGATCGAAGAATGCCGTTCACCGCCTCCGCGTAAGTGAAAGCAGGCGAGCACCCACTTATCCACCTGCCTGTTGTTTCGCTCGCTGGCAATCCAGAAGGTCGCCTTTTCGACGCCCCGCTCGTCACAATCATACCCCTGTGTGCTGCTGGTTGCGCTCTCTTTGCGACGGCAAACTCGAACAGAAATGCCAATTGCCATGACCTGTCTACATACTTCAAGGAATGAGAGAGGATGCGCGCACTAGGATGATTGCACCCTCTTCTCTCGGCGGTCGTGAATGCGCCATGTCGGTCGTGTGAGTAAGCAAGTGCACACACACTCAATATCGTCCTGCAGGCTTGCAAGTTGCCTTGTGTGATGTAGTTATCTCATAAAAGCTTAGTTATTGTCCTTCCCATTACTTACAGCTCCTCCATTATTCTAAGTGGTGCACATCTCATTTACATATCGTAGTGTATGTCGTTGAAGTTATAATTGTCAACATTATCTGAATTATTTACAGATATACGTGGTATCTATAAAGCAAGAAAAACTACTTTTTTGATGTTTCATGCTTCGTGCTAACACTCACTCCCTGCCACAGCTCCATCGATTGCCTACAGAATACCAAGCGGTATATGTATGAATGGATCATCAATTATTTCGTAACATATTTTAAGGAATGAGTTCAGAAGTTATTGTTAAATTATTTTTACGAGCGCAAAATTTGATTTTGTGCATGTGATGTGAACATTGTATTTCTTTAAATAACATTTTTCAATGAAAAGCAGGGTTCGACGCGCGGGGTGTTCCCTAATTCGAACCGTGACTGCTCTCCCCACCCAGACTTGACCAAATGCCGGTGTAGGGGGGGGGGAGAAGGAGTAGGTGGGGGGCAACCAGGACGTGCAACCCCCGTGCCTTGGAAGGTCTGCCTTTGGTTGTTTCTGCGATCGGGAGTTGAGCAAGCAACGCAAATCTGTTCAATGCCCTCTTCCCTAGACTAATCCTTTCACCTTGTTGGTGAATTGTTACATTCAGAGATCGGAATTCAACTTATGTTTCAGAAGAAAACTCCAATGCAACCCGCTTCGAGACTGCGACGTGTTTAAATACCGTAGTACCCTTCATCCGACGCGCAAACCCTTCGGGGGGGCGCGAGGGTCACCTCTGTCTACGGCTTCGGTCCGACTTCTAAGAATCTGACCTTTCCCGAGTGACTTCATTCAGTGCCGTTTCGAATGAGCTTTTACTTCCGTGCTCCCAGCGTCTTTCAATGGTAATCTTTTCTCAGCCCCGATCTTCACACCGGTCCGAAATATTCACCGAAAGGCGAGAGGGGAAGGGGGGAGTGACCGGCGCCAAGATGAGCGGGTGCCCCCACCCCCGCTCCTCGTCGCGGAGACGGGGGTGGGGAGGCGGGCGCGTCCCTTCTTCCCTCCAGGAGAGTGACGCGTGAAAGGGGAAGAGTGATTAATTGCGGTTGTGTGAGAGAGCGAGAGAGAGAGGAGCGGGAGGGGTAAGGCAATCAACGGCCGCTGATTGGATGGGAGGATCGACGCTTCACGAGAGGGCAGAGCATCTCTGCCCGCGGACCCATTCTCTTCTCGGAATGAAGGAAATGCGTCCGGAATATCTGGGAGGCTGCGTCAAAGAAACTTCGCGGCGTCAATGGAAGGTGAGAAATAAAAGTTGCAGAAAGAGAAAAACATTATCCATCGCCTTGCCCAATTGCTGTAACTCTTGCGTTTAGATCACAGTCGGAACATCCAGAGAACGCATCCAGCACTCGTCAAAATTCTCTCAAAACAATGGTATACTTTATGGGAGAGTCTTTATATTGAATACGCGGATTCTCAATATGTACTACGTATTCCTGCACTTCAAAAATATCGCGGGGCAATCCGAGTAGAGCCTAATAAACATTTGCCATTTTATTTGTTTGATGAAAACACGAACGGATATTGAAGAGATTAAGTTTAAAAAAGTAGTCAATTTGATAATTTTTATCGATTATTTTATCGATTCAATGACACGGATTGCGTGTCTCTAAGTTTAGAAAATAGACGAAGTTATGGTCTGCTAGCATTTATCATCGGTCTGTCATGTCGATAAACTTAAACTATTCTGCTGTAAAGTGGTCATTGAATCCTGGGACTGTTTGAATCCGGAGGGAACGCCGTGAAGGAAGACATTGGCACGCACCGCGTGCACCCTTTAACGCTTTGTCTCTCTGGAGTACAACGAGGTGCATCACTTGGACGAGGTGGTCGCTGTCCTTCTAGTTGGCCTCCTTTCGATTGGGGGAGATCATTATGACCAAATCGCTTGCATGCACACTCGAACACCGTAAATATTTCCAAAATAAATACATTCACAACATTTTATCAACGCAACATTTCAATAACGTTACCATCATACACAAGTTAATATATGACTGGCCTTCATTTTAAGTAGATTTCATAATGGAGTCAATTAACAGCGTTCAAATATAGTTATACCTTGCATTGCCAATCAAATATTAAGCACATATACACAAACCCACACACGTGAGTGCCGACTCATAAACGAAGATTATCGAGTCAAATATGACATCTACTAACCTTGGTTGACCACTCCTTCTTTCAAGCAAAAAACTATATTACTCGTATTGCATCGCCAGTATATAAGGATTGATGGTAGGCTTGTGAAATTTTAATTTATTGCCCTACAAATATTTTTTATTCCTTTAAATATTTGAAATACATATAAATTTAACTGGACCCTCTCTATAATATCTCGCGAAGTTTTATAATACGTTTATCATTTAACAATGCTACTTTTGTATCCGCATTAGTATGATCAGCGGAAGAAAATAACTTGGTAAAGACTGTAGGGGACACCAAGTTTTCTCCTTGCGATTAGCGTTACTTATAATGGGGGTAGATTTGCATTGCAATGACTGAGCTGTTAAAATCATACACCAATAAATTAACCGACCAATATTTGAAACAAACGGCATCTTATGATCTCAGAATATTCAAAGAAAACATTAGAATCTGTATAACTCAGGGAGAGATATTAAAGTTTTAGATTAAGATAAACTATTCTTGGCGTAGTTGCAGAAATGTGTCCTAGTAACTACGAGGCTCGGCCATTTACTCCTACGCCGGACGGCGAGAAAGGCAAGGCTTCCGCGCTCGCCATTGTACAAAACCCCAAAGCGGAATTGACGAAGGGTGGGAAGAAAGAACAACAGAGCTGATACGAATCTAAGTCTAGAGGCAAAAAGCACTTTCTAAATAGGTAGACAGTTCATTCAGTTTGTGTGCTTCTGTTACTTTGTTTATTAGCATCCTCTTCCTCGAAAACCTCAATCTTTTTCGTGTTTACTCTTCATTTCCAACCCTTGCCTATAGCATTGATTTTCTATTTCTTTCAACCACGCCTGTGACCCCTTGGCTGTATGGGTGTACAAAGTTTGGCCATCCACAGCCGTAACTGATTTAATGAATTTTCTACCGACTTTCATTCCTAGTTCCATATTTTTCCAAGTCTCGTTTATCATTTCCTTCACTCATACATTCAAAGGCATGGATGATAATGAGTGCCATCCTCACCTCTCTCTCATCCATTTCCCAACACTGTGCAGTTCGAATCTCAATCCGCGAGCGCACCTTAGCAGTCCCGAGGCATGCACAAGTTACGGATGAGCCGCCTCTCCTACTCTCTTCCTTATACTGTCTCCGTCTCCCATCATTAATGTTCCAATTTTCTATTAGCACTCCATCCCTTTCGTCCTCGTCAATGCTTTCACCTTCCATTTTCTCATACTCCTACGCTTCCTCATACTCCCTACTTCCCTTCTCCCTGCTACCCTACTTCACTACTCCCTTCTTCTTTTCTTATGCTAAAAGGAATGTTTAAGAAGAGGGTCGATGGAGAAACAGACCGGTTTAGCGAGTCCCCCCTCTCCTTTGATATGCCCCTCTAAACAGCGGACGTCTCTCGATAGCGGGCCATTTTCGTACCCCCTAAAAGATTCACTCCTTTTAACTTAAGATGCCTTTCTCGTACTTGGAGACTTCACTGGTGTAGGCGGTGTCTTAGTGCTGTGTGCCTCATATCTTCTCCATGCGCGCGCAGGTCCTCACGGCACGGTAAGCCACGACCGGGTGTGACTGGCCGGCCCCCTCCTTCAAGCGCGGCACAGACTCCCTCTCCTTCGCGGAGGCGGGGGCGGCGGGAGGGTCGAGATTGGGGTGGCGGGAGCTCCAATTTCCATGGCCTGATTGAGTGTCGAACATTTATGGCTGAAGGGGGTGGATGGTGGCCCCTCACTTCGGGGGAGAGCGAAGGCGTCCCCTCTCAGGGGGCAGGGGTGGGCGTCCGATCAATATGCCGGGGGATGGGGTGCCGAGGGCGTCGCTCCGAGTGGTCGCGGGGGCGCGTGTGGGGAAGGAGTCGGTGTCGCTGGTCCTTTTGTTGGCGCGGGGGGGGGCGAAGAGCCCACTCCGTGAAAGAGCGCGTGTGTTTGCGTCGGCTCGTCTCGGAAACTCTTCCCCTCGAATGCCGGCCCTGGCTGGATTCCAACCCTGAATATGAACCTGGGCAGAGGGACGCAAGTGTAAGAATAGGAATAGCCGCACTTGTTGCTTTCCACGTTCCATCGACTCGCGCCAACTTCCCATTGGATCGGAAATTTCTTCGCTTTGTCCTCCACTGACTTTTTTGGTCTGGTAGTCCAGCCAGTAGGACCCAAAGTTATTGCAAACCAGAGGGCCCACGTTCGAATCCAGATGGGCCGCAACTTTACCCAATTTTAATGGAAGTTTTCGAGTGCCATATCTTTCTAAGAAACGTCAGATGACACAGTAAATAATGTAAAACACGCTAAAAATAATCTTAAATTATATACGTATTAGTTGAACTCTTGTTTCCCGCTCATTAATTGCATTCGGGTCGATTTGTGTTGTATTTTATGCTGTAACTTGCAAATGCGTCCGATTGGATTTGAAAACCTAATGAAGAGATGCAGTAATATTACATATTTTAAATCGTACAGAAACGTAGTTTGTGGCTCAGAGCCTACGCTTTCTTCTGGGGAAATAAATATTATGAAAAATCCTAAAGCTCTAACAGTAGGTCTTGTAGAGAATATGATCGCGATATTCGCAATACGTGCTATTTTATTCCCTCTTCCAGCCAACGAAATCAGTCAGACAGATGATATCAAATTAAATTGCTGAAGCATAAAAAATAAAAGATCAGAAAAAAAAATTGTCTTTAATAGTACAAAGAAGTAGTGAAAGTTGGCCAGCAGAAGATATTGCAGATTGCGAGGACTTTACGAGAGGTTTCATAATCTACAAAAAAGGCCCAGTAGATTGTGTGGAGCATCCATCAAACTCGTAACTCACTGTGATTACACACGCCTACAAAAAAAAATTTTTTTTTGGTGTCGGGAATCTTTGTGATGATTTTAACTATATTTGTAGAGCTGAATCCAAATATGAAATCCGTTTTTATTTAACAGCTCTACTTTTTTAGATATGGCACATCTTATGATTAGTTGCTTTAATATTTGATATATTCCGTAAAATAATTTTCAAAGTTAAATAAATCTATAAGTATACTAATTTATAACCACTCTGCGGTGTTCCTTTTATTTTCAATAAACTGTCAATAAGTTTTATGTATATTTCTATATTGTAGGCCAATGAGATCATTATTAATATAATATTCCCATATCATCATGTAGAAGATTTTTTACGTAAGTAACAACATATCTATATCTTGAAAACTATAGCTGCAGCACCCCAATTGTTCTTTAAATCAGCATTAAAAGCTCCGGCACCAAAACCACTGTTGGCCTATGTTATTAATATAATATTCCCATATCATCATGTAGAAGATTTTTTACGTAAGTAACAACATATCTATATCTTGAAAACTATAGCTGATAGGAAAAAACTAGTGTCATAATTGGATTCAGCACCCCAATTGTTCTTTAAATCAGCATTAAAAGCTCCGGCACCAAAACCACTGTTGGCCTGTGTTATTAATATAATATTCCCATATCATCATGTAGAAGATTTTTTTACGTAAGTAACAACATATCTATATCTTAAAAACTATAGCTGATAGGAAAAAACTAGTGTCATAATTGGATTCAGCACCCCAATTGTTCTTTAAATCAACATTAAAAGCTCCGGCACCAAAAACACTGTTGGCCTGTGTTATCGTTATGAATACGGCGATAATGATCTGAAAAGGGTTTGATGTCATGTCAAGAATTATATTCATAGAAGATTAGGATTAAATGATCAATGTACAGAGAGACCACCTGACTCCAACGTAGATGTTCTCTCAAAACTGGAATTTAAGCCCAAAATATAGCAACAGTATTCTTGTAGTCACCGACGGTCAATTAACTGGGACAACTATTCAGCCTGAAAACACGCAAAACATTGCGATTTCTGTCAAAAAATACAGAATATATTGATAAAATTCTCATTAAAACAAATGGTTAAATACTGACATGGGGTATTGGAATACTCGACATATTGGCGACAAATATCTGAGAGATTATTACGAACATGTATATAATTTAGGGAATTAATCACCACTAAGTAATACTAGTGGAAATGAAAACTTAGTTCATGAATTTAATAGGAAAAATGAAAGTAATAAAATAAACTTAAGTGGGCGTCAGGAAAAATTGAAATTCTAACTACAAGCGTTCAGGTCGGAGAATCACAACACCGAAATATAACGCAATTGGAGAACTAAAAAAGAATATGCATGACGGGGTAGCGAAGTTTATTCGACAAAAATTCTAACGCGTCAATAAGGGACCACGATGGCAGAAAAGATTGATCAGAGCGGCGCTTAAGAGCCTAAGGAGTATTCTTATCCGTAGAGAGTATTCTTAATCGTATCCGCATCAAAACATCTGACTTTGATACCGTAATGTATGTACCTTCGGTTATCTCGAGCTATATTATTTGAAGTTTATGTACATATTCAACGTGAAAATTAATAAATAGTTTAATATTTCGATGCTACATGAATGGCTTTGCATCAGAGCCCCTGGCACAAACCTCAGTAGATGCATACAGGGTAACATATACGATATGAACAGTGAGGTCACGGGGGCATTCAGAAGAAAAAAATTAAGATTTACAAACATTTCAGAAGCAGATTACAAAGTAATAGCTAACCTGTAATGCCGACGTCAAAAGGTAAACTCATAGAATGTCAAGCAAAAATAACAAGAACGATGGGTCGTTTTAATCATGATATCCTGAAATTGTAGTAAGAGGCTGGGTGCTGTATTTTCCGATTTCAAAAAAGTCTTCGATGATGTCACTCGAACGAAGCAGATTCACAAACTGTATATTTTATCTAACCGCGAACAAAAAATATACGCCGACAGTTTGAGTTTGTTAGAGGCAAAGGTAACTGCAGCACCTCCGCAGGGAAGCGTTTTAGGGCCCCTTCTCTTCTTTTGACACACTGGCAATCTGAATATCCCCCCCCCCCCCCGCGCTAGCAGAAGCCTTGGATTATTTGCAGACGACAGCGATTTCACAGGGAAGGATTTAAAGGGAAATAAGGAAAGTTATCTGCGGCTATGTAAAAATTTAGACAATATATAGTTGGTGTGTAAGAATTGGGGAGTAAGAATTAAAGATCAGAAAATGCACTGCACTGAAGTTTTTGATTAAAAGAAAAGATGAACAAGATGTGAATTATAAAGTGGTTGGGATCGATTTAAGCAGATCCAAACAAGCCAAAAGGTCGAGATATACACATAACATCACACCTTTTATGGGGTACACATACATTACAAACTAATTCTAATTAGGCTCCTATACTTTTAATGAAATGAATAGCTGAGAGTGCATTCATTCCTGGCGCGGCGGCACACACTTTGGCGATAAAGGCACATGAATTATACATGATTGTTGACATTTTTTTTAGTATTTTACTGACACTTATTACAAACAAGTATTCTATTATCGGGAATATTTGAAATCCAACGGACATATTCACCGTTAATGCAGAATGCAGAATAGTTGCCTCTGAAAAATCGATACATAGAGCCTTTCTTTATTGTAAACTATTCCATTGGCACCGATTAAAGGGAGGTCGCTGAGTGTTATCGTCGTGACTGCACACCCAGTTATGGGGACTCATCCTCACCTAGAGATGAACACATTTCACTACGTGAGAATAGTGCCTTCCATTTATTTACAATGAATCCTACAAATTTAACACATTCGATCCATCGCTCCTTTCCGCTATAATTACCGCTTACTCCGAGATTAGGCGGAAACAATTTTTCACCACGTTTCAAACTCATTAATTACGTCGAAACACTTTTAGAGTTAAACGAAATTCCATACTTGACAACTTCCATCATTTTAATTCTGGTTGCTAACGTCAGAATGCGCTGCGGAAAAATAACAACAATAATTTCGCAAGTGAAACTCCTTGGGTCGGTCAACGGGGTGGGGGGGCGGGCGTAGTCACCATCTTGATAACCTCGGAACCAATCCCCCGACGCAAGCCCCACTCCCCCGCCCGTCCGCCCAGAGCCATCACCCATCCCCCCCTTATAAAACGGAAGATTAACGAGGCCCGTCGGCAGGTATTAATCAGCTCTGGCCGACGTTCAATTGTTTCTCTCCTCGGTGGCGCACGAGACAAAAATCGCAGCTCCCCCCCGCGGCGACAGCATCAACAACGAAAGGGAACACGGGACCACCTCCATCACCCCCCGCCGCCCTCCAGCAGCCCCCTACCCTACTTCCACCCCCACCCCCACACACCAACCCACCCCACCCTGGCACAACGCTCCCTCCTCGGGGAGAGAAGCCTTGAGGAAAACCTCCACGGTACATAGTGTTTTCTATGGAGGTAACATTGTTTACAGTCTTGGAATCAAAGGAGAAAGACATGTATCGCACTTACATCTAATACAAGAATCCTGCCAATCACCTATGATATGAGTTGCATGACGTGATCTCAAATGAAGAAGGGACCTTTCAAATCATTTAATACTTAAATTTAGGCCATAATAGGAACCAAAATAAATTATATTCATTAAATTATGTACGGTTGCAAACGACTTTACAGGAATTACAATTTTGGGGTTTCAAGTTGTGTTATAAGAATATTTATCAAGTTAATATTAATATTTTTAATTAAATAAAAGTTATCTAAAATATGATTTTTATTTGGACAACATAAATCCACAAATATTACTTGAAAGAATAAACTATTCCACTACCGTGCATGTAAATGATCTTTTATTTACATTGTCATTCTGGAGCCAACTCTGGTCAAGGTACATATCCATCCCGCCGAACGTATTAGGACACGGCCCCTATTTCACTCTGTAAATAAAGATGTTAATCTGCTCTATATTTACACAACAGACTCAGCCTATGTTTTACTTTAGGATCTGCACCTACCTGCATACGTCTTAAACATACGATAATGTATTCAGCGAATTTTGGCGAAAATCTCTTAATGCTTAAATTTCTCGGTAGTTTTTGGTCAAATAAGCATGATAGCACTAAAAGGCTTCAGAATAGAAAATAAGAGATGACATTACGGACAATCTTTTTCCTATAATAATACGGCGTATTAGCTCAGTTCTCCCCAAAGTTTGTAAAAAGATGACACAACTCGATAGGTGCAATAATGAAAATACACCACATAAATTTTGATATTTATGGTCAACGTTATATATATGTAGTATATATATATGTCTAAATATGTGTGGATATACATATATGTATATACATATAAAAAAATGGAAGTAAGGCAGGGTTGCCCATTGTCACCGGTACTGTTCAACGTATTGTAGAGGAAATGATTAAAGAGGAATGGGAAGAACTGGAGGTAGGAATGAAAGTCGGAGGGAAATTCGTAAAATCGGTTAGGTTTGCTTATGACCAAGCATTAGTTGATCAGTCAGCCAAGGGGTTGCAAGCATTGCTGAGTGAATTGGAGGTTCAGTGCGATAGATATGGGATGAGAATCAATATTAATAAAGCAAAGGTTATGCGATTTTCCAGAAAGAAAAAGCCTAAGCTAAATATTAAAATAGGCGGGGAAAAATAGAGCAGGTAGAACAATTCACGATTCTCGGAAGTGTTTTGGACCAACACGGTCAAAGTAGTAGGTACGTAAGGAGAAGAAATGTGCTAGGAAAAGAGGCATTCACAAGGAGGAGGGAGCTGATGAGGGGGACGTCATGTAAGGATGTCAAGAAAAGACTTGTAAAAACTTTGATATGGAGGTTTGCTATGTACGGCGCGGAGACGTGGTCCCTGAAGCAGAAGGATAGACGTAGATTGGAGGATTTTGAAATGTGGGTGTGGAGAAGAATAGAGAAGGTGTAATGGACCAAAAGGAAAACAAATGTGGAAGTACTAGATATGGTGGGTGAGGAGAGGGTTTTGTTGAGGGAAATCCTATGGAGGCAGGAAAAATGGATGAAAGATGTATTGAGCGGCAATGGGATGTTGAAGGAGGTGATAGAGGGGAGAATGTTGGGCAAACAAATAAGGGGCAGGAACAGGAAAGGGATGTTGTACGGGATGAAAGAAGTACACAGAGATGAAGAGGGATCTGATGTAGAGTAGTTTGCTCGATTGTGTTTCGTTTGGAGTTACAAATTATTTATTTGATAGATGTGTCCATCCGAAAACCTACCTTAACCGGTAGATTACCTAATATATATATATATTTATATATATATATATATAGACATATAAACACAGTTTTCAACCCGAAGGTCGGTTTGATAGGTGATGGTAGAATTTCACCAAGAAGTAAACCCGACAGCGCGACACCAAATATTTTTCCCTGGAGCATCTTTTTGAGATCAGCAAACAGCCAGTAATCGCTGGGGGCTGGATCTTGAGTGTACGTATGGTGGGTGGAAATGTAAATTGAAGCCCAGGTCGTTTAATTTGACAATTGTTTTCATTAACTTGTGGTACGGTGGATTTTCTTGATGAAAGATGATTTTTCTTCTTCATGTGCGGTCGTTTTTTGCGATTTCGTCCTTTAAAAACACCGATAACTAAAATGTAATAGTCGCTATTGATAGATTTTCCTTTTTCAATGCAGTCGTAAATAATACTATGTGCATCCCAAAGTAATATTCAGTTCAATAGGTCCCGGGACTTATTGAACGTTCCCTGTACATCAAATTTAGATCAATTTAAGAGATCAAAGGTGGTGTCCCAACTACAGATGTCACACGCACCAGTGGTAGCTCGTAGGAGATATCGCATTTCGATATGCTATCAGTTAGGTGCGGTGTTTTATTCTCGTCTTGACTGGGTGTCATATAAAACACTTAAATTGGCGTGGAATCATAATTCTATTTTAGTAATCGACGTGATGAAGGATTTGGAAATTTCAAATATTTATTATTAAAGAATTTTCGGCCTGATTGGATGGTGGGCGTGTCAGTATGTGTACACACGTGTGGTGTTCTCGACTTCAATGCTGCCCCACCAACTTCCGATGATCAATACTATACGAAGCGAGGGACGTTGAGGCATTTACGTCACCAGTTACGTCCTTCGTCTCTCCTTCCCTTCG
Organism: Hetaerina titia; assembly: GCA_037158775.1. NCBI lineage: Eukaryota > Metazoa > Arthropoda > Insecta > Odonata > Calopterygidae > Hetaerina > Hetaerina titia. The sequence continues at coordinate 18,046,765 of CM073772.1, read as the reverse complement.
CCGAGGACCGCTCCGAGATTTGAACTCGGGAGCCGGGAAGGGATACAAGCTCAATGATCTTTAGTGCCCTGGGGGCCAACAAATCTTGTTCAATGTAGTTTTATCTATGGGTTATGAATCGGAATTACGGCGAGTAACTGACGGAAATCGGCACGGGGCCGCCGCTGTCGGGTAGGATACATTGGCTCCGGTATGCAAAATTAAATTAATACTTTAAAGCTCAATTATATTTTTCAGCAATTTTCCAGCTTTCGACTTGGATTTATACTCAATATGGTGGGTTCAAGATTTTTTTTGCAATATCCTCTGCCTAAAGTAGTTCAAAGCAATCAGGGATGCCCTAAATATTGATTGCCTGATTTAAAATAAATACCGAATCAAATTCGGTTTATCGAGAGCCATTAATTTGCGGGCATCAAGAACCATATAAATACATTCCATAAATTAGCAGACAAAAATGATTTATTTTTGAGTCGGCTTAATGTTTAATCCAATTATAAAAACCACAAATATTGTGACCAGTTAATAACTGGATTTGTCGTAAATCTTAATGGTTTCCAACTTTTGATGTACGTTTTGTTTTGTTTAGTTCGCGTGAAATAACGTTAGGGGAAATGTCTTCAAACAATGCATCGCTCTATCAAAAAGAAGCTCTTAAATGGTTCCAGAGATCTTCTTGTTCTCTTGTTCTCTTTTTCTCTTCTTGTTCTTGATCCTCTTGTTCCAGAGATCTTGTGCCTTACTTAAATCGGCTTCCCGGTCCTCATCAAACCATTATCAATCACATTACTGTTACCTTCACTCTCTATTGATGGATTGAAATAAGGTTAAGTAAAAATCCAACCAAACAAGTATTCGCCATAAAAAACAGCCAGTCACTTTTTTCATTATTATTATTATTAAAGAAAATAGTAGCATTGACTAACAGTAGGACGATTGAAAAACAGAGGGCGTGCATGTTTTTTCTCTTGTTCATTGAGATATTTCATGAAAACAAAAACTTCAACTTTTGCCAACTCTACCTGTACATTCCCTTTCATTCACAGGGAAAAACATTAATATTTCCCAGTAAGTTAATAAATTTAACATTATTCTCTTGGCATATGCTGATTGCATGTTCACCGCATTCTAGGGTATGGAACTGGAGCGTTCGTTCGGAATCGCTGCGATTCGCCGTGGAAGGGCGTCCGTCTCTCGAGAGACCCCGGAGCGCGGCCAGTCCCGGAGGGAAGGCGGTTGCTCCGCCGTGTTCCCTCCGCGCTCCTGCGCCCCAGAGGCGAAGCGACGAGGGATTACAAAGGAGGACCGTGGGCGAGAGGGAGCGTCTGATTGCGGAAGGTAGATTACCTCGGGGGAAGCAAGGGGCAGTGGCGAAATAAGTGTGCGTCGGCACTTCCGATTGAGCAGCCGTGATTGACACGAGGGGGCATTTGGAGGACGGGTGCATCAATGCGTGGGTGACGCAGAACATTCAATGGCTCGGACTCTCGTGAGGAGTCGTGTCTTGCCGAATTAATGGCAAGTTAAATAAACGTGTTTCCAGTTATCTGAAGGAGAGGGCGCAGCAGGTCTTCTCCAAACGAGCGACCACTGCAATTCGGTAAGAGATGAGAACAAAATACGTACTTCATTGGCTCAAAGTAAGCAATCGAAAGTAATTGATAGAATCATCAAATGGTATACTTATAATTTGTCATTGAGAGAGTCCTTACTTTTCACACTTGCTGAATGCTGGGTACATTCTACCTATACATGATCTAAACTGGTACATTAAGGACGGATGTCGCTCCTTCGCTCCTTGTGCACTGCATTGGTAATTCTGCCACAGGCGGGAGCGGGATACTTAGGAAATGAAACTAAAAACAAGAGTATCCAAATGTAAATACATGTACTTCCGGAATCTAAAATGCCACTGATATTTGATTTATACGGTTAATATAAAACTATTATTGGAATACTGTACACATTCGCAGTAAATCCTGTGTGTACAGCCAACAACTAAGAACATAATGTAAATGATTCAATTTTTTACGCCGATTTAAAAATTTCATTCAAATTGAAAATAGAGGGAAGAAGAGATAAAAGACACCAACAGATAGGCGTAATTTTATCTCTTTAATAAAGAGTACACAATCACTCGAGGTGCATGGGAAAATCGAAGAAATAAATTTAGAAGTGAGTGATTGCGCAAGACATTTCGTCAAATTGACTTGCCAACGAGAAAATTAAGTTGCCGTCAATCGTTCAATTAGGAAAATGATTTAGAGTGCGAGTTACAGCGAAATGATGACGGCGTATATACACCCCAGGAGAATTGGATTAATGGGATCATAACCTGCAATACTGGGCATATTAGCCGCGGACTAGTCCTCGTGCGCCACCCATTGAATTGACAGTGTCTTTACTGAGCAGAGAGAGACTACCATGTTCCTCACGGAGGAACAGACTGCGAAAGGCGCCCGACGGGTACCTATTTCAGTGATGGTGCCACGCTACCAACAATACCAATAAAAATAACAGGAAAAACAACTAAATTACTATTTCCATGATAAATATGAACTGACAGAAAGAGAACAAAATTGAGACATTAACGCGACTCTGTCCGTTGGGCCGGTTATTGGACCGGGCGACGGCAAGGTTTGACCGGAGGGAAATTGTAGAAGTACCAAGAAAAACTTGAAAAATGTCGAAATGAGGGGAAGAAGTGTATACGGTTAGAAATGAACAGGATAGAAGGAGCGGCAAAGGAACCATCGGAAATGTACAGAATAAGTTACTTGAGAAGCTAGGAATCAAAGGGAAGATGTCTAGCATGAAAGAAGAAGTGGAATAACGTAAACAGAGAAATAAAGAGGAAAATGTTCAGAGAGATAAACAAAAAACTTACAGTACACACTAAAAGTACACAGAGATGAAGAGGGATCTGATATAGAGTAGGTTGCTCGATTAAGTGTCGTTTGGAGTTACAAAATATTTATTCGATAGTTGTGTCCATCCAAAAATCTACTTTCACTGGTGGATTACCTTATAATAATAATAATAGAGCGTCATGGTTGGAATGATTTGTGATGTGGGTGCGGCGGAGAATGGATAGAATGAGTTGTAGATAGAAGAAGTGTTTTTTTTGGAATGTCATCACTGCTCTTTTGATTTATTCACGTACAATACATTTAAAAAAGTCAATTCCTTCGTACTTTTTTAGGTTGAGTGCAGTAATTTTCAAAAGCAACTTTCTCCGAAAAACAGGAAATACATTAAAATATAAAAGGCTAGCAGGCAACACTTTTTGAATCCGTTTACTTTAGTCAATTTATCAGTTAGAAAAACCCAGCATAGTCCGCATGTTTCCCATTCGCGTGCATTGACTGGAATACATTTCTACCCTTGTTGAAGACAGAACTTCAGTCATAATAATAATAACTTATTGTCATTGTCTTCTCGCTTTGATCTCGTCATATAGGTCAGCTTCTAAAATTGCATCAAAACTACGTCAGTATTCCCTGATTGTAAATGTAACTCGTAGTTCTTTGAAGGAACTGTAATTAGTACTTGAAACTAATAAAAAATTTAGAAGAGTGACTGCGGATAAGTCCGGTCACTTATTCCTCGGCATCGCTGGTACTCTTCGTCGCGAGGCGTGGCGGGGGAGGGAGGCGGAGAGTTTACGGGGTGGAAGGGGGGGTTGGGCGGATGCGCGGAGAAGGGGGCGCCGGGTGGGGGGGAGAGGTCGCGGCAATATCGGTTCCGGTGGCGGTGGGTCGCCCCAAACGCCCCCTCCCCCTCTGAACCTCCAAACATGTTTCCAATCCCTCCCCGGCGAGTGGGAAAACAAAAAAAAACAAATGAAAGAGAGAAGAGCGCCGCCCGCGGACACGGTAGCAACAGCATTCACACGAGCGCACACAAGCGGTGAGTGTCCGCGAAAGAGAAAGAGGGAGAGGTTGGAGGGGGGGGCAAAGTGTCCGCGCGCGAGTGTTTGCAACCGCCCAAATCCTGCCCCACCCCCGGTCTCGATAACACCCTCTCCCGCCCCTTCGTCCGCGGCAGTGGGAAAGTATCATTTTGCTCGTGGAGCGGAAGAGGGGGTTGGGGTGGAAGGGGTGGATGGGGTGTGTGCATGGAGAGCAAGCGGAAGAGGGGAGGGATGAGTAAATGCACCGGGCGGATGGTCGGCGCGCTTCAATGGCGACCATTCAAAAGAGCTCGCACGCCGTGAAAGGGTGTCGTCTGGACAACGCGAGCGCGCGTACCACCCTCCCACCGCTAGACTCCCTCCAGCCGGATTTTTAAACAGAAACAAAATATGTCAGTTTCCGAAATATCGTGAAATGAGGTAGGAAAATAGCGACGCGTCCATTCGGACGACCCAAATACGCCGACGAAACAAACAGAATTTACAAAATTACGGACGAAATTACACTAAGATCTGCGATGATTGTAAATCAGGTTTCCTTAATGGCGTAATTGGTAGCGCATCCGCCCGACAAGTGGAAAGTCCGATGTCCAAGTCCCGGTTGAGGAAATATTTTTACATTTGTAATCTGCTCAACTCCGCCTTCCCCACATGTCCTTTGTTCGTCTTTCATATTTTTTCCTATCCCATTTCCTTATATCTATTCATGTGTATAGAAATAGTATATCTAACTATATCGATACTTTCTATATATATACATATATATGTGATAATTTTGACGGAATCGAACTCTGTCTTCCTCGGAAGATTAGTTAGGACTCCTAAACTGAGAGACCTAACTAGTTCGATTCCGTTGAAAATATTAAGAGATAACGTGTGAGTGTTCCTTTTATGTGTTCTTATGTTATGTGTTGCTGTCAAAGTTTTATTTAACACTTCCGTGTTACTTCGAAGAAATCATATATATATATATATATATATATATATATATATATATATATATATATATATATATATATATATATATATATATATATATATATAAATTCACTGATAAGTCATAACAAACACAGAAACCAAAACACAAAAGAGGAAAAACTCACTGGTTCTCGAATTTTCGGTGGTCCCACCACCTTTCTCAAGAGGAATTAGGAACAGAACTGAGTTCTGTTCCTAATTCCTCTTGAGAAAGGTGATGGGACCACCGAAAATTCGAGAACCAGTGAGTTTTTCCTCTTTTGTGTTTTGGTTTCTGTGTTTGTTATGACTTATCAGTGAATTTACATTACCCGTTTGTGGGTTTTCCAAAAAAGTGTATATATATATATATATATATATATATATATATATATATATATATATATATATATATATATATATATATATATATACACATTCAAATACGAAGTCCCGCCTTACGGCGCACAAATATTCATTCGAACATAGAAATTGTGTGTTTATATGTTCTCCTATCCCCTTTCCTTATACCTATTTCTATGGTCGAATGAATATAAAACCATAAACACAGTAATCAACCCGAAGGTCGGTTTAGTAGGTGGTGGTAGAGCTCACCCATGTACTAAGCCCGACGGCGTGTGAATATTCACACATCAGGGTAGGGGGGCCAGTTCCTTTCCCTGTGCAGGTGCCCAAAGTGCCTTGCCCGGGAATCGAACCCGGGACCCTCCGGTCAGTAGTCCAACGCTCTACCCACTAGACCACCGCCACCCGCATATATATATACATATATATATATAAAGAATGTCGTCATCAGTGTTTCAATCCTAGGATTCGTTTACTGCAGCTCTCCATTTTACTCTATTTAATATCAATTCCCTCAATCCCTGATACCTTTTCTGTTTTACGTCTTTCTTAATTTGTCCTATGTACCTGTCTCTTGGTATTCCTCGTGGTTACTTCCCTTCTATTTTTCCTTCTATTACATTCCTAATCAATCTATTGTGCCTCAATGTGTGTCCAATCCACCTATTTCTTCTTTGCCGTACAATTCTCTACTTAGTTCTATCCTCTTCTGCTCTTCTATATGCTTCCTCATTCGTTACTTTGTCTGTCTGTCCATTTAATCTTCAGCATTCTCCTCCAGCACCATGTTTCAAAGGCTTTTATTCTTCGCTGGTTCACTTTTCCAATGTTCCAATACTTGGAAGTATAGAGTGCCATGCTCCACACGAAAGTCTTGGCAATTGCTTCCTTATTTCCAGCCTTAGGTTCTTTGAACATATTAATTGCCTCTTCTTCATGAAGGCGTTCTTAGCTTCGGCTATTCATCACTTGATGTCGGTCGAACTTCTTCCATTCCAAGTTATGCTGCTGCCCAGGTAGATGAAGGATTCCACTTGTTCTAGTTTCACCCCTGTTTATATATATATATATATATTTAAAAATTTTATTATGCCATTAAATAGTTTTGCAGCCACGTCGTCGTAGGGTGGAAACATCACTAATTTCGGAAATCTGCAAATTTTACCCGATTACCCGACGTTTAGAATATGCGTAACGTAGTTGGAACGTGATAGAAAATGTCATTTAGGCTTGAAAACAACATATAAGAATCCTCTTTAGTTTCAAAATAAATTATTAATAAGAATCGATACTATTAGAAGATACAGGTAAGGGACGTCTTGATCCCCAAAGCACAGGAAAAGCGTGACTCGAGGACTATTAGGAAGGGGAAATATAAGCACTCGAGTAAATAGGAAAAGATGGCATTCTTGGGGCACCCCTGGCATTGCTGGCCAATTAGACCGCTGGAGGGATGAGTTGAATCGTGGCAGCGATACTTGCCATCCAGCTTCTGGCAAACGAATCGATGGACGAGCGCATCGATCGAAGGCGAGGCTCAAATGAAGCATCGGTCCTCGCCGTAATTGACGATTCCAATCACCTTAAAGCAGGAAATTCAATTTTAGAAGGACCACAGGTCATTATCAATATCTCATCTATTGTAATATTAAAGTAGTGACGATCCATAGGCAGATGCTCCTTTCAGTTCTTCTAGTAATCCCAAACAAAAAACCCAAATCTAAAGTTTGAGCTCATCATTTGTATCAAATTAATGCAATCAAAATTTTTTTAATGGGAAGTCGCCCAACAGAGTTCCTTTGCTTCTTTAAAATAGGAAAACAGACCGCCCTGAACGGCTAAAAAATCCAAGGGGGCGGGGGGAGGCCTTAATTCGGGGAGTGGGGGAGGAATTCGGATCGAAAGGGGCATTTGGGGTGCTGGGGGGGGGAAGAGGGGTTAGTCCGGGCGCGTCCGCCCGGGTGTCGCGTCGTCACGCAGTGCGCCAAAAATGCAACGGAGGGGACGGCGGCGGAATTTATCGCCACGCCTCCCCCTTCCACCCCTCTCCCTCCCCCCCGCCTACCAACCACCCACCCACACACCCACACACATAGGTACACGCGCCCCCTCGCCGCCGAAATAAAAGCCAGGAGGGCTGGCGGAACGCAGAGACGAGCCCCCGCATCAAAGGGCGAGTGTGTGCGCTGCTCGATGGAGCGTTGCCGCTGGACATGCGGGGACAGGGGCACAAATACAAATGGTTACAATAATACCAAAGGAGACTGACACGAGGGCTCGTGACCACCCACCGAAACGCTTAAACATTTCTATGCCAGTCCCCCCACCCTCCATTTTAATGCACCCTTTGCGTTTAACGTCCGTCTCGTGCAATTGCTGTCACTTCTGCAGAGCTCTCACACGTGAGTGTATGCACGATAATATGCAAATAAAATTATTTATGTTTACGACTAAATATATTTATGTGGACGCATTTGTGAATGTGTATGCATGTAATATGGAGACTTCTCCCGCTGTCGCGGCCTCGCAGTCCCGAAACCTCCACCTTCCGTGAGTGAAATGATATTTCTTTCGTCTTCTGCTCTAGGATCTATTTTTAAATAAACAAATGTGGTCGTCTACGCATATACATAACCGCTGGACACCTAGAACGCCTTTATTAGCATAAATATATACTGGAAAGGGATAGAAACGCACCGAAAATAGATAAAAGTTGGCAGGGGAAGATGGAAAGATGCTTTTTCCAAGCAGAAGAAAAGTATTTGCCCGAAAATGAACCACGGGTTTGTAATGTCGGTTTGCGGCTATAACAGCTACACTACGAAGGACGACCGCTGAAATCTGTGCAGTTTTATGGAACCAAATACCCCAGGAAAAGGTCACGGGAGGTATTTCACTTACTAATAGAGGCATGGACGAACTCAAGAAGAAAAAAAAGATAAAAGGGATAGAAGTTTTACAATGCCATAAAAAGTAGAAACACAGGTTTTATAGACACGCACAGGTGGAAAAGGAACTCAGCCATACATAGCGTTTCATTGCTATTCTAGTGTTAGACTTAGGATCTGAATGGCAACACGCTGGACAACTAAACATTTCTTTTCCTCTCCTAAGCAAACTCAACGTAACTCCCGGCACTATATTAAACCCTTCTTCAATTTCATATACCTCTTTCTTCCCTTCATTCCGTCCAACTTCCCCATCCCCTTTTCTGGGCCCTTCCTCGTTTTCCCAACATTTTCCCTTCTATTACAGTCTTCAACCTCAACTACTGCTAATCAATATGCTTTGCATCTGTCTTTCCTGCCTTCTTTGGATTACATCCGAACAATCCCCACTCCTAAAGCACCATACGCAGCACCTCCTCATTTGCTTTCCTTTCCTCCCTCTTCACCTTCTCCATCCTCTCCACCCATATTTAACAAGCTTTCAATCTACTTCCATCATCCTGCTTTAGTGACCATGTTTCCGCGCCGTACAAAACCATGCTTCATATTAATGTTTTTCTTTAAAACCTTTTACTGACGTTCCTGTCATAAATTCCCTCCTACCGTCGATAGATAGTTTGCCTAACGTAATTCTACCTCTTATGACGTAATTACTTCGACCATTCTGATCCAGAATACTTCAAAGATGGGCTGCTTAGGCGAGAGTGGCGAATTAAGAGTTTGGATGGGCTGTGTTAGGGAGAGTAGTACGAAATGGGTCGTTTTCTGTGATTTTCAACGTAAGTGTGGAGGATAACGGCAAGAGGGGCTGGGAGAACAATCTGAAGTTGGGAATTAATGTCGGAGGACCATTCATAAAATCAGTTAGTTTTGCGGATGATCGAGTTTCAGTTTCCCAGTCAGCCAATTGATCGCAAGCATTGCTAGAGAGCATTCAAATTTAAATAAGTATGGGATGAGATTAAATGTAAATGAAACTAAAATTATGTCATTTTTGAAAGAGAGGAATGCTTAAGTCCAATATTAAATTAGGACTACACAAACTAGATCAGATGCAACAGAGTAGTAATTTTGAAAGTAATTTAGACTGAAATGTTCCAATTCCGGGCACAGTAATGCAAAGAAGTCTCACAAGGAGGAGGAGATAAAGAAAATGACAAGGAGTTAGAATTTTGACATTTTAAAATACGTGTTCTGTGTAATAAATGCGCGAACTGGTGTATTCTGGCAGTCATGATACGGACTACAGCCCCACCCACTAGCGGTACTAGTTGCCTGACACCCAATGAGCACTCTGTGCTAGGCGGATCGTTGAGCTGTGCGTATGGTGCCAGTTGTGTTAGTTTCTGTTGTCCTTGTTTTTACTGTTTGTATGAAAATAGAAATTGACGACATCACGGAACAACGATCAACATCAAGTTTTTTTGGTGAAGTGCGTTAAAAGTTTCAAGAAATTACTGAAATATTGATAGCTGTTAACAGTGATAATGCTCTGAAGAAAACATCCGTTTTCAAGTAAATTGGGCGTTTTTAAGATGGCCGGCAAGACGCCACGGATGATGCAAGACCGGGACGACCTTCAACCAACTATGTTGACGACGACATTGATCGTGTGCTGTCCCTTGTTCTTACCAATCGTCGAAAAACTTTCCGAATGATAGCTGATGAACTGAATTTAGGAAAATCAACTGTGCACACTATTTCAACCGAACATGATGGATGGATCATTCACCATGACAATGCAGCTGCTCATTCAGCATTGATTGTTCGCCAGTTTCTGGCAAAAAATTCAATCACCATCCTTGATTTTCCTCCTTATTCGCCAGATCTCGCCCCCTGTGACTGTTTCCTATTCCCAAATTACAAAAATGTGATGAGGGGTCATCACAGGGAAGATGTGGACACAATAATGCAAGAAACGACGTGAAAACTAAAAAGCCTAACTGCCGAGGACTTCCAAGGGTGCTTTAAACAGGGGAAAAGAAGATGGAATAAGTGCATAGCAACGAATGGGAAGTACTTTGAAGGGGACAAAATCGATGTAGACTAAATTTTGCAAAATAAAGTTTTTATGGCCTCGGAGTATTCATTGGAAAGGGTTACATGGAGGCTCGAAAAATTGTCGTTGAAGCAAGACCACTGGTGTGGATTTGATACATTTGAAATACTGGGTGTGGAAAAGGCTTGGAAGAAGTTCATTGTACAGAAAACACATCAAATGTAGAAGTAATAGTGTAGACATTGGGGGGGGGGAGGGGGGTTGTTGGTAGAAATCCAAAGCAGACATGAAAGGTGAACACGGCGGTCATTGGAGAGTTGGCCCAAATATGCGGCGGCGTGGTGCGCGCGGGCATGCACCCGTCGGTCAACCGAACGCCACATCATACCGCCGCCTCTAACCAAACACCCCCACCTCTCCCCCAGTGACCCCTCGCGTCCCCAACCCGCGCCCGGAGCGGGCGGGGCCCCGGACGGCGGTGCGGGCGGCGGAATGCAGGGGTCGGGCTCATGGTGCACTCACTCTTGGTGGGGTCGTCGAGGGAAATAAAACAAGCGGACGTGTCCGGCTGGAAGCATGTGACGTGCGTCGCCGACGCATCCGTGCCTCCTTTTATTTGTGCACGGAGGGGGAGGGAGGGACGTGTTTGCTTATCTCCCGTTCGTGGATTTATAATTTGGACCCGCCTCTCGTTAATACTCCGAGTGTACCCGGACATTGACGCCAAACAAAACATGTGCAGTCATATGTTTTGAGCAGGGACCGAAAATATATCCGTGGGATGTATTTACAAGGGGAAAATTGATGTTTGGGGTGAGTTTCATTTTATAAAATACGATAGAGATGTTGAAAATTCCAGTGGATCTGAGAGAGAGAGAGAGTTTCAGATGAGTAGGACGCATCAGTGAAGTAATCAGGAGAGATGGTTCCGTCGTAATTTACGTTAAGTCATGACATTTGAAAGGATGTGTGTCCTGCTATATTGACAGACTATTTCCCTATCGCACGTGAAGACTGTGGGCAAGAAACGACTCCCCTGAAATAGAGGCTTGTGTCTTTGATTGGCTCCTCGACATTTAAGCTCACGGTGGACTTCGACTTGATCACGTTAAGGAGCACAAGAGTTGAAATCCCACGTCGGCGGAGGATTAGGTGAGCGGGGAGTTAGGTTAGCGGACTCCCGGGCCCACTCTCTTATTCTCACGAGGAAGCAACTCCCTCCTCACGAGTACGATATTCTGTGCGCTGGATGTAGAACGGGAACCACAGGTTGGCTCACGGAAAGGAAACGGCAGACTCATCTTCGCTTGCTCAAGTGATACTTGCACTGTATGGGATAATTATTACGGGAATGCCTTCTGCCCTTATAAAACTAACCTAGGCGAGGACTCCGGGTGCAAGCATAATTTTCACGATTCACTCTTTGTCTTCAGGGAGTGTTCCTCATCTTATTGTGCTAACCTTCCTCGGGAGACTGGCTGTTCGAAGAGAACCCGTAAATAGGATTGTGACGTAAGAAGAGTGACGACAGGAAGGGGATAGATAACTCTTAGAGACTTTTTTCTAAGCGACTGCGCGCATCCTGAAGAGGAAGCGCTCATCTGTGAGGGTGTTCACGCTCCGCGGACTGCTGAGCCAGAGCGAAGATCGAGCTGGGCGAAGACTATGGCAGAAAATATGTAACTAGACGTTTCACTAACTAAACCACTCATTAATTTATTCATTTAAAAGTTAATAAAAAGCGTGAACTATGAACACGTTAACGAACTCATTGCTTTAAATTTAATATGCTACACATTGCCCCCATTTCTTATTTCCCGTATCTCTTTTCTTCCAGCCACATGTGAGTTAACAAGTCCATTTTGTCAACCAATGTGTTAGAAAAGTAATCACTTGTCCACCAATTCGAGGAATCTGGAGCCTATTCAGGGGCGGGCACAATCTGTTATTCCACCGAATTAATTGTGGCGTTGAGGGAAGGGCCCCGCAGTGTCTGCCTACCCCATCACCTGCGCTCGTTCCCTCGCCCCCCCGCCCCGCCCCGACCCCCTGACCCCTCGCAAATGCCACGACGGATATCCGCCCACGGCTCTCCGGAGAGGGGTCAGGGGGAGGTCGGAATGTAATTTGCAAAAAAATGCGAAATAAGATAAAAAGAGGAGGGTTCGATCAAACGAGGAGGCGGCGGCAATTAATTCACGGCCTCACTCGGGGCGTGGGTGAGGGCACGCGCGTAAACAAACACGCATCATTTTTCCACGAGAAACACAGCGAGATACCGCAGCCCCCTTCCCACACGTACTCCCTAAACCTCACCCTCTTTCTCCCCCCCCTGCCTGATCCACTGGAGCGCTTTTTCGCCCCCCACTTCCAATCCCCTCTCCGCCCGCTGCACCCGAGCCGATGCACCGGACCGCTCCGGGCGCCGCACCGGAGAAAAAGGGAGTGCGGGAGGGGCGCTACACCACGCATCAACTCAACCGGACTGCCCTCTCCTCCCTCGCGAGGAGAAAACCACCACGAGGAGGGTGGGAGACATCAAATGGGGTGAACAAATTCGGAGCTAATATTTGGTAAATATTCGAGAGACCCTCCCATTGCTGTTGAAGGGAGAAGAAACCACAATGTCGCGATTTCTGTAAGCACGAGGTGATGGTAAAGTAGGTATTCCAAAAAAATATTTAAATATTGCAATCAAAAGGAGAAAGGATTAGCTACGACAAACACATTCACTAGTTGACTTGATGACCTAGAGCGAGTGAACCAAACACACTTGGAGAGACGGTGTTTCACGCCGGCGGTGGCGGGGGCGACGGACGTCTATCTCCTTCTGTGTTTGCGACTCTTGGGACGCACTTCCACAAATGATTAACATCGTTCGGGGCGACCAGTGGAAGTGACGACTTCCTCCGAAATGATTTACGAAATCCACGATAGGGTTTATACCTGCAGTTATTGACAAGTTAAAGTTTGCGAAACAGCTGTGAGCACTAGGCATATCACAAAGTACGTACAGCGTTAAAAATTTTGCATGAAAAATTGGCTGTTAAACATATCTCAGCAAGATGGGTGCCGCGTTTGATCTCGGTGGAGAATAAATGCAATCGTGTGGTGGAGTCGGGGGTTGTTTAGGCGCTTTTCCATGGCAATCTTGAGGAGTTTCTACGCCGATACATAACTGTGGACAAAACAAAGAAAAGTGTACTATTTTAACCTAGATAAAAAGGAAGAATAAAAACGGTGGGTTTCTAAAGGCGATCCTGCTCCGAAGAAGGCGAAGACGGTGAAATCGGTAGACAAGGTGGTGATGGCCACGGTTTTTTGAGATACACTCGGAATCATCTGCATCGATTACTTGCAAAAAAGACAACCGATAAACGGAGAGTATAATGTACCGTTATTTCACCGGTACAGAAGTAAAGAAAAAAGTCCTTATTTGACAAAAAAAATAAAATCTCTTCCATGAAGACAATGTACGGGTGCGCATCTGAGCTGGGCCATGATGGCGAAAATTATGAAATTAAAGTTACTTTTACTACAACATTAACCGCATTCACCAGATGTGGCCCCCGAGTGACATTTTTATTTTCAAAGTTGAAAAAATGGTTCGACAAAAGACGATTCCAGTCGATTGAGGAGGTCATCGCCAACACAGATGCCTCTTCTGGGGAACTTCCAAAATCCTATTTTTGAACGGTTTAAAAAAGTATGAGAAACTCTGGGAAAAGTGTATCGAGCCAAAAGGAGAAAATGTCGAATAAAAAACTTTTAATACTTGAAAATATGTTCTTCTTTTTTCTGAAGACTTATTGAGCGGTCCACGCATTTATTATTCAATCAAAAACCACCCGACCTTGACGGGAGATGATTGTTTTTCCGAAGAAGTGCAAATATTACAGAAAACAAGTTTCTTTTCATCGAATCGACGAACTTTGTTTTCGTATAAGAGGCAGTTCATCAGTCGATATAACAAAACCTGAGTCGTCGACGATATAAGAAATAGAATAGCTTCTCAGTCATTAATCGACATTGCAGCATATGTCTGGCCGCCGTACTATTAGAAATTCATTCATATATCACCATTAATGCATCTAGACTGAGAAAGAGTTAATTTTACCATTTAATGCTATTTACTCTAATAGTTGAGTTATTGAACTGGTATAGATTTCACAACTCATGCTACTCTAGAATCCCAATCCCTTGCGTTGACCCATCCCTCTCTCATTATCTTATTCCATGGATTTCTTTTGGAGACTTCTTGGCACAATAATTTCGGAAGGTCATAATTACACATATCGTGCGATGTAATGTCATTTAAATTTTTAAGCCTTCGTTTGATCATTTTAGGATGAGAGTGTGAGGCTGAGAGTAATCCATCAATTTTCGGAGTATCATTGCATCCTGACCTTGAACACGAGTCCACCAATTTGCACCTCATTTGGGAGAAGAGAATTTTTCCACAATATGCCAGTAGTGGTGCAAAGTGGACAGGACACGAAAGGGAAAGGGAACGAACGGCAGGCGCTTACTATTTTAGCACCACGATTGCACCAACCCCAAATCACAATCCCAACTGATCGCACAGGGACGCATCACTGAGCTCACTGCATAGGTAATTAGTTTCAACGTACTCCTTTCATATCGGTATTAAGAGCCAAAGCAAGTAAGGGTAGGGTACAAATGGAAGACGTGGCGCAGAATCAATTACTCTCCCATCTCTCTGGTTTTACTTGAAAAGTATCGATTTTTGGATCGGCCGCGATCTCGGCTACTCGTGATCACGCGATACACAAAGAGGATCTAACCAGGGAAGTATTCTTCAAGGCTCTGAGACGTAATAACCACCGGATTGAAACACACTCGACTGCTGGCTTGAAGCATGCTCCAGTAATTAATAACAAACGACCGGGTTCACGCTCGATCCACCAAAGTTGAATGATTTGAGTCCGTACTCTGACGAATATGCCAACAGCGACAAATTCAAGGAATTATAGTGAGAATAATAAGACATATTCCGTAGCATTCAGCCCCAAATTGCTATTGTCCATTTCAAATCGTCATGATTAGGTAAATACATCAATGAAAGAATATTCGTAATCGAATATTTGTATGCCCACACGATTATGCTGATGCACAAAGAAACCTACGTCATGTAAAATATAGGGTCTGTCCCAAAAATGAGTAAAATTATTTTTTGCCACCAACGCAAATGGCTGGAGTGGGATGATTTGTGGTGAGAAAGGTAATGGGAGAACTTGGAAATGCAATGCGACCCACGATAGTTAACTGTGGGAATTTTCAGTTTGCGGATTGATGCTAGACTGAACCCCTACTCGATGGTTATGTCACGGATTCACGATGCTACTTTCCATGGAGCAATGATATGCGATAAAATGTTGTGTTAATCTAGGAAAATGGATTCGGAAAACATGACCATAACCAAGGATACTTATGAAAATGGAGAAATGCCCGAGCTGATGGTTTTCTGAATGCTTAGGATGTACTGGGAGGGTAGAGAGGAGGTCGAAGGTGAGGAATGCCCTCGGCATCCATCAACGACACAGTGTGAGGAAAATGAGTCAAAGATGAGTCACATGTTCAATTCTGATTGAACTCCCAAGTGTCAGGATGTAGCAGAAGAGTGAAATATTCAGAAAACCAAATTGCAATGCATTCTTAAAGAAGATTTATAGAAAGGTTTGCCAAGATGGTCCCAAAGGTGCTGTCAGAAGACGACTTGTGCGGCAATCTTGCCTTGGGTCTCTAATTATTATTATTATTAGGTAATCTACCGGTTAAGGTAGGTTTTTGGATGGACACAGCTATCAAATAAACATTTTGTAACTCCAAACAAAACCCAATCCAGCAACCTAATCTACATCAGGTCCCTCTTCATCTCCGCGTACTTCTTTCCTCCCTTCATCCCGTCCAACATCCCTATCCTGTTCCTGCCCTTTCCTCGTTTGCCCAACATCCTCCCCTCTATTACTTTCTTCAACATTCCACTACCGCTCAATACGCCTTTCATCCAATTTTCCTGCCTCCCTAGGATTTCTCTCAACAAACCCCTCTCCTCCCCCACCATCTCCAGTACTTCCTCATTTGTTTTCCTTTCGGTCCATTTCACCTTCTCCATTCTTCTCCACACCCACATTTCAAACGCCTCAAACTACGTCTATCCTCATGCTTCAGCGACCACGTTTCCGCGCCGTACATAGCTACGCTCCATATCAGAGTTTTTACGAGTCTTGTCTTAACATTCCTACTCAACGTACCCGTCATCAACTCCCTCCTCCTTGAGAAAGCCTCCTTGCCTAGCCCAATTGTTCTCCCCTACATCCCTACCACTTTGACCTTATTGGTCCAAAACATTTCCGAGATATTTAAACTGTTCCACCTGCTCTATTTTTTCCCCGCCTATTTTAATATTTAGCTTAGGCTTTTTTTTTTCTGGAAAATCGTATAACCTTTGTTTTATTAATATTGATTCTCATCCCATATTTATCGCACTGAACCTCCAATTCACTCAGCAATGCTTGCAACCCCTTGGTTGATTGAGCAACTAATGCTTGATCATCAGCAAACCTAACCGATTTTACGAATTCCCCTCCGACTTTCATTCCTACCTCCAGGTCTTTCCATGCCTCTTTAATCATTTACTCCACATAAAAACTTAGTACCAGTTATAAACATTTTTTTACTCAGAGCAGGCTCACCGCGTGCCACTGTCAACATTTCATGTTGACAGTGGCAACAATCGTCACAAACAAATCGTCAACATACCAATGTTAGACGATTTTCTGCTATTAACAACAGGGATCAAAGAATTTGCATCAAATTTTGTGTAAAAAATGGAATTAAGTGCTCCAAAACACTTGAAATGTTGACAGTGGCACGCGATGAGTCTGCTCTGAGTAAAAAAATGTTTATAACTGGTACTAGGTTTTCTAAGTGGGCCGAGAAGATGCCAATGACGGACCTCGCCCTGGACGCCCCAGCTAGTCAACAACAGATGAAAACGTTGAAGCAGTGAAGAAAATGGTTTTGATAAATCGTCAAATCATTATAAGAGAAGTTGCTGAGGATGTTGGCATACCGCTTGGCTCGTGCCATGCAATTGTTCTGGGATGTTTTGAGCATGAACCGGGTGTCAGCGAAGTTAGTTCCGAAACTGCTTAATTATGACCAGAGGAACCATCGAATGAGCATCGCTGTTGAACGACGTCAATGATGATCCTGATTAGCTCAAAATGATCATAACTGGTGATGAATCATGGGTACATGGTTGTGACGTCGAAACAAAAGCACAATCGTCCCAATGCAAAGCCCGAAAAAAGCACGCCAAGGTCTAGCAAATGTCAAGGTTTTTCTCACGGTTTTCTTCGATTACCGTGACTTAGTGCAACAGGAGTTCTTTCCATAAGGTCGCACAGTCAATAAGGAGTATTACCTTCAGGTTATTCGCCGTTTGCGAGAAGCAATAAGAAAAACTTCCGGAATGACGGAAAAACAATTCATGGCTCTTGCAGCACGATAATACACCTACTCACCCATCGTTGCTTGTGAGAGAGTTTTTGGGCAAAAACAACACCACATTCATGCCTCAGCCACCAATGCACCGGATTTTGGCTCCCTGTGACTTTTTTCTGTTCCCAAAACTGAACTTTTATACATATATATATATATATATATATATATATATATATATATAACCATAAACACAGTAATCAACCCGAAGGTCGGTTTAGTAGGTGAAGGTGGAGCTCACCCATGTACCAAGCCCTATACGGCGTGTGAATATTCACACATCAGGGTAGGGGGGCCAGTTCCCTGTGCCGGTTATGGTTTCCCAGGAAGATCTGGTACCCGAAAAATCAACTAGCTGGGGTGGAGCTGCAGGTGCCCAAAGTGCCTTGCCCGGGAATCGAACCCGGGACCCTCCGGTCAACAGTCCAACGCTCTACCCGCTAGACCACCGCGACCCGCATATATATATATATATATATATATATATATATATATATATATATAGTCATAACAAACACAGAAACCAAAACACAAAAGAGGAAAAACTCACTGGTTCTCGAATTTTCGGTGGTCCAACCACCTTTCTCAAGAGGAATTAGGAACAGAACTGAGGCAGAGGAGGGCCCGAAAGCAGTGGTAGGAAGGAGAAGGGGAAATGGGGGAAATGGGGGAAAAGAGGGGAAAAGAGGGGAAAAGAGGGGAAAAGAAAGGAAAAGGGGGGAAAAAAGGGGGGAAGGCAATCGAGGTATCTATATCTATTTCTATGTGAATGAATATATATGTGTATATATATTTATATGTGTGTGTATGTATATGTATTTGTGTATGTATATGTGTGTATATTTGTGTGTGTATGCATGTGTGTGTAGTTATGTATACAGATATATATTTCATTAATGAAATACCAATGATCACTTGTACGATAGAATTTACCATTTAATCAAAATTACCGATTCAATGGTGTTTGATGAAGTACAAATGAGAGTTCACTATTTGCTCAAGGATAAATCAAATATTTAAACTAGAAGGAACAATTTGGAAGCATGATGAAACAGAAAATGATCAAATTACCCATTACATACAGTGACAAGATATGTACATGTATGCAATTTGTAAATTTACCCACTCTCCTGTGAAAGAATAAATATTTGCCGATACATTTTATTTGACTTTTTAGAAGAAAGTTCAGATATTACTGTCTAGCACGGGGCAGTCGGTAAGAAGTCCTCACTGCCATCCAGTGTCGTTTCGCTGGGGAGAGTCCGAGAGGAGTGCTCTCTCTCGACGGATTGCGCGTCGCCCTTAGGAACACACACAATTACCAGCGTCGCATGGTTTTCCGAGAGTGAGCGAAGAGGTCAAACAGACGGTTTACAAGCAAGACTCGGTTTAGTGAGGCCCGTTCACCTGTTTCAGTGTTACTTCGTAGGCATAATATTTGTATTTAATTTGAATATTAAAATGAAATTCACTGCTCGCCACATTTAACCTCCCAATGTTTGCTTAAAATTGATTGGTTTCCAAACAGGAAAATGAATGAAGATTCACTCCGAGCGGTTATCATTTAAATTTCGTAGCGAAGGCTGATTGACGTGAGGATAGTGGGAAAAATATTGACTGTCTAGTGGATGGGGCCTCCCTCTCTCTTTTTGGAAACCATCGGGGGAGAGGGGAGCAGGGGAGTGAGGGGGTGGGACAGATGGGGCAGGGTGGAGCGAGGAGGGGGGGGGGGGCGAGGGGCAGAGGCGACGTTGCGGTGGCGCCGAGAAACATTCTGGAATGATTGACGGCACGTAATGTTCGTTGAACTTACCGGTCGCGTGATTTTTCGATGGCTGTGTGGGGACGCGCGGGCGGGGCGGTGCGAGGGCGGTGCGGGGGTGGTGTGAGAGTGGTGCGGGGGACCTTCTCCTCACGCACTTGGTGGGTACGTGTGAACGAGAGGCGATCAAACCTCAAACATAGATGCTGTATCACACTCAGTCTGGAGTTTCTCTGATTGCACGCACGCATCATTTGTTTTCTGGTGCGGGGTGAGAAATTGAACGGGTGTCGGAATCTGTCTCGGTGCACCGTCAGTGAGGATGCTTCCGGCATATTGTTATAACGTGTGAGGAATCCGTGAATAAACGGATAAAATAAGCGAAATAGAGATGAACTATTGCCTAGTGCCTAAATTTGTAATGATAATGGCTCATGCTGAGGGACGGTAATAGATTGAGGTACACACACATGAATACATTCACTTACAAAAGGTAATTTAGGGTGAATAATAGATGATAGCACTTTTCCACTTCATAAAATTTATTTTACAATTAACTCAATTCGTAATTTAGGGTCATTATGTGCCACTATCTTGGATTACATTTCAGTTCACGGCAAAACACCTAAATTATAAGGACTAACGGTTGGCGAAAAATATTCTCTCTCCTACTTACTGTTTCTATTGTTTTTTTACGGCTTTTGCTACCCTTGGATACATGGATCTTTCACTTTGCATATGATCCCATTTTTCTTCAGTAATATCGCTATCATCAGAATATACAAGTTAGAGAAAATAATAATTTTCTCTAACTTGTATATTCTATTATTATTAATATTATCAATACTATTATTAATATTATTATTAATTTTATTATTAACATTATTATTAATATTATTATCAATATTATTATTAACATTATTATTAATATTATTATCAATATTATTATTAACATTATTATTAATACTATTATTAAGACTATGCTAATATATTATTATCCCCCTCGCTAATATTCTCGAATTTTCTTCTTCTCAACATTGTCCTCATATTCTAAGTTCCTACTCTACTTTCGTCTTCTTCTGTGTCTTCTGTCCTGCTGCTGTTATTTCTCCCCCGCAAGGGTTTCGTGGGATGACGACCGTGGAAGCGTTGCTTCTCCCTCTGCCGGGCACGAGACACGGTCGATTGGGACGAGTCCCACAGTTACTAGGACTCGTATTCTCTGTACTGTCCATCATACAAATCTTAAGAATAATAATTGAGGTGGTTTCCCGTTGCAATCCTCAATAGTGTTTTTTAATATGACACCATCACTCAATGGCCACTGGGGTCAGACCCTGAGTGAACTAACTTTCGTCTGGATCCTATACTTCGACCTATCTGGTAGGCTAGATGTCCCTACCAGGTGGAAATATCTTTTCTTTACCCACCACAGGTCTAGGTGTCCTCAGTTTAACCAAGCCCTTCCACCTCGTCAAGGCCGTAGTCCATAAGGAAAACATTTATATATATATATATATATATATATATATATACATATATATATATATACACACACACTAAAAATTGTATATTACTGTTATCTTCGCCTGAGTTCAGCGGGTTTAATTTAAGTTTTGATGAATAAATCCAAAATTTAAAAACTGATTATAATAAATCAATAACCCGGTCCGTGTTAATGGATGATATGAATCACTCTATTCCTAAAGGCCAGCTAATAATACGTTCTTTATTTTTCTCAGCTGAAATTAAAAAATAAAATCAGAGAAATTAATTTTTTTTTATTACAGCTGCAAACATCATAATTTGTGTTCTTAATTCAACGTAAAATTTAATTTGGATCATGTAAGGGTTTTATGATATGATCTCTGATATGGAAAATCCGTTTGATGCACCAAAAAAACATGCGACAGCCAACGTGGGTGTATTAAAAGACTTAGGTCTGATTGTAGACAGTCTGACAACTTGCTAATTGTGATAAGTGTGCGATTGAATCGCACAAGTTACAGCAGATATTCAGTTGACACCGAAGACGCAGAATGTGAATCATGACACTCATATTTTAAGGTCAAATTGTTTCCCTCCATCAACTTCACAATAAATTCGTTCTGAAATAAGCAGCAGAAATTAATCTTTGATATCCTCTGACAATCTTTGATAGGTAATATATTATCTAAAAACCATAAACTTAGTTATCAACTCCAAGGTCGATTTGGTAAGCGATGGTAGAATTCACCCAGTACTAAGCCTGATGGCGTGTGAATATTCACACATCAGAGTAGGTGGTCATTTCCTTTCCCTGTGTTCCTTTCCTAGGATGACCTGGTACCCGAAAAATCACACAGTTTGGGTTGAGCTGCAGGTGCTCCGGTCAGTAGACCAACGCTCTACCCACTGGACTACCGCGATCCATAATATATATATATATATATATATATATATATAATATATATATTTGTGCTGAAAAAAATTGTAAATTCAAAGAAAGAGGCTGGATTAAAAGTTTCGCTTAAAAAGACAGAGTATGTATTTTTTGGGTGTCAATCTAATACGAAACTCAGCAGTGAAAAGGAATACATATGTAATGTACAAGAGGAAAGGGAATTTTTTTATTTAGGCCAAGTTTTGTCGAAAGCTAGATCTGGCAACTAAGAGCAACTCCAAGTGGAGAATAAGCGTTAACCCGACCAAAACAAAAGCCGTGATTTTCACAAGGCAGCACAAGATAACACTGACTTTATCGTTTATAAGAATCCAAGAACAGCCCATAGAGTGGAGCCTAGAAGCCACTTACTTTGAAGTTACAATTGACAATGGATTAAACTTTAACAAACATGTTAAAACCATAATGGGAAAGGCTGACACAAGTCGAGCAGGACTAGCCCTTATCTTAAAAAAATAATGCGACGCCTTCAAGCACTGAAAATTATATATACAAGGGAGATTTGCCCCGTTTTGACCTATGCAGCCCCAGATTGGATATGCCTCCTAAGTAAAAATAGCTATAACAAATCAGAAATAACCCAAAGGAATATTTTGAGATCCATGCACGGAATTAAACCTTCGGTGAAAATTAAAGACATATAGTCAAATAGAAGTACATGATAAGCAAGACGAAACAATTAAAAGTCTATGCAGAAATTACTACGAGGAACTAAAAGGAAATGAAAGCACGGTATTGGCCTGCAATAAAATTGACAAAGCAAGTGACTATGACGAATTCAAAAGATCGCGCTGATTTTAAAATGACGATTGCCAAAAACTTGATAAGATAACATGGTGGACAAAAAAAAATATATTTTATTCATATATACTTATATATAAAAACAAAGGACACTTTAAAAAAGACAGAGCAAAAGTCGATACTAGGCATACTCTGAAATAAAGCCGCCAAGGCGGCAAGTCCTTCGAGGGAGGAGCAAATTTTCCTCCCACACGATCAGTTTACGTGCCGTTAAAATAGGCAGACGCTTTTTCAAGTTCTCGAAGGATATTGTAAGTATCTACGTCTATACAATCCCCCAAAACGTAAGGGAGTGTTGCAAAGGTGTGTTAGGAACCCTGCATATATGCAGACATATCAGTT
Organism: Hetaerina titia; assembly: GCA_037158775.1. Classification (NCBI taxonomy): domain Eukaryota; kingdom Metazoa; phylum Arthropoda; class Insecta; order Odonata; family Calopterygidae; genus Hetaerina; species Hetaerina titia. The sequence goes on along the minus strand of CM073772.1, from coordinate 18,023,707 downwards.
CAAGCAAATATATATTTGCTAATATACAAAATCCCTTTAGCATACAGGTGGCTATATACAACATGCGAGAATCCGCGTGTTTGAATAGCTCATTAAATTTTAGTCTGGTAATGTATTTTTTTCGCACTCTCGGGTTTGATTTTTTATGATGGCGTTTTCTTTTGGTAAGGAAGAACAAGTACTTCAATCTGTCTGTGTCGTGGTCTCTCTCTGTCTTAGACACGCATTATCCCGGTGGTGGAATCACCCTACATCATTTCGGTGCCACAATACTTCTCTCGCAGTCCAGTTCCTTTCCAAAAGTCTTAGTCTTTTCTTAATTAAAATTAACAATTTTCCACAAAAATATTTATTATCTATTTTTTTGGAAAATTGCTAATTTTAATTAATCATGTTATTCCACCATATCACGCCTGAAACTTTTTTTTTATTAGTCTATTCTCATCTCTTCGAGAATCAAGGACCTCAATCCTCCGCTATACACGTCACGCTATCCCTCCTATCAATTTGTAACGAATACAGCTGATTTTCTCTTTGTCTTGTCTAAATATTTAATTAAAGTTTCTCCCATGAATCTCGAATATTTACCGTAAAAATGCGTTGCCCAAATGAGCCCTGATTAAAAGGAAATAATATCTCTCTCTTACTATTAAATTATATTTTATTACAACTCGCCTATTGAAGCATAGCCTATTTAAGGCTGACCCGTATATTCTAATAATACATGTGTCCCATTGAACGTTTGATGTCAGTGTAACACCTATTATGAAACGCTTAACTCGATCTCATTCATTTAACATTGTACGCTTTGTTTACCTTTCCATCCATTCAAAAACTCCTGTGCTTTACACCACCTGATATTTCCTTCCAAATCCATTTTGTACATCACTCCGATGTCTGATCTAGACCGTTAGAGAGTAACTAGCACTTTGATTGTGTTCATTTCTCTGCAAATGAGAGGTGACAATACGCATTAAATACCATAACATGAAAACTAGCAGCTTAAGAAGAAACTATGGGCCTGTAAAAATACTTACATTAGCTTTTTGGGGTGACATATTCGGTGAAGGAACCAAATGTAAAAGACCAAGGAAAAACTAAACTAAACTTCTAAACATGGCTTCTTCCCACCCATTGAACGAATTATTAAAGATGTATCCAGTGAAGTCTTTAATAAAATTACGAGGCTGCAATCATTTGAATACGAAATCTTGGGAGGAGAATAAAATGACGAAATTGGTCAGGATGACAGGAAACCTTTCAAGACGAAATGTTCCAATTTTAAAGTGCAAAGTTCTTCCGGCATTTCATCTGGGTTCGAATCCCGGTAATAACTAACAATTAGAAATGCAACTTAGGATAATAACAAGTAAGAGCAATGCAGTCTTGCATAATGATGTTGAGGGTAAGACCTTAAAGGAATCTCACATAAAAATGTAGTAATGACAGATAAATAATAAAAAGTCTATAATCAATTAAACCATAGGTGCACAAAGTAAACGCAGCATTAACACAGCTGGTTAAATTAACGGTGTCGCCCGATCACCATCAACAGAAGTCCTAACGCTTTCTTGAGCGGCAGAACCCTCTTAATATGACTAGTTCCCGCAGGGGCGAGGCCCAGGAATCAATTCATCCTCCACTCCCCCGAGGAAAGGATGGCGCACGGAGCGAGAGATGCCGACCCGTCCAACCCTCGCCCCCTAATCCCCCTCCCTCCCGGCCAAATCCACCCTTATCGCGTGCGTGTTATCAAAGCGGGTGCGGATCATTGCCCGCCACGAAGGCGCGCGCCGAGGGGAGCGGGCGTGGTGCGAGGGACAATGGCGCGCAATGCAAAAGCGATGGAGGGAAGTTATTCCGGGAGAGTAAGGCGGCCGCGGAAGGGGACGACGCCTTGAGGGATGGACGCCGGGAAGAACTGCCCGCTGTCCAGGGTGCGTCGCACGATGGAGGGGAGTGAGCAAGAGTGTTCGGGGGGACAGGGTGCCGGTGAGGGTGGAGCGGGGGGGGAGGGTGGGAATAAGGGCAGGAGGGGAAGGGAAGGAGCATGAAGGTCCACACGATTGCTGCTTCTTAGTTTTGAGTAAATTGCTCAAATACCGAGGCTTCATTTGTATTGTTTGTTATCCGGGTTCGTTCAATCACCGAAAAAATTGGACTAAAGTTGTAACACAAAATGCTGGCTGCTGTAGCCTACACGTACTAATTTAAAAGGTTAGATATTCTGGAAAATCAAATAGGTGGAGTAATTTGTTAACGAATAAGTCAGGTAAACCCTTTTTTATACTAAATTACGTATTTTGCAGCAATTATTATACCTGAATCTCTCTGTATTGTAATTCTCATTAGTATATGGTATTGTATGGGTTGATTATTTATTAAAACTTTGATAATATAGCGTTATAGATTAATATGAGGTCTCCGATAGTCCGTAATGTTTTATTAAGGTGGACGTTTGAAGGCGCAGGAATTAGTGGATCCACCTGCGACGGCAACTCTAGCTGCCAGGCACACGTATACATTTGTCCGCAGGGCAGAGGTATAACTCAAGAAGCATAAATAATTTCATTACAAAAGATGAAAATATGACATCCTTATTAAAACATATCAGAGCTAAAGAAGTAGTTCTGGAAATGACAGACGTTCCAAATTTCAGGTTCAGAAAAGTGATCGGCAAAGGGGATTAGAAATAAAGAGCAATTGAGGGGAACATCCATATCGTCGTGTCTTAAAAGTAATACATACAGTATGGACACACCCTTGAGGACAAGATGCACTGAAATCAGTCAAAATCAGAAAAAAAATGGCCGGAGGAGAGTTGGAGAGGTGGCTGCTGGTCGTCGTGGCGTGCCGAGTGGAATGCGGTTGGATGGAGGACGAAAGGGGATTGGAAACGGAGGGATTTTCAAAGTGCTCGTGCTGCGCGCAAGTGGCTTCCATCGGATGGGCGATGGCCGTTCGGGGGCCATTGCGGAGGCGACAAAGGCCTGCGCTGCCGCCGCTGCCGACGCGGAGGGTGATCGCCCAAACTCCCATCTTCCATTGAGCACGTAGCCGTCGTTTAGAAAACATCACATTCTAATTGGCATCGCGGCCACGCGTGAAATTCGCGGTTAATTATTGGTAAATTTTGCTCTACGCATTGATGAAACCGGTAACCGATAACATCACTCGGGGCATTTGTTTTCCTAATTAGCGAAAGTGTATAATGGCCGAATAACGAACACGAGCTCTTGATAAAGGTTACCGAAATCACTTTTCAACGTTCATGTAACCCGATATCCTAAGTTCGGGAATAACACAGTCGCTGAAACTGCCTGCAGAAAAAGAGATTATTTTCAATCTGACATATTTCTCGGCGTGGATGACCTTGCAACAATGATCTCAAATGCAAAAAAAAAAACGATTATTATTGCTACCTACGTGAATTTTTACACGAATTGCCACTCGAGGCAAGCAGTCGGCAATTTTCATAGTTTAGTTCCTAATGAAGCAATCACGTGCAACGGTCGAAAAGCGCTCGATCGCCGGGCGTCCTAAATAAGTACGTGTACATACGAAGCCTACCTACCGACTGCTACCGAAAGCCAATCCTCGTGGTTTTTACAATGACTGCAGAAGGGTGTTTCACTCTCACTGATGCCATGCGTGCTAGTTCAAAAAACTCACGAATACACAAGTTGATGGATAGTCACATAAACGGAGAAAAGTAAAATAAAAAGGAATTGGCAATATCATTTTGAATTTCTGGTGGCATCACGACAAAAGCCCGTCTTGAGAGAGTGAATGTGGGGCAGAGGTCAAGAAGAGAATCGCGGGAACGAAGGAAGGAGTGGCCGGGGGAGGGGGATCATCGGTTGGCGGCGGGAGGTAGGGAGGGGGAGCCCGGCGGGTCGCATACATACCCGGGGAAAGAAAACCCAAACGCACGCTCCCTGCATTAATTCATTTCACGTTAAGTTTGAGCCTCAAGCCCCGACAGTTATTTATGTTGGACTGGCTTCATGTGCGGCGTGATTTTTAATACTATTGCGGAGATTATGATATACAATGACCGTAGTTCCCCTTATTTGGACTTTGTTTTCAGATCATAGCTTTGGCGAATTGCATCAGTCAGCATTCGGTGGATGCATTAACATAAGAGGTCGATGCGACTTTATTTCTGGTTTTTCTGTTGAGTGAAAGCGGTTAAGTCAACCAATGAGCGTCATTTCCAATTAATTTTGTGAGCAAATTGTTCGTGCGTTGTGCGCAAGCGCCGAGGGAGATGGCGAATGCAGCGTTGGAGGGGCGATGGCGTGCGGGTAGATGAAGGGGGTCGCTCAAACAGGGCCTTCACCCAAGGGAGGCGAGTGCATCCCGGGAGCAGGGCTGTGCGCGCTCAGGGGAGGCCACAAGGGGGTTGAGGGCCGGCGGAGGAGGGCTTCTTGAATTGTTGACATCATTCAACAAGGATGAAGTGGTAATTGTGATCATACATTTATCTAAGGTGATGTAGAAATCTCTTTTCTTCTAGCATTATTAACGATTAATAGATAGATAGAGACCTTTATTTGAGTGAAATTGAGACCTCATGGTCCCTTCTTACATTTAACAGATCTACATCTACTCGATACTCCTCAAGCCGCCGCAATGGCGTGTGGCGGGGGGGTGATAGAGCACCACCCGTAATAAAAAAAAACCACATGCCACAAAGGCAGAAATGTATACAATCTACAAACAAAACATGGTAGGCATTCATCAAAAAACCCTTTCAACCCACATACATGCAAACACTCAAACTACAAACCAATATACCCATACGTACACTTACAAATATACCTGATATCTTTGAAATGTTTAATTTTGTTCCGAGTTGTAAATTCAATGTTTTTAATGTTTCTAAAATGACCTCGTTTTGTTTCTATTACGATTCCTGATTTTCGGGAAAGAATGAGTATTTGTATCTATCTGTACTGGAAGCACCGTCGTATACAAATTATACTAGCCATAACTTTATAATTACATGCATAAATGCCAATAAATACATATAGGGAGACAGACATACATTATGCACAGATTTGTAAATCAAAAAGAATATTTATGTATACGTGGGTCGCGATAGTCCAGTGTTGGAGTACTGACCATAGGGTCCAGTCTACCAGCGATCCGCACACTGTAACGGCCCGCGACCGCGTTGCTTTTCCAAGAACCTCACCCAAATTTTAATTAAAAATCGCTTTAATCCAGCCGTTCACATTGGCGGGAAAATAATCATTCTACTTATTTTTGGGATAGACCCTATACATATGTCAAAGGCACCCGACGGTGTCTTCGCCCCCAGATCACCTCTGCGTCCGAACCGCTTCGCTTCGAGTCCCGAGGGAGGGCATCAGCGTCGGAGCTGCCCCTGGACTACTCGGCATTCCCTCTCTCCAACATTACACGCCGCGCCGAACAACGCCCCCCCGAGGATGACTTTCCCACCCCCACCCCACCCCCCTCTCCACCCTCCCCTGCTGTCCAAATCTCCCATCTCATCTCCTCCCCACCACCAGCTCAACCGACACCCCACCGCTGCACATGTGCACGGGACTGAGTGCAGCCAATTGCAACTTCTGGCTGAAGATGATTATGCACTTGCATCGAAACGCCCAGGACACATTTAGCTCCGTGGAAAACTGCAAGTAATTTTTTATCATTCAAACAAATCACTTTAAATGGCTGCGTAGCTTTTCGCGGCGGTGGCTTGAAGGATTCTGAATTTTCGTGTTTTCACCGCGTTGTTGTTTGAAGCCGACAACAGTTTTCGCCAAAGTTGCATTCGGCGTCTTCTGGTCGCGGTTTTTGGCCGCCCTTATATAGGTGGTCCCGCCCAGTGGCTGATCGCTGATCGGTCCTTTTCCGAAGAACTCTCTTCTTCGCGTTGTGGAGATGGTAGCCTTCATCTCTGTTGAAACTGTTTCAAAAAGTACACTAATTACAATTCTTAATTTTCAAAATCATATATTTTTTTTTCAAGACAATCAGTGTTGAGACTAAAACATTTCTCCCAACGTGTACCAAGTTTTTTCATTCCGTCACTGAAAAACTCTTCCGACTTTTCTCCAGGACTTGACCACTGCCTTCACCTCATCATCCAAAGTGTAATGATTATCCTTGAGGTGTCTCTTGAGTTGAGGAAAAAAATAAAAATCGCAAGGCGCAAGATCGAGGGAATAAAGAGGGTGTGGAATCGGTTCAAATTTCAGGTTTCGCAGAGCCTCTTCCAGTTGCGCGCGAGGTGTGTGGACGAGCGTTGTCATGTTGCAAGATAATTGAGGCCAGGCTGCCTTTTACACGAAAAACTCGACATCGGAGGTGTTTTAGAGTCTATGTATACTGGAAAGAATTTACTGTTGCCTCTCGTTCCAGAAAATTGGTCACACAAACGCGGTGAACATCCCAAAGCACAGTCAAAAGAAGTTTCATCAACAATTATAGATTTTCCAGGCTCGCGACCACGAAAGTTTACCACCCATCGATTCACAGTGGACCTATCAACAGCATCGTCACCATAAACAGGCTTTAAACCACGTTGAATCTCAGTAGGAGTAACTTATTCAGCAGTTAAAAATTTGACAACATCACGCTGATTAACTTGCTTTGACAGAGCACTCGAACACGTCTCCATACTTCCCCTTCAAAACACACTGGGTGAATGTAACAATCTCAAAACTGCGCATGCGTGTTAAGGGGGAATATTACATCCTCATTCCACCAGAAGTGCTTCTAAAGGTCATTTTGTTTGTGGTCTGCAAGCATGTGTGCATTAGTTTTCAGACTAATCTCGTAGACTTTTGAAATGGCATAGGAAGTGAGGGAATTGCTGTGGCACCAAAGTGATATTGGGTGATTGGACCACCGGGATAACACGTGTGTATGAGAGAGGGAGGGACAGCGACGCTGATACGAGATTCATGTCCGTAGATTCATGTCCTCCTGCTTCTCTCGCACTATACATACAGACAGTTATGACAAAATCGTACCCTTGCGCGCGAAAATATTAAATTTACTTCAAGGAAAGAATGGGACTAGTGCAACAATTACTGTATGATGTGTATAGGCATTTATATGAACGAGAAATGTAAATGAGCTAACATGTATTCAAGTGAATGTGTGAACTAATATTGCCTGCATGTATAGTTGGTGTCCTAACACCTACCGCCTTACCCCACTTGCGGCAAATTGGAGGGTACTTTATATAATCAGACGTCTATGCCTTGGGTTTCTTTCGAAGGTCCCAACACCAATTAAACAACAGTTCAACCTCAAGGTACGAGATATCTACAGTAAAGATTGATTATCCTACACAATTTTTTCGCATAATTAATTGTGGAAATATTTTGTCCTTTATTGTTAGGTATGATGTGTTATGGGTAGGAAAGGGTGAGGAGTAAGGTAGGCGGGGACAAAGAAGGGAAATAGAGAAAACCCAAATAAACAGAGAAACTACAGATATGGAGAGGTAGAAAGGGGAGATCCTGCTCTCCTTCCTACCGCCGAATAATGACCACTAGTGCTTACTAGAGCCCCGCCCTCTTTTCACCTCTCATTTATGTAGTTTCTCTGTTTCTTTGGGTTTTCCTCTTTTCCTCCTCCTTGTTCCCGCTTAATTTACCCCTCACTCTTTTCTCCCCCCCCCTTTCCTCAAAACGTTATAAATATGATGTGCCACAAGTTGAATCTTGTCTTGTACCTCAAGATGGTTCAATGAACTGAAACGCGTTGCACGTTACAAATAAATATGTGGAAAAGTGCAAATTTTGTTTTTCCCATTATGAAGAACTTCCACTACATCTCGCCTGAATTTGTTGAGCTTATCGAATAGATGAAACGTTCTCCTGATCTAGTTAATTTCCTCCATTTTAAACGCTCGTCCCATCCTCGACTCTCCATTCGCTACATTTCCTAGATTTCAGAAGTCTAGGTTCATTCTGCAATCACTTCCCTTCTTCGCCCCCTTTTGTAGTCTGACCTCTTCCACCCAAACCATATCCATCCCCATGGAGGATGACAGAGTATGACGCAGAAATAAAGAGTTTTTAAAACTGATTGAATTAGATTTCCAATTGCACGTCGATTCCTTTGTTTTCGCCCGCATTTCTTTCTTTGTTCGCACCAATATATCTCGGACCCCACCCCCGGCTGCCGCCTCCCGCCGCGGTCCCGGCCCGCCCGCCCCCACCGCCTCCTCCCTCCACCCCCGGGTGCCTTTGTCCTCCTTTGTGTGTGTGTGCGTACGCGCGCTCGGGTGATACATTTGAAAGCAGTCTCTCGAAAATGGCAAAGTATCCAATCACAATTTATGGAAATTGGAAAAGGAGTGCCCAATCGCAATTGGATATTTTGTCAGGCGAATGAGTGGGCGAACGAGGCGTGGAGGGTGGTTGGGGGTGGGAGAGGGTGGGGAAGCAAGGAGGGGTGCGCCGCCACAACTCACATGTCAGGAGCGGTAACTAGGGTGGAGGGTGACCGCGAAAAATGTAATCTTTTACTCTTTTAATGCTACAAGTAAGAGTTGCAGCTAATGCACCCATTGAATTGCTGGCCAACTCCATAAAAACAGGACTAGACTAATTCTTGGCATTATGATTATATATATATATATATATATATATATATATATATATATATATATATATATATATATATATATATAAAACTTTTGGACGGCACAATAGAACACAGAATAAAACAGATAACACGTAAAAGGACACTCACACTGTAGATGATTTAAGCTTTCGGCCTACTCCGAGGCCTTCTTCAAGTCAGACTCACTGAAGTCTTCTGAGTCTGACCTGAAGAAGGCCTCGGAGTAGGCCGAAAGCTTAAATCATCTACAGTGTGAGTGTCCTTTTACGTGTTATCTGTTTTATTCTGTGTTCTATTGTGCCGTCCAAAAGTTATATTGCTCTCGTGAGTACTTCCGCATCATCTATATATATATATATATATATATATATATATATATATATATATATATATATATATATATATATATATATATTCAAACTTGAAAATCCCGCCATACGGCGCACAAATATTCATTCATTCAAACAGAAATAGGTATAAGGAAAGGGGATAGGAAAACACATAATAGGAGAAGACAGGACATGTGGGGAAGGCGGTTTTTGAGCAGATCACGAAAGTAAAAATATTTCCCTATCCGGGATTTGAACCCCGGAGTGGAAGGTCCGTGGTTCAAATCCCGGATAGGGAAATATTTTTACTTTCGTGATCTGCTCAAAAACCGCCTTCCCCACATGTCCTGTCTTCTCCTATTATGTGTTTTCCTATCCCCTTTCCTTATACCTATTTCTGTTTGAATGAATGAATATTTGTGCGCCGTATGGCGGGATTTTCAAGTTTGAATATGTGTTTGGCCAATGTGGCTCGTCTCTTCTTCTGGCTATGCGTGCCATGAAACGCACCGTTCCTATCCTTTACAATATCGTATGGATGCTTTTCTACTATCCTTTCCCCTTCTTGTGTCCCGTCTATTTCTCCTTTGGTGGGTGAAACAGCTCCATAACGCCATCTCTCGGGCAACATCTATCGGAGCACTTTGGCGCTTTATAAGATCGCAGATCTCAAGGTAAATCAGGTTTCCCTATTAGCTCAACTGGTAGAGCATCCGCCCGGAAAGTGGAAGGTCCGTGGTTCAAATCCCGGATAGGGAAATATTTTTACTTTCGTGATCTGCTCAAAAACCGCCTTCCCCACATGTCCTGTCTTCTCCTATTATGTGTTTTCCTATCCCCTTTCCTTGTACCTATTTCTGTTTGAATGAATGAATATATATATATATATATATATATATATATATATACACACATATATGTATTAAATATTCATTCACACAAATAAATATAAGGAAAGCGGATAGGAAAACACATAAAAGACGAACACAGGACATGTGGGGATGGCGGATTTGAGCAGATCACAAATGTAAAAATATTTCCTTAACCGGGACTTGAACACCGGACTTTCATACATATATATATATATATATATATATATATATATATTATATATATATAAGGAAGAGAAAGAAGGAGTTTCTTCCTTCTCTTCCTTGAGAAAGGTGGCTTGTACCACCGAAAACTCGAAAACGTGTTTCTTTTTTGTGTGTTTTTGTCTTTGTTCGCTAGCGCTAACTTCTAATACAATTATGTGTGTGTATATATATATATATATGTATGTATATATATATATATATATATATATATATATATATATATATATATATATATACATACATATATATATATATATGTAAACACATTCAAACACGAAATACCGCCATACGGCGAATAAATATTCATTCACATTGAAATAGAGATAAGGAAATGGGAAAGGAACACGCATAAAGGACGAACACAAGAGAGGTGGAGGTGGCGGATGTGAGCAGATCACAAATGTAAAAATATTTTCCTCGACCGGGACTTGAACACCGAATCTCTCCACTTGCCGGGCGGATGCTCTAACCACTTGAGCTGTCGAGAAAATGTACTTTACACTGAAATCTGCGATCTTATAATATACACACACATATATATGTCGATATATATATATATATATATATATATATGTGTGTGTGTATTATAACATATATATATATTCAATACATACATACAATATTCAAACATATATATATATATATATATATATATATATATATATATATATATATATATATATATATATGTGTGTGTGTGTTTGAATGTTTGAAAAAAAAATATATATATACACACACACATAACTTGGACGGTACGATAGAACACAAAATAAAATAGATGACACGTAAAAGGACACTCATATAGTAGATTGTTTGAGCTTCGGGCCTTCTTCAGGTCAGAATGAAAGCATAATGATATCATTGATTCATTCCGAGGGATGGCTGTGCGCGTCTCTGTCCCCGCAATCTTCACTACACTTACCCCAAACTAACGCCGTGTCGTTTCTTTACTTGATCTGATCGCGTTTGTCCCCCGCTTGCCTCGACAAAACCTTCTCTACATTTCTTCTCCTCATGCTCTTAAGAAATCCATTATGCCTCAAGGTGAACTCCATTCATCCGGTTCCTCCTTCCCATGCAATGCTCCATTTGACCTTTCCTTCTCCTCCTCTTACTTGTTCCTCTCCTTATCTCTGCATTTGATCTTCAGTACCTGCCTCCAGGATCGCGTGTCGTGGCTCTCTATTCTACTCCGGCCTCCGTCCCCAATGGACCACATCTCTGACCCATAGGGTGCCTCACTCACCATGATGACTACAAGTCAATCTGAAGTCTGATCTTACGCTGATTCTAGATTTGGCGCATAAGCCGTAGCGGTGTCTCGACACGGCCGACTTTTTGTGTGACGTCAGTCGCGTCTTTTGCGGCGAATCGAGCGTGTTTTCCATGCAATCTTTACAATTCGACGTTGGCTGAAGTGGACCACAAAGGTCACGGTACGTCCAATGTGGTGAGAGAATATTATCTTCTTCCCTCACTTACTCGCTGGCATCTTGTGACAACGTACACGCGCTTCCAAAAACCTCCGCCTGTACGTACAGCTGTATGTCGAGGATTGATAATGTATAACTGGCTATTTGGCGGAATATCATTTCCGGTTCGAGGAAGTGTTAAACCCAGATTTATAACGGCCGTGTACTCCATTTAACTTTCAATTTCTTTTTTCCAAATCACGTTTTGCCAATATGGCACGCGATACTTTTTTGAAATCATCCATTTATTCAATAAAATCTTATCTATTTTTTTCCTAGTACAATTCTGAATGTACGAGGGTCATCCGGAAAGTAGTACCCGTTCGTGCCGCATGAAGTGCTGCCGACGCGAGTAGCCGCTGGACGAGGTCAGATAGCTTCAGTGGCTTGTCTGCCTTCTCTGAGCCAAGTTGCGTGACGCTAGCATTGCCTGTGTTGTTTCTGTGATTGTTTACAATGTTTAAAAAAATTGAGAACGCCGCCAGTTGTGAAGTGAGGGCAGTGATTAAATTCCTCAATGCAAGAAACGTTCGCCCATGTGATATTCATCGCCAATTAAAGGAGGTGTATGGAGACAATGTAATGGACGAGTCGTCTGTTCGGCGGTGGTGTCGCAACTTCAACATGGGGAGGGGGAACACACACGACGATGAGCGTTCGGGGAGACCGTCTGTCATTACAGACCAACTGGTGAGCTCAGTTGACGAATTCGTGAGGAACGATCGGCGCGTCACAATTGATGACATCTGTGAGCATTTTCCCAATGTTTCTCGAACAATTGTTCATGAAATTGTTAAACACCATCTGCATTATGCAAAAATTTGTGCAAGATGGGTCCCTCGCATGCTTACAGATGAGCACAAAACCAAGCGTATGGCTGCAGCACTGACGTTTTTGGGACGTTATTCTGATGAAGGAGACTTTTTCTTGACTCGCATAATTACTGGTGACGAAACATGGGTTTGTTATGCATCACCTGAGAGTAAACGACAGTCAATGGAGTGGCATCATGCTCATTCACCAAACAAACCAAAAAAATTCAAGACAGTTCTGTCCACCAGGAAACTCATGGCAACCATTTTCTGGGATCGACGAGGTGTATTGCTTATTGATTTTATGGCCCGTGGAGACACTATTAATGCCAATGCGTATTGTGAAACATTAAAGAAATTACGGCGGGCAATACAAAATCGGCGGCGAGGTCTATTGTCTACTGGTGTAATTCTCGTTCATGACAATGCCAGGCCTCATGCAGCTGGGATAACACAAAAACTTTTGCAGCAATTCAAATGGGAAACTTTCGACCATCCACCGTATAGCCCGGACTTGGCCCCTTCAGATTTTCATCTCTTTACAAAGCTTAAAGACTTTTTGGCAGGAAAAAGATTTGACAGCGATGAAGAACTTAAAGAAGGAGTGACCCTGTATCTCAATGAGCTGGCGGCGAAGGACTATGCAGCAGGAATACAGAAACTTGTCACACGTTATGACAAATGCCTTAATTTGCTTGGAGATTATGTTGAGAAGTAGTTTAAAGTATCCTCTTTCAAATAAATTTTTTTATGTTTGTTAATATTTACTTTTGTGTCTTTATTTCACGAACGGGTACTACTTTCCGGATGACCCTCGTATCTTGCATAGAAACATTCCAATAATTCTTTAACTGCTTCCAGCATTTATCAACTTCAGCAATAAGTTAATATTCTCCTTGGTCCAAGAAAGTGACAATGAAAGTTGACGCAACTCGTGAAGTTTTAAGGCATTCCTTGGAAATGCACAAAAGGAGTACATTTAATCGAAAGGTTAACACATCCACCTTGAAGGGGAAAACTACAGCCAATTTGGTGATTTTTTTGATCCATTTACAGCTACAGATCGTCCTTAGGAAAACACATTCGTGAAATTTGCGGATTAGCTAATAAAAAGTTAGGATTCATAAAAAGAATACATGGGCATTGTAATGAGAGGGTCAAGGAGCTTTGCTGTTTCACGTTAGTTAATATTGGAACTAGATCGAGTGCAACGAAGAGCAGCTAGCTTTGGGAAAATTTGTAATGAACAAGGTAGCATTGTCACGACACAATTGAAAGAATTAGGATACGAGCCAATAGTTGACAGTAGGTTTCAATACTGGTTCAATTTACTACTGCGTAAATTTGAGGCAAGTTACTTATCTTCGCATGTTAAGGACTTATTACAGGCCCCACTTACTATGGTAAATGTGATCACCGACGTAAAATCAGGGGGGTTTATTGTAGAACGGATAGATTTAAAATGTCGTTTTTTCCACGAATCATTAAATATCGTAATAGACATGACAGAAATCGCGCAGGAGATAATTAGAATTGGTAGTGTATATTTTTTCGATATCTTGCATGTTTCTTCCAGCATGTTATTCCTTTTATTTAACCGATCTATCTTTTTAACAGTTCAACAATATCATTTGAATGTACCTATCCTGTAATTAAATATTATCGCATGTAAGTACTTTATTTCGCGTGATTACGTTTTGTCGAGTGTATGAACAAACTAATATTTGTGTAGAGGTAACATGATTTGATTTTGTATGTGGTTTTATTCTAGTTTACTGGTGGTGACCTATTTATCCTATTTTTGGGCTCATTTTACAGACCCCCGGATTCTTATACAGATATTCTAGAAAAGCTCGATGACCATGCATCGACTCTAAGCAACAAACATAACAACAGTATTATTATAATCGCTGGTGATACAGATCTACCGTCAATTGATTGGGACACGTACTGCGTAGTAAAATCCGCCAAAAACAGAGATTCATGCCAAAAACTACTTCATACATTCACAACACACTCTTCAGAACAAATTGTTAAATCTCCACATACTTGATATCATCACGACTTCTACGCCCGAATTTGTGACAAATATTAAAATAATGGAGATAATAACTAAGTTCATGAGAATAAACAAAGAAAAGCGTAAAATATACTTATTCAACAAGGCAAGTTTTAACGGAATACGAGAATATTTAAAAATAGATTTACTAGAATACAAGACAAAAAAACCGACAACCGATACAGAGAACACATGAAAATATTTTACGCGATGGAATGAGGACGTACATCCCATCCAAACTTAAATGCGACAATAAGGAACCTAGATGGTACAACAGGAAGTCAGATCGGAATTAAGAAAGCAAAGCAGTCTACAGTAAAATCTTAAAAATGGTTTGAATAGTGACGATATAGTTTATGTGAATATATCCAAACAGAAACTTCAACAATGTCGTGTTAAAACAAAAAGTATCACGCGCACAGCTCAGCGATCTTTTAAATCTAAATTGCTAAGTGAATATCTTGAGGAAAATCCAAAGTCATTCTGGTCCTAGTTAGGGAAATACAGGGTAAACGTCCAACTGGAAATTCCTTGAAAACGGAAAATGGAGAAATTATTACAGACAGTGTGAAAAAGGCACACATTATTGTCATTACCATAATGAGGTTTCTTGATAGTAGGAAAATACTAAGCCACAACCAGCACGAATTTAGGAAGAGCAGATCTTGCGAAACACAATTAGGTCTTTTCGTTCACGATATACTTAGATCGGGAGATAACAACACACAAATTGACGCAGTATTCCTAGATTTCAAAAAAGCCTTCGATAAAGTCCTACGTAATAAAATTGCTACACAAACTTAGATGCTATGGAATCAATGAGAAAATTATTAATTGGATTAGAGACTTCTCGTCAAATCGCAAACAAATAGTAGTCATCGATGGGTTGTACTCAACGGATAGAGATGCAACTTCGGGCGTCCCCCAGGGTAGTGTAATAGGGCATCTTCTGTTCCTAATATACATTAATGACTTAAGCGCACACGTTAGTTGCAATCTCAGGTTATTTGCTGACGACACGGTGGTATACAGGGAAATAAGGAGCCAACTCGATCGCGAGCTACTCCCTAGACATGCACAATCTTGGATTGGTGCAAGAATTGGGGATTAATTCTTAACATAGACAAATTCTCAGTTTTGAAATTTTGGAACAAATGAAGTGGCGAATAGGACATAGACTACGAAATAGACGATTCAGAACTAACTACGGCCAAACAAGTTAAACATTTGGGAGTAGTTCTAACACCACACCTTTCATGGGAAGCACATATCAGGACAACATGCGGATCCGCTTTAAAGAAACTGGGCTTCATTAAACCGGTTGTGGGGAAATGTAATGAGAAAGTTAAAGAGAGGTGTTATTTTGCTTTAGTTAGACCACATTTGGAATATACCGCAATTATATGGGATCCTTGGAAGAAAACCTGGCAAAAAGAATTAGATAAAGTCCAGATAAAATCCGCCATAGTCTTTAAAAATTGTTATAACACGTGTAACAGGTCTGCTAGGGGATTTAGGCGGGTAGCCGCTTGAAATACGTAGAGAGCTAGCGAGACTTAGACTTTTAGAAAGATTCAGAACCAACGAGTTTGACGATGACGCTAAAGGAACTATAATGGCCCCATACTACTTACGTAGATCAGGTCAAAAAGATAAAATAAGAGAGATAGATTCCAATACAGTTAGATTGGAAAACTCATTCTTTCCCAGAACAATCAGAACTCGTAATAGTAAGAAGCCGAGGTCACTTTAGAAATATTAAAAGCATTTACTTTACAAGTCGGAACAAGGTTAATCATGGCAAAGATATTAAGTGTATATGTAGATGCATGTGTGTGTTAGTTGGCAGTTTGTTGCTTGCATGTGTCTGGGTTGTAGGGGTTTTTACATGAATGTATACCATGTTAGGTTTATGGACTATAAATTTGTGGCTTTAGCATGGGGTTTTTTTCTTTCTTAATTACGGGTGGTGACCTAACACCCCCCGCCACACGCCCTTGCAGCGGCTTGCGGGGAGTATTTTGTGGATCTAAATACATCAGAAAATTCCTTCAAGGACCTTCTCATTCATTACGGCAAACAGTTTCAGGAAAAAAATTCGCAAAACGGAAAATAATGTCACAAAAGTTTAAAAACCACTGTTAGTAAAACATTTTTCCTTTCATTTGCCCCAAAGCCTCAACAACGGCTTTATTTTTGTCTCCATTGGAAATAACGCCGAATTAACAGTAATGACCTACAAGGGTGGTCTGAAAAGTTTCCAACCTAAGATTCGAGACATTTTTTCTGAAAGATTCTGAAATTTTCTGAGTTGGAAACTTTTCAGACCACCCACCTGTAAGCATAAAAAACCCAAATATCATTAAAAGATGAAGAAAAAGCAAATTTTCTTAAGCAAATAAAATTAAGCACTATCAGAAAAACAACCTTCCATTTACCATTCCAATATTTTGCACGGTCTCTCACGCTAGACGATAATCTGAATCTGAAAGTATAAATACAGTATTGGTAACATGATGGAACTCAACTCATCAATGCTTTAACAGCCCCGTAGAGAGTGGATTTCTAAAATGTGAAACTTTCGCTTCTCTCCAGTTCGGTGTCCCTTTGAGTGTTGACCGTTTAATGAACTTCTCGACAGAAGAAGAAAAAAGAAGACAGCATGTTTTCACGCTCCTTCCCTGCCACGTCCTTCCCCCGAAGACTTATGCGGCTCGCCAGCCAGCCCCTTCAAGGTCCCCGAGAGCATTTAAACTCCTTCCATGGTCGGAACCTCGCCAAAGAAAACGACAAGTGGGAAGACGCAATTTCGTCGGCTGAATTATCTTTTTGCGTCGCCGGCATTCGTGCACCCCCGCCCCCCCAATGGAAGCAAACAGGATCTCTCCCTCCGGCATTCCTTCCCCGCCCCCACAATGCTCCAAATAAAAAAGACGACCGAAAAAACTCGGTGCACGCCTTGTTTGTTTCAGGAATATTAGATTTTTTTTGCATTAAATTACGGATATCGTTCAAACTCTTTCACGTGGAGACATCAGTGTCCTGCATCCACTCCTAGCAAACATCTTGTCGGGAGCGTGGGAAAAACACCGCGCCATCAGCGATGGACATTGAAATAGAAATAACTTGAAATTCGTCCATCAAATTACAATTTTCGGTGAATCAATGTGAAAATCGCCAGAGTTAAGTGGCTTCTTAACGTACATTTACCAATAACAATAGGGGAGTCATCGCCAAATTAGCTGCCATAATTATATAGCAACATTATATTCACACGACTCTTATCGCTCAGGCGGCAGGCGGCAGCGAAAAACATTTTTGTCGACCTTATCTCTAAGGAAAACAGGTTTGATTTCTTAGGAATCGTCATCGAAATTTCCGGCGCCGTCGACGTCAAAAGTGCCTACCTCTTCGATAAATTCCATGTCTCCCCTCTTTACGTTATTATGCATGTATATATATATATATATATATATATATATATTAGGTAATCTACCGGTTAAGGTAGGTTTTTGGGATGGAAACAACTATCAAATAACCAACACGGCTTCCGTAATGGTAGATCCTGCGAAACTCAACTTGCACTTTTTGTACATGATATATTGAACTCCGGTGAAGGTAATATTCCAGTTGATGTGATATTCCTAGATTTTAAGAAAGCTTTCGATAAAGTCCCTCATTGCAAATTACTCGCGAAAGTGGAAACTTATGGAATACACGAGAGTATTATTAACTGGATTAAACATATCTCAAGTGATCGTGTCCAAACAGTCGTCCTGGGCGGTGTATCATCCGATACTGTCAAGGTCACGTCGGGTGTACCACAAGGAAGTGTCATAGGTTCCCTCCTTTTCCTTATTTACATAAATGACCTCAGTACCGTAGTTAACCGCAAGCTCCGTCTTTTCGCCGATGATACAGTATTTTATGGGGACATTCGAAGTCACAAAGACAGAGTCGTGTTAGCCAACGACCTAGATGCAATTCAAAATTGGTGCGATATATGGCAATTGGAATTAAATTAAAAAAATGCGTAGTAATACATTTTTGGGAAAAGAGTAATTCCCTCCCTTATAGTTACAAAGTGAAACAAACCAATATCGCGAGGGTACATTCCTTTAAATACTTGGGTGTAACAATTACTCACGATCTGTCCTGGGGAAAACACATACGAGAAATATGCGGTCGTGCAAATAAAAAATTGAGATTTGTGAAAAGAGTGCGGTAAATGCGACGATAAGTTGAAAGAACGATGTTTCCTTGCCTTGACCAGGCCCCACCTAAAGTATACTGCCAGTATATGGGATCCTCAAAATATAAATTTGGTTTCGGAATTAGATCGAGTTCAGCGGAGGGGGGCTAGATTTATCCAACATTGTTATGACCAACTCAGCAGCGTATCCACTTTGCTAGACAATTTAGGTTAGGATTCTCTTACACAGCGGCGTTTCCATTATAGATTAAACTTATTAAAAACATTTAAAGATGGGCCCTTTTCCGATGACATCAAGGATATAATACGAACCCCAACGTATTACGGTCGAAGGGATCACAAACATAAGACTAGAGAGATAGAGTGCAAGACTGACAGGTTTAATATGTAACTTTTTTCCAAGAACGATTAGGGACCAGAATGCTTGTAGCCGAAATTCCTCAGGACTTAGTTCATTACAGTAAGTATTAACGTACAGGTTAGGGACTCGCGAGGATGTGTATACATGTGTGTATGTATATGTATAAAATATGTTTATGTGTATTTATGTATATGTATGTATATATGTGTGTTTATATATATGTATAAAATATTTCTTTTCTTACAGATTCCCCCCACCTTTCCCCAACCCCCTCAACCCTTACCCTTCCCTCATGGTGCTACACCCCCTGCCACCCACCTTTTTGGTAGAAGTAGAAGAATAAATATCTAGTCTCTCTTCTAACAAAACCAAATCCAGCAACCTAATCTACATCAGGTCAATGTACTTCCTTCCTCCCTTCATCCCCTCCAACATCCCTATTCTGTTCCTACCCTTTCCTCGCTTGCCCAACATTCTCCCCTCTATTACCTTTCTTCAACATTCCACTACCGCTCAATACGCTCTTCATCCATTTTTCCTGCCTCCATAGGATTTCTCTCAACAAACCCCTTTCCTAACCCACCATCTCCAGCCCTTCCTCATTTGTTTTCTTTTAGGTCCATTTCACCTTCTCCATTCTTCTTCAGACCCACATTTCAAAAGCCTCCAATCTACGTACCTGTATATCCTGCTTCAGTGACCACGTCTCCGCGCCGTACATAGCTACGCTCCATAACAGGGTTTTTACGAGTCTTGTCTTGACATCCCTACTCAACGTCCCCGTCATCAACTCCCTCTTCCTTGAGAAAGCCTCCTTGCCTAGCGCAATTCTTCTCCTTACATCCCTACCACTTTGACCGTATTGGTCCAAAACACTTCCGAGATATGTAAACTGTTCTACCTGCTCTATTTTTTATCATTAAAGTAATGAGATCACTCATCGAGAGGGATATAGAATACAAACAGGATGTATTTGCCTGTTTCGTTGATTTCGAAAAAGCGTACATTAGAGTGAATTGGGAAATACTAATCCGTGTATTTCAGAAAATAGGAATGGATTGGTAAGACAGGAGACTAATCTGCAACCGGTATATATCTAAGACTGCTCAGGTGCGAGTGGGGTACGGAGAGTCCGGATGGGCAGGGTTGCCCTTTATCACCGGAGCTCTTCAATGTATATGTGGAGGAAATGATTAAAGAGGCATGGGAAGAATTGGAGGTGGGAGTGAAAGTCGGAGGGGAGTTCGTAAAATCAGTTAGGTTTGCTGTGACCAGGCTTTGGCTTGTCAGTCGGCCAATGGGTTGCAAGCATTGCTAAGTGAATTTGAAATTCAGTGCCATAGATATTGGAAGAGAATCAATATTAATAAAACAAAGGTTATGCGATTGTCCAGAAAGAAAAAGCCTAAGCTAAATATGAAAACAGCCGGGGAAAACATACAGCAGCTAGAACAATTCAAGTATCTCGGAAGTGTTTAGGACCAACGCGGTCAAAGTAGTAGGGACGTAAGGAGAAGAATTGCGCTAGGCAAAGAGGATTTCACAAGGAGGATGGAGCTGATGAGGGTGACGTTGTGTAGGAATGTTAAGAAAAGACTAGTAAAGTCTTTGATACGGAGCGTAGCCATGTGAGGCGCAGAGACGTGGTCACTGAAGCAGGAGGATAGACGTAGATTGGAGGCTTTTGAAATGTGGGCAAGGAGACGAATGCAGTACGTCAAACGGACCGAAAGAAAAACAAATGAAGAAGTACCAGGTATAGTGGGCGAGGAGAGGGGTTTGTTGAGAGAAATCCTATGGAGGCAGTAAAGATGGATGAAAGGCGTATTGAGCGGTAGTGGAATGTTGAAGAAGGTAATAGAGGGGAGGATGTTGGGCAAAAGAGGAAAGGGCAGGAACAGGATAGGGATGTTTGACGGGATGAAGGGAAGAAGGAAGTACACAGAGATGAAAAGGGACCTGATGTAGAGTAGGTTTTCTTAGGAGTCACAAAATATTTATTTGATAATTGTGTCCATCCAAAAATCTACCTTAACAGGTAGATTACCTAGAGAATATATATATTTATATAATGTAAACGGAATAGTCTCCAGAAACACATGACTCAGCTCAGTTCTGTTCCTAACTGCTATTGAAAAAGGTGGTAGCACCACCAAAAATTCGAGACCCAGTGAGTCCCTCTTCTATGTGTTTCTGTTTTTGTGTTTGTGTCGACTAGTCCATTTACATTATTGTGCACGTCCGTGGGACACTGTTTCTACACGCTGGGTCAATGGCTTGAGGAGTTGTGCAGCTTTCCATTGGGCCAATTCTCCGCGTGTCGTCGTATTTGGTGCGGCAATGCAAGGGGCTTGAGCCTTTTTTTCTCCACTGGATTTGTTCCTGCAGTATGTCCCTTCGAAATTTTCCCTCAAAGTTGCACCAACATAGTGCTTCCCTCTATTTTTGCGGTTGGCATCAAGGACATTCATTCTCTCAGCATGGTTTATAGCATCTCTGCGAGAGCGAAACGTATGGGGTACTCCCATGGAACATATTAGCAATGATTCCGAACGTTGAAGTTGCGACGGATGAGAAAGTAAAAGGGGAGAGAGCGAAGGAAATGACATCGGAGGGCGAGACGTCATTCGCTCGCGGGAGTCGGGCGAGGAAAAACCGGACGACTGGTGGGGTTCGCTCATCGGAGGACACTTGTGACGTTGTCAAAGAACTCCTGGACGTCGCACTCAATCCATGGTAAAAAATTGCTAAAAACAACGCATTTGGCTTTGTATTCAATTGTATCTGGCTCAACTTTGTGGAAGTTCATGTTCACTGTTCTTTATTTTGGTACTGCTAGTTTCAATGCTTAGGCGTCATCATCAGGTATTGTCCCTAGTTTAAACAAGTAGTACCAAAATAAAGAACAGTGGAAAATGTTAATTCTTTCAAAAACATTGAGTTCTTCATTTAATGAACGCATTTGTCTATTTAGTTGGGAAAAAATATTATCCTTTTGGTTCATCACTGTCCTCAGAACTGCTCTAAAATCACCTATGCTACATCAATTGTGACTAGAAATGAAGAAAAACTTAATTATTGACGTCGAATGCCTGGAGTTAAAAACCACCGTCTGCCATGCACCCTAGAGGTGGCTCGCGTGGGAGCATGTAGACCTTGTCTGTGGTCGCAGTCGATTATAAAGAGAGAGAGAGAGAGAGGGGGTCTCTCTCTCTCTCTCCGTTCCCGGCCATTCCTCCCCCCCTTCCCCCCAATCTCCCCCTCCTCGCCACCTCCCCCCTCTCTATTTCGGGGCGAGGACGTTTGACGTGTGACTGATGGCGCAGCCCTCCCACTGCACGCACGCACTCCTCGGAGAAGGGACAAACCCTTCCCCCACTCTTCTCATTCCCTCTCATTCGCTATTAGTCATGTTAGACGCTGCACGCTTCCGTGCTGTGTCTCCCCCACCTCACACGGCAATAACAATGCCCCCCTCCCCCCATTACGCCTGCCAACCCCTGAGGAGATGATCCCGGGAGATGAACACGCCATGAAGACCGGAGATATTGGGAGACCATCGGAGGAGAAAAAATGCCTCCCACTCGAGAGGACGGTTGGGCTTGTACCCATCCATACTTTTAAGACGGACAAAACTTCTTAACTTTCACATAATACTCCCGCGAGGAAACACAATGAATCGGATTCTATCTCGTCGGCTTTTTAGTTAGCCCGTTCGTTTCCAACGTAAAATGAGATGCATGTAAAAATCGGTTTGAATCTACGATCGAACAATATATTTAAGCGTTGTTATTTATGACTTCGTTGTCTCATTCTTTCACTAGTTTTACTCATATTCCACGTGAATTCATTTCATTTTGTAGCATCATAAAATGTATTTAAATGCCGGTGAAATTGTTAATTTTGTGCCCTGAAGAGGCACTTTGCCTAAAACAGGGCTTCCTTGTTCGTTGCACAACTTTGTTATGTTATTTGCTATCTGTTACTTGTTATATATTATATAACAAGTAACAGATAGTAACAGTAAAGTAACAAGTAACAGTAAAAGCACATATATATATATATATATATATATATATATATATATATATCCTATCCCCTTTCCTTATACCTATCTCTATTTGAATATATATATATATATATATATATATAAGTGGATAGGAAAACTGTTTGAATGTATATATATATATATATATATATATATTCAAACAGAAATAGGTATAAGGAAAGGGGATAGGAAAACACATAAAAGGCGAACACAGGACATGTGAGGAAGGCGGTTTTTGAGCAGATCACGAAAGTAAAAATATTTCCTTATCCGGGATTTGTACCACGGACCTTCCACTTTCCGGGCGGATGCTCTACCAGTTGAGCTAATAAGGAAATCTGATTTAATATATATATTATTATTAGGTAATCTACCGGTTAAGGTAGGTTTTTGGATGGACACAACTACCAACTAAATATTTTGTGCCTCCTAACAAAACACAATCCAGCAACCTGCTCTACATCAAGTCTCTCCTCATCTCTGTGTACTTCTTTCCTCCCTTTATCCCGTCCAACATCTCTATCCTGTTACTGCCCTTTCCTCGCTTGCCCAACATTCTCCCCTCTATTACCTTCTTCAACATTCCACTACCGCTCAATACGCCTTTCATCCATTTTTCCTGCCTCCATAGGATTTTTCTCAACAAACCCCTCTCCTCACCCATCATCTACGCTACTTCCTCATTTGTTTTCCTTTCGGTCCATTTCACCTTTTCCATTCTTCTCCACACCCACATTTCAAAAGCATCCAATCTACGTCTATTCTCTTGCTTCAGCGACCACGTTTCCGCGCCATGCAGAGCTACGCTCTATATCAGAGTTTTTATAAGTCTTTTCTTAACCTCCCTACTCAACGTCCCAGTCATCAACTCCCTCCTCCTTGAGAAAGCAAGCCCCTATGCCTAGGAAGTTGAAATTTAGCGCATTTGTAGCTTTTCGGAATTCAAGAAAAAATAAACAAGACGTAAATAATAAAATAGTTGGTGTCGAGTTAAGCATCTTGGATCAGATCAAATATTTGTGTGTTACGCTCACTTCATGCTTTTCAAGAAGTGCGCACATTAGAAGAGCATACGAGTCATCGGTAAGGCCCGGGTGTGCGTTTATGAATTAGGTCGGGACACTCTCGATTCTCGAGGTGGACGGGGAAGTCACATGTAAACATACGCGACTGAGATTTCTTACGATGCAAAAGGCATTGCAATGGCAACAAATCATATTTTTGTAAAAATTGGAGCACTGGTACAAAATATGAGTTAGAAGCCGTCACAAATAGATTCAAGTACTCTTTTCCAATTCCCTCGCACGATATACATTTATAAAAAAATTGAATCCAGTGCTCGTAAAAATTAACTTACGCTCTTAAATTGAATGAATCAGTCGATCGAAATGATTATTTAGTCCTGTATTTAGGAATATATAAGCCCGAATATCTTTGATTTAATATGAGATATATTCAAATAAATGCATAAAGTAATTTTTCTACATGTATGGCTGAGGGATTAACACCCCCCTCCACACGCCTTGTAGGGTGCTCGAATATATGTTTCGTGGCCAATGCCAGCACCCAAGATGCATTGGGTGCTGGCATTGGCGATGAGCTCCCCTGCCCTATCGTTCACCAATCAGGGCCGGCTCGGGTGGAAGACTGCGGGAGCCCGGAGTGAAGAATGACGCCCCAAACAATGGAAATAAAAAAAAAGAGCAGAGATTAAAACGGCGAGGCCCAGGTCCAAAGAGGTCGATGCGAGAATTGGCGAGGACGGCGTGAGACGACTCCGAACGTAGAAGAGTGCGGGAGGACGACGAATCGACCAATCAAATGCTCGCCTCACTTTTCAATATTCGCCAAAACACTGTCGTGTAAACTCGAAGGAGCGGCGGCCTATTATCTTAAAGTTTTCATTATTCCTCGACCAACATTTACTTCCTTTGGTTTTCTTTATTTTTCAGCTTGGCTCCTCTCGAGATTACATGCACAGAGTGAGTGAGTGAGTGAGTGGGAGGGTCGTCAGAGTCAGTCAGTCGCCCCACCGGCACCATTCATTCACTCCAGCACCGTCAATCAACGCTGCCTCGCGGGATAATTTATTACTCGCATTTGTCAAGCGCACGCCGAGGTCGTGGGATGCCGGAGGTCTCGCTTCCCCCCCCCTCCTCCTCCACAAAACAGCACACCCTCCAATAACAACAACATCCGGGCCGGGGGGGGCGAGGGGGGGGGGCGGGAGGGTGGGACCGGCCACCGTTGGGCGTCGCATCCACGCAGAGGGCGTCCAGGCAAGTGCCCGCCGTCGACGAGGACCAAGGGAGATGAAGCCAATCAAGCTCCACCCAAGCATGGATGATGCCACCTTACCCGCCGTCGAGGAGCCCCGCGAGCGTGGGGCAGGGGGTGTTAACTCACTCTCCTTTACAGCCATTTATCGGTAATGATATTCGGAAACTGCCATTTTCCATTTTTTGTTCCCAAATATAGATGACTTGCCTTTCTCTCCACTCTAGAGAGAGAGAGAGAGAGAGAGAGAGAGAGAGAGAGAGAGAGAGAGAGAGAGAGAGAGAGAGAGAGAGAGAGAGAGAGAGAGAGAGAGAGAGAGAGAGAGGCTAAAGTACATCAGAATTCGGAGGAAACATGAGTGGGCCCAAAAATCCTGCCCAATTGCAATGTCCGGGAGCTACAATACGGTCTGTAATGAAGCTCTACAAATAATATCTGGGATATAGCCGATAACATTCTCAATAGAGGAAAGGAGAATCAAGTCACGGATGAGACAGACGGAAGAGGCCACTCTAGGAGATGTAGCCTTGTCTCCCACTGAGAAATGGAGCAGGAACTGGAAGGTTATAAGAGCTTATTTCCTGGAGGAATGGAAACGGGAAACATTAGAAAAGGGGAACACAACCAGACAATTCCTACCAAGCGTGAAGGAAAGAATGAAGATCAACTTTAAAACTTACAAAGAAATTACGCATATGTTAACAGGACACGGGGAGTTTACATCGTACCTCAAGGAAGTAGGGAAAAAAGGAGGGGACGTGTGAGTGCATGATAGAGGACACGGCAATACTCAAAGAGTCCTTTATTGCCCAATTTATGCCGAGCAAAGGCGCGAACTGGAAGCTGTCCTTGGATATTTGCATGACGTCCAACCAACTGAGAAACACGAGGGACCGATTAGGAAAATATTGGCTGGATTTATCAACAAAAAATAAAGTTGGAACGGGGAGGGGAACGACGGAAAGGAAGGGCATGCAACTCATATTTTGTAAAAATAAACGAAACTGTATTGGGTGTTCAAAAAAAGGTACCCCTAAAAATTGAAACAATACATAAGCCGATTCTAATCGAATGGGCTTAATTATTATTATTGATTATTAGAGATGACTTGAATTCAATGAGATAATAATGAACCCGTTTTCGATCGGCTCTCTTTTCCATAACTTTTCACTCTGATATCCGCTACGTATCTACCTGTACTGGAGTCAATCTCCTTTATCTTATAAATGTGGTATAATCTACCTAAATAGTGTGGTGTCATAATAATTTCTTTGCTGTCATCCTTAAAAACGTTTGTTCTGAATATTTGTTAAAGTCTAATTCTCGCTTGTTCACTTCGCATCTCAAGTGGCTCCCAGCCTAATTCCTCTAAAATCCCCGTCACACTCGTTATTGTAACAATTTTTGACGAATCTGGAGGATATGTACTGTACTTCATCTAGATCTTTCAGCCAAAACTTCTCCCAAGGATCCTAAAGACTTGCGGCGTATTCAAAATGTGACCTAAATAGAGGGAAATAACACATCCATTTAACTTTCTTACTACATTTCCCCACCACCCGTGTAATGAAGTCAAGTTTCCTTTAGGGGGATCTGCATGTTGTCCTCTAATGTGCTCCCCATGTAAGGCGTGGTGAACTACCTCCAAATGTTTCAAATGATTTGCCGTAGTTAGAACTGACCCTCTATTTCATAATTCATGTCTTGCTTATCACTTCTTTTACCCCAAAATTTCAAAACTGCGCACTTTCCTGTGTTAAGTACTACTCCTCTTTCCTTTCATCAATCCGATATTGTGTCTAAGTCTCAAGATATTAGCTTGCAATCTGTTTAAGTCCTTATTTCCCTGTATACCACCAGGTCATCTGCAAATAATCTGAGGTTGCTATTAACGAGTCAACTTAACTTATTAATGTATATTAAGACTAGTAGCTATTTCTAGATCTTATGACATGACTGTAGAAGATATCAAGAGTGTGGAAAGGGAGCTAGGTACTGTTGAGGAAAAATCAGAACATATCAAAAACACAATATCGTAAAACACAAGAGAAACTATAGGAGTTGTTAAAAAGGGAAAGGACAGTGAAAACATGGATTATCGACGTTATGATAAGAAAGATAAATAAGAAGTAAATTGTAGAATGTACGCACAGAGATAGGTGGAAGGAACTGTAAAAGTTTAAGTAATGAGTTGACACTGGTATTCAAATAAATTGAGACGAATTGTAGATTTCAAAAAAGCGTTTGATAGAGTGAATTGGGAAAAACTAATCCGTGTATTTCAGAAAATAGGAATGGATTGGAGGGACAGGAGACTGATCCGCAACCTGTACATGTCTCAGACTGCTCAGGTGCGAGTGGGGAACGGAGAGTCCGGATGGACACTGTTAGGAAGAGGTGTAAGGCAGGGTTGCCCATTGTCACCGGTGCTGTTCAACGTATATGTGGAGGATATGATTAAGGAGGCATGGGAAGAACTGGATGTAGGAATGAAAGTCGGAGGGGAATTCGTAAAATCGGTTAGGTTTGCTGATGACCAAGCATTGGTTGCTCAGTCAGTCAAGGGGTTGCAAGCGTTGCTGAGTGAATTGGAGGTCCAGTGCGATAGATATGGGATGAGAATCGATATTAATAAAACAAAGGTTATGCGATTTTCTAGAAAGAAAAAGGCTAAGCTAAACATTAAAATAGAAGGGGAAAATAGAGTAGGTGGAACCCTTTACGTACCTTTACGGTCAATAAGACGTACGTACTTTACGTACGTGTTATTGACAAAAATTGTTGACGTAATAAGTAAAAAGGGGCATAAGGAGGAGAATGCGTTAGGCAGAGAGGCATTCAAAAGGAGTAGGGAATTGATGATAGGGATTTGAGTATGAATGTTAAGAAAAGGCTCGTTAAAACTTTGATACGGAGCGTAGTTATGTAAGCCATGGAAACATGGCCGTTGAAGGGATATAGGCTTTGGAATTAAGGGTGTGGAGCAAGGTGAAGAAGGTGAAGTAGACAGAAAGAAAAACAAATGAAGAAGCACAAAGTAACATGGTGAACGAGGAGTGGGCATTGTAGGGAGAAATTATAAGGAGACAGAAAAATGTCTGCAAAGTATTTTCACGAACATTGGATATTAATCTATTTTTTTGATACTCAGGAAGATCTGATACTCGAAAAATCACATAGCTTGTGTGGAGCTGCAGGTGCCCAAAGAGTGGTAGAGTAGAGAATCGATTCCGGGCCCTCCGGTGTGTAGTCCAACGGTCAACCCCCGAAATATCGCGTCCCCTAAATATAAAAATACTTTAATATATTTTTTTATCTCAAGGAAGACTCTTCCAAGAAATGTTAAATAGAGCACCATAATTTAAAAAAAAATATTTGGAATCCTGATTGTTTAAATAATCCATTGCGTAAGAGCAAGTGAAGTTCTTGAATCTTCATCCCGATGGCAGTACACGGGCCCCACCTCCCCCGCCCCACCTCCGCCCGTCCCCACCCCCGGCTCGCATTCTTCTCCCCGTCAATCTCTCTCTCCCTCCGCCCCGCCACCGTCCCTCCATTTTCTCCGTGACCTAACCGCCACCTGGCCCGTCGGCCATGAGTTTGTTACTGTATGTAAATAAGGGACTCCTTCCAGTGGTTATCTACAATAGGCTGTCGGGAGAGATGATGGGCGGAAGGGGGAGAGACATTGATGGCCCATCCACCCCTCCCGCCCCCACCCATCGGTCATCCGCTGCGGGGGGGAGGGGCGTTCGCTCGCCCACTCGGACGACCACGCTCCACCGTGGGACGGACCTCGCCCGCCCCGCCGCGGGCAACTCCCGAAGACGGCGCCCGATAAACTGCACAGCAAAACCACTCAGATAACCCTTTAGGGGGAGAGAGTAATTCAGGGGCCAAATCGCCGGGTGCCCGTCCAACCCCTGAACAATGCCTCGTGTGCTCATCCGAGCGCCCGATCCCGAGGGACAACAAAGGAATACTAAACATATCGAAGGGTGCTTTGCTGCGAGGGTAAGCATGGTTATAATCGAGATAAAATCTCGCGGGCCCATATCCTAAGGAGTCTTAACATCGTTATGCGCTCTATAGATATTTGCTAACGTTTATGCAAACCACTAATATTACGAGAATGAAAAAGAAAGGTTTGCAAATACAGGTGTCGGAGTCCCTCAGACAATGACACCGTCGGCTACCAAAGTTTACATTGATACGTAAATATTAAAAGCGCTATGAAGCCAATGAGATAGCGGTTGTGTTTTAAATTACTTCTGGACAACATTAATTGGAGAGAAATATATACAACACCCATAAAAAATATGGCGAAATGGAAGAAATAACGTCCATGCCCGAATGAATTCTTCAGTTTCGGCCTCAACTTAGTGAATATCCATGCTTATTAGAACACAAAATAAACTGTTAAATTTGCATAATTTATTGAAAAAAGATCGATTTCATCGCTGAGGTGACAACATGAGATCAGTTTACAGCAGACGATGTCACCTCAGCGATGCAATCAATCGTTTGTAAATAAGCACTGCAAAAATAACAAAGGTTCTCTTGTGTTTGGTCCAAATGTTGACACAAGAAATGTCCCCTGATATTTATTTCCCACTGGAAAGGGAAGCTGGAGTGTCGCCTCACCTCATCGCACACATGGAACAGACTCACTTTCTACCCCCGAGAGATTTCCAACTTGAGTGACCCCGTTCTTCGAAGTCATATGCCAGGTTGAAAGTCCTCGAGATTTGAGCATGCGGAGGCAGTGGATTGTGATGAATGGTGAAGTGATTGCTACTTGCCTGCACTGCATAGTGTAACACTCTGAATACTTTATGCTACACATTGTCTAGACTGTTCTGCATACAAGTGATTACACTGGTGGCATTGAGAGAGTGTTTAACCTGTTTTATATGGTACAAAATTAACCCAACACAATATTGAAGACGCATATGCAAAAGCAGAGGTAATCAGACATGAATACATATTCTGTGCAATACTCCTCCTTTTCTCCTTCAATGTAAACCCTATGCAGTGAGGTGGAAATGGCCGGGATGGCGTAGGAAATGATGAATTTATACAGCAGAGAAGGAGATCTAAAGTAAAGCCTTGAGAACGAGAGGTGATAGTTGGGGTGTCGATTTTAAGTAACTATTTCCAAAAAATAACCGAAATATCTGGATAAATTTTATTCTGTATGTTAATTGATTCTTTTCGCATATTTTTGTTAATTATAGCTATTATTATTGATTTATTTTGTTTCAGGCAGCCGTAGACTGAAGTGACTCGTCATAAGAAGACAGGTGTCTCGTAGTGTGATGAAATTTCTTCATTTGAAAGGTTACAGTACCCGGCAAATCCACGATGAAATTATGGCCGTTTATGGAAATAATAGCTCGTCACATGACACAGTTTTGAAAGGGAAAAGGAACATTCAAAGTGGTCACAAGTACCTCATAGACGATTTAAAAAGTGGTACTACACTAGCAAAAGTAACTAGACCGAAGAGCAGCCATGCAAATGATCATGAATGAGACTGATCTTACCTGCGGCATCGTGTGAAAAATTATTCACGAAGAA
The DNA here is from genome assembly GCA_037158775.1 of Hetaerina titia. NCBI lineage: Eukaryota > Metazoa > Arthropoda > Insecta > Odonata > Calopterygidae > Hetaerina > Hetaerina titia. The sequence continues at coordinate 17,992,843 of CM073772.1, read as the reverse complement.
CTAAGTGCACATGTCAAAGGTGTCATTAGGCTGGGTTCCACGAATACTAAATTATTTCCAGAATGAACACGGCGCCATCTGCAATCACGACCACGACGCGACAGGAAATCAAAGCGATGTGGTTTTGAAATATTTCCACATCCGCATATTTCTCTCGATCTCGCTCCAAGTAACTTTTTCTTATTTCCAGAAAACAAAATTATTGTCAAGTCGGAGATTTGAAGACACAAACGACGTAACTTAAGAGGTGAAACAATGGTTTTCGACTCAATCTGCTGAGTTCTATAAGTTCTACTTGTATTATGACGGCTTTCGAAAGGTCAAAAAACTCTATGACTGTAGATGGTGACTATGTACACTACTACGTGCATTGGATTGGATGCAGAGAAGTCTTAAGAATAAAATATAAATATTAGATTTCTATCACAGTTTTTAAAATTAATAAATGAAAGCGTACGACATCCCTCAGTATTTCACTTCCAAATGCCGGGAAACATTTTCAAGCATAACATATTGACCCATGAACAATAGAACTGCTTTTTATCCGTTTGACCATAATCACGGTTTTATACATCAACCCCAAAATCCGAGAGAAGTACACGCACAACGTCGTTTGATGGTGAAATGAAAATCCCTCGTACTATGACTACCAACGTACTTTACACGAAAAGCCAAATGAAATATCTGCATTTATTGAAAAATTTCTGCACTATTTGTGGCTACCGATTATTACATACTGCGTAGGTGGAAGATTATTTCGGCACAAATATTTACAGTAGAATCATTAAAAAATCATGAAAAGATATTTGATGCTGCAATTTGATAACGCAGCACAGAACTTTTAGCGCAATACTCCAGGGAGATTTATTTGATAGAAGAGAGGGTGGAGCTCACCGAAAGCAAATAATAAATAACCTCACATAGGGGTAAGTAAGGGTGGGGATTTTCACGCGCGCTGTACCGCCTGCGGCCTCCCAGAAATATCCGGTGGAACCCCAAAATCTTCAGACAGGGTGAAGCTGAATGTGCACAGATGCGTCATTCGGAATCGAACCCGAGTCTCTTATGCGGTACCTCACAACTACACAGACCTATTGCCTTTGGATATCGTAACCACCTCTGTAATATTTTAAGCGTTACCGTCCAAGATACGCAAAAAAGGTCCGTATTCGCGCTCAAATTCAGAGAATACTGTGGAATAAATATTTCAAATAATAAACAAGAAATCAAAGAACACTCAAGTACTACACAAATGGGCTCTTTTTTCCGTCGCAGTCGGCGGAGGACGACGCCCGTGGCATATTGGTGTGGAAACAGAGACGCATAACTACACGTGATCTCCTCTCCCACGGCGACCAGACAGAGTCTCCCCCCCCCCCCCCCTGGGCTCAGGGAGGGGGGTGAAAGAGCGTTTCCTGGCCCCTCTGCGGTGTCCGGCCACCTGAGCCCAGGCGGAGATGACCCCTCTTCGTCATATCGGCCGTGGGGAAGGGGGAAGAGAGAGCCCCCCTCTCAGAGGGGGCTCATGGCACTTTGCGGGTGACCCCGTCCCAGCTCGTTAGCCTGCGACCGCCTCTCCGCGCCGGCGAAAGGTTTGAGGGATTTCCGGAGGGGCTTAGAGAGTGTCATCCCTCGGTGAGAGGAGGGCATTAGGCGCGGTGGATGGATGACCCCCCCCCCCCTCATTCTCGCCAATTAAAAAGCAAGGATCGCCCTCAATCGCCTTTGCCCGAGCTCCCCACCCCCAAACCCTGTTTCCGAAAGGAAAGAGGCAATAAGCAAAAAAATAAGCGAGACCCCATTCACTTACGAGTCAACACTTAAATTTACCGTCGCCAATAAACTATTATTCATCAACTATTTTCCTTGAATAAAATTAAGAAAATAACATTCAACATTTATAAATGCCTGCATAAACCTGCATCATAGTCTGCTACTACGACACTTTCTACGACGCTGATTCGGAATCTGCGGGCACATCAGTCAATCTTAATGCAATTCCTATTTTTTAAACATGTTGTACACATAGAGCTGGCGATAAGGCACTAGTATCGAACCGTTCTCGCATTCCACTAATAAAGGCGATGAAATAGTAAATAGCTCTGCATCGTGATTTAAACTAATTTAAAATAACTTTTTAAATCTAGCTGATATTTATTTAGCTTTTACAATTTTCCGCTAATTGTACACTTTGTTAATAACAAAGTCGCTTGAAAAGGGCTATTAAAGCAACACTGCCGCTGATATCCGAACTTCTGGAACTCTGTGGTATGTCTGATCTTCTGTCCCTACACCTTAGTCGCAAATCGTAAATTTTACTTTAATTATTTAACGCATTTCCCGAAGAGGTGTTACTTACCAAGTACACAGTAAACTTCCGAAGAGATGCAGCGATCAGACAGCAAGGCGGCTGAAAATTAAGAAAGAAAAACTCAGCCGTAATGATAAAAAAAATTGGTCAATATTAGCTGAATATTAATTAAAATTGGCAGTTTTCCACAAAATAAAATATTTAATACGACCGGTTTCGATGTAACTACATCATCCTCAGGTCCAACATCTTCAGGTAATGCACCCGAAGATGATGTAGTTACATCGAAACCGGTCGTATTAAAATTTTTATTTTGTGGAAAATTTCCAATTTTAATTAATCATGATATTCCACCATATCACACCTGAAGCGTCTCTTTGTATTCGCTGAATACGTCCTTATTTATGATCGCTTTCCAGATTTGGGAGATGAAGAGTTGACCAGCGTCAAAAGTCACATGTGAATTCCCAGCGCTCAGAGTTCCTGCCTCCTGCGTTAAAATGTAAATGGCAAACATTTACAAATGAGACGGTTGTTATATAGGCTCGATTATTACTATGGACCTTAAGGTCGTGAATGTAAATCTTTTATTACTAATCATTAGATCATTATTATTGTTAGCTCAGACGCAAACCGTTAAAGCAAATACACCAAATGCCTATTTCATAGAGACAGTTAAGTAGAATGAATTTTTTATTATTTAAAAACCATTGAATACTTTTACATTAATCGATGTCATATTTTGACTACCACTTACTATTGGGTAGTGCGGAACTAATAACTTTCACCATAATTCTTGTCATGATTGCAAATTGTCCGTGGTGGGACGAAAGGGGTATTTGATCCCAGAATCTATCGTCGCGTCGACTGAGAAGCAAGGCGTCGCTCTCGTGAGGTTACTACAGAGGCTAGTACATAACATTCAGCATGCACGAGTGTTAATGCGCCAAAATAAACCTCATCTGCAATACAACTATCTATGAGATACTATCTAAGTACCACTTGAGCAACTATCTAAGTATCTATCATTTCTATGTTTACAGCTAGATGCATGCGTATAATGCAGTGGTCATCCTCAAAAATACTTCTCGAAGGAAGTTTTATCCAGATCACAATCATAAATACATGCATTGCCATGGCGATATCATAACATGTACACCAAATTTGGTTATGAAAAAATTACCTATTCGCTGGGCTATGTTCAAAATATGATCGCATCAGTATGTTCTAGCAAAATAAATCAGATCACTCAGTTTGCGGCCAACCGATATCGTCCGACATCGGTCCGATGTCGTCCACCAGACGGCGAATTCATTTCCCCTAACCTTGTCGCAGGACATTTCAAGAAACATAGTAGTAGCTCTCCAAACTGCAGGGTGCGGTGCTTAAATCCGGACAAAGTTCCATTTGAATTTCTCGCCATACCATAGTTCCACTGGAGGTCACAATTGGCGTTCTTAAAAGCTATAGACATCTAGCAAACAGTCATAACCTCAAAATGGCGTTGATGTTACGCTCAAGTGCTGAGTACAATCGAAGAGCCGCTATTATCGAAAGTGTTCGCGCTGGACGTTCGTCCAGTGAAATAGTTCGATTCTTCGGATACCTATGATCAACTGGTTTACGATATTAGTACAATGCTTTGGAGTAGTCCGGGGAACGTTTCACTAACCTGGCAAGGAAACCTCATTCGAGGAAACGCGTGTTTCTCCGGATTTAAGTGCATATCCAGTTTCAATCTGTCAATCTCTGCATTACCTCTTAGCTTCTTGCACCGATGTTTTCCCCTACCTGCCACTCATACTTCATCTATCCCTACATCTGTAATCCTCCCTATGTCCCGTTCAATTATATTTCGGTCGTCCGAATCTCAGATCCAGTGAGACGTGTACTCGCACATACAGTATTCCACAGTAACTTAAACAAATCCCTTCCTTATGACTGTGCCTCTTTGCGCTCGCTACACTGTTTCTTCTGATGGAATGCCTTCGCCATCCCTATCCTGAAAACTATACCGGTCTTGATTTTCCTTCGCCAATGATGTCGATTCCTAGATACGAAGTTGCTCTTCCCTACTTCGACCGCATACTATTGCCATAGTTTTAATCATTCTTGTTTTGATTTCGTACTGTGTCATTCCCCACTCCATTTCGGATCATATCCTTGCCAGGCCTTCTCCTTCTCCGCCATTATTTCATCCGAAAGTGAGGCATAGAAGTGTTACTCAGGCTTTAGATGGACTACATATCGTCGATGAAGCTGTTCGTTATGCTCCTCTGGCGTTGCTGGAGACGCCGGTGTCTGGGCGCACCTGCCCCTTGCAGATTGCTTTGCCCTCCTTCTTCCCACTTCTTCTTCTTGTCTCTCTAGGAGATGTTCTTCTGGGCCTTATCCGTCTTCTTCCTGCTCTCCGTCTTACCGTGGGGAACAAGTGGAGTGGGAAACTAATCTTTAGTCTGGGAACGAACGAACCCGCTCCTGTAGTCTCCGGGCCGTTTCACTCACCCCATCGCCCCTTAAATATCTCAGCCGTTCTCCATACCTTCGACGACGATGGGTCAAATAGAAGAAGGGACCACTAGGTCTCAATTTCATCCAAATAAAGACCTCTATCTATATATCTATCTATCCACCTTCTCGTGCTTTATCATCCCACGTGGCCGGGGGACGGAACAAACAGAGTTCCGAGCAAAAACCGACTGAAACACTTGCCTCGTGCACCCCTTCGAGTAATTCCCGCCTTCAGATCACAACATAATAAGTTCACTTCCAGAATATTTCACTCGAAACTGAAATCGTTGGAACACACGATGCGCTTCCCTCACCGAGGGGTACCGCATCCGCTAATTTCTATAACAATAGATCAGAACTAACAGGTGGGAAGGTAATTTGTATATTTATTTACGAAAATATCGCCTGAACGTATTTGAACCACCACTCGTAAGCCTAGTTTAATGAACTACTTCATATTTGGTGGTCGAAAGTCGGGGAGTTATGCACGTTCTTTGAAACTTGTAACTTCGAAACTGGGGGCATTTCACGCCAGTGGATAATAATAAAAAATAAATGTGGAGGTTTCGAGGGGAGGGCGGCCCCCCTATCTCCATCCCCCCTTGCGTGATCGAGGGTGGGGCCGAAGGGATCGAAGGGAATTAGAGATTGAATCGTCCTGCAGAGAGAGATATTGTGTGTGTGTGTGCGTGTGTTGATATTCGGAGTGGGGGCAGCAAAATGGTTGGCACGGAGCGACACCAAATCCTCCGCAGGGAAGCGAAACTGAATATGTGTGGGGAGCGAGGGTGCGGGGGTGCGACCCCGCGCCCCCCCGCCGCACCCCTTCCCTTCCCAAACCCTCCGCAAAGCACCACCCCCCTCGCACCGCTCTGCCGAATCGGACGTGAGTCGCCTGCACAACCGAAATTACGAGCGCAAATATCATTTCGAGGCCGACCACCCGAGCAACTCCCTCCCCTTTCCTTTTTAAAAGATAAAAATGAAACAAAAAAGGGCCAAAAAAGGAAGGTTCCCTCCCTCCCCCCCCCTCCGCTTACACATTCATGGCCTTACCTTATTTTCATTCGCCCCTCCACTCTCCCCCCCTCGCATAAAACAAATAAAACTCTCAAAACTGTTATTCTCGCCTCCCATGCCCTCCCCTCAACCCCCTGTGCTCATTCCCCCCCTCCCCCCACTGTGTGCTGGAATTTTCCCTTTGAGTCGTCCTCATATCCGTCAATTGTTTTTGCTATACATGTGGTAGACGAAGCCATTGCGAAATTTTACGTAGAGCATGTCTTTAATTACATGATACTTTTAGAGAAAATATATAAGTAAAAAATGTTTATGCCATGTACCACTCAATTACCAATCAGACGTTTAACTACTAATGAGAATGCATCAATCTTAGAGTGTAAAAATCATTCGTCTTAACCGGGATTCGAACCCGGATCCCCAGATGGGAGAAACAATTGGGACGCTAGTTTAAAAAGGGTTAGGAAGATGGATTGGCACAGAAGATATGAATATGAAGATGGACGAAAGAAGGAAATTGAAGGATGCTTACGCAGAATTAAGGAGAACAGTACAAAGAGCGAAGCAATAACTGAGGCAATCATCCATTATGAACAAGTACACACATTGGAAACAGCAATGCAAGAATATTGGGGTATTTACAGCGAAGGGGCAAAAGGATGAGCTGGACGGGAAGGTGGAGGAAATGTCGGAGTGAAAGAAAATTAAATTTCATTTACGCTCCATGAGATGCGACAGACAAGATATATGTAAATCGAAGAAGAGTAGACTCTGGCATGATGGAAAGCATATACAAGATCTTTAAAAGAGGAACTATGCTTCAATGCTATAGGTCAGAGAGTTTGGATACATAAAATGAAAATGTCGACAAGGATAGTTTATGAATTGGAACACATGACTGCGAGGTGCAATAACGAAACGGAAATCAAAGAAGGCAATGGGAATGGATAACATCCCTGCAAATATTACTCAAGAATTCAGAATTCAGCGAGGGAATAGCTTTTATGGTGGATATATTTGGCCAGTAAACCACTCGCTACCGATGTTCATCCGGTAAAAGGGAAAAGCAGCATAAGTTAGGACTCCAGGAGCATGAATTTGAACTTGCACGCTTAAGAGGAAGTACATACATAAACAAGCGGATGCCGAAATGTTAGGGAGAATGGTTTGGTTTTAGAAAGAGGATGGGTACCTGTGCTACTTACGATGCCATAGCAATGACGAGGTCGCTAGTAGAAAGGAACGTGAGAGTTGAATTGGAATGAATTTGCATGTTTCGTGGATTTTGAGAAGGCATTCGATGGAGACACGATTAAAAGAAGTTTTTCAGACGATTGGAATAGACTGGAGGGATAGACGAATTATTCGGAACTTGTTAATATCCCAATCTTCATAGATAGCCAATGAAGAGCTAGAATTAGCAGTGGTAGGCGATGGAGAAAGACGAGGATGCCAAATATAACCCGATCATTAAATAGCTATGCGGAGAAAATTACTGAGGCGTGGGAAGGACTGGCGGTTGGAGCGAAATAGTGTGCAGTACCGTGGTCCATTCAAAATACCCAAACCCGATGGACTATTAGTAATAATTTCAGAGATTAGTCCTACTGCTGAGGCTTTCAGGCCATTTATATTCTATGAGAATGGAAGAAAGCTGACAAAAGCGTCAAAAAGAAGAGGGAGACAACGTTTTATGTAGATCTGGTTCCTTTTTCCTATGCACGAGCTAATGCTGAAAACAAACTCTCTTCTTGACGACCCCATTTATGAACATCACATTCCGAATGAGGTGGATATTGCGGCGAAACATAGAGCACCGCTCATAGAGACAAAATACGGCCCATGAGCCGCTCTTGGTTGGGAACGGATACGACTGACTGACCCTCAGATTTTGATATTAATAACATTCTGTTATCCCGTTTCACCGACTCGTCCCGAGAAACTAATTGAATGAATCTATTCATTTGGTGACAGACCAATTTCCTCGTATCTGCATGGTCACACATGCGGTTACATATCGCTGAATGGCTAGGTAATTGTGAGAATAGTCCCAAATGAGTGTCCGAGGTGCCCTGAGGGTCAGATGAACCCGAGGGCAGTTTTCGCTCGCAACAAAAAAATGTGTGAAGCACCACGGTGTGTCAATTGGAAATCGCAAAGGATATGAGTGAACAATGTTCCTCAAAAAGGTACTATCCTAATTGCATCAAATACTAGCATATTAATTAACCTTAAAACATTTACCACAACATGATTTCGTCAAGTGTTGTACAATAACGAGTATTTTCTGAATCCACAGCTTACTTTACCCAGGAAGTATTTCGTAAAACATACTTGAAGTATCGATGCTGGACACAAAGCGAAGTGAAGCAATAAACCCTCGGAGCGCAGAGCTGCGGTGGCCTTGCAGCGCCGCCACGGCAGGAGACCCCAATTCCGAGGCGCGCACCTCCTCTAGAGTGGCTGCACCACGGTTGAGTCCGCATGGCGAGTGGTTATTCCCGACGCAGCAATCGAGGAGACAGAATGAACAGCAAGAGGCGGTCGCACCGAATTCCGTGACGGAGTCGGGAAATAAACGCGATCTGGCAGCGGAGGGAGCCCTCTTCGTCCCCGCGATTCCCGCCGTTCGCCCGCGCGTCTCTCTCCTTCGACGGCCCGGCCGCCCGTGACATTTTCTGCGGGCCTCCGTCGGCCGGTGCGGTAAACCTTCTCCTCCCGTTCTAGCACCACGCGCAGGCCACTGCCTTGCACCCCATACCCTGTGAGCACGAATCTATCTCCGTCAATTTTATATTTCAGCGTGAAATGTGCGCAAAAAGAGGCATTAGCTGGGACGTAGTGTGTGAATGATTTTCATGCCCTGATTCGGTGACTTTCCTTTGAGCGCGAGGGCTAGTTGACGAACGCGAATTATCAGTCAAATAATACTTTCTCATCACGACCCATTACCAATATTTTGACATTTCAAGAGCAATAAATCAAGCACATTTGATCTTCTACGAGCCCAATCCCATTTTCGTTTGCTGTTTGAGATCATTTCATCTTGTTATCTCCCGTGAAAATCCATAAAAAAATTTGTCTCACGCCGCAATTCCTGTTCTCCCGTTTATTTCTAACCTCATCCTTGCTTTAATTTTTTGCGTGAAAATGAGTTTGCACCTGCACGAGTAATCTACTCCTTACCTATCCCCGACCTCGAGGAGCAGTAGAGAGAACGAACCCACCTCTACAATCCTCGAGGATCGGCTCCAGTCTCCTGGCTGATAGTGGAAACAAACGCGGCACTTGAACGCAGATACGACCAAACTGTGTATGTTTTTAGACCCGCGTTCACCACACTCCCTCCCGCCAAAAGGCAATCGACAATAATGGGATCGACGGCCACATAAGCGGTCAACAACAAGAGAGAGCTGGTCCATTGCCGTTGCGCTCTGCTTTCGGGGTGTGGGAACCCATCAAAGGACCCAACGGTTGAAGTAGGCTTTGGATAAACATAGAATGAACTCTTAGGGTCGCTTAAGAAGAGCAACTTGACACCCCACACTAGAGTAATCTATCCTTCAGTCCCTATCCGCTTTCATATGTTTCATCCAACCCGGCAGTCTCCATCCTGGCTTCCACCCGACCAGGTGAACGCCCTCCCCTCTTCCTCCGCAGTCCTCATCGCCAATCCAAACGCCCTGCTGCATCCATCATTCCTTTCTTCGTTACATTTCTCCCGTCTACTCCCATCTCCCACAACGCCTAGCTCACGGAAACCATGGAAACAAACAAGCTTCGTTTGCTTTCCTTTCCGTCCATTTTAACTTTTTCATCCAAACCTACACGACAAAAATCCCCAACACATACTTATCATTTACGGCTATATTTTCTGGGACGCATAAAATCTCGGGGCATTTTAAAGATTTAAGAAGCGTTTCCTTAATATGCCCACTCCACGCCCCTGTCATCAATTTTCTCCTGCCAGTGAAAGCTTTCTTGTCTGATTCAATTCTTATTCTAGTCCTGTTACTTTAATAATCAGTCCGCAATACTCCTAAGATGAGGTAATTCCATCTACTCTAGTTTATGCCCATCTACTATGATTACTCATAAAGTAATGGCAGTTTGCTTATATTTAAATATTGGCGCTTCAGAACACAGTTTTACTCCTGCAGCAACATCTACTGAGTCAATGAGAGGCCATAGCAGTATTATTTTGTTTCAAAATTGTTTGCTTGTCCGTGCATGCAAACAACAATGTCCACGACAATCGTTGATCCCACCAGCTGTGAAGTGCGTTCTGTCATACGATTCTTGTATGCAAAAGGATTGTCGGCTACTGAAATTCATCGGGAGTTATGCCTAGTTTATGGACCAAAAGTTATGAGTGAAGGAAAGGTTAGACAATGGTGCCGTGATTTTAAAAATGGACGAAAAAATGTCCATGACGAAGAGCGAAGTGGCAAGCACAGTATTCTGACCAATGAAATTGTTTCGCGAGTGTTTTCCGGTCGTTACCAACAATATGGAGATGATGAAACCTTGCACCTAGCGACTACTTCCTCGTCTTACACTTGAAACAGTGGCTCGGTGGGCAACGTTTCGAAACCGAAGAGGAACTCAAGAACGGTGTTGTCAATTGGTTCAACTCTCAGGTGGCGAGCTTCTAAGCAGACAGGTTAAAGAAGCTGGTCCAGTGGTACGAAAAATGCTTAGAAGTGAAGGGCGATTATATAGAGAAGTGAAGTAGGTTTGTAGCTAACTAAAAGTGCCAATAAAATGTGTGCCATATAAGTATCTTTTTTCCTGTGACCAAACGGCCCTTAATTTATTAACATGCCTCGTAATTTCATATGTGGCTTTACGCGTCTCTTTTCCAAAAATTGAATGCCTTTATTTTATTTTTATTTATTCCCAAACCGCGCCTATCTCAATGATTCCACAATTGCCTCAGCAATAATTGCAACCCCTTTGGCTGAGTGAATAAACTAAACTTGTTCATATGCATACCACCCTGCTCTTGCGATTTCCCCACCAATTTCCTTCCTATCTCCAGTTCTAACGGTTCCACATTTATCTTCTCCTTTAAGCGTACGCTGAAAGGTACGGGTGACAACGAACATTCCTGCGTTACTCATCTTCCAAAAACGGCTTATCGCGGCTCTTGAACGACCCAGTGAGAGTCTTAGACATGTATAGGTTGCGGATAAATGGCCTATCCCACCAATTTTCTTCCAAATTCTGTAATTTATTCCTTAACCTCTCCAAACTTTTATTGATGACCCGAAGTACTACTTCTGCTGCATGAGCAATCATAATTTTTATTCTATATTCCGTACGTACGGCTGTACCTTCCACTATGCATCTCTCTCGTAAATGCTACGAATTAAGTTAAAATAAAGTCTTCCTTCCGTGTTTTTCCAAACTATTTAAGTATATCCGCCAGAAAATTACCTTTCTCCACGCCTTTATTTGATTTAATTTCCCTCAATTCCCTTCCAATCTCACAATCAAGCATGCCTCCACCTACACGACGTCCATCACCGCATGCACACCCTCCGAGTCAACACTCGTTGACCTCATTCATTTTCCATCTCGTATATGTCACCTATGTTAAGATGAAAGAAGACACTGCTTTTCCATGCAGAATGTTTTAATGCGAACTAGCTTCGTTACAGCGTAATATCTTCAGGCGCATCTGAAGATATTACGCTTTGACGAAACCTAGGTCGTCATTAAAAAAAGTCTATGTGGAAAAGCCAAGTGTCTCATTTTATCATGAAGGATTTCCGCCATATTACGCCTGAAACTCTGTCATGCCGTCCATGTGCAGGGTACCACGCTTAAATCCGGAAAAATTTCCCACCATATCGTAGTTCCACTGGAAGTCGCGATTGGCGTTCTTAAAAGCTATCTAGCAAACTAGCATCTAGCAAACTGTCATAACCTCAAAATGGCCGAGATGTTACGAATAAGTGTGTAGTACAATCGGAAGCCGCTATTATCGAAAGTGTTCGCGCGTTGCGTTATAGATCGAAATAGTTCGATTCTTCGAGTACCCCAGATCAACTGTTTACAATATTGTGGCTATGTATGATGCTTCTGTATGGGGAAGGTTCCGCTAACCGGGCGAGGAAATCTCATTCGAGGAAACACGTGTTTGTCCGGATTTAAGTGTATTATTTCCATTTCTATTGAATCTTTCTTGACTCAAATAATAATGTCTTATCGTACCTTTGATTTTACGCGCAATTTTTATCTTTGTACTTGCAGATAGTGATTTCAACTTTCTGTCAAGTGCGCCTGATTCTACATTTATTTGTAAACTCTGCATAACCTCGCTTTTCTCCTACCATACTTCCTCCGCCCTATTTATTTTCGCCTAATATCATTTATCTCTTTGAACTTCCACCTATCCCATTCTTTGTTCTCAGACTTAAATTTCCATCTCTTATCTATCACGCTAATCATCTCATATATAATTCACAGTTACCTTTTCCTTTTCCTATTCACTTTTCCTATGGACTCATGTTATACTTTTGATATCCTTTTTTGATATGCTTCCAACTCTTTTCCGCCATAACTGAATCCCTGTCCTCGCTCATTATATCTTCCATTGCCACCTAGTCTGCACCTCCTTTTCTTTCCGATTGGTCAGAGAGTGAATGCTTTCACATTGTTGCTACCCTTAGCTCGACCTCTCTGACCACTAAAGTGTACTAGGGATGTAGGTTATTTGACCAGGAATTGACTATTATATATATATTTTCGGATTCAGGATCTCAATATGGACGAATAGAAATGCATTATTGTCGCGTGTTGTCGCTGGATTGTGGCACGCACTTGGTGTGTCGTGCCACGGAGGCGGGGTGTGAGACGGGAGGGACATCAGGGATGGACGCATCAAGATTGGGATTCGGGGGTGCGGGAGAACGGGGGATGCGGGAGGGGGAGAACGGGGGATGCGGGAGGGGGAGAACGGGGGATGCGGGAGGGGGAGAACGGGGGAAAGAGGCTCCGCGCGGAAGTGCCGCCTTGATCGCATTCGAATCTGATTCCGCGCCCATCGGCGGAAGCGAGGGGGGCGTTGTAGTTCCCGGGGGTGGGCTGGGATCGGAGGGGAGGGGGGGGGTGGAGGCGGACGGAGAGAATTAATTCCTCAAAACTCGCACTCGGCACGCAAATCCATCCCTCTCCTGCAGAGGGCGCTCTCGAAATGAAAAAAGTGAACGACAGGAACGAAAGAGCTCCGGGATACAATAAAGCATCAAAATAATAGCAGGGAAAAAATTTTATAAAAGTGGATCGGACGAAGTCGTATTTTTAGCGTTTGGCCGTAGAGGGCGTGTATGGGGTGGAAGGGGAAGCGAGGGGGGAGGGAAGGAGATGGGGGGAGGAGACTGACACTGGAATGGCACACGCACTCGCCATCTCGACGCACGCACCGAGAGGCGCCCATCACACACTCACTCGCAAACGAGAAAACATATATTTGCACTGGCGTGCGAACGAATGACACTTCTCCAGCGAGGGGAGAGATGGATTGGAATCAGACGCGCCTTTTTCCACAGATACACGGACGCACTTCAACGTGTATATTCACCTGCGAGCGCGTACTTTAATATTTATATGTGTACACACTTCGCAAAAATTACCACTATTCGGCGTTCAACAATGCTCGATGCACACGCATATTTATAGTTACTGATTTGAAAACATTTTTTAGACAGGGTCAATAAATTTTTTAAAAATTCTAAGGATTAATTTTTCGGTAGCCCTATCCAGCTTCAACAGAATCGGGGAACTTGGTTACATAAAGATCCGTAGATATCAGTGTAAATTACGTTTCCTCGATAGCTCAAGTGGTTAGAGCATTGGCTCGGCAAGTCGAAAGATCCAGTGTTCAAGTCACGGTGAAAGAAATATTCTTGCGCTTTCCCCACCTCTTCTGTGTTCGTTCTTTAAATATGTTCCTATCCCTTTTCCTTATATCTATTTCCATGTGAATGAATAGTTGTTTGCCACATGGCGGGATTTCAACTTTGAATGCGTGTGTGTATATATATATATATATAAATAAATATTATATAAAAATAATATATAGGCCTCAGATACTGTATTTATGGTTATATATATCTAATATATATATATAATATATATTATATATTTTTTATAATATTTATATTTTATGTATTTATAAAAATATTTATATATATTTCCCTCCAAAAACTTTCAGTCTGATCTGAAGAAGGCATCGGAGTAGGCCGAAAGCTTAAACAATCTACAATGTGAGTGTCCTTTTACGTGCTCTTTTCTATTGTTTTCTACTGTGCCGTCCAAGTGTTATATTGCTCTCGTGAGTGCTTCCACATCAAATATATGTTAAATATTATATATTTTTGTGTTTATGTGTTTGTGCGTTGCCGGAGAGCGTTCCATTTCAAAGATATGTATATATAACCCATAAATAGTAATCAACCCGAAGGTCGGTTTAGTAGGTGATATTAGAGTTCATCCAGTAAGTACTAAGCCCGACGGCATATGAAATTCACGCATCAGGGTAGGGGGGCCAGTTCCTTTACCTTTACCGTTTCTCAGGAAGATCTGAAGACCTGGTACCCGAAAAATCACATACCCTGGGATACCGATACCCATCCATATATTTTTTCTCTGATATATAATGTGCGTGTATTGATGTATATATAGACACACACATATAATATATAAATATATATATATATATTTACAAAGACTCCGTTTTTTCATGTATATTTTAATAAATACATTCACACATGAAGGAACTGCAAAACGTCAAAGATACGTATATTCACATGGATACAGATGTATTAGTGAGTAAGAGAAAGAAATACACATAAGTCAATAGCAGGTTTCTAATCACCCGTATAAATTTACACGGATTGATAGAGACCAAATGAAACGCAAAATCCACTGCCCATCTGGGCATTTTTTAAATGATGCAATTTAGTTCAGAAGAGACTAAACATTTAATAATCTGGAGGTTTGCCCAATGTTTTCACCGTAGCTTTCCACTATTCGTCGGGAATTGGGTGCATTTACGTGCGACCGGGATGAAGTCGAAAGAGGAGTGTCTCTCTAGAACTTGCGAGGAATCGTTTGAAAGGTGTTGAAAAAGCCCCGAGCCCAGCTGACGAAACTTGAAGCTGCTGAGCTATTCCTAAAACCGCTATCGTAAGTTGGAGCAATCTTAAGTCTGACGCATTACGAAAGGATTGAAAGCGGTAAAAGAGCCCAAGAGTTTAATCCCCGGTGTGAATCGCCGCGGATTTATTACACTGTTTTCCGCTGTGAGGGAAAAAACCTTATTCGAATAGAAATTACTACTCCTCTTTAATGAATAAAGTATGGACTCTTAAAATTGGCTTCATCCCTTGGCTGCCTCCGCCCACGTGGAAAGGATATTTCAATATCATTAATTGTTTAGGAAACATTTGCGTTGGTCTGGACAGTGGTGGGGCTCTCGCCCAGTACATATATGCACGTGTGACTTTTTTGTGTTTTTGCCCGACGGAGCGTGTGCCTGTGTGTTTGTGTCGGAATTGCGTGGGAGGGGGGCCGCGGGGCGGAGGAGGGGGGGCGGGAGGGAATGGGGGAGGAAACGGCCGAAGGCGGCGGCTCGTTCGGCGATATGTGTGGGGGGGCGGGAGGGAACTTCCCTCACGCCGATGTTTGCACGTGTAAAAACAGACGCGTGCGTGCGTGCGTGTGGATGGCGAGGGGTGGCCGATGGGGGAGGGGTGCGATCGAGAGAGGCGGGAGATAAAGAGAGAGAGGAAGCAGTAAAGTGATTGAGTGTTTGGGTATTTTTTCCGATTTGATCTCTTACATATCCACGCAGCGGCGGTTGAAATATGACCAACGCGAGAGTCGGGGGGAGGAGAGAAGGTTTATACATTTGGAAGAGGAAATATATCGGAATTTTCATTCCGCTCTCTCCCAACGTAAATAATACCACCGAGTTAAGGCTTCCTGCCTTGTTTTCATAAAATGTCACTCTATAAGGACAAACGTTCTCAATTGAATCACTTGGAAAATAAAAAAAACCCGAGTGTGGCGAAAAAACCTATCGCACCGGACCAGACATACTTACAAGATGTTTACTTGACCGGTTGCCAATATGTACTCCTATGTATATGTTGGAATGTGCATAGGAGTACACTGAAGTGACGGGCTAATTACTTGAAACCTGTCCAAGAATCAGGCGACTCTAGTGAGAGTGGCGCAGGTATAATCTAAGCAAACCTAAGTGAATTGGCCCGGAGTATCGAGGGCAGGTTGTCCATTACCACGGACTCTTTTTATCAAATGTGTCGAGAAACTGTCACGGGTGGAATGAAAATATTAAATGGCTTGGGCTGGGGTCAACCCTAGGGAGACGAAATCAAGTCCAGGTCCGTTGGTGGAAGGTCAGGCTATGTTGAGTCGTGTAGCCTGGATATTGCAGTTATTGCCGATTGCTTTATGAGAGAAATGCGATTAATAAAAATCACAAGATAACAATAGTGATGAAATTATCGAAAATTAGGAAAGTCAAGTCAGGAATGGCAGTAGGCAAGAATGAACTCGAGTGGGTGAAATAGTTTACTTATTCAATCAATATTTTGGAGAAAAACTGTCATAGTAGTACTTAAGAGAAAGACAATAGGAGAAAAATAGGGCTGGTAAAAGAAGTATTCACGGATAGCGGAGAACCAATAACAGGTACGCTAGGAAAATATGTAAAGAAAATATTAGCAAAGAATTGGTGACATGCGGCAGAGAGGCAACGAGTCTACATCTATTTCTAAAGACAATAAATTAATTTAGTTGAGATGTGAGCATAGAGAAGACCGGAGAGAGCGAGTTACGAAGAAATCAAACGAAGAAGTACGAAGTATAGCTTGAGAAGACAAGAAGTTCCCGTGGGAAAGTAAAGGAAGGCAGGCAGGGTTAGCAGAGAAAATATTGAGAGGTGACGGGATGTTGTGAGAATGTTGAGTAAGAGGAGAATAGGCTTTTATTCGGGATGGGGAAGTAACGGAGAACTGAAGAAGGAGCTGTATTGGGCAGCGAAAAAAAAGGAAGCTCAATGGTAGCCATTGGCAACCGTCCAAAATCAACTTCTGTTGAGTCGTCTACCTTAAATGCGATTTCTTTTCTACTGACTTCGACCTAAGACGGTGAAACATGAGAAAGAAAGAATTTTATATTTTCAGGAAATTTAAAATATACGAAATTCTTAGCATGCCAATGCAAATAGTTACGCTGTGAGCGTAACAGTAATTTCTTAGTCCCTCTCCATGTTTCCGCAAGACGCGAAGCGACCATTTGAGAGGAGGTATGTGCGAATCGAGACGTCGAGGGCCGCGAGAAAGGGCCTCCTTTCCTCGGGGACCACTTCGATACGTAGCGGTCGTCTCGACCCGTTCACACGTCCAGGTGACCTTCACCCTCGGGCGGAAGAGCGTTCTCACTCAAAGGGAGTGCCCCTTTCGACCTGCGCCTCTGGTTTGCACACGCATTCAACGCGTGCTCGGGTTACCTTTCCAGAATGTGCGCCATTCGGCGAATCCTTTTGAGGTGTGGTTGAGGTATAGTGAGTTAGAGGGAGCAACATGGAAGTGACGGCAGGTCAAACTAAAATAGTTTTGTGAACAGAAATGTGGACCTGCTAGGTCTAAAGTTTTGTTGATAGCTCCCAAACAAGATTACGAAAATGAATAATTAATTACGACTTCATGTGTCATAATCATGCTTCCTTTGTGATGTTGGTGGTGCAAAGCGTCGGGTGTGCTTGCAGCCTGAGGAGTGCGCAAAGAGAGAAATGCGACTGAGTATTGAGTAGAGGAAATGGGGACGACTCCATCTCGAGAGCAAATGCGATTGAGGTAAGAGGTGGCGCTGGCGTGAGCAGCGGGTCCCCCCCTCCCACATTGTGGAGCCTTGGGCAAAGCCCTCGCTTCGACAAGGGGGACTCATTCTCTGTTCCACGCGGGGGAAGACAACCCCATGGAAATCGACGTCGCCAATCGAAGTGAGGGCCGCACTGAAGCGCATCAAGCGGGGAAGGACATCCTCAAATGAGTGCACGGAGACGGTCCGAGGGCCGGGCCTGTTTGACGGAAATGACGAGGGGAGGGATGAAGGTGGATGGCAATTTCTGATTGCCCTTTGAGTTCAACGGATTCATCCGGATGAAAAATATTTTTTCATACAAGTGTGGAAACCTACAGTGAAATTTAAGCAAAATGAAGATGCTCTAGTTTATGAAGACGCTTTAACCCATCGTTCAATAAGGCCTGGGCCTCGTTCAATAAGTCCCGGGACTAATTAAGGAAACAATATTTGTTTCGTAAAATTCATTTTTATTCATCAACATAATCACCTTCAAGAGTTATACAATCATTCCAATGCTTTTCTAACTTTTCGATACCATGATTGTACTAAAATGATTTGTCCTTGTCCTCATAAGCTTCAGTTGATCAGCGATGGCTTCCTCATTAGAGCCAAATCTTTTTCCTTGGAGCATCTTTTTGAGATCAGCAAACAGCCAGTAGTCGCTACTAGATCTGAAGAGTAGTATGGTGGGTGGTGGGGAAGCAGATTGAAGCCCAACTCGTTCAATTTGGCCATTGTTTTCATTGACTTGTGACACGGTGCATTGTCTTGATGAAAGATGATTTTTTCTACTTCATTCGCTGTCGTTTTTTGCGATTTCGTCCTTCAGAAGCACCAATAGCTAAAATTTAATAGTCGCTATTGATAGATTATCCCTTTTTAAGGTAGTCGATGTAAATTATACCTTGCGCATCCCAAAATAATATCCCGTTCAGTAAGTGCTGGGACTATTGTATGAGGTTGGATGATATTTAGAGAAGCGATAGATGCAGAGTGCTCATCCATGGACTTTGACTGCCATTATTACATGTAGAATCAAAACGAGTGTTTAGGAAACATATTTCACTGAGAGAGCATGCGTCATTTTAGAATCGTGCAAATATCGATAAGAGCAACTCCTCCCAAACTCTCCGCGACATCAACGGTAAGAACGTGTAATAATGTATTAACATATGAGCTGCTGGATGCTGATCAAAAAGGGATTTAGCGAAATATACCTAGTCTTTAACTTTTTGCAGCAAATTGAATTATTGAGTGAGTGTTAGCTGAAGTTTTCCTTATGCATACACGTGCAACGGTGAGGGGGAATGAGGCAAATGTAGTGGAACTCTTGGCTAGGAAAACCAACTATCTCGACCTTTAGGCCACCTCACTTGAAGGGTTTTCTTAAAGGAACCCACCTCAGTAAATAAATGCTGTAGAATATGAAAAATAAAAGTTTTACTTGATTTTTTTTAGAGACTCATGTGACCAAGGGAAAGTAACGCTGTCCTTTCCTGAATACGAATGTCATTCTCGCGCCTTCTTTATTTATGTGTCGTTGGTTTGGACTGTTGACAAGAAAATGGGCGTTAGCATTAAATGATGCGATGATATTTGTGACCTCAATCATGAGTTAAATGTAAATTCATGACCCCCTTTCCCTCTACCAGCAATAAAAGTAAAGCAAATTTTCCCGTTTACAAGCGCTCGTTGAAGCGGAGGTTCCGAGGCGGAGGTCTGGCCTTCCCACTCCGATCTCGAACTGAATTCATTGCGAGTCCCGAAGCAAGGCATCCCCCGAGCGAATGCCAATGTGCCTGTCTCTCCGGACTGAGATTCTCAGTCATTCCCCAAAGGAATTTCTCGGGACGAATTATATCTTCTCAGAACCACTCGAGCGTTTTTGAATAAGAGAAAGGGATAATTATCAGGAGATTGTTCTTTAGAGAAAGAAAATGGGAACGATATAATTGAAAACAATTCCTTATGTTATATTCATATAGCAAAAGAGTTAAATTAAGATAAACCAGAAATATAGCATCAAAGTAATATTTTCTGGCACAATAGAGAAGTGGTACTAACAAATACTTACACAAAAGTAAATCCGACAAACCGCAATCTATATGAGGCTGAATTTGAGTACCAGAAAGAGGGCGCCCGATGCGAAAAACATGAGAACCTTACGGTACAAGCAGAAGTTTTTGCTTCGTGCGCATGCAGAAGGCGTTCGACAAAGTGGAATGGAAAAAGTAAGAATTTAAGGAAAAAAAGCTCAGGATTTGGATGGTCGTTTCATGTGCAGCCTTTGTTCGAGAATTGCACATGCAATACACTGCTAAAGTAAATATGGCGGATGAAGTTTTAGATTGAGCGGTGACAGATGGCAGGACAGGGTGATGGAGAGACTCCTTCAACTGCTAATGCTCTTTAGTTAAGCACCACACAAATTAAAGAAAGGATTTGCTAAGCACGCGGATACGTTCGAAACTAGACTTGTGGTGCTTAAACCGTCTTGATCGCTAATTGACCAATCATTAGATTGACTTAAAACAATGAAAAGACTAGGAATCTTTGCTGAGCGCATCATAGATTCAGTGCGAAAGGAATAAGAAAAAAAATTATATGATGATGGAAGGAAATAACTGACAATGAAGGAATAACATGGTTAAGATAATTCAAAGTGGGAGTGCATCAATCAAAGAAACATTCCGTTTATTCGGTTTCATTTTTGGGAAGAAATGGGACGACTAATAAGGGCATTAAAATATTGCAACGGTCGTATAAAGGGAAGGGGACGTACTGGACGTGGACATAAGAAGAGCTGCTGGCGAGGGCGTAAAGGAGACTGTGGAAGGTTTCCATCGAGAGCCATGTGTTCGAGCGTTGGTCTCAGAGGGAGCGTTGGAGTGGAGTGAGGCGGGAGGGAGGATGGGCGGAGGAGACGGCGGTTTGTCCCGGGGAAATGATTGGGGAAATCGAAGAAGGCGGGGGAAGGGGGTGGGTGTGGGGATGCGGGGGTGTTGGCTGGGGTGCTAGAGGCCCTTCTGCAGAGGGGAGGACGAATGACGCGGCGGGGGTGAGGGCCACGCATCCAAAACACGTGGGTCGAGAGAGACGGTGAGCGTAGTTTGAGGATTGAAAAATGACCTAGTGAAATGCCAATAGTATTTGGAATAATTATTCCTAGAAGTGCTAATTAATTATAAGACAAAGACATTCTGCGAAATTTTCAACGATATATTCAAACCATATCTGTGATAAATATACTACCCTTATAAATGCTCAGAATGTATTCTCCATCTGCGTTCCAGACTGATTCAAACTTCCCCGATAAAGTCTTCTCTTCCACCAAGCAAAAAAAATTTATTTAATCTTCCCATTTACCCATCATGTTTTCCTTCTCATTTACAAAACCTGCAACTGCAAATTTCCGGCATTTACTCGTATTTCCCTCGAAGTACAGGCTAAAGCACTCTGCTACACGCGTTCTTTTCCCTACCAAACAAAAAATAAAATAGATGACGCGTAAAAGGACACATTGTAGATTGCTGGAGATTTCGGCCTTCTTCAGGTCTGACTCTGAGTCTAAGTGTATATACATGTATATATATCCCGGTCTAGGAAATATTTTTACGTTCGTTATTCTGCCTGATTCCGTCTTCCCCACCTCACCTGTGCTCGTCCTATATATATATATATATATATATATATATATATATATATATATATATATATATATATATATATATATATATATATATATATATAAGACAGTAACACACGGCACGAGAACACATAAAAAGAACACTCACAATTACATCTTGATAATTTCGACGGACTCGAACTCCGTCTCCTTCGGAAGATAAGATAGGACTCGGGGGATATATAATTATATATATATATGTATATACATATATTGTTTATATGGGAATGCTGTGTACCCCCACGGCCATATTTGCTGTCATCTCCCTTAATGCCTTTTCTATTTCTTCGTCGAGTATGCCTGGACCTAAGCTAGCTTCTTCTAAGTCATGTTCGTATTCTAACGTTTGAATGTATTTATATATAAATATATACATTATATATATATATATGTTAGAAATATATATGTTTTAGAAATATAAATTATATATATAAGATAAAAGTTAGTAAAAAAACGCTGAGCAACCTTTATTTTTTTAATATTTCGAATTTTAACCCAACCGTTTGTTTCGAAAACGCAAGGAATAACATAATAAAAATGAACATATTTTAACTTTGTGTAGTAGTTTATAATGCTTGGCTTTAAGGACGCTCCGTCCAGAATAAGTCTCGATCATTCGCCTCCTCAATGATGAACAACTCCCAACTCCTCTCCACGTCGATTTTAAATGAATATATTTCAAAGAATGAGATCGTCCATTCGGAAGCCTTTTCTCGCCCCCATTTCGACGAATGATCATAAATGCATAACGAAGCATCGCGGACGTGCGGCGGTGGCAATACGGCCCCCGTGCGTCAGTGGGGCCGCGCATGGAGCACACTGTTTAGTTTTCGATAACGCGGAGGAGAGGGGTTGGGGGCGAAGGGCTGAAGGGGGGCGTGTGGCCGGAAGGGATATGAGATGAAGTTGAAAAGGAGGGGGGGGAGCGAGCGAGTGGTGTGGGGGGAAGGGGGTTGGGAGGCTGCGTAGGCAGTGGCGAGTGGATCCACCAACCAGCTCTCCCTCGCCCCCGTAAACCAACCCCACCCCCGCGTCCGCCCCCTCCAGGACTCCCCCTCGCCCCACTCCGCCGAGTCCTCTTATTGATCTACCCCGAAGAGATGGCGTGGGAGGGAGGGTGGGTAAACAGGGTTGGGGGGGATGGTGGGAATCGAGATGAATGGAGGGGAGGATGGGGGGGGAGGAAGGGAAACTGGAACTGGATTTGTGCCGCGAGTGAAGTTCCTGGAGTGGGCGAGAGAGAGGGAGGGAGGGAAGGCCGGAGCGTCGGGACTGGAAGGTGCAGAGGGAGGTGGTGCCCCCTTTGGCGACGCGTGCGGAAAAGAGATGCCGGGGAGCAGGGGTGTGTGTGTGTGTGTGTGCACGAGGG
This sequence comes from Hetaerina titia, assembly GCA_037158775.1. Taxonomy (NCBI): domain Eukaryota; kingdom Metazoa; phylum Arthropoda; class Insecta; order Odonata; family Calopterygidae; genus Hetaerina; species Hetaerina titia. The sequence continues at coordinate 17,970,046 of CM073772.1, read as the reverse complement.
GTGGACGGGGCCTGGCACGGGGCGGCGGCGGAGAAGGTTGCCCCCAAAGCCTTGACGACTCTTCAGAATATTCTTGCTCGACTCCTTTTGTTTTTGGTCGCGATTACGGGAGTGACCAACCATTTAAATTAATCCATGGTAGTAATTATTATTTTCGTCTGAAGTACGCAAGCTCTGGGAAGGCTTTGGCTGCCTCTTGAAGGAATTGCAAATCGAAATGGACTCATTGGGAATTTCGTCCATTTGCTTCCACTGAACTTTTTCGTCTTGCCATATTTCTCATTCCCTTTCATTCCATTCAAACTGCTCGATTTTTTGATTTCATGACGTTCACCAATCACCAGTTCAGTCTTCAATCACCGATTGCTTCTCGCTCGCTCTCTCTTCTTTTTCTTCTGCTTTCTTCGAATATTCTCTCCAACCTACTTTTTTCAACTTATACATACATGTATAATGTATGTAATAATGCCTATGTACATTTCTACATGTTTCGTTGCCTCACGGCGTTCTCCAAATTCACAATTCAATATTTCTACACCTTATGCACTTCAGGGTTGGCCATGGCGATAATCTTGTTTCATTGGGTGCGATAGTATATTATTTGGCGAGTATATTTTTTGTGCCGAATTTAACCGAAATTTTGCTAAAAGTCATTTTTTTTACTTTTTCCACTTCGCAATATTTCTGACGACCAACGGACTCCTAAAAATGCTACTTCCTGTGGATCAAGGTTTTTCTTTTGGACTCTAAACAGAGCATTGCGTGAGGATATCGTAAATTAATCGGAAAAGCGAAAAGAGGGGACCAAAAGAAACGGAAAAATGGTGAATTTAATGATAAGAACATCTCGCGTTTGATCATCCACCAAGAGATGAATCCAAGATAAAATTTCGAACCTTTGCCGTCATTTGAAACGGGATAAAAGTTTAATGACTTGATACCCGTGGCCACAGAGCACCGCCTTTGTTGCATCCTGGAAATGATATTACAATGGGGCGTAGACACAACACTACCTTGAAATCGGCGTTGATTACTCCGAGGCGCGAGATGAATTTTGCTTCCAGCGAGAGCAGCAGTGAATCTATTATTATGTTCAACTATGTTTGAGATGTCTCGAGGATTTTATGACGACATTTTTCATTCCATATATGTTTTCCCTGCAGAGAGAGAGCTCCCGGAGAATCAAAGATACGAATATTTGTCACGCTTTACAAGCGAGTGTGATTGCGGGAAATCAACACAGAGGGAGGGGTTCTGGCAATGCGACAACGACGCAGACCGTTAATGCCCCGCCACGTCACCCTCGATTCACGGGGCGGACTGGAGTGCTTTGCCCTGTGCTGCACGTGACTCCCCGCGGCTCCTTAGACGTTCATTCGACCGATGGAGCGGAGGAAACAAGGTGGTCCCCTGTGCCATTGTCAAGGCTGAGATGCGAGTGGCAAAGAAACCTGGCGAGTGCCTTCGATCACGTATTATTCCGAAAGAGCATCCTCCTCTTTCCGCTCGTGGGGAGGAGAGTACGCCGTCGTGAGATGGAAAGGAAGATGGCGTCGGAGAGAGGGTTTGCGGAGAAGAAGACGTTGCGGAGGGGGACGCTCAGGGTTCTTCTCCCCTCTCCGCCACGGAGGGAGGGGCTGGCCCTGCCTGGTACTTCGATCCCCTTAAGAAAACCGAGCGATATTTTCAAGGGACCTCACATTGATGGAACGCGCTACATGTTAATGAGACAAGCTGCAATCAAAAACTTACGGCATTTATTGAAAATAGTGATTTGAGGGAAATGTTTACCAAAAGTGGAGTGTGATTTTTCAGAGGGAATGAGAGAGAAAGGACGCTTGCGGTGTTTATTTAAGAAGTCGTCTGTTTATCGGGATTTGAAGTTTTATGGCGCCCTGGAGTTCGTGTCATGAGGTCATTGAACGCATCGTAAGATGACTTGGTTATCGGCAGAGGTGTTCCTGGGGCCGCTGGAGCGCACTGCGTGTCCGAGGGCCGCTCTTCCCCTGGAGTCTCCCGCACTGAGACCTGTCGTTACACGATGACGGGCGCTCCCCGTCGAGCAGTACACATCTCGAGAAACCCACGGCAGACAAAGGATTCCGAGCGACCCCCTTCCTTCCCCCGGGGAAACCCCCTGCCCTTGATGGATCGGGTGGACGGGGGTCGGACGCAGAGCCGCGTGTGGCGAGGGGGAGGGGATCTGCAAATCCATTCGAGACACCTGGGGACTGGGGAACCAGGAGGCTAAAAACGTTCCATGACTATCTCTCATTATTTTCAAACTTCTTTCTAACATGAAATGGAATGTATTGGGATTACAACAGGAAAGTTCGTTGGCATAAATTTTGATCACACAGGAGTTTCTACACCCAGAAATAAAAGGGCTTGTGCATCACTTGATGAAAATTTATTTTTAAATGTAGATGCACAATCATATTGTTTTAGCATAACTTGATCTGGGACTTTCAATTTTAGTCAACAGTTTTACTGAGTATCTATTCACTGTAGTTTAATTTAAAATATCTTAGGCTCTACATCATTGGAGAAGAACTATTTTTTTCACATCACCTACTTCACCACTAAGGGCCTTTCCTCTTTCCATCGGTTCCCCCGTATTCCGATCCTTCAGCCACCTCGGTCGTTGCAATACTATATGCACACCACTTTCGGACCCTCCGGGTCTTCCGAAGGCCGTCCACATTTGCCTCTCCCATGTAGTATGTGGTGGTGTCCATTCGAACAAGAGGTGTTGGCCATCTTCCCTCGTCCAGTCTCCGCAAATGGCCGCACCACTGGAGACCTCTGCATCCTTCTGATTCTCTCTCGCCCAACGTGGGCTCGATCCTGGCTCCTCTGCTTGTTCCCCTTCATCTCCACTGCTTGTATTTTACTCTTCGGGCCTTCAACTGCAAGGTCGACCTGCCCACCCCATGGGCAGCCAGTGCGCTTTCTTCTCTTGTTTGCTGGATTCTCTCCTTTACTTCCTTACGTTTTAACCTTTCACAACTCAATTTTGCATTTCAATTGCATTTCGAGAATGAAGCACTCCGTATACTAGTATAACTACACACCTTTAATTCATAACTAATGGAGTTTAAACACTCTAACTCTTTTATACTTTTTAAATCTCAATACATAGGACTCTGAAAATCAATTCTAAGGTGTGTGGCAGTGGGTGAATACCACGCATGCAGCATTAAAACTTTTTAGTTAAATTAATTTTTTTTAAAAATTAAAAGTTTTTCTTGATTTTTATAAAAAATTATCATGTAAAATAATTCAAAATTAACGTAAATAATAACATTTTTTATTAGTTTTAAGAGCACGATGCTCCTTTGGTGCAGATGAACATCTTTTCCATCTCCTTCTACTAACAGATATTCGTTTTCCTTCATGTAGACTGAAACCCCTCTCAATTCAAAGGCTTCCAATAAAAATTTCTTATCGAAAACTTATCTTCCTTCCGGCTTTGAGTTATCAATACCCGGTCCTCTGCCAGCAAGGGAGATTATATCGTTCCATGGCTAAAGGGAACGCCCATTGCCCACCACAAAACAGGTTGCAATGTTCTAACACACTGTGCGCATATATTTAAAAATGGTTGAGGACTTCCCCATCCTCTTTTAAATCCTTTAGGTGTTTGGAAATAATCACGGAGCTTCTTACGTACCTTAACTAAAGCTTGGTTGTCTTGATGCATACGTTAATAAGTAATGTTCGCCTAAATCCAACGCTATTATTCTCCATTGACTTCCAAAGCTCATTAATACGTTCAGAGGCAGAATTGGAGACCTTTTCAAGACCCACATATCTCAAATGACTTCCTGACCCTTAACGTGCATCTTCTTACCGGATTGGTCAGAACTTTAGAGATACTATTATCAATATATAGAATCGTCCTGTATGCCTGTATGTCTATGTAAGCACTGCCTATTTCTTCCTTGATCCCCCTTCAAACTCATGTACCAACCTATTTTCAAAATATTCAGAGGGGGGAGAAAAGAATGAGGATTAAGGTAGGCGGGGACAAAGAGGGGAAAATATACCCGCCTACATTACTCCTCACTCTGTTCTCCCCCCCCTCTTCCTCAAACAGGTATAAATATGATGTATCACAAGTTGATTCTTGTCTTGTACATGAAGATGGTTCGATGACCTGGAACGCGTTGTACTTTATATATAAATCTGCGGAAAATTGCAAATTTTGTTTTTCTCATAACTACGAACTTCCTTTACATCTCGCCTGAATCTGTTGAATATAAATAGCATAAACATAAGATGAACGCTGTTGTTCCGTAATTTCCTCTCCTTCAAGAATCTGACGGAAAATTGTACAGGAAAGCCTTATTAAATGCAAAGGCCCATATTTCCATAACTTCAACTCTATTCCCGCCAGGTCCACTTGCCTTTCCATCCCTCGCCTCTCTTGGTGGATGTTCGTTCCTTTTCTCCTTCTGATTTTGGTCCATACACTGTGCTTCACCACAATACCATCTTTTTCCTTGCGATATTATTTTATCTAGTTAGTTTTTAGCTAGTAGTTTTCCTTATAATATTAGTCTCTCTATTAGTCTTTTTCCAGTCAACAGTTCTTTTAATTGCGAGTGAACGCGCCCACTGAATCAGGAATGGCGAACTATTAAGTGTAATAGGTGCAGAATCGTTAATGCACATAATTGTTAATTACTAACGATCTCTTCCGAGGGAACATGTGGGTCAAATGCAAACGACCTGGTGCAAGAATGTGCAGTATTAAAAGAGTGTTTGGGAATTGTGACGATGAATTTAAAGAGCAATGCTATATTTCGCTAGTTAGACTTAATTTAGAACACTTTGCTAATAGATGGGATCCTCATTAAGTTGAATAAATTGCTGAATTGAATTACGTGCAGCGGAGAGGAGCTAGATTTGTAATGCGTTTTTATGATAAGTAGCGAAGGAGTATTACATTATTCATTATCTCTAACCAGCAATTACATGATAGGCGGAATAACGTGGGAAAACTGAATAGAAATTCATGATAACCCTCATCCTTTCCACAATTCACTAAAAATATAGCCAAAATGATATTCACGAAGTTGATTTTGATAAGTTAGGGTAGAGCTCCCCAGAGTACTAAGCCCAACAGCATGCATAATTCACGCATCAGCAGGGTGATAAGAGGGGGGGCAGTTCCTTTTCCTGTGCCGCTTTTGGTTTGGCTTGATGATTTTGGTAGCCATGAAATACCACACAGATTAAATGAAGCTGAGGGCGTCCAGATGCTCCAGCCGGATTCTATCCCATACCCTCTGGATTGTATCCTGGCACTCTACCCACTCGACTACCACCACGTCCTCCGAAGCTGATATAAATAAACGGGTCTTCGCGTAGTCTTGAAGCAGCTCTAATTAAGATTAATACGTGACCTTATGTCTGCAGTAAGTACCTTCTTCTCCTTGGTGTAAAAAAGCGACGGTTCACCACCCCGAAGATGTAATACCCGTGATAGGCCAACGCCATTGATTGCACACGCACCTGAATTCACGTTTGCCTTCACGCCGCTCTTGAGAGAGATGTCGGTGGTCGCCCGACAAGACGAGGGGCGCCGCAGACAACGCACGACCGAAGCAGGAACCATGGGCGAAATCAAACAAAAGAATATCAAACAAAACGATACAAGCGGAACGTGTGCCGAGTTTCGTCCGCCGCGGCTGACTATCGGGGGCAAACAAGGGATGGCATAAAATATGAGGGCGCAAACACGACTTTGGTCGTTTATGATTTCAGCCAGGCATTGGGGGCGGGGGAGGGAGGAGGAGAGGGGGCGCGCTCTCGGAGGGGCGCACTTGGGATGTGGGCGGGGTGCGGGAGGCTCACTCCACCACTGCCAACCGCATCTGAATCCGGAACTCCCGATCGGCTTCAATCCGATACGGATTCTCAATTCTCGAAAATGAAAATATAAATCAAATCTTCAATTTTTATTCAAATACATATTGAGTGTCCAATAACCGAATTGTCTTTTCATGCATGCATACCCCTGTTCGGCGCCGAAATTCCGGTTGGTGGAATATATATGAAAGCATCTTACTCGACATTTAAGAGTATGGGTGGATTTAATACACCATTTGGAGGTTTTATGCCCTTAATAAATCTAAAGTCAATGTCCAGGGAAATTAATGTTTTCTAAAATTCTTTATGCTAAACGATAACGGATGAAATTATTAATGAAATCAATACGGTCATTGGTTGTTTGGGTGGTCACTCAAGCGTTGGATTATAGGACAATGATAATTATTGTCTGTCATTAGAGTCTTAAAAAAACATTGTTCCTGGCACACAATGTGTGAAGGGGGCTGGCACATCCGTTTGTCAGTTTCTCCTCGTGCTCCGATAGGTTTGCCTTTTGAACAGCTATTGCTGTTCAAAAGTTATTTCATGCTGTGCGACGATCAAGAGCAGCAATCCAACCACATATGTGCATTCATACCACACGAGAATCGCTCTCTTGGCTAATCATAGCTCTCAAGAGTCAAAATACGGTATGTTGGACTATGTGTTCATAACCAGAATTAAGGGTAAATATAATCATTTGAAGATCGAATAGCTCAAGCGGCAGAAACCCGATATTTGGATTTCTAAAACTGATTTCTGTTCTTCAAAATGTCGAAATACAGCGTGAGTTCCGAAAGTAATGCAAATAAATTTCCCGCGCCGCTTCTAATGGTCGGAGTGGAATCAAACCATTCGGATTGAGGCACCCCTCAAAGGAACCCTTTTTTCGTCCATAGTAGAGATCCAATCAGCCGTGGCGAAGACGCCTTCCAGGGCGCGTGCCGGTCATGGCAGAATCGCTGGGAAAATGTATGGAGGCCCAAGGACAATACTTTGAAGAATTTTGAGTGTTTGTGCAAATCTGTTCAATAAATGAATAAAAAATAATTGCATTTGTTTCGGAAAGCACCCTGTGTGTTCTTTCCAAACTCGATGGCCACATGCCCACACTGTTCGCCAAGCATCGCAACTGCATATTTGTTGACGCCGTGGAATTCGATCTCCAGAAAAATAGAATAATTATTTCGTAGGGAAAATAGCAGAAAAGGGCGACTCATGCCATAGAAACCTCAACACATCTGCTAGGCACTCATCACATAAACAGTTACATCGCCATCGGAGGATAACAGCAGAACCAATGTTTTTTCGACTAATGCGCCAAGAGTTATCGCATACGAGGACATTAGGAGAAGAAATATTTACAGTTAATTTTTTTATTTTTAACATAAAATTAAGTTTGTGAAATGGATTAAAGAAAAGCATAAAGTGTATTTATTCGATAAAGAAAATTCTATTGGACTTTGAAAGAAATTGAAACGCGAATTAAAAGTATGTGGAAATTAGCAGGTACCTTTAATGGTACAAGGTGCATTAATAAAGTAAGAGCCAGTTTCTTATATTTAAATACTGGTGGCCCATAAAAAAGGGTGTACGGATTCCTACCCACCTATGAATTATTTCCGAAGCCACTGAAACTATTGCTTTGATTGGGCAGTCGTTTACCTGCCATTGGGTGCAGCTAAAGTGGATAGATGACTGCGAAATTCGTTTCTCCCGCCAGCCGAGAAGTGCGAGCTTCGATATTTGATTCGATATTTGTGCGTGCAAAAGGTTCATCAGCTACCCAGATTCAACGGGAGATGTGCAACCTATCTTATGGTCCTGAACTAATGAGGGAAGAGAGGGTGTTGAGACAGTGGTGTCGAGACTTCAAAACCAGTCGCACAAATATGCACGATGAAGAGCGGAGTGGCAGGCCCAGCATCCAGACCAATGGATTCGTTTAACAAGTGGAGCGATAACTGCGATCTAATCGACGATTGGTGCTCTGGCTGATACATTTTCTCTTGTTGGACGAATCACTATCAATCTACTATATCTACTACTTATTATCTATCTCCACTCTACTGCCTATCTCTACTCTACTATCTACAACTTACCATCTATCAACACGATTGCAACGGAAAAGGTTGGATATCACGAGTTGCGTGTCAGGTGGATTCTAACTGACCAACCAAAGCAAAGAGCAAAGGATGCTGAGTGTACTATCGATTTTGGACCGGTTTAGATCCTTTTGATATCAGTGTGGTGCGAATAATTGGTGTTAGAATTAAATATCCGAAAATACGAAGAATTGAACTATAGGATGAAAATAACAGGTAAGCGACGCAAACAGTAAAATAAATGGACCCGAATGAAACATTTCAGCGAAGATTTGGGTGTTAGTCACACTGACAAATCCAACCTTTCGACTCAGCTGAAGATCATACAGATCCGCCTTGAAAAAGCCGCGTTCCATTAGGAGGGTTTGGCAACATCTGTTAATGGAAGGCCAAAGAGAGACCGCTTTAGACAGACCACACTTTTAATGCGAAGAAATATTTGAGATGCATGTGAGGAAATTTTAATCAAATATTTGGCAAAGCTTCAGAGAAAATTCACTATTTTGCTGATAAGAGAGACTTCAAGTAGGATACAGAGCATCCGAGTTTTCTTGCGACTCTGAAGGAATTATTATGGCCCAGGTTATATTCGTAGATTGAGCGAGAGGAAAAAATGAGTAGAGAGCGATGGGAGGCGTCGACAGCATCAAGGTCCGGTTCTTGCCTCGCTCAATGCGCACCTACAACGAAATTGACATCTCACTCACGAATACATCGACCTAATGACCATTTTGCTATGGACTCGTCAAACACCAAATTTTGCATGATACGTGCGTGAAGCATTTGTGCGTTTGTGTACGAATGTTTGTGTAAATGAGTAAAAATGCATTATTCAAATGAAAATATCACTAATATTTGTGCAAATATGGCTGGTGCCCTACGATGCCTTTTCGCAAACGTGCCCTACGGGGTATTCGAAATTTATATAGGCGTACACTGGAAGGCAAGAACACAGAGAGAAATTAAATTTAGGAGCTTGCCGAGTGGAAACGAAAAAAAAATAATGCTTGGTGGACCCTGCGAAATTAGTCTACATAACGGATAAGTTTAAATTTTCCGTTACTATGATCTTTTTCAAGTAGAAATGGAGACATATGAATCCATTTATGGCATTTTTCAACATTCTTTAATCTATCTAAACAGAATTATCGGCGAGTGCTTATTAATTTAATTCATCGATTTCGGGCAAATCACGACAGTGACATTTAGATAGACACGGCGCATTTTCTGTTTGTTTGTCGATTTCTCTCTCCACGCCCAGGAGCATAACAATGGCATGAGCACAACAATAGCATGCGCCCAATCAGCATTGTCACGTTCAGCGGGGGCGCCCCCTCCCCCTCCTCAGCGAAGCGAATTTCAGCGGTCACCTCCCCAACAACGTCCCCTTTCTAATTCTCCACGTATTCGCCAGGGATTGCTTATAGCATTCCACGAATATTCGTTCATAAATGCCGCACTTCAGGGAAAATGGCTTCGATAGAGCTTCTTCGTTTTCCATCGCAGCTCTCTGGAGGAAAGCACAGAGGCCCTCCGTCCCGATTACGCTGCCATCAGGGTACACTTTCCAAAAAACGACCACGTAATCTAACGGTGCTTAAACTTTTTTAAACGAAAAGGGACTTTGTACTATAGCCATTATATTACCCTTTCTTAAGCCAATCCCGGGTCGTTTACCGATCCCTGGTTGGATTGTTTCGCTCATAAGGTTCAATGTTTCAGTCTCCAAAACGATTTGATCTAATTCTGTCTGAATTCCAAGAAACTGCGGGAGATGCAGCAACAGTAAATTTTAACGGATTTAATGCTAGCATGTATTTCAATGCAACAATTTCAGAATGTAAAAATCATTCGCCTTGACCGGGATTCGAACCCGGATCCCACTACGTTTGGCCGAGTACTTTAGCCAGCTAAGCTATCGAAGCCTCGATAACATAACAGGCTGAAGTACTCGGTCGGACATCGAGGGATTCGGGTTCGAATCCCGGTCAAGGCGAATGATTTTTACTTTCTGAAATTGCTGCATTACTGTCTGCATGTTGACTATTGCTCCGTCGGAGTAAACAGCAAACATAGATCGGTCGATAGGCAACGGTGTCTTCTCATTCCGATCCATCACATTCGCCACCCGCCATCGAGCGATCGAAAAGTCCTCTGACATTGAGGCGCTCGAGACGTGGGCCGCTCCCGCTGCGTTGCGGCCCACCCTCGGTCCAGAGACCTCATTTCGTTTCGGAAGATCCTACCCCCGTGGAATGACTGGGAGTTATTTCTTAGAAGACGATTTCGCTTCGAGCTCTGATTCATCTCTGGTTCCTTTTCCTAATATAATAGCCAATAGGGAGTCCATCCAATCTGATTCCGGTGTCAATAATACCTTGGACCACACAGAGTGTCGGTTAACAGCCCTGCGACAAACGCGGCGGTGTTTGCACTTGGACAAATCTGAGAAGTAGCGTGAGCGAGGACCCGGAGATTGGCCCGGGGGGGCAGGGGGGGTGATAGAGTAAGAGGAGGAGGGGGTACCCAGAGGGCGGAGGGTGGGCTCGGGAAATGGGGGACACAAAGGGAAAAAAACACCGAGTGAGAGAAGCCACTCGCACCCCCGTCCTATCGCCGCATCTGCGTGAGCCATCGACGCATTTGAATGGCTGCCGCCGCCGTCCGCTGTGAGCCCAAGCGGAGGCAGGGGGGGGGGGACTGCGCTCTCTTATCTCTCCAGCAGAGCCTTCCCCTCTCTTTCTTCCTGCACCCCTCTGCACCTTTTATTTCCTCCTTGGGCCGTATTTCATATGCCGCTGAAAACACCCTTCGCCTACTCCCGCGCGCTATCGCCTCCTCACTCAGAGAAATGGCCCAGAAGCGGGCGAGGCCCCCCAGCTCACACCCTCGCGACCCCACCCCCCACCCGCGCCCCGTCCGCTGCCACCCCCCTGAATGAACTGTGTTTCGAGGGAAGAGAAACCTTGCTGCTTGTTTTTGAAGACTGCACCTCGGCGCCCAATGCAGGAGCATCTTTGCACGGTGCGAATGATAAACATTAAGGGTTAAGGACATCAGTCACCACGGCTCTCAAGACGCACAATGCATGCTTACAAACATGATACGTTGTACTCTAAGAACAAAGTGAAAAATTAAGTAAAGAGTCGCATAATAATATGAATATACATTGGGAATCCACACAAGGAGTACTAACAATGTATAAACGCTAAGTCTTTCCCTCATAACACAATTGCAATGGTTGAAATTTCCATTGTTCGTACGAAAATTTCCAGCAATAAAATTTTAAAAAACATCAGATCTAAAGAGAAAATGTAAATAGAGATTCAAAATAAAAACTAAATGAAAGAAAGTAAGTTCATAAGTAATGTTCATTGAAATTCGCCTCCCGAATATTGACGAAAATACCTAATAATTAAATATTTCATTTATTTATTCGTTATAATCACTTTATGTACAAACAATCATCTTTAAATGAACCCATAATGGGTACCCTCTGTCTCTTTTCACGTCATGCATTAATGAGAGAGATGTCCGCAGTAGACAATCTGGGAAATGGAACAACGTGAAACCTCTGACGATGGAAGTTCTAAGAAATATCGGAAGCCACCAATTCCAACGTGATTCTGACGCTTGGCACTCTTATTTGACGCCCATAGATGAAAAGAGGATTGTTGAAGGGGACCTGAAAACTTCAGGGCGGATAGAAACTAATAATTGGTGAAAATTATTTACCTTTGGGAGAAATTATTTGTCGAAAGAGGAATACCGCTGATGGAAAGAGCACTGACTTGACGTGAAATTCGGTGAAAGTATAAAAAGCGTCGTAATAATAATTATTTAAGTTCTGTTTCAGATCTGATCATAGAAAAATTATGGAATGCAAAATCATCCGACGACAGTGTGGTGAAGTAAACTTTTAAACCCCACCATCAAACGTTCAGAGGCAAGAGTCTGCTTGCGCTGTCTGGACTCTCGCGGAACGCTCGGTTTGGAGAGTGCTAGTTTTGGTGGGAACAACTGCGAAAACTAAGCTATGTGATATTTGAGAAAAAGAAAAGCAAAATGAAAATATTGTTACAGCTCATTATAAACTAGAGCAAGTAAAAGGAAATGTTTAAACCAAGATAGCCGTAGCGGCATAAGAATTAGACTTGTGTTAGGCAAAGAATTTTTCCGAAGGAGAAGGTAATTGACAACATGGACCAACGTCCCAGTCATAAATTGTCGGTAAAGATGTTAAGAAAACATTGACTAAAATTTTCTTATGGGGTGTAGTTTTGTACTTTCTTGGGTGCAGTTTATTTATCTTGCATTATTTTGCGCCAAAGTATTTAAAGTAGTAGGGCTTTAAGAAGAAAAATTGCGCAAGGCAAAGAAGCTTTACAGAGAAGAGAGACGTCCAGATTAAATGAGCTGGTAGTGAGGTGCCTGATGATGCCACAAGTCGGTGAAACGCGTTGTACCGAAAAATAAAGTCTGCGAAAGATTACAAACTCATTAAAACATCTACAACATGGACATCAAACAATCCTACGGGGTGAAGCATTGAATTTAAAGTATATAAGCAGAGGGAACTGATGAAAGGGACGTTGGGTACGAAGTTTAGGAAAAGTCTAGTCAAAACTGATATGGAACGTGGTTCTGTACGGCGTGGAAACGTGGTCACTGAAGTAGGATGATAGGCGTAGATTGGAAGCTTTTGGAATGTGTGAGTGGAGAAGAATGGAGAAGGGGAAATGGACCGAAAGAAAAACAAAGGAGGAAGTACTTGGTATGGTGGGCGAGGGGAGGGGTTTGTTGAGAGAAATCCTATGGAGTCAGGAAAAATGAGGCAGTGGGATGTTGAAGACGGTAATAGAGGGGAGAATGTTAGGCAAATGAGGAAAAGGTAGGAAAAAGAAAGGGATGTTGAACGGGATGTTGGAGGGGATGTAGGAAGTATGGGGAATTGAAAATTGAGTCACTGCAGTGTCAGATATCAAGTTATGTTTTGTTAGGAGTGGCAAATAAAGTAATCTTTGCATAGGCTGTGTCCATCCAATTTAAACCTCTACCGGTAAAATACCAGGATTCATAACAATAGTACATAGGTTTCAATTAATCCATTTTGCATAAATTTCCTTAGATTTTCTCATTTTTGTGCAACAAATTAGAGAACAGCGTGCAACAAGTGGTCATATCACATTTTGAATTAAACCTTGAAGGCTTGGAAGAATGGTCGTTCACAGTCCTGTTCGTCCGAGGAAAATGAAATATCGTCATAGTTTCAATTCGATTGGATCACTGGCCGCATTACAGACCTGGACGCCGAAGAGGAGAGCAGCGGAATATCGCTCGCGGTATCAGTACTTGTAAGCAAGTACATTAAAGCGTGGGTGCGGTCGTGGCGACCCCGGGGCGGGAAGAGAAATTCCATCGGCTCAAGTGAGAAAGGTGAATTAAATGGATTATGGAGGAGGCTTTGGCCCGTTCCCAAGCGACCGGGACATTTGGCAGCCGGACAACACGCTTGGTGTGTCCTTGCAACCTGTGGAGGGAAATGCAGGGGCGGGTGGGGGCGAGAGGAGGGGCGGTTCGCCGGGGAAGTCCGCGCTCACTTCGGCAAGTGCAGTAATGAGAGGATCCCACACCCGACACTCGATAGCCATATGTCGCTCTCCTGCAAAGGAATCCACTCCCGATTAGACCTCATCGACCGGAAAAGCCTTCGGTTGGGAGTTGTTCTTCAAATTAAAAGGACAATGAATGAATTAGAAATAAACTTTAATACTTTTCACTATCTTCTTGTCCAACATGAGACTAATCAAATTGAAAATACACCAATGCAAGATCCCCAATGTTCCCAATGGAAGAGTTTTGCTGTTCCTTTAGCTCATTCTTTTTTTAAATTCAAAAGGAAATTTTAGAAAAATTTCTATTCTCTTTCGATACCGCTAATTAACAAAAGGAGAACGAAATTATTCCACACGTAATCCATCGCAAAAGCGTGCCGCGGAGGTATAATTACACCACCCATGGATGCTCATACCACATTAGTATGTACACAAATACGAATGTGTCCTTCTACACAAAACCTTTGCATACGTGCACACATAAATGCCTAATTACATCGTACAAAATTGCTAAGTTTTGCTGTGTTATGAAAGTTTCTCTCTTTAAGTCTTTAAGTGAATAAAATCTGGTTGAGGATTCCATTTTGTTATGACTCTGTACCATTCAAGTAAAGAACGAGTCCTATCATTCGTTGGTGACGGCATCTCTCTCTCTTATTTTATCTCCATTTTTGAATCTTGCCATAAATTCGGTGCTATAATTATTCCTTCAGTGTCGCATAAAAACTCAACTGCCCTCTGCCTTAATGAAAGTCTCAATCTTGACTGGTATTTTCTTGAATCAAAGGGGACCCAGTCTAATTACGCCATTATGTTCGCCGCGCTCAAAATCTCCTCGTAGAAATTTCAAACAAATTTAGTGGATTTTATCCGAACATCTTCTCATTCTCAACTATCGCTTTCCACCATATATCCTAAATCTTACCGTGTATTACAAATGACCAAAAGACAATGGCTAACATAGGACCTAAATGGCCTTCAGTCGCTTTCAAATGACCCACCAATTAATCCGACACATTGAAATCTACGAGTTCCTTAGCTAAATACAAAAAACATAATTCAACACAAAACCTCATCGACACATTGTAATAGACCTGAATGTAACACATGTCCCATCTTCACCAATTCTTGCATCCCCTCTCAAATTACCAATTTCAACATCTCCGGACCAGGTCTGAACTATGGCCACTAGGGGGTGCACCTTTATTTCCATACACCACCCCCGTTTCCGTTTATACCCTACCCATCATCCATACCCTCGGTTTCCTTCCTTCCGTTGAAAAAGGCGATTTTTCCACCAAAATATTAAAAAAATAGAATTGTGCACGAATGCATAAATGCTCGAACGTGTAAATTTAAAAATTAACTACATGTACAAGCATGTGCTCAAACATATATAGTACATACAAACCAAACATACGAGTACACACATTGACAAACTCGAGTACTAAAAGCTTTGACGTGCCCCCAAAAAAAAACAAAAACTAAAGTTTTGCGATGGATAGTGCTCTTATATTTGTTTTTTTGTGGTTTCCAGTCGAGGGAGGGAAGGACAAGCACTTGAATTCCACGCTGAAGCGACGTTGCCCCCTCTCTATTTACCTCGGGGGTGTAAACCGTCAAGGTGCAGCACAGCATAATTGGCATCGTGAAGCCAGCTCTTCAACTAGGACAAATCTAAAACAAATTTCTACGTCTATCTGAGTAGGAGGCGATCTTAAACGTTTTGCCATTTTTGAGTCCCTCACCCCGCCTCTGCGACGCCGAATATAACAAACATGGTGCTCTGGTGCCTTCCTTGAATTCTGCCGCCGGGGGTAATGGAGGACTATGTCACCATTTGAAGTTTATCTCCGAGGTAGATGAATTCATGGAGAGGTCACAGAGAGTGGCAAGCCTTCTGCTGAACAATATTGCCACTCCAAAACAATGATTACTTCTTATAACAATCCCCTGTCATAATAGAAGTGGTGAAAAGATATTTAGTATTGTAATGGTGCAAAGATCTTTGACACATTTAAAAATGATACATGAGCATTTGTAGAAATCACATATTTACTAGATCCAAGGAGTCTCGTTATAACCAGATGAATTGAATTATTCATTAAATGGCCTGTAATTTTACTACAATACCGCATTTATCTTTGTTATTTTATATAATTAAAAACGTTGTTGAGATTTATCCCTTTCACAACTGAATTCACCTATTGGATACAAAGCAGTGTGCTCTATTTTATTTGTCGCAACCATAAACCTCATATTAATTTCTATCAAGTTTCCTCCTCGGAAAACATTGTAATTTCGCACTAGATTGTCTCAAAACATTTCTATGGATTTCCCGATCCTCAATTCCCCACACATTGATAAAATAACCAATTAAGACCTTAAAAAACTGCGGAAAACGTGTTTCAAATCTCCTTTTAGATATAAATATTATACTTGACTCATCTCTTACATTAGACATTCCGTAATCAAACTATCTTGGAAATAAGCGAGGGCGTGCGCACTTTTGCAGCGGAGAATTCATTCTTCTTCGGACGGAATGAAGAGAAAAGAATAGCGTAATTACCCGCGTATTATTATAGGGCGGAAGGGACGGGCGATTGATTTTCCCCCTTCCACGTTCCCTCCTCCCTTTGCGAAATGGAAGAACAACAGTGAAGCACAGCTTATCTCCAGGCGGTGGGTCCGAAGAGGAAGGGGGTGGATGGAGAAAATGGATTGGGGGGGGTTTCGCATTCCAGGGTCTCACCGGAACCAATTACCGCTCAGCAGCGCCCCTGGCCAGGAGACGGAGCTTTCTGAGCTCAAGTAGGCAAACAAAGATACCAACGGTTTGAAGAAATGTGCAAATTTTCCCGTCGGAAAGTTAGGACAAATACGGTTGGGTATCAAAATATTTTTGTCCCTCCTTTAAATCGAAAATGAGACCCTTGGAACGATATGCCTCGTCTGAGGACGCGTGATAATGAATGAAACAGTTCTTTTCCTGTTATCCTTTAAGGTTCCACTGCATAATGAAAAATGACCCATAGTGAAAGAGCATGAGAAGATTCACGGTTTGAAAGAGCGCGTCCTCATTAATTTGAATTTTAACGACGCAATCCCCTACCGAAATAATTTTACGAATTTAAGACTACCCAATTTTTTTTCTCCCAAAAGAAAGTAGATGTAGAGAGATACTGTAGACATTAAGACACTCAGACACTTTTAAAAAAAATACGTGTCTGCACCGTGGAATGCATATGGATGATATAGTTTCCGCTAGAGTGTGGGGAGTTTTCAATGCATAAAATGGCGTCGATCTGCATGCTACGAAAGCATGATCTTTTTTTCCTCTCATAAATGTAAACCACACGCCCTGAAAATTCGGCATCAGTTGATATGGTTGGGGGTGTGGGAAATATGCGTTGGTGAAGGCGACTGTTTGACGAGGGCTGAATGTCGTTTGGCAACGAGCCAATGAAGCCTCGACCAAGGGCCAGTCGGTGTTTCCAGTGGATGCAAGAGAATGTTTAACAAGTGTTCTCGGCGGGTATGAAATAATGGCTTTGAAAAAAAATGTATCCAATTACAGAAAGAGTATATCGAGTTGTAGCAGAAGTTTCAACTTTTTGATTAAGTGGCATGTAAGAATCGAGCACGAAACTTAGGAGAACTGAAATGTATCTCGTGATTCTGAGGTGCCCCTCTCTCAGACGGATACCTTTTGGGATCAAATCGCTTCCTTCCGGAATGGTACCAGAGGTGCCATTCAGTATTTCTCAAAATATTTCGTTGGCACATCCAATCCATGGCTTGGTCAGTCCTCTTCTTCGTTCTTGGAGACCTTGCTCTTGCGCACTGTGGATTCTCGTATTAAATGACAAAAGAGAATTCAAAATCCACCACTCATTCACTGATCGCTCACCAACGCCACCCACACAAAATTAATGGCCATGGTTTCACGATCCTGCCCGACCCCTCGTGAAGCCACTTTGCCAGCACATTCTGCACAATCTCCCTACGTTTCGATTTCGCCCTTCAACATCCTTCAAGGGTACCCTACGGACTTCGGGTATTGTTAGTCACGTGAGACCCCATTTGGTGATTTATGCTATCTAGATTTAAGGGATTACATTTATTTATCAATTTATTTGAGTGTATGTAATTGCCAAATTGTTATATCGATGTTCAAAGTCCGATGTAAAGGTCGAAGTGCTGTTTTCAGGCTAATTCAAATAAATAAATATATAAATAAAAAATGTATACATAGATATATATTATTATATTAACAAATAAATTAATAAATAGATGAATATATTATATATATATATATAACTTAGACAGTAACACACAGCACGAGAACACATAAAAAGAACACTCACAATAATATCTTGATAATTTCGACGGACTCGAGCTCCGTCTTCTTCGGAAGATAAGATATGACTCATATATATATATATATATATATATATATATATATATATATATATATAACCATAAACACAGTAATCAACCCGAAGGTCGGTTTAGTAGGTGATGGTAGAGCTCCCCCATGTACCAAGCCCGACGGCGTGTGAATATTCACACATCAGGGTAGGGGGGCCTATCCTTTCCCTGTGCCGGTTATGGTTTCCCAGGAGGATCTGGTACCCGAAAAATCAACTAGCTTGGGTGGAGCTGCAGGTGCCCAAAGTGCCTTGCCCGGGAATCGAACCCCGGACCCTCCGGTCAGCAGTCCAACGCTCTACCCGCTAGACCACCGCGACCCACTAATATATAATATTAGAAATTAATATACAATATTATTTTTAACATTTTTTATTATATGTTAATATATAATATATATTAATATTGTATATAATAATTATTTTAGATTAAATAGGGTGTGATGTCTATTGTAGAAATAAATTATCATGGCCTCACACTACTTAGGTAGATCAGACCACAAAGATAAGATGAGGGAGATAGGTTCCAGTGCAAAAAGATACAAATACTCGTTCTTGACACGATGCAATCAAGAATCATAATGACAAGAAACCAAAAATCACTAAACAGATATTATAGGCACTCAATTCACAAGTCAGGACAATATTTAACTTTGCGTAGACACATGGTATATTCGTAGGTGCAGGTTTTGTAAAATTAGTAAACATAGTATGTTGATTAATTCTTTGTAGATATTTTACTATTCCGGCCAATTCGAATGGTTTTTACATTTTGAAATTGTTGCATTATCGTGATATTTCTGTCGAATCGAAGAACAAAACTAAAATTTGAAAAATTATGTGCAAGATATCAGACGACTGCACCCGTATTGATGAATTGGATCCGACCCATGGAGATCTTTCACGCTGCTATTTTCATTTCCCGTCTCCACCCAGAGGTGGAGGGTCCGTTTACGCTTCTCCTATTCCTAGGCTTTGGGGGTTTTGTTGTTTTTGAAATTGTCTTTGTCGTTATATACGTATCTTTAAGTTTAAAGAATTCGACTTGAGGCCATAAATAGCTATTTTTGATTTAAACATAAATAAATAAATATAAATAAATGCATGCTAGTTCACATAAAATTGCAAAGCAACAGAATGAATAGTATCACAATATCTCTACGGAATTATCGGCGAAGAAACCAATTTTAAATATGTACATCAGGCAAATGTATATTTTTACCTTACTCAGACTAAGCAAACAATATTTTTCCTTCAAATAACGTGCCAGTTACTTCTGGCGACGTCCGACGAGCCTGAGAGAAGGTGAACGAGAATTAAAAATCAATATAAGAACTAAGGAACCTCAGGATTTCGCATTCCATCTGATAAAACATCAGTGCCTTAACAGAAGATAGAATACGGATTATGGAATGAAGGACAACACTACTTATTAAATATAATTCTACAAGGAACAGAAAAAAATCAAGCTTCAAAATTTCAAACGGTTGGAAAAATTTACAAAAAATATTCATTTAATCTTGATACTTGTGGCAGAGGAGGGTTTGAATAAGTATCTATTAGTGACATTATTGCGAAACCTACAATCAAGAAAGTAATTGCAAAAAGAAAAATCGGAGCCATCAGCCTGCAAACTCCTTGCAGGTACTACCCCCTGAAATCAAGAGAAGAAAATGGATGGAATAATGTTTTAATCCAAGTCAAACATAATAGATTCCGACATGTTTGTCCCATTGCAGGTCGTCTCGTCATTCAGGCGCATCATCCACCGACGCCCGAGTCTCCATAGGCTCCGAGTCAGCCGTCCTACGAGCCACGCCAAGACGTGGCGGAGGTCGTGGAGGTGTGGCGTGAAGAAGTGCCGTGGAGGAGTGGCGTGGAGGGGGCGTGGGGTAAGGGGGGACCCACGGAAGCCGAGGATGCACAGTGGCGCCGACTGGTGGCACGGCGTCGAGGGTGCGGGTTGGAGAGGGAGACGCGTGGGCCCTCGATTGCAGGCGAAGGCAGCGAGGGCCATGAGCGGGGCAGGGGGCCAGGGGGGGCTCGGTCCGGGCGGGGGGAGGGGAGAGGTGCGCGGCAAATAGGAATTTCCGCCTGCGCGATTCCTTCGCGGAATGAGTGCGTCGCTTTCCCCCCCCCCCCCTCTCCCTCCCCCGAATGTCCCCCCCTCCGCCCTTTGATCACATGCTTGGACCGCGCCGCCATCCATCATGGTCAATATTCGCGATCATTTAGGATGGGGGGTCCTTAAGAGGAAATGCTTTTGCCAATGGATAGGACATTGCCTACTTGTGTTCAGTTTTCCAAAGGAATGGTCGAGTCAAGGAAGAGACTGGAAGAGGGCGAAGGAGTCTCATGTGCGAGAGGAGGGAGTGGGTAGCAGGGGCAGGAATGGTGCAGATGATCGGAGACAAGGGATGTTGGAAAAGTGGAGCAACGAAGAATAGAAGCATTTGAAACATGGTGCTGCAGCAGAATGCTGAAGATTAAATCGACAGATAGAAAAAATAACGAATGAGGAAGTATATAGAAGAGCAGAAGAGGATAGGAACATATGGAGAACTCTACGGCAAAGAAGAAATAGATGGATTGGACACACATTTAGGCACAATGGATTGGTTAGGAATATAATAGAAGGAAAAATAGAAGGAAAGATCACACGAGGAAGACCAAGAGACATGTGCACAGGACAAAGTAAGAAAGACATAAAACAAAGAAGGCACCAGGGATTGAGGGAATCGACATTAAATAGAGGCGAATGGAGGGGTGCAAAAAAACAATCCTAGGAATTAAATACTGATACTACTAAGGACAGTGAGGAAGATACTGAGGAATCGCGTGGACTGTCAACCATCAACGTAAGAGGGTGGAATTTTTTGATCAGGTGGAAACTTTCACGCGTTTGGCAGTGCTCATTGCAATTGATGGAAAATAAATGTGAAATCCGCACATATCTGGGCCTTTTTTCAATTGACCATCGTGATGGACCAAACCGTGTGTAATTCCTTAGCAGACGCGGTGAGATATACTCTTCCCAGATCGTGGTTTTCGCCTGATGAGGACCTTTGGATTAGCGGGACAGGGGCTGGACAAGTCTCATCGGGGGAAAACACGACTAACGACCGAATCTCCCGACCGGTCATCTCACCAAATTTTTAATTTTCCAATTCCCACACTCTCATGCTCACCCCTACACTCACACGCGAAGCATTTTCCTCAAACCCAGAGGAACTTCACAATGCCGACCAAATACGAGGAAATAGGAATGAAATTATCATGAGGCGTTTCCATAAACCGTCATATTATCCCTTTAACGGCACACTCAAATGAGTCATGTAGCATGCGACTTCGACGCTTATTTTCATTGAAGTATTCACATATACACGGTCATCAATGCTCAAATCATTATACGAGCCGAGAAAAATGCAGATTTCGAAGGTCAATTATATAATTTTGCAATCTCCAGTACTATGAGGAAGTCATGTGGAGAAAATAAGAGCTCTTTGCTCCTAAAATAATAGTATGCTTAACGGATGCCGGTCCATTCTCCTATCTTATTTAAGAGGTGCGAAAGAGAATCACCCGCTCTGGATCTCCCCTCTAGCGGGTGGCCTCCGCGCCAACAATGCGCCGCCGTCAGTGCACCGTGGGGCGGAAGGGGGGAAGAGGGGGCGGCGAGGGGCCAGGGGTGGGGTGGGTCAACTGTGTGCGTCAGAGAGGCGCACGCGGTGGGGGAGAGAAAGGGAGCGGGAAGTAGAGAAGCTCCCCCTGCGCCGCCTCCGGATTGGCGGAGAACAGAAAGGGAGCGCAGGGCGAGGGGGGGTGCAGGAATGCCTCTCCCTCCGTTGCCTTAGGGACGGGCTTCCCATGGTTTCTTTCCCCAGCCCTTCTTCTTCCCCGCTCCAACTTCCCGCTCCTTCCTTCGATATCGACTTCACGAGTCTTCCCGCGAGAGGGCGGGCTCCTCCTTGCCCGCCCCCGCCCACCGGCAAAAAACTCCAAAACATTAGGACGGGAGTGGGGGGCACGCTTCATCACTGCGGCATTGTTGTCCAAGCGAGAGACGAGCCTCCATCCGAGAATAATTCACCCGAGAACAGAAGCGCACCGAAAAATTAAGGGTTCCCTCAACTACTTTATTCGTGGTGTTTCGATGCCAACATTTTATGACCTCTTCCCTCCCCCACTTCTCGTGTTGTTCAACTCGGCTATCAATCCGACAGTTGAGATTTCAATGGGGACTGGTCAACACCATGTTAATTCCCTCGAGGCGTGGAATACTCACTCACCCCGCGAATGTCGCACCGAGTGAAGGTGTCGATTCCCCGCGCCGCCCGGCCCTTCACATCCCTCCGAGAGACACGGCGCTTGGGTTTTCCTCAAGGAAGGCATTGGAACCAAAGGGAATTGAACCTGGTGCCAGGCGATCTCCGAGCTGTCCCCCCATCCCCCCTTCACTTAGCACGCGTCCTCACCCCCTCGCACTCCTCGTGGACCCCTCACGGCAAGTCCCTCTTCCCAAATCTGTAGCGTGCCCACGTGTGCCGGATCCATCAACCTTCCAATTCTTCGGCCGGGTTTCAAACGCCCTCCGATACTCCCGCACGTCTTTCTCCTCGCTATCACTCTCTTCCATCTTTCCTCCAACGAACGTCACGTCACTCTGGACTGCTTTCCAAGGGTTCAGGCACCCCACGCAAAGCTCTCACCCGAAATCCTTCCGAATGCTTCCTTGATCTCCCTTTTGCAGTCGTGTGCCCTCTTAGCATATCATCTCAAATTCATCCTAGATTGACATTGTATTCCGCGCTTATTTTCTCCTCACATTCCAGTCGGTACTCTCACTTGCTCATTATATTTTTATTTTTTATCTCTATGTCTTAAATTCTCAACGAGGGATCCATATCGCGGGGGGTCGCGGTGGTCCAGCGGGTAGAGCGTTGGACTAATGACCGGAGGGTCCCGGGTTCGATTCCCGGGCCAGTCAAACTGGGCACCTGGAGCTCCATCCAAACTAAGTGATTTTTCGGGTACCAGATCTTACTGGGAAACCATAACCTGCACAGGGAAAGGAACTGGCCCACCTACCCCCTGATGTGTGAATTTCACACGCCGTCGGGCTTAGTACTGGGTGAACTCTACCATCACCTACCGTGTTTATGGTTATATAATATATTTATATAAACATAAACTTATGTGAAAGTCTCACGGATTTGGATAATAATGTGTATCAAGTTAGCACTGGCGGACAAAGACAAAAACACAGAAATACACAACAAAGAAAAAGAACTCTCTATTTCTCTAAGTTTCGGTAGTCCAAGCCACCTTTCTCAAGGAAGAGAGGGAAGGAACGGAGGGAAAGGTTATAACAGAAGGAGCTAAAAACGCTAGATGGAAGAGGAAAGGGGGGAAAGGTTTGCGAGAGGAAGACTTGGGAGGGGGATTTTTAGAAGTGTGGGAATAATAGGGAAGGTGTTGGGGGCTGAGAGAGGATGAACATATGTGAAGATTGGGGTAATTAATGTCTTATATTAATACCTGGGCAATTCCAGGAATCCAGGAGCCAGGTGAACGCTTGCTCTATCGTTTTAAGTTTTAGTGGAGTGTCTGAGGGTGGGAGGGATGCTAAGATGGATACATTATAGCATTTGTCAAGGGGAGTGTTAGGTATGGAGGCGTGTTTGGGGATTGGGAGCAAACCAATCAGGGAAGAATTCTTGCATGAGGCTCGATGGTTATTGATTCTAATAGTGAGGGATGTGGTACACTGTCCAATTTCCAAGGCAGGGCAAAGTTGCCACTTTAAAAGGTAAACTAGACACAGACTCAAACACACACACACATACAGACATACATTATATATGTAGATGATTTCTTCGAAGTAACACGAAAGTGTTAAATAAAATACTTAGACAGTAGCACACAATATGAGAACACATAAAAGGAACACTTACACGTAACATCTGGATAATTTCTACGGACTCGAACTGCGTCTTTTTCGGAAGAGTCTTAACTAATCTTCCGAAGAAGACGGAGTTCGATTCCGTCGAAATTATCAAGATATTACTTGTGAGTGTTCCTTTTATGTGTTCTCATGTTGTGTGTTGCTGTCTAAGTTATATATTTTTAATATATATATATATATATAATTATATAATATATGTATATACACCTACATGAAAATTCTAACACCATATCTACTATATTTTTTAATATCTATGAAATAAAATCTCTAATTACACATTTTACCGACCTTGTAAGGATTTGCAATGACTACGCTATTTACGCATTTCATCATGATTTCGTATAGATCTCTTTATCTCTTTCCTCCTCTTATATCATTCTGTTATCTTTTTATTTCTGCTTCTCGCGGTCGGTTTTTTCGGAAGAAATATGCCCATCTTCAAGACCTAAGTGATTTGAGTCGATGGCTCTCAATTCATCCGTGTGGCGAAGTGATGCATCACGAAGAGTGCCCTTGGAATTCTTTCGCTCCCATCGAGATCCTTTAAAAACATTAACACAGCATTCAGGATATAGGTTTATGGAGCGTGTGGTCACGTGCTCGTTGTATATTTTCAAAACTGTTCGGCGAAGATGACCCAGGGAAATCTTGGCCGATGAATACGAAAATAAACGCCGACGAATTTGTCAATCGAGCGGGGATATGCGTTAGCTATAGATACGCAAGCTAGTTATATACGTAAGTTTCGTCAAATTGTCGTTAAATAGTTTACAGTATTAAATTCTTTGCTTGGGATTCCTTTGAATGTTGAACTTTGAAGTCTCTTATAAATGGTTTCGGTCTACAGACCAAGATAATGCGCTTTATTTTAACATCAGTACACTCAAGAAAAAAAATTATTATTTTTATTTTATCTCCTACAGTTCAACGATCACTTGTACGAAGAATGTTGCACATCAAAGCGATAGCGGCGAATATTTAATTTGAAGTTTTGAAACATCATGCCAACCTTCACTGAAATAGATTCCACAGTTATGATTGTAAAACGTTCTACTCCGTCCTGCAGACGTAAGACAGCATCCGAACGAGTATCCATGTGGTTTCATCTTGGCGAAAATTGGATGACACCCCTCAAGTCCTCTCTACCAATCCACCCCCCCCTTGCCGCGACCCCCTCCACACCTCGCAACGGGGCGGGTGCAGATGAAGTTGCGACTCGGTAGAGGGCGCCCGACGGTTTCACCTTCGCCCAGATCAATGAATACAGGCTCTTCTAAATTTAGTTGCCATGAAGCAGGTTTGCTGTCCCATTACCACAGTGGTTCCTACAAGTACTATTTAATTAGTCCCGAGTCATGTCCATTTGAACGCGTAACACCCACTCCCACACATTGAATACGCACACACCATCCTGTGCGTGACTCGAAGCTCGATGAAAGTTAGGCTATTCAACAACTCTTCCCGAAAATTTAAACACCGATTTAAATCTCGACCATATCAATAGATTTTTATCGCAAATGTACAAGAGAGTCCTAATACTCAACCCGAGGGCCACCGCCATTGTAACACTTTGGCACGCAGACAAGGCGGCCCCCACAACAAACCAAAGGACGACGCCCATCCCTCCTACACCAACGCCCTCCTTGGACGCCACTTCCTCCATCTCACACCCGCCAATCCCTCGATCCCCTCGCATCTCCTCAAGGTGCTCTCATTCGCGAATTCGCAATTACTATTTACTGCCTCTTCCATCCGTCCACATTATCACCCTGTTCATTGTGAAAAATTATGCCAATGAACGTGAGGTAATTATATTAAAATATTGGTATGAATTATATAGAGAAAAATATGTTTACGAGTTTCATCCTGTGAGATAGCCTTTCAAAACGCAGATGTGTCAGTGGGTTGCCTACTTGACGTCGGAATTTGACATCTTTCCATTCCTTGGACAACATCTAACAAATGTATCTTTTGAGGGTGTGTGTGTGTGTATATATGCATACATATATCCATATAAAAAATATAATATATATATATACCTACATAATATATATATACCTACATTATATATATATGTTTTATATATTTTATTCATAAAGATGTATATATTTTTATGAATACACATAATTTTGTGAAAGTCATCCGTCCTTATTTCAAGGCTCCGAACAGTAAAGCCCTCCATAAGCTTGCGGTTTCGGAAACTTCCGTCCTTGAGTTAAGTGACAAACCAAAACAGTGGCGCAAAATGACCTTTCTGGGTAAAATATCTTACGCGGCCGCCAAAAAAATCCCAGTGGACAAATACCGTATCGCCTACGCTACCCCATCCACGCTAGGAAAACAGTTAATCAACGCCAAAGATGACGTACCCGACCGGAAAAAGAGTGGCATCTATTTGTTAAAATGTTACGACTGCCCAGCCATATACATCGGGAGGACTGTTCGGAGCCTTGAAATAAGGACGGATGAACATCGGAAGTGCTTCGAAGCGGGCAAGGATCATTCTTTGTTCGCCAGGCACCTCCTTGAAAACGGACACTGTAGCAATTTCTCTCAAGAAATTTTGCACTTCGAAGATAAGGAGAGGAGACTGGACGCTCTCGAAGCGTTGGACATCGTCCAGCATTCCCGAAGACAGACGTTACTGGTTAACGACCAAATTCTCCCATCCCACTCCCCAATTTTCTCCATTCCGTTTGAGTCCATGGGACTACTCAATGTAAGACGCTGATGAAGAGGAGACGAAACCAGGGCCCTTCCTCCCAACCCCCCCCCCCTGTCATCCTCTTCCACTCTCCGTACCCAACCCTAACACCCCTCTCTCTCTCAAACCTCACTCTACGCTCTTTTCCCTCCCCCCCTCTCGCCCCTCCCTCTTCCCTTCTCCCCCGCTCCTAAACCCCTACCCCCCCCAATTGCTTGTCATATATATAGGATACGTAACTCTGTATAGTCACCTGAAGATGACATTAAGTGTTTGAAACCCGGGTCGTGAATAAATCTCTATTCAAGTGAAATTTGCATAGTTTGTCTCCTTTCCATCATGGATAAATTTCACAAGGTTAACCCTAATACCGTTCGGTTTGTTATATAGTGTTCTGTCCCTAATTCCTCTTGAGAAAGGTGGTTGCACCACCGAAAATTCGAGAACCAGTGAGTCCCTCTTTTATATGTTTTAGTTTCTGTGTTTGTGTTGACTATTTTTTGAATTTACATTATATATACACACACACGTATATAGTTAACGTGCGTGTGAGAGATGCTATAAAATTATAACTGCAATTCTATAGTGCATGTATTAGACCACATATCATAGGCCGGAACGGCTAATGTTAGCGATAGATCGACCACCTGTTCCTTTGGAAAGAATACATTAAAAATGATCCTCTATCTCCGTTAAAATTACTCCGAGTACAACCTATACTCGATGGCAAAAATACAAAAAATACTGAATATATCAAAAACCATGGTATAGAATTTTACAAAAAATACTAAGTACTGGAGGGAGAAATACACCAAATTGTTGGCAATGGGAAACAAGAAATGGGATTGGCATAAAAGACATGGAGCCATCACGGAAGAAGAAATCCACCAAGCGCTTCCTAAATATGGAAGCCGAGAAAATTAAAAGGCTGAAACGGACATCAGCGTAGAAGTGTAGATTCGTCTATTCGAAAACTACCACATTAGGATGAGCCACAATGGAGGCAATCCTGATAAATATTTCAGCCAAATGGTCGAGCGTGTAAGCGTGTATATATATATATATATATATATATATATATATATATATATATATATATATATATATATATTATTAGGTAATCTACCGTTTAAGGTAGGTTTTTGGATGGACATAACTATCAAATAAACATTTTGTGACTCCCCACCTATCAAACTAATCTATGTCAGGTCCCTCTTCATCTCGGTGTACTTCTTTCCTCCCTTCATCCCGTCCAACATCCCTATCCTGTTCCTGCCCTTACCTCGCTTGCCCAACATTCTCCCCTCTATTACCTTCTTCAACATTCCACTACCGCTCAATACGCCTTTCATCCATTTTTCCTGCCTCCATAGGATTTCTCTCAACTAACCCCTCTCCTCACCCACCATCTCTAGTACTTCCTCATTTGTTTTCCTTTATATATATATATGCATGTGTGCGCCTATGTATAAGTATATTGTACATATACTTTTTTAGAATATATGTACTTTGTATATTCTTACATAAAAACATGATGAAAACATGATCTGATCTAAACATGAACTGTAATTTTGCACGATGCAAAAAAAATTTCTACTAATCATTTGGTTGGTCGCTCTAATAAAATATGCTTTATATTTAGCGGGCAAGGGTCGCAGATGGGTCACGTGCCATAGCCTCGGGAAGACAATCTGGTTGAGGAGGCGGATGCGGGCCACGATCGGGAAGGGAGTGAAAGTTTCCCAACACTCCATTTTATGTGGTGGTCTATAATTTTCCAGTTCCGCTCATTCGAGAAAGACAACTCCTTCTCCCGCCATACGCGGTACGCGAAATAAAATTCAAAGTGGGCCGTCCAAGCCGAGTGCTTTGGGAGCATGGAGAAGACGCAGTCCAGTTCGTCTGAACTTATGTCTTGACGTAAATCGTCTTTTTGGGTTGAGGAGAGTATAGGGAGAGGGGAAAGAGGGGGTGTGTCTCCCTCCTTCCACGGGAGATACCTGTTAAAAATGTTTTGAAAGTGCCGGGCCGCTTTCTTTAGGAGGTTGGTGTCGCCGGCGGCAGATTCTCTGACTGGGATTCTGTCTGCAGCGGAGCCGGAGTTGGATTTCATCGAGCGCCGAAGCTCGGATAACGTAAGGAGACCCCCTACACGTATATCTGTGTCTAATTCTTTTTGCCACTTTTGGGGAGCGTATTTTTGAAGCCTGTGGCCGAGTATAACTTTTTTTAGGGACGACACTTAGGCGTGGAAATCCACCGGCGCACCATCATTACGCAGAAGTTCCTCCAGCGTCCGGCAGTAGAAGGAGAGTGTGCAATATTTTTCTGTACGCTACTCAAAAGTTTGTCTTTTGATGCGGGTGAAAATTCGTGGGGACGACGTTTTTTGCGCCGACTTCCAAAGGGGTCTCCACGGGGAGACAAAGGATAATTATATCACAAGAACTGCCGAAAGTCTCGTCAATAGTAATTGTCATCATCTGATCATATCAGGATGGAAACGATAGTTTTCGCGGAATATTATCTAACATCCTATTCATTTTAGCTTCGATTACCAACTCCAAATATACTAAATGGCCATTAAATCCGAATTGGATCGCCACTATCTCTTCGGGTGTGAGGCCCAGGGACTCTAGCGTGAAGAGGTGGACATTCAACGGAGTAGGGGGCTTTGCCTTCTCCTCAACTTGCAAGGCGAGCATATTTACGTGACGTACGACCATTGTGATATAACCCGAATTGAGCACGCCGGCACGATAAAAAGGAGAGCGCGCCAAAAGATCAAACACTCCAAAGAGAGAAAAAAAACACTCGTATACACTCCATCCCCGCTACACGCATCCGTAGGTAGCAAACAAAACCGAGCCTAAGGTCTAGACTAGGAGATAAGGTCAGTCTTGAACTAGAAAACAAAACGAAAGCACGGCCTCCCCGGCGGAAGAAAGTCGAGTCTAACTTCACGCTTCTACAAGAACTAGGCGGTCAACCGCCGCCTGTTAAAAAAACACGATCGGAATCTCGATTTCCGAGTGTCCGGTAGTGCCGCTCTCCAAATCTCGGGGCTCGATGCCTCGGTCGCCGGCGTAAACAGACGCTCGGTAGAAACAAGCACGTCCTGGCTGTCGAGGAAACGTAATATATACAAAGATATACGTAGAATAGTACTGGCGAGTAGTCCCCTCCCAGCTTTCCAATTGGGGGACTATTTTACCTCCGGAATATTTTGCCGGGAGTCTCACGTCATATCTTGAATGCAAGGCTGCATCTTCTAAGAAGACCGATATGGAGGATTCCCGTTGCCTTTCACATCGCAGTACTGCGGCCGACCCACTCGGTCTGCGCCACCAGTGCCTAATAGGGAAACTGCTGCCTTTCACCATGGGTTCAGGAATCTATTTTTCTCGTTGCCTCATTCCGAAATACAATTATTGCACTTTTTTCCGTCGTTTAGTTGGCTCTTTCTGAAAAACCATTTGCAAATATTTTCTATATTCAAAAATTATCGTCGGTTACGGAGATCGAACCAGCGTCCTTAAGCTCCACAGGCTAAAGCAGCACACGCTACCTCTTGTCCACCCCGTCCCGAAACATAAATAGCCTATTCCTTGAGTTCCTTCCTTCTTCACATACACACACACAACACACACATACACACACACTTCAGCAACGCACATACCCACAATTTTACGTGTGTATCCGGGTGTAACATAAAAACAATAAATGCAAAAATAAACTCGAAGGTCGGTTTGGTAGGTGATGGTAGAGTTCACCCAGTACTAAGCCCTACGGCGTGTGAAGTTCACATATTAGGGTAAGGGGGTCAGTTCCTTTCCCTGTGTCGGTTCTGGTTTCCCAGGAAGATCTGGTGCCCGAAAAATCACAAAGCTTGGCTGGAGCGAAGGTGCTCAGAGAGGCTGGCCCTAGAATCGACCCCGCGCCCTACGGTCAGAAGTCGAACGCTCTATCCCTGGACTACCGCAATCCACGGTGTAGATACACGGCCGTGCCGTCGAAACGTCAAAACTACGTAGGTACGTGTAGGGGTGAATATGTGTAATGCATTCCACATGTTAACAGGAGACAAGTTGAATAATAACATCATTTTGCATGCTTAATTAAGCCATCAATTTTATTTGTTTACATTTGGAAAGTGTCGCTCTAGATGTCGTCGCTCTGTTCTCCGTAGAGGAAGTACGGCAGATGGGTTTCACGTAATGAAAGCATCGATCTTGGAGGGGGCAGCAGGGAGCGGCAGCGGGAATATTAACGCCCAACCGGGAAATAATGAAATCTATCCCCTCAACCCCCAGCCTCCTCCTCTTATATTTACGCTCGGCGCATAATCGCCGCCCCCCTTCCCCCCGTTCTTACGATTGCCCTTAATGACCGAGAGGGGGACTAACGACCAGGGAAGGAGGGAAAAAGGCAAAAAAGGGGGGCCCTTATCATTTGACTTCAGCGAGCGAGTGGGTCGCAATCCAGGGGAGGCCTTGATTGCCCCCCTAACTTCCTCCTTTAACCATGTATCCTGCCGCCTCGCTTCCATTCGCCCCCCCCCCAGTGCCCCCTCCGTCGACTCGAACGACCCCCGCGCCACGGATTTTAAATAACTATGGAGTGAGAGAGCGATCTTGCAAGAGAAGATTCCGGCCGAAGATTAAAAACGTCGACACCAACGTGTCGCCGGAGTGTAGCTCATAAAAGCAGTACAAACATGGACTGTTAGGAAAAAACGCATGATTTTTTTATTTATCTAGGAAAAATAGATTTATTGATCGTACTTGTACAAATGCTTAACATTCTTGAAAATACTCCCCCCCCTGCATCAAAACACTTCCGGAGATGTCTGCTACGCCTGGAAGGCACTCCTCGATGGGAGTGTCTCTCTCAGGAACGTTGTAAAATGCTTTTGGATGTTTTCCACGGTCCTTTTCCTTCCAGCTCTCTTTTCAGTCGGAGGAAAAAAAGTCGCAAGGAGTCAAGTAACTGACTCTGAGGACTGTAAGGGGGCTGGGTGACCACCGGGACTGTAAGGGTGCTCCTGGCCAGGAAGTTGGTAACGATGAAGGACGTATGGTGACGCATTTGGCACAAGCTTTGCGCAGACCTTGCGCATTTCCAGACCCTCGGTCACTATCCCATGTACCCCGATTGTGGACATGTGTAGGGTGTCAGCAATTTGATAACTTCTCAATCAACGATCAGAACGCAAAATTCAAGGACACGATTCACGTTTTCGTCCGTTCTGGCCGTCGTTGGGCGTCCAGAACGGATTTTGTCGGCGACCTCCTCCCAGCCCTCCTTGAACGCCTTGTGCCGCCTCCCGGACTATAGCCTTGAAATAGAGTCGTCCTTGAAAGCCTCTCGACGCATCTGGAATGTTTCGTTTTCTTTCTTTTCAAGCTGTACGCTAAACTTGATGGCGTATCGCTGATCAAGCGAAGACTCCATCGCGCCGTGTGGACAAAGTCGTAAAACAAACTTCCCGCGGAGGCGCGTCTTTCCACTCGGACTGCTCGGAGAAAACTGACGAACGGCTGCATTTGGAAGGGCAGACTCCCCACCATATTTTCCGACCGGATTTACCGCGCTGCCATGGATAGTCGCGTCACAATAAAACCATGAGCGTTACTTTCATAATGGTTTGTGTGTGTTGCCTTCCCTCAAGTGTGAATTAAGACTGTTATGCATAAAATTGACGCAAAACATTCGCGAAAGGAATAGTTGAGCTCAAATTTTTAACATTTTTTGAGAGATTTTAATCAGCTTAGATTGAAGGTCAGATATTAGTTTTCATATTTCAAAGTCGTAAAGGATTCAACAATGAAGTAATTATAATATAAGTGTAAAAATCCAGTTTATTTTACTTTATTAAACTTTATATGTCAATTGTAATTGAGTGACAGAAGGTAAATTTAATTTTAAAAATATAATGGGAAAAAAGCTGTGGTAGTGTGTTGCAATACTTAACAGCTCCTGCGAAGGTGTCGGCTGGAGGGTTAGAACTTGTTCGGGAACTTTGGTTATCACGATGCTTTCTCTGAAGTAGATTGCATTTGGTGCAATTGATGCTGGGATATGAGCATGGGAGGATTAGTGCCATCTGTCATTTTAAATCGAACTAAGTCCCGGCATGAAACCTATATACATAGAGTAACATTTTCGGAAGAAGCGTGCTTAGTAGGGACGAATACCGCAGTGATTTGTAGACTGGCTGGCTCCAAAAAGCATCAAATAATCCATAACTCTGATTTTAAATTTATTTCGGATGTGAACACACTAAATCCATGATTGAAATTTGGCGAGTGCTGCTTCGCAATCGGCCACAGTCCATATTCCACCGGGTGTCGACAGAGAAGACCCATTGATTAGCCCCGCTTGAGATACTGTAAAAATATATACGCGTACTTCGATGCAATATATTTCCACTCCAGAGTTCGACTGAAAATAAAACATTTAAAAAGTAGTATTGTACGATTACTCGTAATATAAGGTAATAGGTATATGGAATGAACGTTGGAATCAAGCTCCGAATGATAAAAACCGGCTCCTTTAAACACAAACCGAAAGTTTTTATCTTATTTTGGATTATTTTGTCGTTAAACGTGTTTTTGAGGTTATTTTTTAAATGTTTTTTTTGCAAAACTCCATTTTTTTTATTTTGGCATTCCAGCAACGAGGATTGATAATTGTTACCATTTTACCGATGCATTTGCGTACCTTTAGGAAGTTAACAATTTGTGAATAGTACTACAATGCAAACTCCCAATATTGCAATATATTTATTCCAATTTGTTAACATTATCGTAGATTAAACGATACAGTTTTTGCAATGAAGGACTAAAACGACTTTAGAGAGCAATTACGCTCGTATATAGGAGTTCCGAACTAATACCCTCACCATACACAGCTCCTCTTGTGACTAGCACCGGTACTTTTCCAGCGCAATCTATCAATCGGATCAGGATCATGGCATTTCTCCCCTGCCTCACGATTGAATCGACAAATCACTGCAACTTCCCATAAAAAATATCGTTAGCAGTCACGTACAATAAAGATGAGGGTTTTTGCACGTCGAGTCAGTTTCTTTTATCCAAGGTCCATTTCCAATCATGTACGCATTAATGAGAAAAAAGGTCAAAGAGAGAGAATTAAATGTCACCCACCCACACCTGACCTTAACCTTCGTGGTAACCACACTCCCCCAGAATCCTTCACCGACGTTTCCGAAACTGACTTTTCGTAAAAATTCCAGAATCCCTCATCCTCCTTTCCTTACTCGCCAATCCCAACAAATACCAAAATGTTTTTCCCAATGCCTCTTTTCCACCCACTACTCTTCCTAGATGCATGCATGAGGCCATTTACAACAATTAATACGTTGATAATGGCTCACCGCATCGAAACGGCGAACGGTTGCGTTTTAACCAATGCGTCATTAATGATCTTCTTCCCCTCTCTTATTATTTACTCTTACTTTCGCGGATGGTCCTCTTTCAGACTTTCAATATTCACTTCCCCGAGATTCTCTTTTCAAACTCATTCATCCACGACATGTTGTTCCATCTCTTTCAAACGATTTTCTTCCTTCTCAATTCATCTCTTCGGTGATTCAAATTCCCATCTATTCACTTGATACCAGTATTCTAGCGGGCCACGCCAAAATTCATCGTTTAAAAGGGAGAGCCCATTCTGGAATGGTGCGAAATGCTGATCCTAGAGAAACGCTGGGACTGAAAGAGGAGGATGAGTGGAGGAGAAGTCCAATCTGGGCCGGCCGCCAAATCCGAGGTCCTAATTGAGGAGGGCACTTATTCAGAGTTTGTTGCATAAGACTGCACTTTGGCGAGTTGCAGTGCAAAAGAGTCGACCGAGAAGACCAAGGGTTAGCCAACACACGCTGTGTATGAGCACTAATTTTCAACTACGGTAAATATATATCTACGTTCATATTTGCTGTTTAATTAAACTTAGTGAGTTTTGCTGTTTAATTAAACTTTTACTAAACTTATTACATCAGTTTATAAACTATATCCATAGATGATCTTCCACTTGCTCTCTCACAGAGTGGGTCGGCAGTGAATCAGAATGGAAATCCCTGCGATGTCATATTGTGTCGAACAATGCCCCAAATGGGTCCCCGACCTCCGCGTCTCCCCCCCTCCCAGACGTACTACACTCCCCCTCCCCCCGAAGCCACGGTTGATATCAGCGGGGGGAAGGAGGGGGAGATGGATACCAAAGGACATCGCATCCAGGCACCCTTAGGGTTCCTAGTCTCTCCACAGGTGATTAGCAGGAGCTAGTCCCATTGGAAGGCGTCGGGTAAAAATACCATTATCGCATCGGGTTCTCTCCAGGATTATTAAGTCGTAAGAGGTTCGTGGGTGCAACAACATAATCCATGCATATTGATTAGTATGCTTCTCTCTGCTCCAGCTAATTTCGCTCATTCATTTCCTTTTTTATAATTTTACTGCAGCTTCCTTCCATCCACACTATATTAGGTGACCTTCTCGAGGTATCACTTTGGTTACTACGTAAAATGAATTATTACTCTTAATTTGACAATAAATCTTGCCTCTTTTTATTTGTATTACTTATGAATGCCCTCAGTATCGATATTAAAATCAAAATGACCTTGATGAAATCCCTATCAACGATTAATGCGTCGTGTTCTATACAATTTACAAAGAAATAAATAAGGAAATAATAAGGAGAAAGGACAAAAGGAAAATGGTAAGGAGAAGGCACGGGTGGCTCCGTACCAAAAGTACTTATAGGAAGAAGGAATGATATAATGGTAAGATTAGCTTAAATTAATGCTCTTAATTAGAAGTGATTAACACAAAAAATGAAATCTGATAAACGCCAATGCTAACAGCACATCGGAAAGACGTTAATATGGAAAAGAAGAATGCTAATCTCAAAGGGAGCCAGGAAAATACTTTGAACCGTAGGTTAATATGGAATCGAGGAAACATAAAATTAAAGATCCCTCTGGGGTCACGGGGCAAATGATAGAGAATCGAAGCATTCTCCTTTCGCAAATTAGCCATATTGAAATTGAGAAGAACTTGCACGTGGATTGGCACACTTTTATAAAAATGGATTTTTCCGGAGCGTGAGAAGGAGGAAGGGCGGAGGAGAGGAAAGGGGGTGAATGGAAGGGATGGGGAGGAACTGGGTGCAGGGGTGCGGGGGGGGGATGGTGGTCGAAGGATTGGAAGTCAGAGTCGAGGTGTGGCGCCCGCGGACTTCGAAGGAAGAATGACAAAGATAGGAATTGGAGGAATTGAAGGTCCTATAAATGGATTTGGGCAGCGCTCTGGGCAGGGAACATCATGAAAATGAAACATTTCGTTAAAATCAGAAAAGTTAGAAAGTGCCGTCGTTATTAATTTCTGATTTTTATTCTTGTAAAATGTTCCAAGTGCTAGACACTCTTGATCAAAGGGTTTCTGAGGTGCATTATCAACTCTTGGAGCCATTAGGCACGTAGTCGGAGGCAACCACGTGTTACAAGAAAAAGGCCGGATGACCAAAATAATTGGATGTAATCCAAGAAACTGGACTGGGATTTGGATAATTGGGATGTATTTCATGAGGTGACACACCGAATGTAATCCATGAATAAATAATGCTCAAAATGAAGTGATTTTTTTGCAAATGGTGGGGAATTAGTAATAGGATTTGCTTTGACTAAGTGAAAGCCGAGGGACTTGCAAGCACGCGCCTAGCAGGTGCGTTAGTTAGCCAATGATGGGATCCCGCGACTCAATGATGAGAGCCTCCAGACCACCTGCATCGCCCTGTGGAGATTCTGATAATTTTATCAGCACTCCTCCAGACAGTTTGTAAAATGTATCATAATAACTAGTTTCCGTTTAAAAGGATTGATTCTGGGCACAGATTATTTAAAATAAATCTGTTAGGGAAAAGACGTTTTTGGAACAATTTTTGCTTTTAATATTTACTTTACACGGACTTTAGCATGATGATATAATGTTTCGCATTTCTTATGTTCTCTCTAAAAATATGCTGATCAACGCACAGAGAAGAATTTTCTATTATTAAAAACTCAAATGAGTTTTTGCAGAATAATTACCAGGAAATCGCTGTAGATTGCTACCCTGAAAAAAAATATAGCGGTTAGGATTAGCTCCAAAATACTTTCCCCTGAGAGTAAAGGCAACGGCAATATGTTTGTTATATTTCATGTCAATGACAAAATGATGAATCAAAAGGACACTGATAGCAAATCGATTCGGAGAGAATGAAAGTGGCATAACTGGAAAACGGTTTATTTCACATTTTTCTTAAAAATCATAACATTTTAAATGAAAAGGCAACACGCGCAAAAGTCCATCGACATCAAAAACAATATTCAGTTTTCATGCAAAAAGTATGCATTTATTAAATTATAATCGCACGCCGCTCAAAACTTTCCAAAATCACCAAAACAGATCTCACCTGATCAGACCTCAGATTCGACGTGCCTACGGGGCTGCGCAAGAGCCAATAGCTTGGACCCCAAGTTCTCAAATCACTGATTCTCGCAAATATTTCCGTGCACGTAGCCAAAACAACGGTGATCTCTAAGTTAAGGGAATGGACCCTCACCAAGATATATCTCAATCTTTCTTCAGGGTACGGGGCCCGACGAGCCCTAAGGGCGCCACCAAAGCCTATTCCCTTTGGACAATGGTACAAATATCCTTCACGTCAAATGACAATGACTCCCCCACCTCCCGTACTGCTCACTTCCCGGAAATCAAGCCACGTGACCAGTTTCTTTGTAAGTGATGAAAACATTATCAACTCTTCTTCGAAATATTGCTAAGAGAATTAATATTTTTTATCCAATCTATTGAACACTGAGACAGAAGCTTCAATAGGTGGCTAATTGGGTTATATAATTCTCAGTAAACAATAAAGCTGTAGTCAATGAAATGGAACTAAGGAAATGCATTGAGGTAAGGAAAACCATTTAAAACGATGAGTCGCTTAATTAAGCCATAAGTGGCAAGGGTCCACAATCGAAGATGCATTCCTGGCGAGCGAGTTGGAGAAACAAACGGGCGATGGCACAAGCTATGAACTAAACTAAAAGCGATGGCACGAGTGAGAACTAAGAAGCATCGGAGCAGCGGTAAAGAAGAATACGGCTCCCTCTTGGGAAAGGGCAGGGCGTATGTATGTTTGAGTGCGGGTTGTGCAAAATATTATCGAGGTATAAATGGCCCGATCCGACGATTCTCACTAAAAATATTATGCCTCGAAGTAAAAGAGCAAATGCAGAGCAGAAAAAATCCCTCTGAGCAAGCTTTTCCATTTGGCGAGCCGAAAACGCTTTGGAAAGGGGTTTTTTTTCAAGACTGTCTCGATCAATTTTTTCTTGCACCACAGGGATCGGGAAAATTAATTCGAAATTAATCTTCCATTATCGTTTTCAAAGTTTAAAATTCACTCCCCGTAGGTTTTTTATCGGGTCTAGATGCCTACTGCATTGTGCCATTGCCTTATCTCTTCCAATAAAATTTCAAATTGGGCGCCCCATTTTATGTGCGATCTCTGATTAGTGTCAAGGAAGACCAAACAATTATGTTCCCAAATTCTGCAAATCCATCGTGATCTCAAGATCGAGTACATGACGACAGACAGGCCCAATATCATTCGGATTGAATCCAATCTTGACGACAGGCACGTCCATTTGAATTGAATATTTTAGCCATTAAAATATTATTCCAAATGGAGGTGTGATGACATTTAATGAAGAAATGAAGAAAGAATATTTATTTGTATTGCCCAGTTGTATAAACCTTTAATTAAAACAGTGAGGATTTCAATGTTGGAAGCTGAAAAAGACGAATGCTATTGGAGACGATTCTCCCAACACGTGAGTGTATTTCTCGAGATGATGGAAGCAGAAAGTCTGCTGCAGTCGTTCTAATTTTTTGGCGGCCAACGGTGATGAAGTTTTGGCCACACGGGGGTGAAAAAATGTGGTGAAATAAACTACGTTCGTTGAAGGGAGCTTTAGATTGATTTCTTGATTTCAAAAGAGGTGTAAGGACGCCATCTCAAGAACGTCTTTCCAGAGATCCAAATTCCTTATATTCGGATATCAGAGAAGTCGGGAAATAAGGGAGTGGGGGCCAACCATGTTCTCAGCTGTTTTGTGGAGAGATCGTAAAAGCAATGTTCTCACGTCACTTTCACGTCCCCCCCCGCACGCCCCCAAGAGGATCGCTTCAATCTGAAGCTGTAATGTTCGACTCTCTCCATGATCCATACCAATCAATCATTTAGAATAAACGTAGCAAAGTGTCTACATCTACATGTGCAAAATACCTCGTCGGCCGACGCAGGGGCGTGGGTATTAGGTCACCAGATATGCATGTAAAATACTAATCTTATTACCTCTACACAAATATAGTTTGACCATGCATTCTACAAAACTTAATCACACGAAAGAAAGTACTTACATGCAACAATATTCACCACTAGGATACGTATATTCAAATCATCCTGTAGAACTGTGGATTCCAGTTTCCTTCCTCAATGGTGTATTTTGTGTGGCACTATCACTCGAACGGCCACGCCACCCCCTCCCTCCCCCCTGGGGTCAGGCGCCTCGCTGAGAATCAGGCGCTGTGGTGACTACTTTTTGTCTTTTTGGTACTTAAAGTATTCTGGCATGGTCACTGAAAACATTACAAAAAATATTGTTTGCGTGAGGATAATAAGTGTCATAAAATAAAAAGGAATATAAAGTGATTATTCCCAAAAAAATGCTCTACATTAATGCATAGCAAAAGAGCCCTAGGTTGAAATTGCATGCACAACTTTTCAAATGAAAAGATTATGTGCTGCAGTTCTCATTAAAAAATGAAAATATTTCTTTTCTTTTAGTAAAATTATCAAAACTCGATAAAAAGCCTCCGTCAACGAAATTAATTGATTTTGATCGAATTCTTTAATCTGATCTTAAAGGGGCTATATAATATATATATATATATATATATATATTAATACATAAAAAAGTATATATATCACACATATGTACATGTTTATATATACATGCATGTATTTCTATTGAGTAACTAAAACCAATTTTTTGATATTTTAAACTTTTTCATGGATATAATGCTGATAATTTATAGTAAAAGAGAGGTCCAGGGGCACAGCTCAAAATCCTACCCTCCGCTGTGAGAAACCAACACTTTGCAGAGAGAAAATGGATAATGCATATGAAATCCAGAACGGATTGCCGCACCGTTGCAGGCGGTAACTTCCTCGGGGGGAGGAGGGGGAAGAGACGGCCACGGCGAGTTGAAAGGGTTCGAGGGCATCCCCACACTGCATGCATCTCTTTCGAATATTCGGCAGTCACTCTACGTGCCATCGATCATGATCGGAGTGTTCGCGATCCCTATCGCTCGTTCGGAATATCTCCGAGATGCTTTGCCCGCCGCGCCACCTTTGACCCTAGAGTAGTGGCCATCGTCCTCTTGAAGAAGATAAATAGGGGCACTCACCAAAATCCACGACTCAGCCAGCACTCACGAACCCCTCCCGTCGCCTCCATTCCGCCAATGCAAAAATAACCCCAAACAAACGAAAGGGCGTTTCTTCCCCCTCTCAATTTCGCCGTCCGCCAGATTCCATTTCCTCCATTTTTAATTTCCTCCTCCATTCTATATTCCACATTCGCCCCCAACCCCCTGTTCCTCGGCCTACGGGGAGGGAAGGCGAGGACATTCATATCGAAGCGGAAGGGCAAAGGGCAGCCTCCAAGGGCGTCGTGGATTCCGCCGCGCGCCTTTCGGAGGATATTAAAACGGAAAGGATTCCTCCCCTCGTGACCCACCTTCATTTCCCAGCATGATCCCCTCTTTCTCCCCCTCCCCCCTTTCCACCTCCCCTTTATCCCCCTCCACTTTTCTCCCTCTCCCTCTTTCA
This sequence comes from Hetaerina titia, assembly GCA_037158775.1. Taxonomy (NCBI): domain Eukaryota; kingdom Metazoa; phylum Arthropoda; class Insecta; order Odonata; family Calopterygidae; genus Hetaerina; species Hetaerina titia. The sequence continues at coordinate 17,929,382 of CM073772.1, read as the reverse complement.
CCCCCCTCCCTCTTTCCCCTTCATCTACGACTACATGACATCGGAATTTTTATGGCACGCGGTGTGACTGTCGAATCCTCATCAGAGTGTCCGACAATCTCGATGGCTACATCGATGCTGTAAATGTCGACGATGTTATCGTTAATGCCAGTATCAAGATCGACATTCATTTAGAATATGCTACTGCCACATCTATTTTTCAATATCACATTGCTGTTTTCACCCCTTACTTCAATATAGCTACAAATATTATCAATAAACGTCTAATTAATCATCTCTAAATATGAAGTCTTTGGGTGTAGTAATGTCATAACACCAAGTTAGTTATAGAAGTGGTATAAAATAGGTGAGCTTCACGAATTATAGAGGTAAACATTAACAATTCCATCAATATGAAATACACGCTATTCAGACCTTTCGTGACTCCGTAGGCGACTCACGTACGCTAGAATGGCCAAACATCGCTGCGAAGAGGGAGCAATGGTGGGCGAGCGGGCCCGTTCGAGGAATCGCGACGGTAGAGAGACTCGGCACCCGACACAGGAGATGGGCTTTCCTCGATCCCTCTCTCACTGCTCACTGCCATCGGCGGTCGAACTCCCGGGATTCGATAGCTTCGAAGGACACCATTCAGGGGTATCGCCTCAAAACTAAAGTTAAATGTCCAAATAATGGGATGGAAGGGTCCCGAAGTCTTATCTGTCTTTCAATTTCACATCAATTTGCCTTTACCGGAAAGTACACAAATGAAGGCCATTCGCTGCAAAATTTTAAAGAGCAAAGTCATCCAGCTTGCCCGGGATTCGAACCCAGAACACTCGACGTCTTCCCGAGTTCTTTAGTCAATTAAGCTACCAAGGGGTCCTCGAAATTTTGGGGCATTCACTCGTAAAGGAGCAAGATGACGAAATACTACAAAGCCACAAGTATTCGTGCACCTTGCGTCACAGACCACGAGGTTAGAGCCAACTTTTAAACGCAATAGTTTCCACCTTAGACAAATTCAAAGAAACTGCAGAAGATTCCACGAATCCCGGTTGAAGCGAATGAATTTTAATATTTAGTATTGTTGCATTGTAATGCAGATGACCAAGTTACCGTTGCGGCGTCTTCCTTAGTTCGTTTGGGAGTGCCGGTAACCATGGAAGGCTCGCAGCTTACTTATAACAGCATTGAGGAGATAAAGGAAAAAATCTTGATTCTTTCCGAATATGAAAAGCAAAAGGACCACAGTGCATTTTTAATATTTCAGTCAGCAACGGAAATTCCCTTTATTTGCCGGAAAAGAAACGGGAAGCGTGTCGCGGTGAGCGTCTTCATTCTCAAAGACACTTTTTTCAGTTTTCCTCTCCACTCGCAAATAACGAGTGCCCACCCCTGCTCGTCAGCCATTCCCTCCCCATAATCCCCCGCGGCCTCGACCCCACCGTAATCACTTCCTTCCTCGAGGATTAAGCCTGCCCCCGGTGGGATGCCTTAAGCACACTCCTTGCCTTTCTTTGCTGGATCTTTTAATAATCATAAGTGCCCGACCCCCTTCCGGGACCGATTTTCTTAAGCGGCTTCCATTCCACCGCTCCTCCCACAGCGCCCAACTACTCCCCCGGGTTAATGTCTCTACGGCGGAGTCGTTTCGGGGTTCTAACACTCTCTCCCCTGGAAGAAGTCTCCGAATGCCCTTTGCCGACAGGCATAAGAGCTGGGTTCAGAAAATAACAGGATTTTTTTAATTTCGCGGGTTTTGAGAGTCCGATTATCAAAAATTTCTTTTTATTATGTTGGTGTACATGCCCTTAAAGTATGATAAAATTTTCCGCTGTATTCATTGTTTACTTTGTCCAATGGCAGCCGCTCTAAGGTTAGACGTGTTTCTATGAGCTCGGCGATTTTCGTTTGTTAAAAAATGGATCAAAGAATTTGTATCAAATTTTGCGTAAAAATAAAATAAAGAGTAACAAATTGTGTGAAATGTTAACAACTACCTATGGCGAGACTGCTATGAGTAAAACAAGAGTTTACGAGTGGTCTAAGCGTTTCCAAGAAGGCAGTGAAGACCTTGAAGATGACGAACGCCCCAGCACATCAACAATCGATGAAAACGTGGAAAAAGTGGAAGAAATGGTTATGAACAATCGCCGAGTCACAATCAGAGAAGTCGCTGATGATGTTGGCATATCGATTGGATCATGACATGAAATATTTTTGAATATTTTGGGTATGACACGCGTGATGGCAAAATTTGTTCCAAAATTGTTGAATTTTGAACAAAAACAGCGGCGAATGGAAGTCTCCCGGGGGTCACAAAATGAAGTCAACGACGATGCAGAAAAACTGAAACGTATTATAACAGGTGATGAAACATGGGTTTACGGATATGACGTCGAAACTAAGGCTTGATACAAATTCTTTGTTCCATTTTTTTAACAAACGAAAATCGCCGAGCTCATAAATACGGTATACGTATAACCTTAGCGGCTGACACAGGCAAAGTAAACAATGAATACGGCTGAACATTTTGTCATACTTTAAGGGCATGTATACCAAGGTGATAAAAAAATGACGATCGGGCTCTCCAAACTCGCGATATTTAAAAATTCCCGCGATGTTTAAAAACACAGGTCGTACGTGCGTCGCGTCGAGGTGATCCCAACCCACCAAGCAGGCAAATGCTAAAACGTGGAGACAGTGTCGCCAAAATAGAAAAGCATAGAGAGTTATTGAAGAATGAAAGTTGCGTACGTTAAAGCACAGCGGCGGAACATGAACATCAGAAGACCGGTAGTAATAAGCGGTATTACGCAGCCCATATACTACTTACCGAAGCCCATATGCACAACTTACGCTGGCATATTTGCTTAAGCGGCATTACGAAGCTCATTTCCATTTTATTATACTCTGCCCATATACCACTTCTGGGCAGGAAAAATGGATGAAAGGCGTATTGAGCGGTAGTGGAATGTTGAAGAAGGTAATAGAGGGGAGAATGTTGGGCAAGCGAGGAAAGGGCAGGAACAGGATAGGGATGTTGGACGGGATGAAGGGAGGAAATAAGTACACAAGAGATGAAGAGGGACCTGATGTAGATTAGGTTGCTGGATTGGGTTTTGTTTGAAGTTACAAAATGTTTATTTGATAGTTGTGTCCATCCAAAAACCTACCTTAACCGGTAGATTACCTAATAATAATAATATACCCCTTCTGTCACAATTCGCTCCAAACCATCCATGTGGTGCAAGAGAGAGGGTGAATCCACACCAGGCGTGGTGCATTAAAGTTAAAGATTGCTCAAATATAAGAAACCAATGGAACATTATTCAGCTATAATGCAATAAATGGAAATACTGGAATTGAAAGAAACAGCGGAAGATGCCGCGACAGTAACTGTTAATGGAGTCATTCATCCACCAATACACATTACAATACAACAATTATAAAGTGTATAAATCATTCAACTTGCTCCGGTCAATTATCATGGAATTCATACAAAACGATTTTCTTCGCGAGGAGACCAGTTAGTAAATCTCCTTCCTATGTAATTAATAATATCTGGATTTTTTTGGATTTCAAATCAAATGTATAGACGATCATTATTCTCTCCAGAATCCTAAATTATTACGAGCTAAAAGTCGGGAAAATCCTTGGTGAATCTTTGGTGAAAAACCTTTGGTGAAACCCTAGCGATTAGTTATTAATAAATCTTGGACACTGATATGCCTTATCAGCTAACAACGAATATTATGGGAAGAATCAATCCCAGTCATACTCTTACAAATGGGCGGAGGATATGGCGAGGGAAATAAGAGAAGAAAAATATTTAAATAAATAAGTTAAACTAAATAAAATTATGCAGGTGGGGGTTAGATCAGAAAAAAGATTAAATCAAAATATGATAACAAAAAGCGCTCTGGCTGAGGTGTACCAAATAGCCTTGATCCTTGCTAGTCTCAAGCACTCACACCCACCCAGGGCTTTCGAGAGGTTTCCCTTGTCGCCAGGGGCCCGCCAATCACTCTCTTGCTTGGGTATGCGTAAACGCCCTTGCAAAACTCACTCACTGGGATACCGTGGAATCTATCCCGACATTAGTCCTCCAATTCATACTTTTGAAATAGTAGGGCATGTGCCCAGAAGCTGACACAGTGTTTCGACTGCCAAGCAGTCCTCTTCCATGTCGTGGATGTGAGGAAGATAAGCCCGTAATTAATGCAAACCAATTTTAAAATAATTAAGGCATCGGTTCCTTCCTATGACCGCTTTTAATTTCACAAGGCATGTTAGCTATTTCCTGCATTTTTGTAATGTAGCCTGCTAGGTACTTTTTTTAATATTATCTACAGATGCATTCAGATTGGACCAGTAGAATTCTCTCCCTTTCGTTTTCCAGTTCGTCTCGGTTTAGTGCCGGTCATAGTGATCGTGTTTCATTTCCCTTCCCTCCTTTTTCGCATGCACGCGTGCATTTGTAGTGGGGGTAAAATTGTCACTTGCCTGGAACTAAGTTTTCGGATAGAATGTATTTAGATTTAAACGTCTCCTCGGGGATTTTCAGGATGTGTACTTTGCTACCGTCCTAACCCCTTCAACACTTCTTCTCCCTTATCCCTCAATCATCCCACTGGTGCTTGCACCCTTTGCCATACCTCTTTTTGATTGAGAGCGGGGTGTTTATGTAGTTAAATATGTCCAAGGAACTGACTAAGTTTGTGCTCTGGAGGGTTTTCGGAGAGTAGTAGATGAAAACGCTATGAAAGTGGGAGTTCAATAAGTCGATCTTTTCTTTTGAAATGCTTGTTACTCTTACTCCTCTGTTGCTTTTCAATGAGTTAACTATTGACTTAATTCCCAGACCCTCTGTGAAATGAGACCGATGTGCCCACCCATGCAACTGCTGAATTAATGTTCTCCTATCGTCCACCGTAGTTTCTTTCTTCTGAGGTCTTTCGAAGGGTTTAATATGTATGCACATGGATTGATACTTGTGATGAGTACATACGAGATCTGTCTAATAAATAGGCGAACTGGTGCAATCTGGAGGCCTCGACCCTAACTATAGCCCCGCCCACTAGCGGCTCTAGTTACCTGAGACCCAATGAGCCGTCCGTACTAGGCGGATCGTCGAGCTGTGTGTGTGGTACCGTTTATGTTAGATTCTGTTGTCCTTGGTTTTACTCTTCGTCGATAACAGAAATTGACGAACTCTACGAACAACGGATCAACATCATGTTTTTGATGAAGTGCGGTAAAAATTATCAAGAAATTACTGAAATTTTGACAGCTGTTTACGGTAGGTACTCGTATACCTGATAACCGAGGCGAGGGCGTATAGCGGGGGTTGTTTGGGTAGCAGCAATGCATGCAGAAATATTAGTTCATGCGTACACTTGAATAATTGTTTCCAACTTTACAACTCTTCTGCACATGTATGCCTATGCACGTCATGCAATATTTGTAGCATTTGAACTATTCATGAAATTCTAGCATTGAAGTTAATTTATTTTTTTCCGACTCTTGGGTTCGATTCTGTTACGATCACGTGCCGTGCGAAACAAGAATGCGGCACTTGAATATGTGGGTGTCGGCGGCTATCCCCCTTATTTTAACCCGATTGTCGAATCTGCCAATGGAATTTGGTGCCATAACGGGTATTCTTATTGCATTCACCAGAGACAACAGTGAGATTATTTTTCTTTTTAACGTTGCAAATCCCCTGACGTATCCCCCGTCGATGTACCCCTTTGTTTTTATGATGAACTATATTTTAAGTTACGTGCTTTTTTTTTAATAAATTTACTAGGCAACGATTTGTTGACCCCTGAGGGCTTGACACTGAGCAATATTTACAAATATCCTCAGTATTTCGCAGTTGGTCCCTTAATTTAATAAATGATTGCCGTAACTCACGTTTTAAGACTTCTTATTTAAAAATTAAATTGGACTTCGTATTTCTGAATGCACTTGGAATAATTTAATGTTTACTCTCTCGGCCTCACTAATTCTTCTTAGCGATTTTTATACGAGTGTTGACGTTCATTGAGGGAACATTTTTATTTCCTTTATCAATAATGTAATGGTTCCAGCTAACCAATTGATAGATGACCCTAGGTGTAAAGAGTTCGACGTAAAAGAATGGGTTTACTTAACTGTTACGGTTCTCTGAATCTTCTTGTCTGACTCATTAAATATTTAGCTAACTCATGGTCTGATTGTCTATAGAGTAAGCATATGTGAGCTATTTTAGATCGAGTAATTTGGAGAACAAAGTTTGACTAATGTCTAAAAATGTGTCCATAATTATTTCTGCTCTACTCGCTCACGAGTTTTTAATTAAAATTAACACACCGCCCACAATTCTATTTAATTTTGTTACTTCTGGTAAATCAAAAGGATTTTGCGAACATTTTACTGTCAGCGATTTTAAACGATATTTTGATCTCTGTCCCAATGATAATATATGCGCCTGCGTAGATTCAGTGGCGACATTCGGCGCCTTTTTAGTTTGAAACTTCGGTATTTAAGGGCAAAGAGAAATGTTTTCTATAACGTGCGCAAATAGCTTTCATTTTCTCTGGCGGTTCAAGATCGACTGAGGATGCCAGGGATCTTGATTCTATAATTAAAATGCATGCGCGAATAGTTTATTAGCGGTCGTATTTGTGTCAAAGTCTCTCGGCCGAGGGCCACTGAAATGCTCCATTCATTTCCATCCCGATTGAGCTTCTCCCTCCCGAGGGAAGAGAAGAGGGGGCATGAGGCGGAAGGGAGAGCTCACCACCCGGTCCCCCGGGGTCCTTGAAGCCTCCAAAGCCGTGACTCTCATGTTGCAGGGACCCCGACGAAGAAGAAGCCGATGGTCCCCCGGTGGACTCCGGCCGGGCCTACCTTCCGCCTGAATTACAGTGATTATCGCAAGCGATGCCCTTTCCGCCCCTTGAACCTTTCCTTAGGCCACCCTCACACAAACGCAGCTCATGCGCGGGCCCCAAGGCCGTGCTAGAGGCCCGAGGGAATTTCCAAGTGGGCCAGGTTTCACGGGCGTCGGCTGGCCGGTCACCGGCAGACCAGAGGCTGGGCAAGGAGGGCTGATTTATTGCGACGGAGTGGTGTATTAAACATTTTTCGTCTCTTCCAGATTGCGCTGGACGAACGTTAGTTTCCCGATCACTATGCAACGGGATGAGCGCCATCGACCGCATTCATCAATCAATGGGAAGGTCGCCCTTGATTGGCGGGGGCCGTGGCGTCCAGGGGGTCGCTGCGAGGTCGGAATCTTTCAGAGTCAGGTGGCCATGAAATCTCAAGTTCTTGGCTTTGGAGTATACCAAACACCCAAATTGTAGCTCTGCGATCAGCAACCAACAGAACCGACAGCCGATAGGGCACTCAGCGATGGAACCAAGGCGCCGACTTCACCTCCACTGTTTTTTCGAATCATCTCCTGATATTTTTAAATTGATTATTTGTTTTCGGCTTAATATATAATATAAATGATAAAAAACAAATAAATAAGGATTTAGCAGGGATTCAGTCAGTCTAATCAGTAGCGCACCCTGTCAATCAACGCCCCTTCTTTTCAAGCGTCACATTCACCCGCGTGTGCATCGTGACGCATTTCGTCTCTCCACGCAAGCCGCCGCTCCACCGCGAAAGCGTGCGACGAGCGCCAGACGACCAGGCGTACCTCGAGAGTTTGACGGAATTCACGTACGCGTTGCAAATTAGCGATGAAAACCCCACTGGTTCTGCGCAATCGACTAATATTCGCGGGCGGGAAGAGGCGAGAGAGACCACAGAGGCCCGCTGCACGTCAACGGTGCCGGTCAGCCGTCGGTCTGTCGGGACGAGTGTGACTCGCAGTCTCACGTCCTCCGCCGCTCGCGTCGCCGCGGGTGATTCGGTCCCTGGAACTCCGGGAACGACAAAAAATGAAAGTGACCGACTCTTCTCGTGAGAGCGGCCCACCGTCATTACGCGGTGGGTGCATCCGCACTCTGAATGCCTACAGAATTGTGTGATCCGTGAAATCTGTCGAGGTGGAATTGAGAATGCGGCGGTCACCCTTTAAGGGCCGCTCTGTGGGCCATCCTGCGATTCGGTGGCACGCACGCTCGATGCGAGAGCACGCTACGAGGGGTGGTTGGGTTGAGGTGGGGGGGGGGGGGAGGGGAGGACGGCGGTGGCAATTTCACGCCACTTTTCACCCGTCCGCCCTACCTTCCACCGGGAGGGGGCGGCCGTGCAATCCCCCTTCCGGAAGGCGCCATTTCGGAATAACCGGCAATTACCGCCGCTCCCCCGGCCGACGCCTCCTCTCCACGGCGCGGGCGGCCCCCCCAGTGCCTTTTGCCTTCCACCCCGTGCGTGTCACGGCCGGATGGGTGCCCCCGCACGGAAGGGCTGCCCATTACGAGGGTGCACCGAGCGAGTGCACGGCCGTCGCCTGGGAGGCAGGGTGGGAGGGGTTCTCGGGGGCAGTGGAAGGAATCCAACGGAGGAAGACGCGATCTTAGTTCGGCTCTTCCTCCGGATTGCGCTCGGCAGACAAGGCTGGCCATCTGTAATACTCGGCTGTGCAGTCGACATCAAACGCGGCTCCGGGAGAGGTCTCGGGGATTACCTTCTCTTCTGGCAAAGGAGGGATCGGCATTGTTACAAGTGTGGTAAATGAGACGCCGACCGGAAGCAGACCTCCCTATCTTTTAAAAAAATGGAATTCATAGTTTTTCCACGAAACTTGGAACAATGAAAACTCGATACATTTTTAAAGAATTCGACGAATCCGTCCTCTTTATAAAAAGCCAACCTACAGGGTGCCTTCCAAAAGTAATGCAATTATTTTTAAACAGTAATTCATCGAACAGATTTGCAACTTTGCAACAACTTCTCGATGATCAGAAACTATTAATGAAAAATCAGCACGGTTTCCAAAAAGGTAGATCCTGCGAGACACAACTTGCGTTTTTTGTTCATAATAATCTTATTCCGGGAGAGAGCAATGTTTCAGTGGACGCGGTTTTTCTAAATTTGAAGAAAACCTTCGACAAAGTACCTCATAGTAAACTACTCGCAAAGCTAGAAGGATATGGCATAGATAAACATATCCTGGGTTGGATCAAAGACTTTTTGAACGGTCGGGTACAAAAAGTAGTGATAGATGGAGTTATCTCACATGCAGTAGAAGTTACTTCAGGTGTTCCCCATGAAAGTATCATCGGGCCTCTTTTATTCCTACTTTATGTTAACGATATTGATTCCGTATTCACTAGGAAGATACGTTTGTTCGTCGACGATGCAGTGGTTTACCGTGATATCCGTGGTCCTGAGGACACAGCAACTTTGTCAGATGACCTTAATACGATACAACGCCGGTTTGACACACGGCAATCAGAATTAAACTTTAAAAAGTGCTTAGTCATAAATATTTGGCAAAAGAGCAACTCCTACCCGAACGCTAAATGCATTGGGAACACCGAAATGGAATGTGGAGACTCAATTAAATACCTAGGAGTTATCCTCACTCACGATCTCTCCTGAGTGAAACACATACGGGGAATATGTGGAAAAGCTAACAAAATATTAGGATATATTAGAAGAGTACTTGGTAAATGTGATGAAAAGGTCAAAGACAAGTTATCTGTCGTTGGTTAGGCCGCTTTTAGAATATGCTGCAAGTTTATGGAATCCTTACAAAGTTGGATTGATTGCCGAAATGAATCGCGTGCACCATATAGGAGCTAAATTTGCAAAACATTGTTATGATAAACTTAGCAGTGCATCCAAAATATTAGAGCAGCTAGGCTGGGAATCACTCACGGAGAGAATGTTAAATTACAGATTGAAGCTCTTGCATACATTAGAAGGATGTCTCTTTAGCAGTGATGTTGAAATTGTACTGCTACCCCCATTGTACTACGGTAGGAGAGATCGTGGCAATAAAATTAGAGAGATTATGTATAGAAGAGTTAAATTTAAGATGTCATTTTTTCGGCGAACGATAGGGGATCATAATAATATTGTTTGATCGCGGTTCAGTCATGTTCGTGTAAAATTATTCTAGTGTGTGTTCACTCCCTGCCTCACGCCCTGGCGGTGGTTTGCAGGATATATTATTATTATAAGGTAATCTATCGCATAAGGTAGGTTTTCGAATGTACAAAACTATCAAATAAATATTTTTTTGTGACTCCTAAAAAAACACAATCCAGCAACCTACTCTACATCAGGTCCCTCTTCATCTCTGTGTACTTCCTTCCTCCCTTCATCTCGTCCAACATCCCTATCCTATTCCTGCCCTTTCCTCGCTTACCCAACATTCTCCCCTCTATTACCTTCTTCAACATCCCACTGCCGATCAATACGCCCCTCACCAATTTTTCCTGCCTCCATAGGATTTCTCTCAACAAACCCCTTTTCAGGGCATATATAAATAAATAAATAGAAATAAAACAGTGTGGTAAAGCAGTCGACGATCGAAAGCACACCTCCCTATCTTTTCTTAAAATAGAATGTATAGATTTGCCAGTTAAGTTGAAAAAATGCAAACTTGACGCAGTTTTAAAGATTTAGACGAATCTCTCTACTTTATAAAAAGCCAATCTATTCCCGAAAGATAAATTCAGGATTGCAAACAGCATCAGAAGCACCCTGCGAACGTTTAGGACAGAGGAAAAAATGGAAAAATGGAAAAAAGTGGATTTCACAAAGTTTAATGTAAATATTTCAATGTAAGTCTATATTGGACAACCAGGAAGATCATGCTCGGCTAGGGGCCGAGAGACGCAAGCGGAATCTCAATCGGAATGGGATGTCAGCCAATCCCATTTCGCCCAGCAGACATGGGAGACGTTGGACCCTAAGCGGGACTTAGTTCCGAATATGCTTCCCCTCGAAGAAGAGGTACAAAAAATGGACCCGCTGGAGCAGTTAGAAATGAAAAGAGAGTGTATTAACGGACAATTTACCAACCGACATGGTTAACCAAAGCATCTTTGTAAAATCCTCAACCTGTTTGAAATTTGTTTGTCCATCAACAAAGTGCATTCGTAAACTTGGCGTCTCTCCTTCATAATTCGCCTATTCCATGCTACGCCTTGTCTCTTCCCTTGCCCCCTCATCGCACCAAAGCAAGCCCCTTCCCCCCTCCCCCACGCCGCCTTGTCATAACCGAGATTCAACCCTCCCTCCCTTCCCTTCCATAGCCTTTTCCTCCCCTCCAAGCGAGAACATATAAATTTTCCAGTCATGAATGAGATTTTTTACCTTATGATGTCATCTACGCATTTTTCCTAGCCGGTAGTATTATAATAAAGTTTTTTGTGCGAAAAAACGCCAAGTTTATTTATTCAGTGATCAATGCATTTTGTTCACTTCTGCCATGGATATTAAAAATACAAAAATATTGTAATGTGCATTTAACACGAATGTACCTACGCTCGTGAAGCAATGGAAAACTAATCAGCCGAGACCGTAAACACGATTGGCACTAGGCTTGTTTAAAGAGGGGGAGGTAAAAACAACGTGACGAGTAAGGGGAAGATAGGAAACACACACTAGGTCACTTGGGTGTGTTTAAGAAACAGTGACCTACGTGTACCTCAATCACACACAAAAAGACCAAATTAGTAAATAAGGAAACCAAGTTACAACCACTCGATCACTAGGGTGAATTTAAGGAATAACAGTCACTCTGAAAATGAAAAACAAATTGAAATTAACATACAAAAAAGGCCCAAGTTAACATTCGCAGTCACTAAATCACTCGGGTGTGTAATATCTTTCTAAATCGCACACACTCATTCGTTCAGGATTCACAAGGATTTGAGTATTGCCATTGACAAGGATTTTACCGTAGGACTATGCCTTTGACACGTCAATTGACGGGTCAATGGCATAGGAGAAATGCAGGAACCCCGAAAGTGTGATCACGTATGATTCGCAAAGGTTATTGTTTTTTAACACACCCGAGTGATTGGGTGAGTGAGTGAGAACTTGTGTCCATCCGTTTTATTTGTTTTTGTGTGACAGACGAGTCCCTGGAATTGGAAGAATCCTTGTAAACCCTGAACGAGTGAGAGAGTTCGATTCACAGTGGCATAAAGCACCCGAGTGATTGAGCGTTACCGTAAGCCCTTTCTGTTTCGTTTTGTAATATATGCGCGATTGGTGGGTCAATGGAATAGGAGAAGTCCTTGTAAATCCTGAGTGCGTGTGTGAATACGATTCACGAGAGTGACTGTTATTCCTTAACACACTCTAGTGATCGAGTGGTTGTAAGTTGTTTCCTTATTCATTAATTTTGCATTGTTTTTTCGCGATTGAGGTGCACGTGGGTCACTTTTTCTCAAACACACCCAAGTGGAGTGGAGTGTGTGTTTCCTGTCTTTCCCTTCACTTGTCACTTTGTTTTTACCTCCCGTCCCCTTTAAACAAACCTAGTGCCAAGTTCACGCTCTCGGCTATTTCGTTTTCCAAAAACATTGCAGTTCCTTGGTGGTCAAAATTAGCTTCCTAGCTGTCCCTTTCCAAAATGATAAAGGTGTGTCCAACACGACTCACACCATAGAGAGGAACCATCCGAGGTCAGAGGAAGTGATATTTCCCTTAGGGGCGGATGGGGGACCCACGGAGGATGGATGGGTCGGATGAGTATTCGAATTGGGGCCAGCTGGTGAGGAGGGGCGCGAAAGGGAGTGGTGGGGGGGCCTTCCGGTGATGACACCCACCCTAGGCGGGAAACAAGGAACCCTTCCTTCCGCACCGTTGGCTTTTACTATTTTCAGTATCTTCGATGACTTGCTCCGCGTTCAACGAAATAGCCTCCCGACTCGAAACAAGAGTGCGAATTAGGCACCAGCCGAAAGGGGCGGATGGCGGAAGAATCACACCGCATTCGAAGAGTAGCATTGCCTCCGATATCAGTCTTATACTTTATTATTTCTAAGCACGTTGATTGTTTACGTGTATATGAGGAGAGAGATGACCAGAAGAGAAAAGAATCTTCCGGTTATTCGGCCTCGGATGCAGAGTATCGCAGGGCGTGAGCACACCAGATGCTAAGAACCTCTCGAGCTATGAAGTCGTTCATCGCAAAGAGGCAACCATGACTCTTAAAAGTAATCGCAAAGAAGGAAAGCGGTGTGAAGCAGGTTTTGCGTGGACTGCGACACTCGTAGGCATGGATCAAATGAAGAGAAAGATCAGGAGAAGGATTGGAATCTTCAAGGCATGTTGAGGGCGGTAGGTGCTGAAGGTCAAGCAGGCGGAAGTTACGAAGGAGACAGGGAAATTGGAATGGAAGTCCCGCTGGAATGAAAGAGGGCATGGCGCGACGCAGGCCCATCACGTAGAGAACGGTTGTGGGCGGAACAGAAGCTATCAGGGAGTGAGAATTACAGAAAGCGAAGGCCCATCGACATTCGCACTGAAAATGAGACTAAGACCCTTGCCGCACTCTGAGTAATAAGAGCCTTATTCTACTGCTATTGAACAAACCGCTATATTCTCGTCAGGATTCGCAAAGGGCTTCTTGAATCATCGCGACCAAGTTCGGCCATTCTTACACATTCGTTCAGTACGTCGTCCATCGAATGGGACGCTCAACAGCGGATCCCTAGGTGTCCTTCGTTAAGAGTACGCTAATTCCGAGTATGCTAATGGGTTTCTCTCCACCTTTCCACATTTCCTAATGACCTCTTTTGTCAGTCGCCACCCCCCATGCCTACTGGCGCTACTGATACTTTTGCCCCTCGACCCGTGACTCGATGGCACTTCCCTACGTGTGTTAGCATCCTCGTTTTAAATCGCCAATATGCTGGAAACCATTCATTTGCCACCGGTATCCCTGTATTTTTAAACAAAATGTCCGACAAAAAGGAAGATAGTTGTTCTTGCGCCGATGTTTAAAAGTTTTGAATCTTTCCTCAAAAAACGTTCCGTCGCATTTTTATGATTAGTTATATCACTCCAGGGCAGACCAAACCAAACAAGGAAAAATGCAGTCAGACGAGGCGTCCTGGGAAAGGGCGAAGCCCTCGTCGCCCGGGGTAGAGTCGCGATTAGAGCGACGATAGTCACGACCAGAAAGAACTCTGGTAAGTGATGTCCGGTATCCACCCGGATACACTTCGCCCGTGGTTGAAGAGTTTTGTTTTGCAGAATAACTGTTCTATCATAGTTAACTTCTCACTATTCATAATGTTCCATTGCTAATTAAAATATTTCTCCTATTGTCTGTGATAAAACTTAATTATGCCAAAATAATCATTATTATTCATATAAAATTGAAAACGTGATCTATTGGATCACCATAGGTGCGACCGTCGTTTTCGCCTTCATCTGCCTCTTGCTCTCGCACGTACCGAATACGAGAATAGAATTTGTATTCAATCATCAAAGTTCAGTTAAGTGTAGATGTTTTGAATATTCGATAAACATCCTTTGGTTTAACCTCCGAGATAGGGTATCGAAGACACACTCGGTGGCCTAGTTCGCAGGTGGGTCTACATACATTTGGGATACATTTTGGGGGTTGATCCTCCTGACTACTCAAGGATGGGGTTGTTGCATACCGAAAGGGGGAGTGGGTGTGAGGGGAAGTGGCCCTCCCCTCCCCAACCACCACTTGGACATGCAAACAACTGCACGACTGCACTTCGAACAGACCTCGTGTGTACACATATATACATGTTTATACACGACACATATTTATTCACATGGAAATAGATAAAGGAAAAAGGGTGGGAAGATATATAAAGGACGAACACAAGAGAGGTGGGGAAAGTGGAATCGAGTGGATCACAAGTGTAAAAATATTTACACTGAAACGTAAAAACGTAATTTATACTGAAATCTGCTGGGGGTTAATGCAACCATGTGCCCCGATTCTTCGGCCAGAAGATAGCGCTAAGGAGCTCTTTCACCCATCAAACAATAAAGAGACTATAGAAGAGAATATGACAGCAGGTAAAGCAATCATGCAACGTAATAAAGGATAGGAGCAGTGCGCATATATATATATATATATATATATATATATATATATATAACATTTGGACGGCACAATATAACACAGAATAAAACAGATAACACGTAAAAGGACACTCACTCTAACATAGAGGTGAGAACTCGCGAATCCGCATACATCCTACATTTCCTATCCTTCAAAAGTCCCACCCTTAACCGCCATCTTTAATTTCCTTCCCAGCATTCCCTAAACCTTCCGCCCCCCTTCCCTCTCCAAGTACTCTTCCCACAAAACCTCTCAGTCTGACCTGAAGAAGGCCTCGGAGTAGGCCGAAAGCTCAAATCATCTACAGTGTATCCTTTTACGTGTTATCTGTTTTATTCTGTGTTATATTATGCCGTTCAAAAGTTATATTCCTCTCGTGAGTATTTCCGCATCATCGATATATATATATATATATATATATATATATATATATATATATATTCGGCGTTCAAATCCCGGATAAGGAAGTATTTTTACATTTGTAATATGTTCAAATCCGCCTTCCCCACCTTTCCTGTGTTCGTCTTTTATGTGTTTTCATATCCTCTTTCCTTATATATATTTCTATGCGTGAAATAATATTTGTTCACCGTGTGGCGGGATTTCGTGTTTGAATGTGTATATATGTATATATTTTTATGTATGTGTGTGCTTTTGTCTGATATGTACTAAAACATAGGACAGAAATACAGTAATAAAACATAATATACGAGGTGTGTTAAAAAACTAACGGGAATTTTTTCATTTCGCGGGCTTGGAGAGTCCGATTTTTAAACTTTTTTTTTATTATGTTGGTACACATGCCCCTGAAGTATGATAAAACTATCAGCTGTTTTCATTGTGGACTTTGTCTGTGACAGCCACTAAGGTTAGACGTGTTTTATGAGCTCAGCGATTTTTGTTTGTTAAAAACTGGATGAAAGAATTCGTATCAAATTTTGCGTAAAAAATAAAATAAAGTGTAAAAAAGTGTGTTAAGTGTTAACAAAGGCCTATGGTGAGTCTTCTATGAGTAAATCAAGAGTTTACGAGTGGCATAAGCGTTTCCAAGAAGGCCTTGGTGACCTTGAAGATGACGAACGCCCTGGACGCCCCAGCACATCAACAATCGATGAAAAAGTGAAAAAAATGGTTATAAACGATCGCCGAATCACAATTAGAGAGGTGGCTGATGATGTTGGCTTATCGACTGGACCATGTCATGAGATTTTTTCCAATTTTTTGGGTATGAAACGCGTGGCAGTAAAATTCGTTCCAAAATGGCTTTTGCACCACGATAAGCACCAGCTCACACTTCATTGCTAGTTCGTGAATTTTTGGCCAAAAACAATACTGTAACGATTCCCCAGCCTCCATTTTCGCCAGATATGCCTCCATGTGACTTTCTCCTATTTCCAAAAATTAAGAGAACGTTGAAGGGCCGTCGTTTTACAGCTGTAGATTACATTAAAAGCGCATCGCTAAAAGAACTTTAGGCTATCTCAAAGATCGAGTTTGAGAAGTGTTTTGGGGATTGGAATAAGCGCTGGCACAAGTGCATAATCTCCAATGGGGACTACTTTGAAGATTACAACATCAATGTATAAGAATAAATAAATGTTATTGTCCAAAAAATTAAAATTGCCGTTAATTTTTGAACACACCTCGTATTTAACAGATTCCAGCGAGATTTAGTGGAAGTTCGTAATTATGAGAAAAACAAATCTGTTAGTTACAAATAAATCTGTGGAAAAGTGGAAATTTTGTTTTTCTCATAATAATATAAATTTTTTTGATTTTTTTAAAAGCGAGACAACTAACTTCTTCGGAGGGAAAAGTAGGAATAAATGAAGAGATTTATTTCTGCATCAGCGAGAAGCATAAGAGAAGTACGGCTTGAGAAAGGCCATGAAACAAACATTGCCAGTCCAAGGGTAAACAGCGGCGCAAGAAATAAGGCACAATTAAGAGGCCAAACGCCCCCGGGCGCACGGATGCGGCCCTGTCGGGGGCGGGAGTGGTGCTGGGTGCCGACCCTCGGATGAAATCCTCCGCCCCTTGCCTTGATAGCGGGGGCGCCCCGAGCAGATCCCGTGCGTGACGTCTCGGGCGGCCCAAGCCCGGTAGCGGCGAGCCGAGAAACCGCCGCGCCCCGCAAAACCCCTCATTACGAGCGCCACTCGGGTTTGCGGCCCGCGGGCGGAGGGCCGGCCGACGAGGGGGCGCTACCGAGAGGAGCCCGCGGTCGGTCGGCCCACCCCCGGCCGCTCGCAATTAGAGGCCCGGCACCCTGATTTAGTGGCCCCGCCGCAAACGGAGGGGATATTTAGTGTCCCTGCCTTGGGGGGTGGGCGGGGGGTAGTTATTTTTATTATATCATGCCTCGCACGGAGCAAGGGGCGGCCCCCGGGCGATGCGAGGGCCGGCGTTCGAGAGTGCCAGAGCGGAGGAGGAAATAAACTTCCATCCAAACGGATAATTAAATGGTGCGTTATGCGAGCGGAGTTCCCGGGGCGGCGGGGGGCGGGCGGAGAGGCAAATATTTGGCCGGGGGGGCGGGGGAAGGCGTGTTTGGAGAACAAAGGCGCGCGCGCGCGTGTGGCTGTGGGAGGAGGACCGCTCCCCCTCCCCTGACACCCCCTTGTGTATTTGAGTGCGCCTCCCGCCGCCAAGTACTAATTGCCCCGCTCCCTCCCTGCTGCAAAAGCGAAGGAGCCGCGGCACTGAAAGCCACCCCTCCGGCGCATGACGAGATAATGGTAGACCGGTCGGCCACGCTATGGGATTTATACATTTATAAATGGATTCCTTTTTCCCTGGCTTTCGTGGCCGGCGAAACGGCAATTGATATCTGCTTCGGCGGCGGAAGGGCGGGCGCTCCACGCGGTGCTGATGGATTTAAACACCTCCTGCTCCCCACATCCCGGGATGGAGACGTTTAAAAAAAAAGGCTTTCAATTATCGTGTTTGAGGCTCGTTGGAGTGTGCTCCAGTGTCGTAATTATCGAAGTTTCCCGTGTTGTCCGACGCAACCTGCAATCTTGTGTCACACTTCTCGCGGATAACGAGTTGATTGCTTCTCTCCGTGAATTAGGCGATCCTCTGGGGCGGCGTAGGCCATCGCATTGATTTTCGGGAGAGCCCATGTTGCTCTTGAAACCCAATTAGGCCATCAAATATTTATGCACATTTTGACAAGTAATGGTGTTTGTAATTTGGATTTTCCGTCACCGAAATCTGTTACCAATTCGCACATGTACTTGCCACAGGCAATACTCAGCGCCACTACATGTTGTTACAATGTTACAATGTACAAGTTACAATGGATGATCCTGAAAGAATAAACTTACACCTTGTATGATTTCACGAGCCCTCCGTTAATTTTATCTATGTTCGGTACCTTTTATCATAAAAAAGTATATGAATTACAGTATTTTATTAAGTATTTATTTTAGTATGGAACAGTTGAGAGTACATCTCCCTACCAATCAAGTTGTACTCTTCAGCGATGCTATATTTTGAGGACTAAAACTTTTCTTCTTTCAAGTGGCCGAATTGAAGTATTCCGAATAAACTGATTACTGAAATTATTTTAAAACAATAAATGCACTGTTGCTATGGACGGGCCTACGGAGAATCAGTCTTTTTCCAAGAAAACTCCTATTCTGCCGGAAAGGGAAAGAATTAATATATGAAATGGAGACCTGGAGAGGGCCTGGGCGGAGGGGTACAAACGCATCTCTTGAATTTTAGCTGAGATATACGTGCCTGTACGATAAATCCACCGCGAGCAACAATCAATTGGCCGATGCATTCCTCGAATCCACATCTACATAAATACCTTGCGAGCAACCAAAAGGTGTGTGGCAGGGGGTGTAGCACCAGGAGGAAAGGGTAAGGGTAAAAGGTGGTTGGGGTTTTTCAAATAGGTGGGGGGAACCTGTAACAAAAAAAATATATATTTATTCTCGCACAGACCCTAAACCTGTACGTTAATACTTATTGTGTGTCTAACTGACTCCTGGGGGATTTCGACTGCAAACATTCTGGTGTCTTATCGTTCTAGGAAAAAATAACATTTTAAACCTGTCAGTATTGCAGTCTATCTCTCTAATCCTATATTCATGATCCCTCCGACCGTAATACGTAGGGATTCGTATTATATTCTTGATGTAATCGGAAAAGGACCCATCGTTACATGTTTTTAATAAGTTTAACCTATATTGTAAACGCCGCTGTTTAAGAGAATCCCAACCTAAATTGTCTAGCAAAGTAGTTACGCTGCTGCGTTGGTCATAAGAATGTTTTGACAAATTTAGCCCCCCTCCGCTGAACTCGATCTAATTCCGAAATAAAATTTATATTTTCAGGATCCCAATAGATCCAATGACCCGAGTACATCATTTGGAGAATTCAACCGCGACATGTAGATGCAGATAAGGAAAATGTTCTGGTTAGGGGAGCATTTCACGATGAATATTTGCATAGAACACAGCCGGACTGCAATACCTAAAAACCAATTCAACAGCAAGCAAAACCACGCTGGGACATGTATGCGTTTGTCTCTATAAATAAAATGAACTATAGACAATCTTCTAATTTAAATCTGGTATAACATAATATGTATATTTGCGAGTATTAAGAAATCGTATGCATTGAAAAAAATTAATAACCCGAATTAAATATCATACTCATGCGGGAATAAAATTAACCCAAAGACGACGTCTTCGGCACTTCAGTTAGGCTGATAGAAGAGCAGTTTAACGGATGGCGGTCTTGTAAACTTTTCACAGTCGTAAAATCGTTCGATCTAGATAACTATTGATTAATTGTTGAAATTGAAATACAGCGATTCACCATGTATATTATGTTAATATACAGAAGTAATTTTACATCGACGTATCTCGTTCCATCGCCCTACATGCGTGAAATTTTGTCCAACAATCAATCTTCTTGAAAAATTTAAGCGTAAAATTTTTATGATAACGCCAACCCAAACAAGGAACATGCACCTGTTTAATGACTAGATGTCCGCCGATACGACTTGAGTAATTACCTGGGGATGGAAGCCCCTTCTTGCATACTCGCCACGTGGATTACTCATTCTCGGCCTTAACTAGTTTTCGTCGTCGCCTAAGGTTCCTCGTCCTCGGGATGAGGTCGGGGAATGAGGGAGTGGGACCGAGGAGGAACCGGAGAGCGGGGGGGGGGTAGCGGAAGGGGTTAACCTGTCATTCAACGCATCGGCAGACGACAGCGAGGAACTGAGGGAGGAGGTGTGTCGAGACCCGACGACGGCGGCGGACTTATGTGCTCTGGGGGGGATTAAAGCTGAATCTCCCCATATACGCGGTCAAATGGGTGTGCACCGGACCTAGGAATACAACGTTACGTAATAAATAGGCAACGATGCATTACATACAAAACCTGGAACAAGTCAAGAAACTCCACATCTAACTTTTTTAAATCAAACACTTGAGAAGGTTCTGTAAGTTTTGGTTTAAGAAGTGTAATGTTCGTCACAATTAGTCAACATTTGGAAAACGCGGCGAATTTTAGGAAAAGCGCGAATTGGGAATTATAGCAAGTTAAAAGGAGACGCACTAGAACTGTGAAAGTTGATGCTAAGGGAGAGCAACTGTAAGGGAGGCAGTTAGAAACACGAGGTCTGAAGGAGATGTAGCAAGTAATAAAATTCAAAGAAAGGTAGATGATATTGGAGATCACTTTTGAGATCAAAAAAGTGATTTTTTTAGGATCTCGAGCGAACATATCGTAAGTATTATGCTACGGTTCAATAAATTCAAGTTCACACAATATCACGATGAACACGGAGTTATCGGGTTTCATCGACGTATCTCCACTTTCAAGCCATGTCTGCAGAGTTCGTGGCTGGCCCCAGTGTGAAAGACCAGGAATAGAACAATGTATTAATTCGAAATATTCATTAGGCGTATTTGTTCTCTGTGAGCATTGCAGTTTTCAAAGGTGTTTCGGACGTAAAGAGCTCCGCGATATTAATATTTAACCAAATACATGCATTGGTTTTTTTATCTTTAGCGCGAGATCAGGTTTGCGACCCCACCCAGATTTTCACTTTCTTCACAAATATGTCAAATGTATTCGACAATGCTGCTAGCAGTAGTTTAAATTTACAGTTTACCCTAAACTAACAATATATAAACGAATGGTACTAAATTATCTTAGTTAGTGGGATGTAGAGCTCTTGATGTATCAAGTGCCCAGCCAATAAACCAAAAGTAATTTTTTTCTGAGATGGTAGCAATGTAAACATTCATTTTATCTAAATGTGTGCTGTTTTGCAAATAGTTAATACCTTTCCCTTAAAGATCTTACGACTTCTCAGAGGCCAGTAATGCAGTTTCCACGTAAACATAGGTGGAAATTTGAGTCATCATGATTCACGAATTGTTCACTAAAAGGGACATGGTACAAATACTCACTAAGGAAGATGTCGCTTCAGAATTTTTCAAACACCTTACTAACTTATTAATTGACTTTTGAATCCTTTATTTTATCATCACTGCATATAATCTGACGCCATTAATATTGATGAAATTCGTCTTTTAAAACTGTTTAGTAGAAACACCAGTATTAAACTGAATTCTTAGTAAAAGAAATGATTTCGTCAAACATGAACTTTTATTTTCCTTCTTCGACTAAAACAGAATGTTCAGGATGGAGAGGAGTCACTCATCAATTAAAGCGGGGAAGGGGAAGAAAGAGGCGAAATTTGACGAAAGTAAATGAAGGCGGTCTCCTAAAGAAGTGGACTCCGCCGAGTGTCGCCGCGCTCAGGGCGGCCAGGGGCGAACGAGGGCCAGGAATGGGGTCGGGAGGCGAGGAAGTAGGGGTCGGGAGGGCTGAAGGCAAGAGAGGGCGCATTTGAGAGAAAAGGGGGCCCTCTCGATGATTGATTGATTTTGAGATCAAAAACTCCCCGGGACAAAGAGGGTAGGGTTTGCCCTGGGTGGTGGAAGGAAGTCAGGAGTGAGGACCCTATAGGGGGGGGGGATTTCGTTGCTTTTAGTCATTAAGGGTGGGGATGGGGTGGAGGTCGCCTCCAGCAGGGGGGCGGAGGGAGAGGGCGCTCTGATGGTGTTAACGGCGGCTGAGTGGGGAGGGCTGAATGGTGTTCAAATCTCTGGAACAACACGCACCTGTGGTGTTGGGGTACTCGTCGTCACCCCGTGATCCGACATTAAATGGGTCGAGGGTTTACAGTGGGAGGACTATCGGGGCTGTCGTGGTTGGTCTCCATTTTGCTTGATGGATATGTGCTTCTACTGACGGGAGTGGTGCCGGCACACCTTTTGCCACGCGGTTTTAAGTCACCTGCCGGTTAAAATGCTGTTTCCGGTTTAAATTTGACTTGGGACAGGGTCATATGTACGCATGGACATATGAACTTTCGTCGACTTTCGAGCAACATTGGCAAACCAACCCCATCCGCAAATTCGTCGCCTCCCCACACACGCCCCCTTCCCCAGTCTCCGCCCCCTCTCAATCTCCCACTTACGAATTCGCCAACTCGGTGCATGACCGCTTCCCTCGGCTCTTTCCGCCGCCGTCGTATTCCCATCGCAAATCCTTCTCTTCAATTAACTTTATCCATCCACCTCTTCACCCGCGTTGTTTCCCGTTCTTATCCATACTATGGTAGGATTGACATTCTTTCCTCATTTGATTGATGTGTTGTGTAAAATCGTATCTAACAGTTTAATTTTTGATTTTTTCTTTTTTTCTTTGCTGATTTGGAAACTGATGCTAATGAGATGGGGATTTTCTTTTTTGTTGTGTTAGAAATTAGTGTTTGGAAGTTTCCTTTAAGTGTATTGTTTTTCTGACTGATTTTATTTATTATATTTTGTGGTATTGATTGGATTAGAGATGTTATGTTTTCCAAGGCAAGTTAAATTGTAATACTTTGGACTTGTGTGTCGCCTGACATTGTCTATCTGCGCATGTAAGTTTTAATAATAATAATGATGATAAAATCAAAGCCTATACCCAACTATTTTCGAGCCTAATAATTAGAATTAGCCGTGCCTTAAACAAAAATCTTTCCTGGAAAATATTGCTTTCTCCAGTAGTAGTAGTATTTTGGGGAGGCGACCGACAGCTGAGGTCATTTGCGCTGTGCTGCGGGATTGGACAGGAAAGGATGAAGGGTGGAGAGAAACTCGGCGTCGGCATTTACCTACTCTTTACGAGAAGCGCCTGTCTTCTGTATTGTTTGTACCGATAATTCTTCAGTTTCAAATTGTGATTAATTTTCTTTCAACTCCCGGATAACATCACCCGCCTCATGTAGAAATCTACATAAGTTCACTTTTTGAGGCATTTTAAGATGTTTTTGGAGTTTTCCGTGAGCGCGGTGAATAGAGCCACTTCTTTGCCAAAATATCTGTTCTCGTTTCGCACCATTATCGACTGTTTTAGTCATTATTTTTGTATTTCGTCTTCTGACTCCATAAATTTCTCGTATCCGTGCTCTCTCAAGGGAATCGTCCTTATTTTCCTCGGAGACTAAGGCCATTGCCGGGCCAATAAATTTGGCATCGCTCCGAGAGTCCCTCCCCTTGGGGCGATTGGTTTA
Source organism: Hetaerina titia (assembly GCA_037158775.1). NCBI lineage: Eukaryota > Metazoa > Arthropoda > Insecta > Odonata > Calopterygidae > Hetaerina > Hetaerina titia. The sequence goes on along the minus strand of CM073772.1, from coordinate 17,905,779 downwards.
CTCGAAGAAGGAATTATCTTCGGGGAAACAGGTTCACTCGGATGGCTGTTTTGAATCGTGCAAGTCGTCCTTTGGTTTTTGTCTCTAGCGACGACTCCGTGACCGATTTGGGCCCTTTTCTCCAAGAGACCTCGACAATTTTTCCGATCGAGTAAGCGTCCCCCGCCTAGTGAGTCGTGGGCTCGATTCCTGTCGCCTCCACGGGCCAGGAATCGGATCGTCAGTCACGGGTGCTTCTTGGCATTGGTTGGTTCTGCCTGACAAGTGAGTGAGATTTACTTTCTCTGGATTTCACTGCGCAAGATTTGGAAGTCTTCGTTCTAAAGACGACGCGTTTTGTGTCATTGATTCTTGCGCACGACGGAGTTCATTCTTTCGTTTCGACATCAAAGGACCTCTAATGGCACGTAAACTGTTAACACAAAAAACAAGCTTCGTACAACATTCCCCTTGCTTTCATTCAAGTATTTGTTTTGTTAGGAAGTTTTCGTTAATGGTGGAATAAATAAACAAAAGCCAAAGAAACGATGCCCTGCGCTGCGGAACACCCTCCCCCTCCCCCATCACTCGGTGTCAGAATCTCAGAGTGATATTATTATTCACAGCTGAAGTAGTGTGTGCCGAACACCAGTCAAGTTGGTCGCAAGTGTTGCTACCACCGCGTTGATGCTTGATGCGAGGACCGGGCCTTTCCCACGCTCCCGATCCCTCTCCCCTGGCTCGACCTCCTCCCCCACCCCCTTCTCCTTCTTCTCTCTCCCACACACCAGGCGGACGCCGAATCGGAGTTCTCTCAGAGACGCACACCTATAATTTGCAAAGAAACTCTCGATGATCGGAGCGGCGATGGATTCACACCGAGTGCCCCAAGAAAGTACTCTTCCGCTTCCCAAGGGGGCATGGTGCACAATTAGAACCCCTGCCGCCACAGTTCGGGGTCCTCTCCCTCCTAGGGTTCGGATGTGCCGCCCGTCACCTGTTTGATGTGGGGCGACTTCGAGGATTCCCCCGCCGCCCCCCACTCTTCTACGCCGCCACCCTTTCTCTCAAGAAGCGACCCTCTCAACCGACTCGTAAATCATATCCGCGAAGGGCTCCCTCGCCAGGCGAGTGGTCAGCCGCCGGAGGATCGGGGGCCGGGGAGGGCCCGGGAAGGGGCGGGCGAGAGAGGCCCAGTGGTGCAATTTGCGCCTCGTCGCCTCGGGAGGCTTCCCGACAACAAATTCCGTCCAGCTGACCCATCTCGAAGGCGACCCACCCGGCAATATCTTTTCCCCTCTGGGGTATTCTCGCCGATAACTCATGGGGGGAAAACTCTCCTATTCCGCCCCAAATAACGGAAATTCTGAGATAAATATTGCACCATCTTTTTCGTCGATTTATTCACCGGTTTTCAGCGTTCAAGGCCAATTTGCAACGGTTCTGGGGACCACTCTCTCTCTCCGCCCTAGAATTCCCTTCTCCTTGTTTCCGGGACGCCCTCGGCCGCCTTGTCGCTGACCATCCCCCCGCCCCCTGACCGTGCTCTCCCTCCCGGGCGGGGGCGGCGGGGGCCCGATTCGCGCTGAAACAATCTGAAAGAGTTTTAAAAACTTTGGTCTCGAGTGCATGGAACTAGGAGTCGTCGGAACGTACCGTGATAGTAAACATCTGATGAGAAAGATATCTCGATAAAAATCATCTCGTAGGCGCCTCTGACGAGGGAGTAAATAGTGTGTTAGTCGCGATGCGATGAGGAACAATCGGTGTCCACGCAACAGCGTCACTCCTGATGACTCGAGATACAGATGCCAGATAATCACTAATCAGGATTTTAGAAGAAGGAGTAAAACATTAATGGGACGAATGGAGTTGATATTTTATATCCATGCGAAGGAGGAAGACTCACGAGCTTCTAGTTGTAATGAAGAGCATATGGGATTATTATCATTTATTTATTTTCAACCCCATCGACCTTTCGAGCTTTTCCTGTGGGTCAGGGTAGGAATTAACTCCACATCGAGAAACCCTCCAAACGCATGGTACGAGGCTTAACACGAGGCTTCATCGTCAAAAGGCGAAGAAGTTGGTCGATGGACTCTTGAAAATACGCGTCAAAAATTGCAAAGAAATCATCGCACGAAAGTGTTCACGAGTTAACTCAATTTTTTCGCTCAGACAAAATTTTCGAGTCCCTGCAAACAGCACAAGCTATGATCAAACGATAACATTTTCTGAAGAAAGTTAGCGTTAAGAGGGTTAGAGTTTCAGATGGAAACGCTAGATGGCGCATAAAGCACTTAATGTTGTCAAGGGTCAAAGTAGAAATCGCAACCCCTGTAAGTATTGCTAAAAGTTTCGGACCCGAGAAGGGGGAAGATTTTATTAAAGCAGTCAAAGTAGCTGAGAATGCAAGCATTGAGATGTAGCTAATTCATTACAGAGTCTACAAATAAATTGACTGTTACGTCATTGTAAAGCAATAAAACAAATCAGGTGAAGTAAGAATAAGGAATCTCATCCATCAGTTTAAGAATGGGGCCGGATATTAATGTTTGAAGCTATTTTATTATGCCTAAATATGAGAAATTCAGGATTTTGGCCCACAGAACTAATGAGTAAGAATTACTTATATTCGCGATATTATACTGACTTAACGTCAAGTGTGAGCATTTCAAGCTTATTGAACAATATATTTATAAGATTCTCTTGTCTCTTATGCCTACCCAATGTCCAATGTGATTCTAAATCGAGTTAAGGAACATTTGTATATTAAATCTTATTCACAAATTAATTTAAAATGATCAGTTCTTGTTTGGTTGGCGATTTATTCTGGAACAAAGTGACGGTCGAAAACTTAGGTTTTTTCTCCCTGAAAAATGTCAACATTTCAACTGAGATTATACACTTAATCATTTAATTATAAGTTGCTTAAGAATTAAATCCATTAATACCCAATATGTGCATTACACAAGATTGGACGGGTCCATGGGTATTCGAAATTATGCTTAATCCTCGCTTTCATTTGGTTAAAAAATGTCACAGCTGTTGTATCAGGCATTAACATCACTTTTCAAAATTCTGCCCTGCTAAAAGAAAGGACATCCTCAGCTGCGATGCAACCGCCTCATAATATAAGGAAAATCCATTTATGAAGCTAATAAGGCGTTAGTAACGCAATAGGTCAGATTAATTGACTAAAAAGTGTGGTATAGACAAAAAAGCGCCTTTAATTCCTTCGTATGCCTGACTCCATAAACTCACCGCGCCTACGTGGTACGAACCGTCAAATTTACACTCAGACACTTCCTAAAAGTCAATGCAATGAATATGACTTCGATGTGTTTTCTTCTTCTGTTGGAATATACATCACGTAAGAAGATCATCCCACTACTGAAAAGCGTTAATGCGCACAAAATAGATGTTAAACTTCAATTGAGGTCTCCAACATTCATTGTAATCGATCATTTGTATTTCGCACTAAATACTGATATCAAATGGTAGATCAGATCACCAACTTAAAATCAGGGAGATTTATTGTAGAACGGATAGATTTAAAGTATCGTTATTTCCTTGAAACATTAGAGATCATAATAGATATGACAGCAAACAAGTAGGAGATAATTAGAATTGGTAGTATTTGTGTGTGTGTGTATAAATATACATACAAGTATATTGTCGATATACTTGTATATTGACCAATATCTTGCATGTTTCTTCTTGAATTTTATTTTTTTATTAGACCCATCTTTTTAATAGTTCTACAGGATGACACGTAGTTTCATTCGTGTGATTAAGGTTTGTTGGGGGCATGAACAAACTAATATTTGTGTAGAGGTAACATAATTTGGTTTTATTCTAGTTAGCGGGTGGTGACTTAACACCCCTCCCCCCTGCCATACACCCTTACGGCGGCTTGTGGGGTATTGTGTAGATGTAGACACTCTGACTAAGCTCTTCGGGTATATCATAAACTATTTGAAAGAATATACGTTCCTTTTCAAATTGAAAAAACGACTCGAAAAATAAAACCATTGCCTGCTAGCCTTCATGCCCGAGAATACCACTGACAAAATTTGAAATTCAGAGAAGGTTAAGGACTTTTGAAAAAGTCGGAGCATAAGAGTACAAACAGAAGACATTTTCCGGGTGAACAGGTTACACCGGGCGTACCTCAGGGGGGCGTTCGTTAAAGATCTTCCCTCGTTTTGAATGCTCACCAACCACCTTCCAATCAGCGCAGACTCAAATAAAAAAGTCACTGCGAATGTTTGCGTCATCTATCGAAAAATTAATGCAGCTTAAGATCATAGAGCTCTTCAGAATGGTCTGGATAACATATTGAGCTATTTAATTGCAAATCAATGAGAATGAATGCGAATATATCCAACCATTTATCATTCACGAGACACAAAACTCATTAAAAAACTAACGACGAAATTTCCCTGGCTGGCTATCGCGGTCTAGTCCGACAGTCTGATGGCTGTTAGCGTTGTTTTGGGCCGAGATTTGGAATGAGGCCAGCAGGGCTGACGAAAGAGTTTGCAAAAAGTTTTACGTGTAGCTTTTTACTATTCTAAGATTAAAATAGTTCAAGGAAGTTACGGAATTAGCACTCAGTACATGGTTCTCAATTAGAACCATGATAGGATTTGCTGGATATGTGTGGGATAAAAAATATCGGTCGCGAAGGAAGGCGACCCCGTGTCGTGCCAAGGAGACATGCTTGTAAACCTTATGAAGGTGAGACAAACAGGATTAAATAAATGGGTCAGAACACCTAAAAGCTGCGCAGATCATTAAAACAAGATTGGCATGCCTTTATAAGTGACCCTGGCAGCCAGGGATGGGAAGAAATTACCAGAGAACGAGAAATAAAACACTTTTTTATGGAAAGATTGACCAGGAAATTAAAATTACGGTAGGGTGACAGAAAAGTGATACACGAATATGTACATTTGTCACTATATATTGTGTAGTGTTCGCCAGTTTTCAGAGTATACATATCTCCACATAGACTGCAACATTGACGTGGTGACGTGCGCTTTTAGATAACCCCGAGAGCTGTTTCGGCGGGAGCAGTGATCGTTGCTCTTTGTAGGGTCACCCATAGCAGAAAGGTCGAAGCGTTGGCGTCAGACGAAAGGGACGTAGTCCACACAGTATCTGCTACTCAGTGAGGTGGCCGCAAAAGGCGTCGGACCGTTCCACAAAGATAAAATCACGTAAAAACACTAAACATCAGTTTTGAGGAAGAGAACAGGAGTTCACGTCAATTATTTCACTCAAAGAAATATGATCGGGCCAGGAGTGAGCCCTGGAAACTAAAAGGGTCGGCTCACAGACCCAAGTGTCGTACCCGGCAGGAGGGGAAAGGGAGTAACTACCCTGCGGTCATCACAACGAGAGGCCTTTGTACAGAAAAGAGGAACCCCACCGTGACACAATATGGGATTGGAATTTAAGTGCGATCAAAAGTTAAGATCTTTCATTTAATATTTAAGCAATGGTTAAGTAAGATCACAATGGACAAAGGAAAACATGGAATATTCCGGAGAATCACATAAGATATACGTTAGGCTATAGTATGATAAGGCACATATTGAAGAAAAGTATTATCAAAACACAATGTCCCGCAAGCAGATGCAGATTCGAATGAAATTATAGTTCTCATCAAAGTCTAATGCTGAGTTTAAGAGAATGAGGACGAGAAGAACTTTAAGACAAAATAACGTAGAAGAGAAATTAGAATAAATGTAGATTTTACCAAAGTTTATTGCAACATGACCTGACTCATCACCCGTGAACACATCTTAAGGTAATCGTAACTATGCCACATGCGTGATACAACCAATGGTACCGAAATTAAGTTTTGCTAAATCTACAAATATTTTCTAATTCCTCAAGATACGAATTCACAACTGAGTTGAGTCTGATGTCATTGACTGAACCGTCGAAGAGATAACCAGGGCGAAAAGAAAGGACTATCAGGGGACAATTGATAACATCCTGTGTGAAGATGAAGGTTTTCGTTCACTTGAAGAAAATTGGAAATGTCTAAACATAGGAACAAAAAGGGGGAGAATACACGAGCAACAGAAAGGATAAATAGGAAAAGAGTAAGGAGGTCATGGATTACAGAAGAAATAATTAGGGGGATGGATGAGAGACGGAAAAATGTTGAAAAGTAAACAGGAAGAAGAAAATATAAAGAGCAAAACAAATGAAGCGAAAGACGAATAGGGCAAAAAATAGGTGGAAACAGCGGGTTTGTATATTTGGGAGTTTACAGACGAATTACGAAATGGGTTCGCTGCACGAACTAAGAGACCGTCACGTTTGGATAAAAATAAATCCGATTACACTAATGGAGACAGAATAGGTAAAATATTTATCGGACCAGAAGGGGTGAGAGGAAGATGGGGAGAATATTCAGAGAAAATGTATGATAACAATAACAGACCCGTGGATTCGGTTAGAGCAAGGGAATGACGATCGCAAACTGTCCATCACAATAGCTTAAGACCAGAGATTGGTGACAGCGGAAGGGCATTAAAGGCATTGAAATGAAAGAGGAGCCAGGGCAAAGGAGCATGAGGGATGGAAAAGTAATGTGGACAGAAATGTAAACGAACTGGGCATAGGAGCAGAGGTCACAGCGGAACACAGCAATGTGCAAAGGCTCATCAAATGCCTACCGTAACCCGATAGAATACGGTCATTACACGTTCTCATTACATTAATAATATTATTATTATGAGGTAACCTACCGGTTAAGGTAGGGTTTTGGATGGACACAACTACCAATCAAATATTTTGTGACTCCTAACAAAACCCAATCCAGCAACATACTCTACATCAGGTTCCTCTTCATCTCTGTGTACTTCCTTCATCCCGTCCAACAGCCCTATCCTGTTCCTGGCCATTACTCATTTGCCTAACATTCTCCCCTCTATTACCTTCTTATCATCCCACTGCCACTCTATGCACCTTTCATCCATTTTTCCTGCCTCCATAGGATTTCTCCCAACAAACACCTCTCCTCACCCACCATACCTAATACTTCCTCATTTGTTTTCCTTTCGGTCCATTTCACCATCTCCCTTCTTCTCTACACCCACATTCCAAAGCCTCCAATCTAAGTCTATCCTCCTGCTTCAGCGACCACGTTTCCGCGCCGTATATACAGGTAGCTACGCTCCATATCAAAGTTTTTACGAGTCTTTTCTTAACATTCTTACTCCACGTCCCTGTCTCCAAATCCATCCTCCTTGTGAAAGCCTCTTTGCCTAGCGCAACCCTTCTCCTTATATCAATAATATTATTGAACAGAAATGGAATTCCACAAGCATAAAGAGCACATGAGAGATTTGCGTATTATTTTCCAAGAAAGGATGTAAATGCTTCCAAAATATAACGGAAAATAAATCCTCAGGCAGAGAAAAAATACAAGAGAAACTACTAAGGAATTTGCTGCAGATATCGCAAATTTCTTGAAAGATGATTCTCTCCGTTTGAGTTTTATTGCTACAATGGAATCTGGTTCACGTAACGCCCTCTTATGAGTACAAAGCGGACATTGGCGGTTTCCACAAACAGTCGACCAATTTGCCATAACATGTCACGTTCATACCCAGCAAAGTATTCTACAATTTCTGTTGGGAATACATAATGTCCGTTACTAGCATCAGGGAAAAAATCTACCAATGATAAATTTTGAAACCTCATGTGGATTACGTTTTATCTCCATCTCTCTATTGTTCTCCTCGGTTCGATTATCATGCTGAAAATAAGGATATACTTGTAATTTTACTCATGCCCTATATTGCTTGGTATCATTACTTTTTTGCGTCATTACTCATCACTTTTTCTGCTTAAAACAATATATAGTCAACGTGTATATGACTTATGACATATGGTGAATCTATTAACCGATCTTGGGTGAAAATAAATAATATCAGTCCTTGTCGCATTTATTTGGAGATTCGTAACAAAAGCCGGTCCCGATGGCGGCTGGGTAACGTCCTCGTCCCCCAACCCAGAGGTCGCGGGTTCACCATTGCCGCCCAGGTGGTTTTTTCTCCACCTAGGGCTTAGGGTACCTGCAATTGTCAAATTGCTCTATCATTGTCCAAGTCCGATGTAAAGGTCGAAGTGCTGTTTTCAGACTAATGCAAAATAAATAAATGAACGGTCATTTTCACCGTCGATGGCGAATTTGTTATCCATATTGTCCACAGTGGCATTGTCGTGGGCATATATAGAATCGCATATCAATATCCTATTTCCAAATGTTGACTCCCGATTCCAGTAGTAAGATCCGAGTGGTGCCCCCATCTGCTTGAAATACTGTGTCGCACAGCTCTGCTGATGGCTTGCAGTGTTGTTCAGCGGCGCTCCATTGGCCGCGGGGACCGACTCTCGCTCGAGTCGGTGGGTGATGCGCCCGGGGCGCCCCGGAGTGCCGGCCGCCCCGGGCGGACAATGTAACGGTCCGACATGAGTGCGAGATCTCCAGAATAAAATAATTTACAAGGCATTGGGGGGTGGACGGGGGTTAATGGGAGTCCTCGGAGGCGGCGAGGCGGGCGCGAGGGCCGTGCAACCGACGACGGCAAGCGCCCGGTCCTCCACTCGTCCCTCGCGCCCCCCGGGCCCGCCTGCTCTCGGCCGCCCGCTGCGAAGGGGGAGGGGACCCGGACACAATGCCCATCCTCTCCGCGGGGAGGCGCTGACCGCAGCAGGTCCTACGCACGCCGCCGTCCGACGCCGACGAAACAAAAGAGTCACGGTGGGGCGCCGATAGGTGAGTTGGGAGGGAGGGGGGTCGAGATGGAAAGGGGTGGGGAGGCGGTCGCGGAGGTTGTCTAGGAAGAAGACGAATAGTCGGAGTAAGGGGAGGAGGAGTGCTGGGGAGGAAGAAAAATGAGATGGAGGCCGAGGGCCGGGATTGGGGTGGAGGGCCCCAAAAGGCCTATTGGGGGGGAAGGCCGAGCGACGGGGCCCCACAGTCAGCCGGAGCAGAGCTTTGGCGGATCCGTGGGGAGACGCGATAGTTACTGGGGTTTGCGGGGAAGGCGCCCCAGGAGAAGAGCTCTAATCCAGGGCTTCGCTCAATTTGCAAATGCACTGAAATGATTTCTTCGGAATTTACCAGAGGAAGCCTCCCGTACACTTAAAAGGTATTAAACAGTGCAATATATACCTCTCTAGCTATCTTGGTAATCCAAAGTTTTCCTATTAGTTTAATTGATTCGGTCTTTTAGCGCCTGCCATATTTCTTGTTTTTAAATCAAATCTTAGATTTCGTTCACATAAAGTAGTTTGAAGCGACTACTTACAGATTTCATTGTCGCGAGGATTACACTGAGGAAAAGAGCATTAAGTGGAGGTGAAATTTAAAGTTAAAAAATTCGATCTTTAAAAAATGTGTTCGAGTAAACATCACTCGATGGCCAAAGCTCAGCCACTAAACTTCAAAAAGTGATTTGGTGCGAATGAAGAAGTGATTCATGCGGAAGCGATTTTCTCGCTTGCAAGTTCAAATTCTGTATTCCCATATAAGCTATGTAAATCACGAAATCATTTATAAAATCAGTTTTCAGTAAATCAAGAGGGACGTGCGTTAATGAATTTTGTTTGAATGAAAAAACGTCCCGATTTCCGTCGAGAGGAGTCGATGCAATGCACGCGAGTCATTCTTTCCTCAGTCTAGTTTGGTTGTTGCTCCTCATTATTCCCTGCTTTTAAGTGTTGGCCTGAGTACCGCTATAATGGGTTAACACTTGTTTAAAACAAAGTTTTTCGCTAACATGCATACGAGGTTGAACCACTATTGCACACCTTTTCAGGGATTTTGATTGGGTTTTTTTCTTTTTCTTTGCCCTTCTCTTCCTTGTCCCTTGCACTTCCCCCCCTCTCTCTCCCCCTGGTACTTGCAGCCCATACTACACACCTTTTAGGTGGATCGCAAGATATTTTTTGTAGATTCAGAATTCGATACCACTGTGGGAAATATTGTAAGAATAATTTTAGTGCATTCAACCCCTGCAAAAGCCATTCGCCAACATCGTGAATAGATTTCCATTCCCATTTCCCTCGATTCTCAAAAGAGAGTTTCCAGCCGTTCAGGCTTACCAATAGGATTAGTGGGAAGATGGTATCACTAATCCTATTGGTCCCTTAACTCCTACATCCTTCCTTCCGCCACTATATATATTTGACGTCTTTCTTCGGTGGTTTACTTTCAACCTTGTGTTGGAGGTGTTTTCTCCCTTCAGTTCGCTGAAGAGGGCTTTAGATTCTCCTAGAAGTTGGGCCCTTTGAGTGTGTGTGTGTGCGTGCGTTTATTGAGTGCTAGTGTGTGTGAATGGTCTGTGCTCGTCCTTCGTGGATAGTCAGAGAGTGTGTACTTGTAGAACATCCTGGTACCTTTAACGGGGTCTTCCCTACAGCCTCGTGAAGGATTACATTTCCACCTAGAATCTTTAACGGGGTCTCACAGCCTCGTGAAGGATTCCAGACTAGATAGTGTGTGTGTGTGGCTGTGTGTGGTCCCTGGCGTGGATTAATTTCCCGTAAACCACCACAGAGGGTATTCTTGGTCGAGAGGTTGTGGTTGGTCCCTTACGTGGTTCCCGTGAAAACCAACACAGTAATTTGGTCTGAAGAGAGTTGCGACTGTTCATTACGGATGTTGGAGTTTTCCCCCCTTCTTATTTTATGAGTAAAATGAAAATTTATTTTTTCAACTCCAAGTGTCTAATTTGCTAAAAGATTCCACGTCGTCATATCGACTCCTAGAAATGTTAATCCACCATCTTTCGTAAAATCAACATTGCCAAACCGTTACCACACCAAATTTTCTTCAGTTGGAGCTATTTTGAGGACTTCTTCCTTCGAATTTACTAATTTTTCGCCGGGCCCCATCCAGAGAATACCTGCTTGTATTTCCGGCGCAGAGGCGCTCGAAGGGCCGCTGCCAACTCAGGATGCCTCCTCTCATTGGCCGCTCCCGAAAACGGACGGCAGTCGGAGGCCACCGCACCCCCCCCCATCCCTTCCCGGGCCAGGGGCCGGGTCCGAAGGGGAAGAAGGAATCGCCGTTTCCCTTTCGCCTGCCCGTGCGTGACTCGGTAAGAAAGCGACTCCCCCGTGCCTTGTTCGCCGCCCCCGTTCCCTTCCCTTCCCGCCCCCGGCCTGTCATTTGTGACGGAGGGAACAGAGCGCGACGTCATCGAGCGTTGCCGATAGCGTGACGATTGGAGGCCGCTCGCTCTCCCCCCCGCCTCCAATCCCTCCTTCTAGCCCCCACAACTCCATTCGACTGGGGTCCCCCCTCCCATCGAGCGCCATCGCTGCCGTCGAAGAGTTTGCGACGGGACGATTATATGTAAGGGAAACTACCATTAGGAGTGAGGTGTGCCCTCCACCCTGCCAAGGAGTGTAGATTAAGTGCTCTGCAACCTACATTTGAGTGAAACACAGCTCAACACCACGTACCACCACCACCCTGCCACCCCTCATTCCAGTATTGTTATCCAGCCGCCACAGTAGAAAGGATATGGAAGGGCTAAACACAGAACTTTGGCAGAAGAAAAAAGGAAGAATTAAAAAATAAACTTGGGCGAGAATTTATCGTTATAGGCCGGGAAATTCTTAGTGGACCGAGTCGTACGAGCGTACGGGGAGTTCACAATGGAAGGGAGAAAAGGGATATCTGCGAAAGAAAGGTGAAAGCACTTTCAGGAACCAAGAAAGGAAAGTCCTCCATTAAAATATTAAATGAACGACCGCACTATCATGATTTAAACTAAGGACGATTCAAGAGAGACGGAAATAATAATGGGATCGGGATGGTGCGGTGGCTAACGTACTGGCTTTCCACCCAGAGGACTAGGGTTCTTATCCCGAAGGCGAAAGATATTTTTCAGTGCTATCCCGATCCCTACTCGAGGTGCTTTGTGGATATCACTTTGAGTGAGTACACCGTCCGTCGGATGGGACGTTAAGCTGCGGACCCCTTGGCGCCTTTCGACAAGAGTACGCTAATGCCGACGCCGGGTTTCTCTCCACCCTTCATCCTTTCCTGTCCATCCCAATGGCGCAAATGACCTTAGCTGTCGGTAGCCTCCCATAAATACTACTACTACGGAATAATAAATCGAGGCTCCCTATGTCGTATACATTAGGGCGGTTAGTTTAGACATGGAACAAACTTCCGCCGGAAATAAGAAGAGCTAAGAACCAGGAATACTGTATTGCGAGATAGGAAGGTAATTAAGGGGCATGACATGAAACCAGGTCGTGGGGGCAGATATCATCCCCACATAACTAATAAAGGGTGTAGCAAAAAGTAAAAGGAACCGTCTTTATGGGCTAATTAAAATAGATTAATAGGAAAATTGGCTGGAAAATTTCGTCTAATCATTTCTAGTCCGAATTCCAAAAATGGGAAAAAACAGCTGTAAGTAAAGGCTACGGAATAATTACATTAACATCAAATGCGGCTAAAGTGGTTCTCAGGATCATCGGGAAGAAGATGGAGAGGAGGGCAAATGGTTACTTAGGGAATCATCAGTTAGGGATCAGGAAGAGGAGATGTGCGGGTGATGTCATTGCAGTAATCGATATCCCAGTGATGGACCAAATAAGTGTGCAGCAGGGGGTGCAAGCACCAGCTGGGAAGATCAAATAATATGGGACGATACGGGAGAGGAAGGGAAAAGGGGAAAATATTCGTTAATAAACTATCAAATAACGTGCAAATTTGAAAATTTATGCTAGAGGAAACTTAACACTTGTTTTGAGTTAAGTTCCATGGGAGGGACTGGAGGCAGGATTGAAAGTCGGCGGGGAATTCGTAAAATCAGTTACGTATGCTGATGTTCAAGCATAATTTGTCAGTCAGCCAAGGGGTTGCAGGCATTGCTGAGTGAACTGGAAATTCAGTGCAATAGATATGGGATGAGAATCAATATTAATAAAACGAAGGTTACGTGTTCTTCTAGAAAGAAAAGGGCTAAGCAAAACATTATAATAGGAGGGGAAAATAGATCAGGTAGAACAGTTTACATATCTCGGAAGTATTCTGGACCAACGCGGTCAAAGTAGTAGGGACGTAATGAGAAGAATTGCGCAAGGCAAGGAGGACTTCTCAAGGAGGAGGGAGTTGATGACGGGAACGTTGAGTAGGGAGGTTAAGAAATGACTCGTAAAAACTTTGATATGTAGCATAGCTATGTACGGCACGGAAACATGGTCATTGAAGCAGGATGATAGAAGTAGATTGGAGGCTTTTGAAATGGGGGTGTGTGGAATAATGAAATAGGAAAGGTGACAAAACAAAAGGAATACGAGAAGGTGAAATGGACCGAAAGAGAGGGGAGGGATTGTTGGGAGAAATCCAATTGAGACGGGAAAAGTCGATGTAAACCAATTTGATTGGTGATCTAATGCTAAAGACTGATAAAGGTCAGAATGGCTGTAGAGCAAGGAATGAAGGGAGGTAGAGTGCATGAAAAATTGGTGAACAATTTTGTACTGCGAGTGTCAAATTGTGCCCTTAATGACAAGCCTAAGAATTGTATCGTTATTTTTTCTGAGTCGACCATCATTCTACCTTAGACAAAAGGACATTAATAGCAAATAGATACTATTTTCCCATAATTACAGAAAAACATTTCTTGAATTAATGCTCCAACAATTAATTTTCTCAAATTCTTTTCGAAGTAATGTTAATATTTTCAGTTATAATCATTTCTCTGGAATGAAAACTACGGAAAGATTAAACAGCAGAAGGAGACAGTTTCTTTTAGTGTACTAGCACCATTCAGTTTCTCACAAAGTTCTAGCAATCGGAAAATCACGCAATTTGGATTTTTGAGATGAGTTGGTCCTAAGGGATGAAAACATTCTTACCTGGGTCCTTTCCAGATCACCCTCGATGCAGGGGAGATTGGTGTAGCAGCGGTCCTAACTATAGACACATCGGAATTAATTCGACAATGAAACCCTTGGCTGTATCAATAGTATATATGATTCGTACTCTCTCATATTTTAACCTCGTATTTAACCTGTATTTTAAGCTCGTATTTTACGACCACAATAGTACAAAACTAATGCGAATCGCCTATTGTAACCATGAAATAATTTCAAATTTACAACTTAACAATATATTCTGTTAAAGATGATTCCCCTCAATACCAACGGCTCTCGGTTTCCTAGAATGTCCAATGAGTGTCATTATTTCTTTGACTACCGGCCTAATAATCTGTAAAGAATCTATACTTGTGTTGGTCGTAAGTGTTCCTTTACGCAGTTACTATTCGAGCTACAGTAATAGGCTTGCTACTTTCAGAAATAAATACCAATTCTCAACTAAATTTGTAATTGTACCATTTTAAATCCCTTAAATTGAAAATATATGGTTGAAAAGTTATCTTTGTTATTATTACAAAATCCATGGTTAAAAATGTCTGCTAATATACTCTACAAACTAGTGCTAATGGATCTCAAAGCATGCGCTGTACTTTGAGAATATTTCTGCGCCTTTCCTCCCCTCCATATCGAAGACAAAGGTAGAATTTGGGCGTTTCCAACTTAATCGAAACCGATGTGTGTTTCTCGGAGCTTGCATTTCATTCACCCTGGTTGCGCTACAATGAGAAAGCGGAAAAGTGGATTACAAAATGATTCGTGGCACCATTTACCTCATTGTATTCGGTGAACTGTTTTCACAAACGAAATATTTTCCAATAGGTGAAAATTACAGCATTAACGGGAGAACAACGTCTACGGAGTAATAATGTCGATCCATTGTTGTGGCCCTCAGGACGTGTATTGTTTAGAAAGTCAACTCTATGATGATAAATGGTCGAATTATTCTCCAGAATCCCAGTGTTTCGATCACCGAGTCTCCCACCAATGATATGGCAATCGAGATACCTGCTGTTTGGACCGTTGCTATGCTAATCCCTTCGGACTTAACATCGATGTACTCGGAAACGTACATTGCCGAGGATAAGTTCCACGCACGTGGCAAAAACCAATCATAAGAATAGCTGCTGCAGGTTCTCTTGGATTCCTTCCCATGTAGGGCAGAACCTTTTCCGTGCTCCCCCCTCAGCCTCCGTCCTCAGGAACAGGACCCCTCGAACACTTGGCCCACCTTGCATCAGCACGGAAATGGGCACAAAAGATTACTTTAGTACGGAACCCTTCGCCCGAACTGCATTATGGGTTTCTGAGCGAAGAAGGGCCCTATCCAACTAATGGGCTCCGTTGCACTGCCTTCATAATCATGGGAAAACGACGGGTTTTTAAAGAATTGAAGAGTTCCCTCCACAAAACACTACTGGATGCGGCAGTCAAATTGAAGATTGACTTCAATTTGAAGAAATCAACGACAGGGAATGCAGTTACAGAACGGGAGAAGATACGGTCGAACACCGCATTCTTCATTGCCCAGTCTACACAGAAAACCAGAGACAGCTGGAGGAAATAAATTAGAGGTCGAATAACATTCCTGAAAGACATTGGAAAATTAATGCCAACAAACTCTGAAACAATTGAAGAATTCCTGAAAGAAAACTTCCAGACAAGTGACGATGATAACCTAAGAGTAAGAAGAGCCTATGCAAACTATCTATGAATCAAGATAAAGTGATATTGAATTGTATTATGTATTGCATTATAACCAATGAGTGAAATTATGTACCTGTTTTTATATGATATATATGGATGTACAATAATTATGTGTATGTCAATTATGTATTAAAATACAACTTTGGAGGTTAAGACAAAGGTACCCCAAAACTATGTAGATGAGTGGAAAAAATAAACTCAGAGGGATGAACTGGAGGTGAGGGGGAAGCAGACTGATCACCTGCTACTTACTACCCTTCGAATCCACATAGTCTCTCTCTTTTGTTTTAGATCAATTGGTCAAAGCAGTCGGCCGGGTTCGAATCCAGGTTGAAGGCGAATATTTATTCACAATCTGTTAAATTCCTGAATGTTCGACGCACATCAACTAATGGCTTCGACGCGGATTCCATCGTAGTTCTTTTTATGTGTCAAAGAACATTTCACTGGTTAATGTTATAAATGAACCGAAAATCAAACACTCAAAAGATTATTTCATGAGTTTCGTGCAATTAATCCGGATGCATTGTAAAACCAAGCCACAGTCCATTTGAACTTCCCTGAAATAAAGTGATATGCAGCGTTAATGGCAATCGACTAATTCAAACGCTAGTGACCAACACTCATTCGTGTCGTCGCCCTCTCCTGGTGCCGCCTCTGTTTTCATTCATGGATCCATATAAGTTGGTAAATTAGTCAAGCAGTCATTTGAAAACTATTGGCAAAAAAATCAGATCAATCTTTTTAGGAAAAAATGCATACAAAAGTTAATGGGGGCGGAAGGAAGACAGGCACTTCAAGAATAGCTTGTTATCCCCGCATGTGCAAGTGAATTCCCGTCCAGAAACTGGATGAAATGAGGACTTTGAATCCGTACACCATCATGAACTAAGACAAAAAACTTAATTTTTATAGCATTCCTAACGTCATTTTTTGGTTCCTCCCTGAGCCCTCCTTTGGAGAAACGAGCGGCTCTCGTCCCAGTCGGCCGCCTGCATTGGCGCGCGTCACGAAGGAAGAGGTCAGCGGTGCCGCCGGATCGCAGTATGTGCACCACCAGCGCAGTCGGTGCGCTCGGAGATGTAATCCCCAGTGGAAACAGTGGTGCCCAATGGCAAGAAGATTGTCACTTGGATTCACGAGACAAAGTTTTATGAAACCCCAGTGATCAGAGCACGCAGATCAGGGCCCTCATGGAACCGGAGGCCGCCGCCTCCAGCGGGGATTCCAGGGCGCGCGGTGCCCTGCGCCCCGGAGTACTCCGGGAAATGATGAGTGTAGGCTCCGGACGAGCCCCTCCCCCTCCTCCATAAACCCCGCTCCGTAACCACGCACGCACGACGCCCTCCTCCACAGTGGACACACGAACCGACCGTGGCGCCATCTCTCAAAACCAAGGGGAAAGAAAACTATTACATACTATATAATATGATTAATTGCATTGAACAACACCCCCAAAGAAGAAATTTGCCGGGAGAAAAATAATGTTTTTTGAGTAAACTCCCCCATCAATGTATCAGATTTTAACTTAAGTAACAATGTCTTTTTTTAAGCATATTATTGAAACTAGAAATATGATTTCCAGATGCTTCAACAGCATTAGCACCAGGAAAATATTCAAATAGTTCAGAAAATAAAATTTAAAAAATGTACGATGTTTTTGATGAATAGTAATTCCTCATGCTAAACTTATAGTTTGTTATCCTTTGTTCAGAAATCTTAAATTTTTGAAAACTCACTCGAGGCGTTTCAAGGGAGGGATTGTTAGAAATTTTAAGTAATGTTTGCGATTTTAAAAAATCGTCCTATACAGATAATAACTGAAGATGTTACACGTCTGAAGTTTTTTTCATTCTGTACTAAAATCTTCGTGCTATTAGTCGGTATTCACCAATTCAAAAAATTTTCACATTAGGCCTATGAAAACTTTCGTAATACTAAAATTTTTCAAATGTAATATTAAGAATAGCATTCCTTATTTTTACATTCACTTTCGTAGAAATTATTTCTTATACTTTTTAAAAATTGAATAGCGCAAAAATTCTCATTGTTACCGTAAATGTAGATACAAAAATGAACATAAAATGGGATATAATAACCAATATTTAAAATTTTGATTAAGATTAATGGATAATTTTATGGGATTAGATACTGTCCCTTAGAATTTACATCTGTATAAAGCAAATGATATATGTGAAGACAGCTCACACTTTGTACTGATATTTTGTGTAACTTTTGATTATTATTATCAGTACATAGTTATGACAACGTTTTATTAGCCAAGAAACATTTATATTGAGAAAATGATTTTCACTTAAACTTTATTAATTAAAAATGTAAAATTACTGTTATTACTTATGAATGGTTATAGTTTTTATAGTTATGGTTCATGTAGTTTAAATTTGCATGACTCGGAACTACAGCCACTGCTACTACTACCTGAACAGACTAACGAGGGCGGAACATGCTTAGGTTATGCTACATGTAGGGCTCTTATTTCAGTTTTTCTTTAATCCTTCAGGTGGGAACAATACAGTCAAACCCGTAAAAAACGCACAATTTCATACCCTAACAATTACCACGTGGATGTCTGGGATTAGATACGAAAGTGAAACAGTAGTGAAAACATAGGTTTTAGCACGACATAAGCATGCAAACAAAATTTTAAAAATCGGAGTGCATGTTAGGATAGAATAAATTAATTTGACGTAGAATATTTTTTTAAAAACTCAGTGGGCTATAGGCGATAGGAACCTATGTTAAACGACGTTAATATCGATCGAATATTAATAGTCATTTCAATCATGGATAGCTTACGGTAAACTTCTTCTCCGGTAATTGCAGTAATACTCATCCAAGTCCATTCTCTCCTCTGTCACAGTTTTTGCTCAGCCTCAAATTGTACATACGAACAAGAGAACAACGAGACACTGTGGAATTTCCTCGGGTAACGGAAACCAATCGAATCCCCTCGAGCAAACAGATGCCCCAACCAGGCGATGCCGCTCCAAGCGCCAGAGCATTCCGACATCCCCATAAATTGTGATTGTGGGCACCCACGGGGCTTAATCTCATGATGCATACATACTCGTCCACCGAAATCGGCTTCCTCATTCACAATGTCACTGCTATTATTGGTCGGTCACAATAAATAAAGTGTTTGGGTTTTTAAGGCCCGGCATTTCCTTGGGAGGCACGTCGTTTAGCCGATTCGCCTCTCCCAGCATCCCACCACACGAAACGGGCGCCGGAGTAAATCAATCGGACGCATCATCATTACGAGGCCATAGAGGCTGGGGGGGGGGGCGAGAGGAAAGGGGGGTAGGGGGCGTGCGCCCCGCCGGCAGGAGGATGCTTCGAAGATACGGATGTGCCGGACGACCTTTGACTGGCGCACAATCCCGTGTCAAGACCAAACACACTCCGAACTGATCGTGCAGTAGTGACTGGTGCGTTTCGGTTGGCGCGCCTCGAGTGCCGTGAGGGATCGCCGAGCGTCACGCGTAATCGTTCGCTCTTAGTCAGTCACACATTGGCACGCCGCGCCAGGATTAAATAATGAGGGGCGGAAAAGAGTGGACTTCATTTATTCCAGTTTTATCGCTATAATCATTATTCATACGCAGTGGTGAGCACGGAGGGGTGGTACTCTCCAAGGAGTTTGTGAGCTGGTCACTCATCCGGCGACCCCCTTCAACCTTTGGCTGTGCCCTCATCCGCCTCCGTATCCTGATTTTCAAAGACGAGAAGGAAGACATTCAGGATGGAATAAGTGAAGTCGTTCGATGCGAGTGGGCGTTCGGGCGTTTGTGGTCGATTCCCAAGTACGTAACTCGAGAGAGGATGGCTTTGAGATGCTGACATATAAAGAATTCAATAATCTTCAAACATGAAAGGAAATCCTAATAATAATATTGAGTAAAAATTTTTATTAATACGTATATATCAAATTTTGAATTATTTTTTGCAAATATGCATATATTACCTTCATTGCCCACCAAAAATGTTAGCCGTTGACGAAAGAAATGCTCGGCGTGCGACGCAGGATGTTGATGGGCCGAGTACATGTGTTCGTGGGGCTGAAGAAAGAAAACAGTGAAACGCTAATGCCCGTCTACTACAAGCTCCTCTGTTTATAGTGTAAATGTATATTATTGTAAATGCTTCGTGGAACACATGTTTATGTTAGTTCCTTTATCTAATATATCAAACGTGATAGGCAAGCTTCCCATTTTATAATAATAACCATATTCACTCAAAAACATAATAATGCGAAGGACGGAACGACGCATTCGGATTCATACAACATTGAGTAGTTAATTATAGCAAAAAGGATATGTGTTTGAAAATTCTGGATTCCACGAATCCCGCCCGCCCGCTTGTCCTTTGGAGTTCAGCAGGGTGGGCATGCACCGATCCCTATGCGAGGGGAAAGGGGCGGGGAGATTATGATTTGGAAGGGTTGCCTTTTGGGTTGGCCTATTGTGTCCTGCTGTACTCCCAAAACGAGACCCCCCTCCAGAACGCCTTCCTCGACCGGCATCTGTTTTTTTTTTCAATTTCATATTCGTGGGCCAATCGACGAATTTCAATTGGGCGGCGGCGGATGTTGGACTGAAATCCACGAGTGAAGCCATCCCGCAAACCGACCAAGTCCGAGCGCGATGCGTGAATCGTTCGACTATGAACACCCGTGTCTCCCGCGAGCCTAGGACATCCTCACAGCGCGACATCTACATCTACCGAAAACCCCGTAAGCCGCTGGAAGGGCGTGTGGCGGGGGGTGTTAGGGCACCACCCGTATTTAAGAAAAAATCCTATGCTAAAGCCAAAAATTTATACAATCCACAAAAAAACTTGGTATGCATTTATGTAAAAACCCTTAAAACCCACTCAAATGCAAACACACACACACTACCAAATAACATACTCATGCACCTACAAATATACCCGATGTCTTTGCAATGTTTAACTTTGTTCCGACTGGAAAATTAAATGTTTTTAAGGTTTCTGAAATGACTTCGGTTTCTTACTACTATGATTCCTGATTGTTCTGGGAAAGAAAGAATTCTATCTGTACTGGAACAAATATTTTATCTGTACTGGAATCCATCTCTCTTATTTTATCTTTGTGGTCTGATCTACCTAAGTAGTACGGGACCAATATAATTCGTTTAGTGTCAACGGTAAACTCGCTGGCTCTGAATCTTTCTGAAAGCCTTGCTCGTTCTCTTCGTATCTCAAGTGGCTCCCAGCCAAAAATCTCCTAAGAGACCTGTCACACTTGTGTTCTTATTATACCAATTTTTAACGAATCTGGCGGATTTTCTCTGAACTTTATCCAACTTTTTTTGCAAAATTTTCTCCCGATGATCCCAAATACTTGCGGTATATTCCAAATGAGGTATAACTAGAGGACAATGAGGGCAATGTTCGATCGACTCTTGGTTCCCAGCCGCCCCCCCATGCCACCTTTGGAATGGCAGCTCCGTCGAGGAAATCCGCGCATCCACCCTCTATCACCTCTCAAACGATCACGCATGACTGACTCACTTCATCAACCAATTCGCTCTCAGAAAACCAATTATTTAACTCGCTCTTCCGACAATTGTACAAATATCACTTTATTTGCAATGATTCCTGCAACATATGCAGCCCACTCATCGATTTTTTTGGGAGAGACTTTGAGGGCACCTCAGGGATTCGCCGAAAGACGTCAGGAAGGACCAAAATGAGAAGGAACAACGGAAATGGTGGAAGCAATGACTTGAAAGAAATACGCCCACGAATCGATTAGCTGAAAGGATCGATAGATTACAATCAATACATGTTTCATACTCGAATCGGCATCGTCGCTTAGGGGACCAAACAACGATCAAGCAGAAGCCCATCTCCTTACAGTGCTGTATGAGGGATCATGGGAATTCTTCCCCGACGTGATTTTATCTCTTACCGATCACTATAATGGTACACAGTAGGATGCATTCCAAAAGTAATGCAATTTTTTAAAAAGTAATTTATTGAACAGATTTGCACAAACACTTTAAATTCTTCAAAGTACTCTCCTTGGCCTCTACACATTTTTTCCAGCGACTCTGCCATGACCGGTACGCGCCGTGGAAGGCGTCTTCGGGGACCTCTCGCAAAGTCTTTGTCACGGCTGATTGGATCTCTTTTATGGACGAAAAACGGGTTCCTTTTATGGCTGCCATAATCCGAGGAAACAAAAAAAATCTGCTCGGGCGACTTCATGACCATAGGATGGGCGGGGCAGAGTTGGCAGCTGGTGCTTGGCCAGGAACTCGCGGACTCGTAGCGCGTTGTGGTGGACACCTTAGGCACGAGCTTGGCGCACACTTTCCTCATCTATAAATCTGCAGTAATAATGCGGAACACAACAGTAGACGACAAGTTCAATTGACTGGAAACAATCTTGATACTCAATCGACGGTCATAGTCCAACAGTTGTCGAACACGAGCCACATTGTTGTCCGTTTTGCTGGTTGACGTCCGCCCAGAGTGTTGTTCGTCGTGAAACTCTTCCCGGCCATCCTTAAAGGCCTTTAACCATCTCGAAACTTGTGAGTAGGGCAGAGCAGAGTAAGCCTCATGGATTGTTTTGTTAGTCTCCTCAAGAGATTTTTTCAGTTTAGCACAAAACTAATAATCGCGTAACGTTACTCGATCGTCGATTCCTTTTTTTTCGTGACACGGTCGGTGCGCAGAGATTTGCAATAACTGACGTACTGCTGCGTCCATAAATTGGCGAGCACTGAAATCGGATTTGCGGCAAAGCGCAGCTTCCTCGCCCCCCCTCCTACCCCAAGTGGCTCGATTCCAATACATCCAATAGAAGTGGCACGGGAAACGCACCCTGTAGCATGGTATAGCACAGATACCATGAAACTGGAGGAAGGACATTAGTTTAAGTTCTTTCGTTCTTCGGTAGCACCACAGCGCTTCGCCCATTACCTCCTTCATTTGTGGGTTCTTACGATCACCCTCTTTATGTCTAGACCAACTCCAATTGTATTCAGGAGCTACTTTTTCCGAGAGCAATTCTTCCGCACTGCGTCGTGTGTGTTCCTGCCTATGATCGGCCGCCCGTCTCACTTCTGGGGTCGCTCAACGTCCTCCTCTTAGTTATCTATTTCATTTTCACTTGTTCCAGCGTTTAGTTGATCCCGTTCCGTCTCCCCGTCTGCAGTATCCCGTCTTATTTGTTTTAACAACTGATTATTGTTTAAGTTCTACTTTATTTATGTTCTGTTATCGTACTTATTCTTTCTCTTCCCCACAAATGTATTTGTCGTTGAATCGGTTCCTTCTTCTCTGCTGTCGGAAGGACGCCGTCCATTGTGGTCCATAGAGGCGAATGTTCATCCTTTCGCCAGCATTTGAGCGAGCCGCCCGCGGTATGCGCACCTGCAAAGAGGGCACCGCCATCCCCGGGCACCACCCTCTAAGCACAGCGTTCGATTGCTAGGGTGTGCATCAAGACGGCAGGCACCTGCGCGCACCTCCCCCCCTGATGGGCAGGTGCCGGCCACCCCTCCCTTTGACTCCCCCCTATTCCAAATAAAAATAATAATCACTCCTCGGTGACTTGTCGCATTTGACCGTTCACACGGCGAAGCGGGGAGGGAGGGGGTGAGAGGAGAGGAAGGGATTGGGGGAGGGGAGAGAGATACATGGGGGGGGGGAAGAGGCTGAGATTTTCATAGTCACGGTAAGAAGAGGAAAAAAAGAACGAACGGAATTCAAAATGGCGCGCATCACTCTCCGAAGCCATTGTTGGGTACAGGACGTCCAGGATACGCTGACCGCCACTCTGCAGCTTACAGCGAAGGCCTGCGCTGCCAGTCAATTTGAATACAGTGGGAGGGGAGTCGTTCCTGGTGATGGAGGAGAGGCGTGCGTGCGTGAGCAGCGATCGGGAGCGAGTGTGAATAGGGGAGGGAGGGTGGGTGGGTTGGGGTTCCCTCCCACCCAACCACTTGAGATTGCCTCCGTTTCATTACGCGTCCTCCGCGATGTTGTGGGACACTCTTTGAGGTCTTATCTCGTGGACTTCTTCCGTCGAACAGACCCTTCCATTTCACAAATGAAGTTTTCTTTCCCTCTTCCACGGCTGCGCCTTCACCTCTTCGCGACGTCGTCAAGTGCCGCCCCCGTCCGCCACACACCCTCCCATCCCTCCTCTTTTCCTCGCCCAGAGAGCACCACCGTTACGTGTGTATTATTGTACCATCATCAGCATCAATATTTCAATCCTAGGATTGGCTTACTGCAGCCCATATCTTTCCATTCTACTTTATTTGAATGCAAGACAAGGCTGCATATTCTAGATTGAGCATAATGTGGTGTTTTCCCGTTGCCTTTCACATCGCAGTACTGCGCCCGAAACCGTGAACTTCACTCTCGCCCGCAGCTGTAGCGGCTGAGGCCGGGCCGACAGTGCCTACCGGTGAAACTGCTGCCTTCCACCATGGGTTCACGGAAGCTTTCTAGTAGGAGTCTATGTTTCTCGTTGTTTTGTTCCGAAATACCATTTTTGTGTTTTCTTCTGTTAAAGTGTGGTTGTCCTGTTCCGAGAAACCATTAAAAAAATATTTTCTAAGCTGAAAAATGTCCACCATTCATGAGACTCGAACCACCGACCTTCGGCTCAATAGGTAGGCGCGCTTCCTCTGATATGGATATTATATTATTTCCGTATCCTTTTTGCGTATTCTCAATATCTAAATAGGTTAATTGAATCTCTTTTTTATATTTTGCACATTCGTCCAAAATACGGAAACATAAACAAAATACTCTTATAAAAAATGACGTGTAATAATAAAATACATTATACTTTTTCATGCACATGATAAATCATGGCGGTGTTCTCGGGGCATTTTTCTTGGAAGGGAGAGCGTGGTTTCAGTGCCTCGCCCTGCCATCGGCAGGCGGAGAGAGCGCCGCGTCTGCGGGACAGATCATCGCCCGCGAATTGAGACGGATGCGGCAACCGAGCGCCCTCCGCGCCCGCTCGGCCCTTGGCGGGGAGGTCACTGAGAAGGGCGGGGGGTAAGGAGGGTAACTCCGCCATGGACTTGGGGTTGTCTATCCCCGACAATGTCCACGTTAGGACGTCACGGCCTCGATAATTTCCAATTTCCAAACATGTAATCTGGGAACCTGGGAGGCCTTCTAGATTCCGTATTTGTCAGATCTCCACACTTTCCTTCCCTTCAGCCTTCCCGCTTCTTCCCCCGCCCCCAATGAGGATCCATCGTCTCACACACGTCAGGGTGTTTGCGCCCAGAAACCCACGATGATTGGCCTTAAGTTTCGGGGCGGCAACCACGGATGAAACATTTTCTTTCGGAGGGGCGGGGGGAGGGGGATCGTGGAATTTCTTCATCTCCCCGGGGGAGGGCGCGCGGATCGAGCGTCGCCGCACGCGAGTTTTTTGTCTCTCGCACGCACGCACGCGGGGGGCGAGTGAAACCACAAAGGAAGGAAAGGTCGCCTCGGGCCCCTGTCGTGTCGGGAAGGGGGGAGGGGTCCTTCCGGGGTGATGAGAGGGGGAGGGACGAAGGGAACGGGCCAGAGAAAGGGCCTTAATGCCCTCGAGAGCCTCCTCCCTCATGCCACGGCGCCCCCTTTAATTATTTCCGAGAAACACGCTGTCCTTTTTTGACATTTTCAATATTTTTCGTATCTCTTTCTCTCTCTCCGTTCCTCCATCCAGCGTAAGATGAGCCGCCAACCCCAGGCGGATCGTTCCCGCCCCTCGAGGACGAAGGCTCCGAGGACAAGAGAGGCACTCGCGGCATTTGCAATCATATGTTACGGATCCAATTTCCTCACCATTCCTCAGCATTAGGAATAAAACAGATCAAAAGTAACCCACAGTCAAATTAAGGTGGAATGACGAAATGAACTAATTAAAACGATGAAAGCAAATCGTTCAAAATGGCAACAAACATTCTTATTTCAATCCGTTCATCTGTGAGATAAGGAACACGTGCGAATGACATTTATATATTAATGTACGTTCTCACATTCCTGCAAATATATTATTGGGAAGCCGAAAAGAAAATAAATTATACATTTAGAAACGAGCAACAATTATCAATTCTTCCGATTTTATCGACGACTGATTCGTGGAACGTCTTTAAGAAGGGAGTATTCCGTTGTAATGGCAATGGGTGAAGACCAAAGAGTCCTTCTCTTGAGAAACACCCCGAGGAAAACTTAATTCCTGCATATACTTAGACACACGAGTGTGTCCTAGTTATTTTGATATCGGCCCTTGCAAGGGTTCTGAAAATGACACAAGTGGTCATTAATTGCCAAGACGCAGGCCTCGCGCGTGTTTTATGATTGCGCTCACCATGAATGTACAGGAAAACGTGGTCGTCTGCTTTTCATGTCACCAACACTTCGATTACCCTCATTGTTTGATGAGAAAGCCCAAAAGAGCCCCCAGCCCCAAACCCCCGTGTAAGTTGGACACCGCGTACCCGTGGACAGGTATTCTCGTCAAATCAGATCTCGGACAATTCAATGAGACATGGCCAACAGTATTTTGGCTCACTCACACATAACCGGCAACAGTTATCAGCAAACAGTAATATGTCGGTGCGAGGCGAGAATGACTGATGGCGTTTATTGCTTGAACCAAACAGTTATACAGAGTGCGTTCGGAAAGTAATGCAATTATTTTTTTAATCTATGTATTGAACAGATTTACACAAACACTTTAAATTCTTCAAAGTAATGTCCTTGGGCCTCTACTCATTTTTTCAAGCGACTCTACCATGAACGGTACGCCCTCTGGAAGGCGACTTCGGGGACCTCTCGCAAGGTCTTCGTCACGGCTGATTGGATCTCTTCTGTGGACGAAAAACGGGTTCCTTTCAGAGCTGTCTTAATCCGAAGGAACAAAAAGAAATCTCCTGGTGCGACGTCAGGACTATAAGGGAGGGGCGGGGCAGAGGCGGCACCTGGTGTTTGGCCAGGAACTCGCGGACTCGTAGTTCGTTGTGGCGGACACCTTGGGCACGAGCTTGGCGCACACTTTCCTCATCTATAAATCTTCAGGAACAATGTGAAATATAACAGCAGACGACAAGTTCAGTTCATTGGCAACCATCTTGATACTCAATCGATGGTCAAAGTCCAACAATTGTCGAGCACGAGACATATTGTTGTCTATTTTGCTGGTTGACAGAGCGTTGTTCGTCGTGAACCTATTCCCGGCCCTCCTTAAAGGCATTCAACAACCTCGAAACTTGTGAGTAGGAGAGAGCAGAGGCCCCTTAAGCCACGCAAATCATTTTGTTAGTCTCCTCTAGAGATTTTTTCAGTTAACCAAAGAGCTAATACTCGCGTAACGTTACTCGATCTTCGATTCTATTTTCTTCGACACATGGTCGGCGCGCAGAGATTTACAATAACTGACGTAATTTCGCTTCTACAGCTATGAGAGCACTGAGACCGGTTTAGTGGGCAAACTTAGCCTCCTCTCCATCTACTTCAAGTAATTAGATCCCACTGCAAACAGTAGAAGCGACGCGGTAAACTCAATTTTATTATTTTCAGAATGTATCTTGTAGAGTGATGGACACAACGGAGGGGAAGAGTGCCAGCGGGGGAGGGGGGTAATAATATTAAATAAAAAGGTGAGAAGTGCAGTAAAAACAGTGCGGCCGAGTGACGGAACATTCGCACTAACAGTTGAACCGAACTCTGAGCAAAGTCATTTGGTAACTATTCAGTTCTACGCGTCAAAAAGTGCCCAATAAAAGGGTGAAATCGACAGGACTTACGACCCACTAGAGGAAATAGTTAAGGCAAAGGAAAAGAAAACCATGGGTTACACGCAAGATGATTAGAAAAAAAGACGAGAGGAGAAAATAGGGAATCCGTAAAAGAGTTATGTACAAGGAAACAAAGGATTGAGTAACAGTAAACTAAGGCAGCAAACTAATAATATGGTAAAAGAAGCATGGTTTAACATGAAGTGCGAATAAATGGAAAGTTTACCAAGGAGGGTGAAATTGGTGCGATGCACAGGAAGCTGAAAGTACTTCAGGAAGTGAGAAGGAAAAATCTGTGCAAACTATCAAAAAATGTATCAGGAATATCATTATTTGATCCAGAAGATACTCTAGAGAACGAATGAGTATATATTTTCAGTGAAGACACTAAGCCAGGAATTTTTGACAGAGCGGATATAACGTATATTGATATAGCTGAAATTCAATGGCATGAATGAATAAAAATGAATGACAGTAAATGAAAGTAACGCTGAAGGGATTGATAATATCTCATCGAAAGTAATCGAGGGTTTAAGAAAACGTGGGCAGAAGAGCTTTCGTGGCCTAATAAGATTTATGAGATAGGATTTGACCAAAATATGCCATTAGATTAATGTTGATTCGAACACAAAAAGAGATGGGCAGCGATACATAAGAAATACATTAAAGCAATCTCAGTTTTACTCGCAGCTGAAGTTTAGTACTTTTAGGGACATACAGGATGCCAATTATGATGTCAATAGGATGTCAATGATATAAGTTAGATGATGAAGTGGAGAATAAGCGAAGAAATTTCTCAGGGTAAGTTCAGTTTGGGCTCAGTGAAGAAAAAGGTGTCCGTGATGCCGTAGCATTAATAGGGACATAACTAGAAAGAAAACTAGAGTACAATAAGAATGTATTTCTTTGTTTTTTAGATTAAGAGAAAGTCCATCGTTTGTATAAAAATTATCGATAACAATTTTATCCTGACATGTGCGGAAAGTGCTGAATTCCAAGTGTTGAGTGTGCGCATGATCGCAGATTGTATTGGTATTGATAACATGACAGTGAACAGCGTTATCAATGAAAAATTGGCGATGGCAAAGATCTGCGCTAAACTCGTCCTCCCGAAGATATTTCGACGGACGACCACGAGCAGAGTCGAATATCTGCTTGCGAAGACCTTCTGCAATGACATCGCAGCGACTCCTCGACCTCCTGATACAGTCCCGACTTGGCACCAGCAGTCTATTTCCCATTCCCAAAAGTTAAACCCTCCCTCCCTCATAGGACACCACTATGTGACCCTAACTGCCCTCACAGAAACTTGCATGCATACCCTTATCTCTTCGGGAATCTGCCTACCAGGGAGCCTTCGAGCCGTGGAAAAGCCTCTGGCAAAGTGTGTCGACGCTCAAGGGATATACCTTGGAGAATTTTCAGGCATTGAAACAACATCTGAAATTATTCTATTTTTCCGAAAATTTTCTCGATACTTTTATGCAAACCATATATTTAATAGAGGTAGTTGGGTAAAATCATTGACTGTATGGCAGAAGGAAGGAGTTGATTGAAGGAATGGGCGAGTTCTCCGTAGCCTACACATGCCACAGTGTACTTGTGGTGGATGGAGAGTCTAGATGGGCAGTGTTAAGAATAGGAAGATAGGGGTGTCCATTATCACCCGTGCTTTCTAATGAGTACCTGGAATGAAAATCTGTGGAGAAACCATAAAAGCAGATTTGCGGATGATCAAGCTTTAGTTGACCAGCCAGCCAAGAAGTTGCAGCAAACTAGAGAATCAGTGCGTTAGGCATGCGATGGCAATCAATGTAAACAAAGATTATGATGTTTTCAAGGAAGTAGAATGTCGTACACTAAGCGTTTAATTAAGAGCTCATAAACTGGAGTGCTCTTGGAAGCGTTTTGGGCCCAAATGGTTAAAGTAGTAGGGACATAAGAAGAATTTTATTTGAAAAAGAAGCTTTCACAAGAAGGAGGTAATTGGTGTCGAGGATGTTTAGCAGGAATGATAAGAAAAAAAACTCGTGCATGCTTTGATATGGAGCGTGGTCGCGAGAAGGGAGTTCTAAGCATGGTGGGAAAGGAGAGGTGTTTGTTGGCATAGGAATTGCCGTTCTAAACACTGGGATTAGAGGGAGACACCAAAGTTGGATGACGAGCATTCTGATCGGCAATCGGATGTTGAAGACTGGTGGAGGGGATAATGTTAGGGAGGCGATGTAGGAATAACGCAGGTCTGCTACTCGAAATGATAGGAGGAAGGTGTTAGGCGACATTTTAGGTTTAGGCGAAGGGTTTATTGCATTTTCGGATGTCATATTGCGTTTTGTCTGGAGATTCTATGAAATGTAGCGGTATGTGGACTATGGGCAACCAAAATTACCTTAAACGGTTGGCTTCCTAATTATAAGAAATTTGGAACTACTCGCCAACTTTCTATTCATGTTTAAAGTGTACAGTTAACCTTTGATAATTTGTTTCAGGAATTTCTACGCAGATGTGGTGGATTTGATTGGGTAGGGTCGCTAATTGACAGTAAAAAGTCACTACGATTTCCTTCACTTTATCACTCGGGGGATGTTATTTTGCGATGCCTTAAGAGCGGTACATAATTCAACCACCGTGGTTTCTACAAGCTATGTACAGTGTTTTAAATTTTGTACGAAAAATTGGGTGTGAGAAAAATCTCGGCAATATGAGTGCCGTATTTTCTCTCAGACGAGATTGAATACAATCGTGTGGCTGCTGATTCGGAGGCTGCTTTGGTGCTTCTCCGTCGTAATTCTGTCGAGTTTCTGCGTCCATGCATAACCATGGACAAAAAGTGGATACACTACGAATAGTGCACTCCAGAGACAAAGGAACAGTGAAAACAATGTGGAAATTCATCTTGAATGAAAGAAGAACTCTACGTATTTTCCCCACACTTTTATTCGGTCTTACTAGTTGAAACGCATGGGCGTTATCTTCGGGTACTGGGGACGGGAGAGGTACTTGTCGTATCCCTCTTTCACTCGCGTCCTCATTTACCCGAGGAAAACATTCGCATCCATCAGGACTGTGCACGGGTGCAGGGTTTCGATGGCGTTAAGCAAGGAGTTTGTTTTAACCATGACAGCATCCACTCTATTCACCAGAATTATCCCACAAAGACTTTTTTTAAAATTTCCTAACTTGAGAAAAACGGCTCGGAAAAAAACGATTCACGTCGACCCAGAAGGTCAACGCCCACAGAGTCACAACCTGTATTTTGAGGACCATCCGAAAACAGAATTTCTACCGACTTTAAAAAGTTGGATGAACGCTGGGAAAAGTGCATCGAGCTAAAAGGATATTATTTCGAAAATTAAAAATAGTCTACCCAAAGTATCTTGCAATTCTATTTTTTCCCAAGACTTGTAGAACTACCCACGTAGTATCAATAACTGAACATAGCCAGCAATTCTACCAAACAAAGAGTAGATTCCGTTGTCCATGCAAAGGGAAAAACCTGTCTCCATCAGGGGATCCCACTCTTTGCTCGCTTATTGTCACTCGGCAAATGAATTTGGAAGGGGGAGGGGGGGCTCCGTGCATTCGGAGGGTGCGGGGGCGGGTCCGTTGCGACGGAGCCACCCCCCTCCCGCGCCACTTGTTGTTGCTGCATCAGCAACTCTCCTCCTTTCCCCCACTTACTCTTATCTCCGCATCTCTCTCCGCCCCCAGCGTCAAACCATTCCCGCCTCCATCAAACCACCTCCCCTTCCCAACCACTCCCGCACGACGGGGGGAGAGGGACCTCGAGCGAGCGGAGTATCTCATTAGATCGTACACCGGTGGGTGTGTCTTTCAATGAATCGACGCTCTGCTCCACGGCGCCCCCCTCCCCCCCTGGGGTTCCTCCATCGCGCGGCGGCGAGCGGGAGCGCGGTAAGACGGGGGGGGGGGAGAGAATGAGAGGAAGGGACCATACCAACTGGAAGTTTCAGATGCATGCGGTTCAACGATCCAATTCCAAAATATCTATTCGCTGTACAACAATTTCAGAATGTAAAAATCATTCGCCTTGACCGGAATTCGAACCCGGATCCCTGGTTCGAATCCCGGTCAGACATCCCGATCGGCCGGACATCGAGGGATTCGGTTTCGTATCCCGGTCGAGGCGAATGATTTTTACACTCCGAAATCGTTGCAAAGAAATGCAAGTTAGCGGATGACTCCGTTAAAAGTTACTGTTGCGGCATCTCCCGCAGTTTCTTGGAATTTATCTATTCGCTACTTTGTAAGAGTCAATTGCCCAATGCCTATCGTTATATCGTCTCAAACACTAATGTAGCCATTATATGAATTTAAAGTCTTGCGAGAGCAGGTGCAGATTTGTCATTTGTTCTTGTCGCGCATTCGCCTCGTATCGTCCGCCATCGGTTCAAGCGACGAGGAATACGACAGCATGGAATGACAAAACTTTTGTCGATCACGCAAAGTAAAACATCGCAGAAATTGGAAAGTTCTATTCTTAAAATTGGAGTTAACTTTATAAATCCACACTCGCCATCGCCATAGAAACTAATGATTAACTCTAATTGCCACCATTCGATGAAATTCGACAAACACCCTTATGACTAAAATTTCCATTTTGTACGCAATTTCAATAGGGCCAAGGGGCCTGCCTGCTACTTATATCCATTCAAATAGCACGTGGAGTGGCGCAAGGATTGAATCCCTTGAGAGCATTTGCGACGGACCTCCTTTTGACCATTTCATGTAGTAACTTTCGTTAACCTTCAAGGAAGCTATCCATTGCTTGGATTTATTTTCGAAGGAGCAAGTCTCAGAAGTAATGAATACATGATTAGTATTTTTGTGCGTCGATATTTAATGTAGCCGATATAAAATGGTCTTCACATTCGAGCCTTTGAAATATCCACTCCGATCCATTCTGGTAGACACGTATGTATCTGGTCCCTTCCTCTCATGACGCCCCCTTACCTCCGACCTTCCTCCAGCTCCCATATCATCCGTCGGTGGGGCGGTCACTCGGACGGGCACTCCTTAGGGGCACGCCCCCCCGTTCGGCGATCCACAACACCCCCCCCCCGCCTGCTTTCTCAAGGTGCCCTCTTGCTGTTCCGCTTCTTCGAAAACCGCGATTTCATCGTACGCCGCGCCCCCCCCTCCTTCTGTTGCCCAATAGTAGTGGGACGTTGGCCGCCACCCCACCGCCCACGGGGGGCGCACCACCGCCACCCTTCGCCACGCACGCACGGGGCGGTGGGAAACTCAGGGAGGGCGCGGAGGCATTTCTGCTCTCCCCCTCCTCTCCATTGGCCGTCCGACACCTCCGGGCTCCGGAGGCGCGATGGCCGTGATGGATATTCCCTCTCTCGCTCGCTGCCTTGCCCCTTTCTTAGACTAGGGACGGGGGGCGCGGGGGGTGGGGTGGGGCAGGGTGGAAACTTCTCCGCAATGGCCATCGGAAGGTTGTGCAGGTGCCTCCCCCCCCACCCCGATGACTCGTTCGATTAATTTCGGGTGGCGGGGGATGCTGGGGCCGTCTCGCGAGGGAGCGAGTGTTATCGGAAGGTCGCGGCGCGGGCAGAGGCGACGGGGGAGCGCGGCTGCACGCTGCTGGTGCTCGCGGGTGCGGGAGTCGGCCGCCGACGCTCGTTGCCCCGAGAGGAGGACCGGCGAGGGGAGTTGGTGGCGCCGTCAAAAGGATCAACGGGCCGGCCGAACGGCTGACGCGGACGAAACCTCATTAACAGACAAATTTGGAACAAATGGAACGATTGCTGAAACGAACTCACTTGGAGACGCTTGTATGTTACGCAGGCAAGAGACGGGGAACATCATTACATCGCATAGCAGTAGCTTGCATCGTAAATAATACACAAGTCTGGACTTGTTACGTTTAAAATTTAATTTTACTATTTACAATAAGTAATTAGAAAAGTGGTTTTCAAAATTTCCGAGGGAATAATTAGTAGAGCTAGGAAGTCTTATTCGTTTTCAATTTTCCTAAAAACTCATGCTCATTAATAAAACTCCACTATTACTTCGTCTCGCAACAATTGATTACTTATCTTAGGCATAGCGTAAACACTAGGGCAAGCGAAGATGTTTTCAATCCCATTTGCCTGCACTGTTTCTTTCCCGTGACTTGTCCACTCTTCTAGGCGTACCCTTGGGGGGCTTCCAGGGGAGCAGAGTGAAGTTGAAGGTGAGAAGAACCTCCGCTTACCTTCAACAGCTCCAAAGGAAGGGGCGTGTTTTATTTTAGCGGAAACCATTCATTAAAATAAATCGACCACAATGGAGTCGACAACAGGGAAAATATTGATTAGTGAACTTGTACATTTACTTATTGTTTAATAATATTGCGATGAAAAATCCAAATAAATAGGTCCCTAAAATTTTGGAAAAATAAATATTAGCTTTCAACTTTTTCGATGAAACAGCATTCCTTACTCTTTCCCCGAACAATCAGGAATCATAATAGTAAGAAACCGAAGTAATTTTAGAAATATTGAAAACATTTAATTTACAAGTCGGAACAAAATTAAACATTGCAAAGTTATTAGGTGTATCTGCAAGTGCACGTGTATGTTAGTTGGTGGTTCGAATGTTTGCTTACATGTGTCTGGGTTGTAAGGGTTTTGCATGAACGTATGCAATGTTTTGTTTGTGGATTGTATAAATTGTGG
Organism: Hetaerina titia; assembly: GCA_037158775.1. NCBI lineage: Eukaryota > Metazoa > Arthropoda > Insecta > Odonata > Calopterygidae > Hetaerina > Hetaerina titia. The sequence goes on along the minus strand of CM073772.1, from coordinate 17,871,656 downwards.
CTTTTGCATGCGATTTTCTTGTTATTATGGATGGTCCTCTAACGCCCCCCGCCAATTGCCCTTGCGGTGGCGTGCGGGGCATTATGTAGATGTAGATTCATCTAGGCAAGCTGTGAAACATTTTCGTATTTTATTTTCGAAGCTACATAAATAAATATTTATCATTTTTAATTTAATTTCATGAAGTTTGAAGTGAAATTTGCCAATGTTTATGAGTAAAGTTGCAAACAATTTCAATTTGTCCACTAATCTTTTATCGAACACAACTGATCGTGTGTTCCTAAGCTTTTATACATTAGAAACCTCTCGCATTCTTTCTCTCTCGTGTAGAAATAAAAACCATTCACCACCACTCACTTCTCGGATGCTTGCGCGCCAGTGTAGTTCCTCCTTTCCTCGCCCCTTCCGCTGGTCTACACTTACATCATGGTGGAAGCTACACTTCGTGTAATACTGAGGGAATCACACGAGACTTTCAATCACAATGAAGAAACTAATATTTTCTCAAGATTTTATTTCTGCCGCATGCTGTTGAAATACTCGACGATTGACCAAATGCGTATTTAGTCATAATAAAGTTCAAGACGTGTGGTGGGGTGGTATCCATAGGGATGTAAATAAACACTGAGGAAGTCGGAAAAGAACCTCGGTCCAACTACTCGTGATGCGACAGGGAAGTTCTCAACGAAAGTGGAAGAGAATCAGGCAAAATGGAAATGATACGTTCGTCGGAGCCAAAAATATTAAGCAGGCAAATTTAAACAGGTAAGAAGCATGATGCGGGGCGAGGATATGTCGGGTCCAGATGTACTCGATTGCGGCGTAGAAAAGGGAATTAAACTGAATCAGAATATGAGGAGAAAAACATTCCTGTAAAACTACTTCAATAGAATAGGGAAACATAGGTTAAAGAGTTTATTTGGGGTTCATCTGCAGCATTTACTTAGACGGAATTTGAACTTAAGACGTCACTACATGAGTATTGACTCAATGCCAAAATTAGAAAAGTGGCAGCATACATGTATGCAGACTCTTAGTTTGGCTTCACGGGCAGCAGTTGTAGTAATATGAATCAAAGCAGATTTAAATCAGTAAATAGAGAAGGTGAATAATTACTTAGGGGAATCAGATTGAGTTTAGATGAAGGATAAGCAAGCGTGATACATATATGTATATGTATGGACCACTGACATTAAATACTATAGATAGAACCAGTTATATCCAATATCTGTTTGTTTCGTCGACTTTGAGGAGGCTATTGTCAGAGTAAATTGGAGACTACTTGTTAGCGTATTTCAGAAGACAGGAGAGGACTAAATGATAAGCGAAATCCGAAACCACAACACGTCTTCGATTGGACAACTGGGGTGAATCCATTATAAAATACCTCGTAAACCGCTGAAAAGGTGTGTGGCGGAGGGAGTTGGGCACCAGGCATCGATATAACCTGGATGGGCTGTTTATCATATTGCCCCTACTTTTCAACAAAGGGAAAATGATATGCAAGGCTTGTTGGTATTTCCAAAGGAAAGGGCGTGTTGTATTTTAGCGGAAACCATTCAATAAAATAAACCGACCACAATGGAGTCGACGACAGAAAAGTAGGAGGGGGACTTATCGAATAGGTTATATTAGCTGATAACCGAGTTTTATTTGGCCATATGGTTTCATTCATCAAACGACGTATGAGTATAACGGAACAAATAGGATACATATATAAGGGCTGATAAATACTCTGGTAAACTAAATGTAAGGAGATTTTCTAGAAAAAAATTGACTTAATTAAACATTAAAATTGGAGCACTGGTAAAACCCTCCTAACTTTTGAAGAGTTTTAGAAGAAGGTGGACAAAGTATTTAGAATATTTAAAATCGAAGAGCGTTAGAAGGGAAAATTTTACAAAAGGAATGAGTTGATCACGAAGACTATAAATAGCGATGTGAAGCAGAGATAAGTAGAAATATTGATGCGGAACATGTTATTGTGCACCTTGGAAACCAAGTCGTTCAAGCAATGAGATAAGATCAAAGGATCGATGCTTTTGAGATGTGCTCTAGGATAAGAATAAAAATGCTGGGAAGATACGCCCCTCTTGCGTGGGTGACTCCTGATCGAGAGAGGTTGACCCTCACTGAGGGGGGAGGGGGTGGGGTGCGGGGGGGACGGGTAAGCGGGGCCCCCTCTCGTTCAATTGAAAGCCGTACAGAATTTTGATCCTCGCACCACCGTCGGCTATCACGTTGAAGTATCGTTTTACTTCTGGCAGTCCATAAAAAATTAGGAATACATCAATTCTCTGCTAACCATTTATTGAAACAATATCACAGTTGTCACATCAATCCAGGAGCTTAAACAATTGGAGGTTGGCCAGACTTTCAGAAAAAGAAAAATCCACCCTCTCCGTCAGGCAATTCAAAATCCCAAAATACCGCAAATGATTCAAAATAGGTCGAAACGACGATTAAAAAGAGCATAGAGGTCGAGGGTCTATTTGCACCAAACTCTTATAAATCGCAATGCAAATACTGCCATTGAAAGTCCAAGGGTCTAGAGTAAATCATCCGTCCTCATAAGATGGATATAGTTTTTTAAAGGCGAACTGGGAAAATCCCGTTTCCGTGTCAATTCGATTGGCCATTCTATAAAATACACTGATGGCGTCCTGACCCATCAATTGTTCCAAACCATAATTTCTAATAATGTATTTTTCTAAAGTGTGCTTTTTTCTAATACTTTTTTCCTAATGAATTATTTCTAATTAATTTTTTAATACTTAAAAATATGAAAAACATTGTTGCTATGGAAACTAAATTTGTTGTATAAGGGTATAATACACATATATATAATAAGTGCACATACATATATTAAAAGAGTACAATGCACGTAGATCCGAAGTCCAAATTTGTTGGAAAACAATTACTTCTGGAAGGGTCTGTTTACCACAATGTTAACGTTTTAAAAGATCGCTGCTACTGAAAAAGTTCCAAAGTTGGAGAATGTAACGCGAGAGTTGGGTTGGATTTGTTTCATTGCTTCTGAATATGATATTTATTAGGATGGAAAACGAACTGTAGAATATATAACCCTACTTGCTAATATCATTACTTTGGACTAATTGTATTCTTAATTTTTAAAACATTAATTTGTTTTCTATGCTTGTATAGCGTAGCGAAAGTCTAGCGAAAAAGGCCAAACTCTACCGGACACTAAAAATTAATTTGCCTATTTAATAATCTCAGTAATAAATAATTTAGAAATTTCAGTTTAGAAATACCAAACAGGAAAACAATTGTTAGAAAATAACATTATTAGAAAAACTTCATTATAAGTTTTGATAGGGAACCGAGAGCGCAGTGAAACTGAACGGATGCATCCTCTAAACACCCTATTTTCAGAAGGTGAGTGAAGGGCGTGCTTACAAGTGATTTTGTGATCACATGCCAATATCGAAGAAATTTCCCTTCAGCATTAACGAAGTGAAAACATGTGGCTAGGTTAGATAATTACTGAAATGTTGCTAGCCGGAGTCACCACAGGATGGGATACGTCACTTGCTAGTACGCTTGGATTCAAAGAATGATCTTTTAATTTATTCCTGTTTGTCAATTCGGATTGTTTGCGCAACTTGGATATCGGAAAAGCTTAAAAAATACATTTCCTTCCGAGACTGATATTGACGCATTTTGTGAATAATGATTACTCGAATTTGTTCAAATATCTAAATACATGAATGCTGTGTGTATAAACAGAACGGTTGTCAAAATGAAAACAAGGTAATAAAGCGTATTCTCTCTCTGTCACTCGAAACAAATCTCTCGCGGCGATTTTTCATTCTGCACACATTTAAAAAAATTGAGACTGAGAGTTGGCACAAAACATGCATGGCGAAACTTGAATCTCGCGTTGGATTTCCCGGAGACCTATTGCTAAACGTTTCGAAACAAAACGAGGCCGGGCGAACTTGTTCCGCGACAGTTCCCGAACGGGCGTATTAAGCATGTCCCTCCATTCATAGTTTTGGCCCATGGCGATGCAACCCTTGACTACCACTAACATTTTATGGATGGGCCGAGAGGAAGACTAGCGCTTCTATCTAATGAATTCGCACCACATGGTGAAGTTTGGTGAGTGGTTGTAATCTAGAATATTTATCGAAGGCGACTAACAATAAATTCGCCCAAATAGGTGTTCGCTACCGATAACGTTGATTTTCAAATTTACAAGCGACTTTAAATGCATTTAGTCCTCGTGTAGTCTGGACTGATAACCTGGAAACCTACGTCTGCTCATTCCCGCTAACAACCAACAGAGGGCTCCACTGTACCTGGTATTGCGTGGAAGAAGCGACCCCACTGAAGCGACCGCAGGAGTAATTAAAAGGTGGACGCGATCGTCATTTGGCACTCGGCCATATTCCTCCGTTCTGGAGTAAATGTTTAAGCGCCTTCGTCATCTCCCCAACATTTCTAATTAAACCATCACAAACGTGACGCAACTCCGATTGGTGACCATCACAAAATATGACCAAAGGTCTCCTCGCGGACTAACAAACACTTCGTTCCGGTGGAATCCACGCCGAGGGCCGGCGTGGATTTCTGTTCTCGGAGGAGGGGCGCGGGAGAGAGTGGGATGGGTAATTGCATGCCGCCCTCCCGTCATTGTGTAGCCCGCGTCATCAATCTTCCTCCTCCTTCGCTCCTCCCCGCCCCCCGGGCCCCTCCCCCCCGCTCACCCGACCCACCCCTCCCAGCCCCCTCGAAACAAAAACTCATTCGCTTCCTCACCTACACACGCACGCACACATACACACGCCAACCCACCCACCCCCTCCGGCACCCATCCACTCGCTAGCCGCCGCCTCCCTGGCCCTCGATCCCAAAAAAGGCCTCCAAATTGCTTTCTTACCGTCTCTAAGATTTCTTTTTGTACACGCAGGGCCGGCGAACCCCTGGTTCCCCTTCATATTTGCCGTTTCGATTTGCTGATCTCTCGCACGTTGCCTTCCCACCCCTTGAGTCGCCGAAGAACTGAGAAGCGGTTGAAGACGAAGAGTTTCCTAGCCTTGGCAATTGCTTCAAGTGAGAAATTTATTTTCGGACGCGGCTTAATGGAAAATAAAAGGAAAAGCACCACGAGGGAGATCGGCGGGCCGCAGGTGGAAGAAACGGGGAGGTAGGCCCAGCAGAGTGTGCTTGAGAGTGAGCGACGGATCGGCGGTGTATGTACATATTCAGCCAATCTCCGGATTGAAAGGCTAAGGGAGGAGCGGGCGCTTCATTTGGTCGTATGGAGGTTGGCGTCGAAGAAATCGGGGAGAATTTGGGCGTTGGTGGATTGCTTCATTGAATACCCTGAAGTGGGATCACCTGGAACACCTCACGTCAATAGTAAATTAAAAAATGAAATGGGGCGTTCAGCACAACCGAAAACATTTTTCCGATGAACCTCACAGACCTCTCAATCCTTCGAGTTTTCAAACGTACGTTATGTTTCTTAAAGTTGAAAACTGTTATGGTTTCATTTAAAAGACATGATGAAAAAAGAGTATAACAAAGTTGCACTTCCATAAGACTCATATTTTCATTAGCTCAGTTTTTCTCGCAGTAATGTGAAAAAAGCTGTGGAGGAGATGTGGATTCTACTATTACATCTGTGCTAGTAATAATAATAGCCAAAAAAATAAAATGTAAATAACCGTGTATAAGAGTAAGCATTTTAAATTGCTCCTTTTTAGTTAGATTTGCGATCGAGGAATCCAGAGCTCTATAGAGGGTTGGTGCCAGCAGCATGCTGAGTATATTTCAATCGTCTGCGGTCAAAGAGAACGCTTCAAGTGCGGTGGAAGTTGCCCCGCTTGCCTATCAAGAGGCTGACGAAAATTGACAGATGTAAACGCCTTTCGAAAAACAAAACAAACAAAGGTCGTGCAAGTCATAAGGGAACGACTGTTGCTTGAGATTACGGAATGCCAATTGCTTGACCTGCGGACGAGATCTTTAAAGCAAATAAATCGTACGCTAAATGAAGACAGTGATTTTGGCGTTGATATAATTGAATCAGAAGGCTGGTTTTCGTAGAAGAGGGAGAAATAAAAAAAAGGAAGTTGAAATGAAAATGCCTACAGCTCCACATCCAGAAGTATGCCGCGGCGAAATTCAATAGGGATCCATTTGTATAGTAATAATTATAGCTTATTTATTAAACACGAAGAAAGAATCGAAGACTGCTTTTCCACAGGAAAGAATTAACTGGTGTGGATTAGTCTCGCTCCACTGTAGCCTCATCCGGACTGATCTGAGGTCCAGATAATGCTATAGTGTGGAGAAACTAATCGGTAGTAATAAATTCTTTCCGTGGAAAAGCAAATTCTTCGATTCTTTCCTCGTGCTTTACAATTGGATTTCCACAAGTATTGCCCTCAAACATCTCTCAAGCACTTTAATTAACATGAGCAGATGTACACCATGCACACATGTATAATACAACAAGTACACATGTTATAACAAACTAAAAATATAAAATAAATTAAGATTACAGATTCAGTAGTTACTCATGAAATTTAGTTACTTTCAGTTTTTTAAGTACCCTGCAAGTCACTGCGAAGGTGTGTGGTAGGGGGCAAATACACAACTACTAATTTTGGACCCGAGTATGTCCCTACCGACAATCTTATTCTGATCCCTTATCGTTCGTGGAAAAGTGAGAAAAAAACATAAAAATGCGGAACAATAAGAAAAAATAAAATTTAGAACATTAATAGCACTCATTATAAGTGTTCTTTTCCACATAGAGAACGAAGAAATATTTTATTTTAGCGTGCAAATAAATTCATCGAAAACGCAAAAGAAAAACTTCTTTTACTGTTAATTGGCTTCAGTGTCTTGTTTACGTGATACCGTCATGTGACAGAATGTTTTATGCTCGGCTCTGGAGGTGTGGTTGGGAGAATGAAGGTCTACTCCAGGTGGAATGGAGGAAGTAAAAGATTCAGTGATCGTGGAAAGCAGAAAGGCCAGGATGCATCATGAGGTTTGTAGCTGAAGAATAGGACGGCCAGAGGGAGGTGTTCGCAAAACGATAAGAGCTAAAATGAAAAAATAACACGAATGAAAGCATGGGAAGGACACAAATGACAGAAGAATAAACATACCAAAAGACTTCGAAGGAAATATGAAGCTATTTTAAAAATGGGAAAAGATGTGGTGAGGAGAGTGTGCAGGACTGTTATTATTATATGTAGATAACGAGAGTGGAGATTCTGTCTGGGAAAAATGGGGAGTTGGAGATAATTGCAGAAGAAGTTTTGTGTGAAAATCCTTGGCGATGGAATTGATAATAAAAGTGATTCGAATGCATTAAATGGTGAAAGTTAACACTGAGAGTTGTAAATGCGCTGAGAGCGAGCCAAACCGATAACATTTTTAAAAACGGGAGAGAGACAGGCGAACAAGTCGTGCGAAATTTTGAATTGCAATTACGAACTAATGATGACTCATTTGTATTGATTCATACCTCAAATTTTAGCGTTTCCTAATTATGGCAGGAATGAAATAATTTCACCTTAATATAAACGTCAGGGGAGCGAGAAGGAATGCAAGAATTACAGATGAATCACTATTCTGATTACACTGCAGAGAGCGTTTAGTACTTCGCTGATTGAAAGATAACGGATGGAAACCTCGGGACAAAATGCACCCAACGGGATTTTCAGCCTGATGGGGAACGTGCACATTGTGCACCCGTTTTCACATCATGCAGGGGTGGGGAAATATCTGTATATTCGGCACTCCAAGCACCCAAGCAGTCGATGGGCAATTATGGAATCCAATAAAAAATGCATGGAAATAATTAGACTAGTGTAAGAATAAATGGGATCTTAAGGGTGTGGTTTAAAATAAGGCGAGGAGTACAGCCAAGAAGCGCCATACCACCCACCATGGCTGCACAGGATGTTTAAGAATACGTGATGGGATATATAAACGGTTCCTAGATTCTAAATACGTGATGGATTGACGCAGAGACATTGTTTTCTTTGAGCTACGTGTGATGAACTAGTGCTAATTTTTATCCAAAACCGTGCAAGGATCGTCTCTCTATGGAGCGGATAGCTTTACGTGTCACTAGCACGGCGATTGTGCAGCCGGCATTCGAAAAACCCCCGGACAGGGTGACCCCGCCTGGAAAATCCTATGCGTTCAATTTAAGTGTAAAATCATGGAGATAACTTTAGACAGAGAAATAATTTTTTGTTGGATTTTGAAGTTTTAATTAAAGATGGGCTAAGGATTCGATTAGACCGCTAGATTAGCAATGACATAATTCCATCTAATCTCTTCTCATTCTCATCGACTTTGGATTGAGCGCATTGCATTTTGGGCGCGTCTTTCTTTCGATCGACTGTGGAAACAAATATACTCCACAGAATAACACTTTGATGCCAAACAATGTGCCCAAAGTCGAGTTTCTCATGGGTTGGCATTTACAAAAGACGATCTTGAATAACGCGCTTTTCAATTCAGTTCATTTCATAAACATTGCCAACTTATGGAGGCCAATCAACGGTTTTATATGGGAGTATCAGAGAGAATTAATTAACTTCTTTTGAATTTACTTATTAACATGAATTTAAAAAGAGGGAACGATTAAATATAATAATACACATTGAAATTTAAAGTACAGAAATAAGAGTCATGTTCAAAATGGAGCGATCATAAATTTTGTATTCACATTCTCGTCATTTATCGTGGAACATTCTACTTTTATATTTTATTGCTAGCTAAATGTGTAGCATCTAAACGGTATAAAGATGGTTGTTTGAACTCTAGCATTTCGTCAGCGCAGCCGTTGCAACTTGAAGCAGGTTCAGTTCGCCTACGGCAACGATGGAGCTGACAGGCGACGAGCGATACACTGAAGTAAAATTTTGAATTTTCACCTGGAAAAATCTGCCAAAGCCATTATGATCTAAGAGAAAACTTATGGAGAGTCTGTTATTACCTATAAAGAACAGATAGAAGATGGTTTTAGATGTTTGAAGAGAGGGGTGGGGAGGTAATCGATTTCAAAGGAAGGTGTGGTCCAGTCACCGCTCTTACGGAAGTGGTAATCACTGACAGCGCCGCCATCATTGTGAGAGAAGATAAGAAGTGGAATAATGTTCGGAAGGACACTCTAGAGAATATTGAAATGTCCATTGGGTGCCCCCCGCTCATCAGTGATAGAGACATGGGACATGTGGTGTTTTTGCGTGGGGTCGGGTCGCTGCTCGAAAACGAACCAGAGAGGACGCGTGCATTCAAGCTTACATTTGAAGTAAGGGAAGAAACAAAAGAAAGTTGGACATCCCTTAAGAATGCAGTGAAAACTTTCGAGGCCATATTAAGAACAAAAAGTTACAATTAAAACCACAGGCTGACTGCTACATCATTAATATACACGAATAATGTCACGGATTATTTCTCGAGAACCAATGAAAAATGTGTTCATCAACCTCCCTATAGCCTAAGCCCATCTTATGTGACTTATTCAGTCCCGTTGCTTGAAGACACTCCTTCTTGGGAAGCATTAAGAGCGGCCGAAGGCGACTAGCACACGATTCAACTCGAAGCTGCTGTCAATGTCGTGATACAGGAGTCCAATCAAAGAAACACCTACCACATATACATCGATGACAATATAAAATACAATAATTCTTTTAATATTACAAATAAAATATTTGCGATCAGACTTCATCAAAGAGCCCTCACATTTAATGATTCGCTGCTCGCCTTAAGTTTCTCCTCAGAGCATAGCGTGCACCACATGCATCATGGAATACGCACACCGATCCAAATCGGCGAGTGATTGCATTGCAAGATTCATTTTGTTTTCCAGCCGCTGCAGGGGCTGGAGTGACTGAGTCTCGAATCCAACGGCTTCCTCTCGCGAATGGGCGCCGGCCGAGGGGACGGACGAGCGCTCCAGTTCCGCCCGAAGGATCCGTATCGTGGGTCACGTCCCCGTCGCGCAGTCTCCACGACTTTTAAGCGAACGAAGGTCGTCGTGGGAGCGCTCAATTTGAATCCGTTTCCGCCAAGGAATCTCTTCGATGCGCGCCTAGCGAGGGCGCGGAGGCCAATCTCATCCCCACCCCCTTCGACTCGGCTGTGCAGACAACAGAGCGACAATGCAGGGGGGGGGGGATACACGCCCGTCGGCGATTATACGATGGATTCAATAAAAGCAAAAGAGGCGGGGGATGGACGGAGGGCCATCCCTCGCCCCCCACAAGACCTTACCTGCCTTCACCTGCTTCCCAAGAGAAGCCCTTTGAAATCGGGAGGTCCAGGATGCAGCTGAACGCCTCATGAGACGAAACCAATCGATTGCATTTATTGAAAACCGTGCCTGATATGGTAGACGGTGGGGCGGGAGGGGAGGCTGGTGGGAGGGGGCGTCGGGGAAGACGGCTTCCTGAGTGTCACCCAGCGCGACTCCCGAACAATAATCACCCCGGGCACATCCACGGGCATCGATTACCGGGACCCACACCCTGACACCAATGCTTTCTACGAGGTCTTAAGGTGATCGGCAAGTGGCAACAGCCAAGAGGCCGCAAATTCTAGCTTTTTAGTCTTCACTTGGGATGACTGCAGGTGCAACTGCACCTTAGGGAGGGAGAGGGTGGGGGGGGGGCGCACCAGTAATTCTTGAGACAGTACGTGCAATCGAGGAGTGGGAGCGGGGTAATCTGGTGCTTTCGTCCCAAGACTTCGCATTTGACGAGGCTGAAATACGACGACCTCATTCAAAGGATTATTGCCGGATCATGTAGTATGATTAATATAGCCATGACAGTTTGCTTTCTTGAAACAGGAAAGGCCGGAATTAAATCATAGAACGTATTCCTAAAGAGTTAATTGTCAGCCAAAAGGTCAATCTGAGTACATGTCGAGAGTGAAGTTAAGGGAAAATGTAAAAAGAATAAATCTGAGAATAATTTAATATATTAATGAAATTTTACGGACGAGAATCCAGAAGCGTGCTGACCTGGTGCCAGTGAGGTACAAGTGAATAATCCAGCACTTAACTCACTCAAAAATATGACGGTGGAATAATAAAATAACAACCGAAAATTTCAGTCCATTATATTTATTTAATTGCCAAAGCTGACGACCAGAGTATAAACATCGAGAGTCTTGCGTGAGCAAATTCAATCTCTAGATTTACAGAGCTTGGGAAAGTGGTTCACACAAGTGTACTCGACGAATGGGCAGACGGCGACGAGTCACGACAACACTGGGAGGAGGTGTCTTTCAAAGGACACAGGCGTCAGGCGGTGCTCAGCGACTGGAATCAGGCAAGGAATATGTATCTAATATTATGAAGGAGAGGGCACCAATTTTTCTTAATATTGAAAGTGGAAATCAAAGGGTTCTGTGTGGTAACACTCATCTAACGACGACCATGGAAGCGAATGATTCAACGCGTACTTAATGAAAACCTCGAAATTAACTAAGGAAGAGCTGCTAATTCACGCTTCCTTTTTTAATTAATTGATAAACACAACTTATCGAAATTTCCTACAGCAAAATATTTTGGAAATGAACTGGTCATTCGACGAATTAGAAAAAAAGTACAAGACAGTATTTGGTGGCAGTAATAGAGGGGGTGATGTAGGCAGTAAACGTTCAACTAAACAAAAATAACCGGTATTAAAGGCAGAGAACACTTGTATGCACGGAGAATTTGGCGTTCGGCGGCGGGCGAAGGAGGATTGGCTTTGAAGAGAGCACTATTTAGGAATAGGAAATTACTGCTGGGATAAAATAAAATTTTTTGGGAGAATTTGCTTAATAATAACAACTAACTCGCTTCAAAGACACGTTGCTCAACCAAATATGTGGAAAACACGAGGGAACACATGAAGCCAGCAAATTATATTATGGTATTCACTTCGTGATTGCGAGCCAAGAAAAGCCATAATTGTTAATGAAACACGCAGCGGACGTCCGATCACTGCCACAGACGATAAATATCGCAAACTCTTCGAAGATTGGATTCAAAATGAATAGCAAATCACTCCAAAGCGTATCGCAAACCACATTGGAATATTTAAGGAAGGTTTCCGCTAATAATCTTGCAACATGACAACGCTCGTCCACACACCTCGCGCGTATCTGTAAAGGCTCTGCGAAACCTGAAATTTGAACCAATTCCACACACCCCTTTTTCCCCCGATCTTGCGCCTTGCGATTTTTATTTTTTACCTCAATTCAAGAGACGCCTCAAGGGTAATCATTACACCTCGGGCGATGAAGTGAAGGCAGCTGTCAATAACAGCACGCTGTTTAACTTGCATTGAACAATTGCGTAATCGGTAATTAAGAGAGCTTTAATATTAATCACGTTATCAATCTCGTCAAAGTGAAGAAGGACTGAAAGAGATATGATGACACTTACTGGGTGTTCCACCTGAAGCGACACCTACTGCATTAGACACTAACATCATCCATTCGTCCTTGGAGATATATTTGTGTATATTCTGGTGCGGCGAAACGTTTACTAGGTTGTGTACCAGAAGGTGATTCCACATCAGGCATCATCCTCTGTTCACACTACCAAAGATTCATCATATATTTGATAGGTTAACTGAGGGAAGCATGAATAAGTTGAAAACAGCTTTTAATTTGCAAATTAAATTTTTCCCTGCTGAAAGAGGGTTGTAATTTTACAGCAACGGACACAATGGGTAAGGTACATCTACTGTAAAACGCGATAAGGTCTTTGTCACATATTTCAACCAATTATCACCTAATCGGCTTCTGCCACAATCCTTATGATTCCTGGCTGGTAAGTAAATAAACGAAGTCTTTAACAAATCCGTTCTGCCATCCATCGATCAAATCCTATACACGCAATTAAGTGTAACGGGGTTTGCAATATGGCGCCTGTGACCTCTTCAGAGCGGTAAACCAAAGAATGAAATAAATCGTGTCCATTCTAGCCATCTGAACAATATTGATGTCGGGGACTCCAAATAAAATATTGGTAAAGGAAATCCTGTACAGACAGCCTCGGAGGATTAGACATCTTATTGGCGAACTAGGCACAATACTGGCATCGAGATGGTGCGGTGGCTATTGTACTGATTTCTCGTCCATATGGCGCGGGTTCGAATCCCGGAGGGAGAAGGATATTGAAATAGTGTCCCGACTCCTTTTTTGACGTGCTAAGTGGAGAGTACCTCAAGTGGAGTACACCACCCGTCGGATGGGACGTTAAACCATGTGATCCCTTGGCGCATTTCATTAAGAGTAGGCTAATGCCTACGTCGGGTTTCTCTGCACCTTTCCATGAACATCCTACCCCTCCCGAGTAACAGCCACCTATCCAAAATAGCGTAAATGACCCCAGTTGCCTACTCTTATGTTGACTTCCACTCACATGAAAATGCAGATGGACCTCGTTACGATTAGACCTATGAGGAATACTCGTTCGAAACATTTGCGGAGATTCGTCACGAAAATTAGGTTTCTTCAAACGAATAGTGAATCAATATTCGAAAGAAAATAAACAAAATATTTTTTTCGCGTCGGTCAAACCTCATCGCTCCGAGTACTCGGGAACCTTCGTTTTATAACTTTCAGAATCAAACGATGCACAAATGGAAGCAGACTGCTCCGGAGAGGCGAAAGAGACCAAATGGTCGCATTATCACCGGACGGGAGACGAGGACTGATGATTCAATGAACGGCCTTCACTCTTAGCAGATGAGAGAAATGAAATGTGCTTCGGAAGGGAAGAACTGCAAAAGAAGGTGGAGTAGGGGGGGGGGGGACTACAAGACGCAATGCATCGGTGGCTCTAGCGCGAGATTCTGAAGAGATCTCCCGAGGATAAGAGAGCCTGGGCGAACGCCAGACGCCAAACTAAATGGTTTTCCACGAACAATAGCTCTGCGATGACCGTGAAGCGATGGGAATAGAGTCGGATGGATGGAAAGTTACAGGACAGATTTTACATATCGCACTCTAAAAATGATTGAATTCCTAAACCCTGCGATACCGCTACTAAATTTATATCCATTCTGCCATTTCATCAGACATCACAGTATTTGGAAAAATGGGTTTCGGAACATCAGCCACGGCGTACTGTGTGAATTAGGAAACGGGTCACTTAATTTTAAAAAAAGTAAAAAATTCTTTTAAGGGCGGGCCGTGCGCTTTCGCGGAGCGTACGCCCGGCGGTGTTTCTCCCCCTCGTTGATGGCTGAGAGATGAACACTCGCAGATTCTTGCATCCGACGCAAATACGTATTTGTTGATTATTTTAGGATCCGCTATTGACGTATATATATGTAAAGTTACGCTCCATAAACTTAGAAGTTTGTTGGAACGTGACTGCGGTAGGGCAAGTTACTGCAAGCAAGCAAGCACTACCGGATAGCGCCATTTCCACAGCTACATACCCCGCTAGCGACTGCTGCAAGAACGAGTAACCATGGTTTAAGGCAACAAGAAATTAATGCATAAACATACGCTTATTCTATACGAGATCTATTCAATAAATACGCGAACTGGTTCATTCTGGCGGCCATGATGCGCACTATAGCTCTGACCACTAGCGGCGCTAGTTGCCTGAGACCCAATGACCCGTCAGTGCTTGGCGAATCGTCGAGCTGTGAGTATGGCGCCAGTTATATTACTTTCCGCTGTCCTTGTTTTTTTACTGTTTGTCGAAAATACAAATTGACAAAATCACGGAAAATGAATCAACATTAATTTTTTGGTGAAGTGCAGTAAAAGTTGTCAAGAAATTACTGAAATTTTGACAGATGTTTACGGTGATATGGCACTAAAGTAAACATTCGTTTTAAAATGGATTAAGCGTTTTCAAGATGGCCGACAAGACATCACGGATAATGCGAGGTCGGGACGATCTTCAACCACATCTGTTGACGACAACTTTGACCGTGTGCGATCCCTTGTCCTTACCGATCGTCGAAAAACTGTCCGAATGATAGCTGATGAGCTGAATTTAGGAAAATCAACAGTGCACACTACTACTTTAACCGAATATGATGGATGGATCCTTCGCCATGACAATGCACCTGCACACTCAACATTGATTTTTCGCCAGTTTCTGGCAAAAAATTCAATCACCATCCTTGATCACCCTTCCTATCCGCCAGATACCGCCCCCTGCTACATTTTTCCTATCCCTAAAATGCGAAAATGTGATTAGGGGACATCACTGGGAAGATGTGGACATGATGAAGCTGGAAACGACGAGAAAACTAAAAAGCCTAAATGCCGAGGACTTCCAAGGGTGCTTTAAACAGTGAAAAAGAGGATGAAATAAGTGGACAGCAACGAATGGAGCGTATTTTGAACGAGACAAAATCGACGTTGATTAAATTTTTCAAAGAAAAGATTTTATGGCCTCCGTTCCTGTATTTATTGGACAGACCTCGAATTTATTTTCACGCACATGATGTGTATGCATGCGCACACGAATTTAGCTGCAATATGCTACAATAGGCGTTTTCGTGCAAATCTAAAATATTGGTTTTTGAATGAAAAACTGATATTTTTGCAAAAGTGCTCACTTCCAGTTATGCCATTAATGCGTTCGAAGCAAACGTGCATTGGAATCTGTCTGTGCAAGTTGAGGGCAAATTTTCACCCTTTAGTGGCAAAAGCCAACTGATGATATCGTATGATGTGTCGTAAGCGGATGACGTGATAGCACATCCTAGCTATTTAGGTGTTTTACGGAATCCCGGATGGTATGGATACACAGACCCCATCAAGTAATCAACCCAAAGGTCGCTTTGATTGGTGAAGGTAGAGTTCACCCAATGATAAGCCCGACGGCGTGTGGAATTCACACATCAAGGTGAATAGGAAGGCCATTTTCTCTCCCTATGCCACTTTTGTTGTCCCGGGATAAATCTGGTACCTGAAAAACACGCAGCTTGGGTGAAACAGAGTACACATGGGCGTCGCCAAATTCGAAGCTGGTCTCGTCAGGTCAGTAACCCAGCGCTCTACTCACTATTCCCTCTTGATATGGATAATTTGAAGAAATAATCGGTCGATAATTAGTGGCCTCGACCTAAAACTATTAGGAAAAGTGCCGATGTGATAATTTGGACAATATTCCTGAAAAACATAAAGGGCAAATGACGTAAGATCGATATAAAAATGTTATTACTCTCAAATACGATACGTCAACATGAATGTTGTGCATCCTATTGTCTACATAAGGCAATGGGAAGTTGAGATCAAAGCGTTTCATGTGCGTCACGACTTGTGCAATCGTTCATTTGATGGACACAATACACAGTTTTGCCATAATCGCTTGAAAACTGCAAAATTCCCTCAATAACGACCGATTGTCATAATTTTGGAATCGATGCTCAATGTTAAATATTGTTTTTCTCACGGCCCGTTCCGAGATAAAAAAAGTGCATCAAATGAATAGAAATCAGATAACGAAGGCGAGCGAAATTAGTAAACTCACGTTCATCGGACTGTAAGCCTTCTCTGGGAAGTGAGTGCGCAGGGGGTGGTGCTGCCACCCCTTCCTGGTGAAGGGGGTGCCGACAATGCAACAACCTCCGGAGTTCCCGATTCGACGAGGTTGAGCGTGAGATTGGCGGGTGGGGGGCGGTTGCTTGGGGCCGAGGGGCGGGGGAGGGGTCAGCCGGTGGAGCGGCCAAGGGGGGCGGGGGGAGGGCGACCGCTCGCCACAAGAAACACTCCTTCGAGGGAGTATTTCTAGAAAGTGAAAAGTGACAGCGCTTTTCTGCCCTCACCCTCGTTACGGTCGGCCATTCAGGATTCACGTTGTTTTTTCCAGCCACAAAAGGCCCCGCGGACCAGACAAAGAGCTTCGGTTGGGATGTGGGGGGGGGGGGGGCCGCAACCCAGCGAGCGACCCTCTCACTCCGCCCGTGCTGCCGGTGCGCCGCCATGAATCATGACGGAGAGCCTCGGAGTGCATTTGTGCGCCGACACCAGGTCAGGGCCTGGTCAAACTCGCTCTATTCCACCGAGGGTCCTGCCCCACCCTCTTCTCTCGATTTGCTCCGACGTGAAATGCGATGTATCATTCCCTCGGGCGAAGGAGTCCCAAAAATTACAATGGGAACCAACTTCCCGATTTCGAGTATGTAATTTTTATAAAATCTTGCGAAAGAAGTTTACCAAAATGCAGCATTTATGAGTAGGGTCTACATGAGAGTGAAACGCAATGTTCCGCGTTTACTTAATAAACATGTAGATAAAATCTGGCGTTAATATGGACTCAAAACCTTGAAATAATGGCACGGATAATTATAATTTTTTTCTTAAATATTAAGCATTTCGGTACATGAAGTTTCTTAAGTTTTAAGCTTTTAGTTCGAAACACTTCATTTTAGACCATAAGGGGCAATCTTCATTGATGAAAAGTATAAGCTAGAGAAGCGTAGGTAAATTATAATTATTTAAAATATCGTAGAAGGTGGCCGATAAAACTATATAAGTACTAAATAAGTTTAAGATATTTGCGTAATTCACCACACCGAGTTTAGAGAAACAGAGAAGTTTACCGGCCCATTTCGCGATTTCCTCATCTCATTGCAGATTTTCGTGGGAACTGGATTGGTGAAAAGGAGAAAGAGGCCCTCGGTTTCTATGCTTCACGATCCTCCTCAGAGTACGTATAATGTCTGGGCTGCGCTTTATGTCACCTGTTAAACCCAACTCCAAGGTTAATCACTGTGGATATGGTTGGAGCGGCGTGGTGAAATCTCTCGAATCTTTTTCACTTTGTGGACATTCACAGGATAGGCCAAATGTTCACTTAGGTCCAGCTCACCATTTTGTTTCTGACATTAATGATCATCAATTAAAAACCTTGAGTGTGTATTGGCAGAATACGTCACACGATAAGGTAAAACATAAAAGTTGAGCCGACATGATTGAAATTTCTTTTCGTTAATTTCGGTAAGCTAAAATCACTAAATTAAAATTCGCACTTTTTTTGCTCAATATATCGTACCATTGTATAAGCACTGTACACCTTTATCTCTTGGATAATGAATGGCACACAGGGTCAAACTGTTTTGTCTATCGAATAAAGAAATATAGACAGTTACCGAGTAATGTTAAATTATAGTCATAAACAATAAAAGTTTTCGGCAAGTAACGTCTAATATCATTTATTTCACTTAAAAATTTCATTCCTAAAACAAAATGCATTTTAATACATCAAAGGAGGTGTTCGCGGTTCGACACATTCTTTGCTTTCTCCTTTAATTTGTTAAATCTTTCCCAAATTATGAATATAAAACCACGAATGAGTGCCAAGCGAGTATTACAGAGGGTGATGACCATATTGTGGTAACTGGCGGACCACGGTACCTTCTGTATGCAAGGAAAACTGTAATCTACCAATTCGTACCAAGATGAAAGAATTTGATTTGACGGCTATGCCAAGGCATTTAAATTAACTTTATTTTCACAAAGATTAAATCCTTATTCAATGACTAATTGAAAGACAACTTTCTGTTGCAAGTACCTTCTTTCCTTCAGCTCGCTGAGGAGGGCAACCTTGAGGTCGAAACACTCGTGTCCGATACACAGCCTCTTTGTTGTCTCTTGGCGTTTCTCAATTTGAGTAATATGCTCCCAGTAGTGAGCCCCCCCTTTTGTCTGTGAGAGTGAGTGATTGCATTCCTAAGTGCTCGTGAGTGTGTCACCTCTGTGGCTGTCCCTGGTGCGGAATACATTCCTTATAAACAGTCACGGATAGTGTGTACTAGTTCATAAACCTAGGTACCCTTAAAGGACCACAACGGGTTTTTTAATGTTTCGGCTTGCAGTTGGTCACTGCCAAGGAAGTAACATTCCCGCTGACTACAACACAAGGGTGCTCTGGTTGAGGGGTTGTAGTTGGTCACTGTCGTGGATTTATTTTCCCGCAAACCATCACAGCAAAGATTTTGTTTTCATTGTGAGACGAATGGTACTAACTTATTATGGCTGAGTTATCTTTTTATTTTATTAATTTACTAGGCCGTAGAGCTCAAGTTTCCTAGATTTCACCATTCAATAAATTGCATTTTACGTAATTTTTTTATGAATGTGTTTGAGCTTTTATGTCGATGAGCAAATACTATATAGTAACACGCATTTGTAATCCATTCACGTGCCCACGCGTCTGGAGCTATGGCATCTTCCGAGCCTGTAGGCAAAGGCATGCCTTTGGAGCGGTTTGCATGTAACGTCCAGAAGTAGGATTGTAAATACATTCCTTGTATACGAAGGTCTGCCGCCTCGGGAAACATAAGCCAAAAATGGAATATCAAAGACCACTTGAAGAAAATCAGTCCATTGAATCTTCATCGTGTATCCAGCGTATCCATGTATTGAAACGTCAGCTTAATAAGAATAATGGAGAATATTTTCTAGGCAGCTGAGCAGTCTGTGACCGATGACTCCAAACATTTCCCTGCGTGACATATCTTCTTTTGTGCCTTCGCCTCCGCTGTAATAACTGTCGATACCCAAGTACGCTCACATTCGAGGAAGCCGAGAGGAAACCGGCCAGTCTGGTTGCAATGACAGCGAAAGAAAGCGCAACTCCTCGATTCGCGTCTCAGCATTTCTTTTCCCGGCGCGCTCGATCACGGGTACGATGCGATAAATTATGTATGAAATATGACGAGGACAAAATTGGCGTCCGGGAGCATTAAAATCAATAAAACTCGGAATCATTGAATGATGGGCATTAGAGGAGACCGTCGTGGGCATATTTCATGCGAGACTGGTTTCGAAAGCGCGAATTCCCACCAACGCTCATGCCGCGCGCCGCTGCGTCTCCTTCCACTGTGGAGATGACGACGCCTCGGCGGCGATCCACGCGGGCGCAATAAATATGCAGGGAGGGGGGAATCCGTCCCTGAGGAGAACCCCCTCCCCCGCCGCCCGGCACCTTCGCCCCACGGGGGGGGAGGGGTCAGGCGTCGACCCCGGGATTCCGGCACCCGGCCACTCCAGTCATGCCCCCCCTCCCACCCCCGCTCACACTCCCACGTGACCTTCCTTCTGAGAGGCGAAGGTGTGCCCACTGTAGTTACGCCGACCCAGCGCCAAATCCAATCGCCATTCGATCTACGGCCACTTGCTACCCCACTAACCGTCGAGGGGGTACTAATACTAATTATGACAACGATGACAATTGGCATGATTCAAAAGATGAAATTAATTTATTAAGCATCTTACGCGAACTACGATGCCCAAGAATACGTCTCCCCGCTTGCGAGACGAGCAAATGCTTAAGAGACATAGCATATCGTAACCAAACCACTTCGACTTATGCCCAAGGCAAATGAGGATTAATTGAATGACGAGGGATGAAATAAAATACCATGCGAGATCTCTGAATAAGGGGATAATTAATAGTAATTAACAGTTTATGACTTGGAAATAAAACATATTTTTGGGATAGCCTCGATAGTGAGTGAACGTGACGGGCGAGCAAGTGGACGGTAATAGGGCAGGCGACCCACGGGGGCGAGGAGACGCAGGGGCGATCCGAAGAGACCGCATCTCAATGAAAGAGGAGGGGGCGCTCGTCGGGTGGAGCACTCCCGAAGCGGGAGGAGTCATCCCTCGGGTCTCCAAGGGAAGGGAGGCCCCGTAGGAGGGCCGGGGAACCCGCCCCCCGGTCCGGAGAGTTGCAGTATGTACGTCAGGAAGGAGATGTAAATTGCCTCTGAATAGAGTGAGAGCGTTTGGAGAATTAGAGAGACCCAGCCAAAATAGAAGACCGCTCACCGCAACATCCTTCGAATAAGTGCCCACCAGCAACTACTTGTGTCAACTCACACGTAATTGTACCTGTAAAATCGTGCACTCTAGTATTCTGGTGTTTGAATGCATGTTTACTTAGCGCAATCTTTTGTTACTTTACCCACTTTAAATGGCGAGATTACTTAACGGAAGGAATTTGAAGGAATTTATTATTACTCACTCCGTGTTGTGTCAATATCAACTGAAAAGAACCAGTCATGAAAGGGGAGGATGAGAAATATTTACATAAATAGCTATGCATATGTTGAGGATCCTCTTTCTATTGCTGTAAAAGTGTTGATGGCTTTGCGTATATGTTTTGGAGGCCAGCATATCAGGAGAGCAGAAGTATGCGAGTGAAGTTTAAGGAGCAGGAACAACTGGGTGTCGGACAGCGTTGAAAGATAATCATGAATCTAACACTAAACCTTGAGAAGCGTCATAGAAAATAATAAAATGAAGGTTAGATGAAGTAATGGCCACACACTAGGCCACCTATCACAGATCGCACTTATTATATTAGTGCCGTCTTATGCAAATATCATGATCCATCATCTATGCAGACATGATGACATGATTGAAGCTCTTGATTTAATTGGAAGGACGTCTCTTTAGCAGAGATGTTGAAAATGTGTTATTAGCCCCATTTTACTACGGTAAGAGATATCGTTCAAATAAAATTAGAGAGATTAAGCGTAGAACAGATAGATTTAAGATGTAACATTTTCCACGAACGATAAGGGATCAGAATAACATTGTCGGGCCGGGGTAGGGTCATGTTCGGATAAAAATTAGTCTGATGTGTATTCATCCCCTGCCACACACCCTAGCGGTGGCTTGCAGGGTACCTACGTAAATAAAATAAATTCCCTTATCTTTTGCGAGAGAATGACATTTATTTCTGTTGATGTTACACTTAATATCTGTACGTTAAAGTACTCTTATTTTCGTGAACTCGGATATCATGGTTCGTCAGAGCTCAGAATACATTTTTAACGCCATGGCAAAAGAGGCCTACTTCAGATTTGTTCACGGGACTCTGCCGTTCAACTGTCGCTTCCATTCTTAAACCAAAGTAGTCTCAAGGTCAACCTAACTACCAAAACATGCCATACCATTTATCGTAGGAGCTTCCTTATTGTATTACTCTCTAAGGATTCCCTGACGTCGTTTTTATGAGCACTTGCAAAGCGCAAACAATCCTGTATCCCTACCCCGCCCCCACATATTTTCCGCACGCTTTTCATCGCCGAACAATCACACTTCCCCTCTGCTAACAACGTACCCCGTCCTGCCATCACATCGACGTCTCTTTTTTTTATCGTAGTCGATTATATTCCACTTATATATACGCTTTCCTTTGGATTTACTCACCAGGTTTCCATTCGTGACATGGTGCACACCCCAGCAGTAGGCACGCCGCGCGGCGGAAGGGATGGAATAGCGGCGTCCCACTTCCCATCAGCCTTCGCGACCTCCATAGTCCGGTCGCACCACTAGGCGAGTGGGCTGGCGAGGTGGAGCGGTGCCCCCGCAATCTTCTCCGGAAGGGCCGTTCATTGGGCGTGGGGGGAGCGGCGGGAAGGGATCTGCCGCATCCGTCGAAGAGGACACGGCGTGCACGCGGCCGAGGGGATGGGTGGGGAGGATTAGCGAGTGTCCCAACGCACCCCCTACCGCTCTTCCCCAAGACGAGTGCGACGAGGGGGCGGGGTCGCGATGGAAACAAGCGGATGATTAGAGCGAGTGTAACCCCCGGAGGTCAGCACCGCCCTCGAGGAGACTCGCGACTGGGCTGGAGCGCTGCAATCTCACGTCGGCAGCACTTGTGTTGAGTGCTCCCTCTGCCCTCGCAGGCCTCTTGCCTCGGCCCGTAATCCTGGCTTCCGCCCTGCCGGACCCCCGAGAAATAGAACACCCGGAGGCGAAACATTTTGCAGGCCCATACGATAGAAAGGAGAGTTCTGCGGGAACAATTTAAGTTTCTCTCTCTCTCGGAAGCAAAAGGATTGGGGGGATCGTGATGGTGCGGTGACTAACGTATATGCTTCCCACGAGAGGTCCGGGTTCAAATTCTGGAGACAGCAAATATCTTTCAGTGGCATCGTGATTCCTACTTGAATTTCTTTGTGTAGAGCACTTTGAGTGAGTACGATGTCCGTCGGATGGGACGTTCAACTGCGGACCCCTTGGCGCCTTTCGACAAGAGTAGGCTAATGCCGACGCCGAGTTTCTCCCCACCCTTCCTTTCCCATCAATCTCTAATGGCGCAAATGACCTCAGCTGTCGGTCGACTTCCATAAAAACTACAAGAAACAGAATTGCTATGGACATGCAATGCACTTTGTCGGATATTGGGCTCAGAATAATTCGATCGAGCCCCAGGGCACAAAAAAGGCGAGAGTTCTGACGAGAATGCCAAAAATGGACGTTTGAAGAAGACGCCGTGACAAACAAGGAAGCAGGGTGAAATATTCTGCCAGAGGGAATGTGAGACGGAATGTACAAGGGACAATTGGAAATGCCATCGAGAGGAAACCAGAAGCCTCCTGAAGTTGTCGCTGAAGGCCAAGTGCGAGCGAAGAGAAGAAATGAGAGGCAGGGCAGAAAAGAAGTAAAAAGAAAAAATACCTTAGGGAAAACTTTACGAAAAGGAAGAACCAGATTGTACGATGGAAAATAGGTCAGGATTAAGGTCAAAGGGAAAATCAAGAAAGATCTGATAAATGGACGCATGTATGCGAAACGAAAAGGTAGGTAGAAATGGATTGGCGCATGTGACAAGAAAAAAAGGTGCAGAAATGCTGAAACTGAAAAAAGTGCAGAAATGTAATATGAATGAAGCATTTCCCGAAAGTTCATTTTATGATGTTCAAGATGAAGCAAATCGGTCATGTAAATTAATAATAAGCTACACAATACCCCACAAGCCGCCGCAAGGGCGTGCGGCGGGGGGTGTTAGGTCACCACCCAAAAAAAGGAAAAAAGAAAAACTAAAACTAACACACACATGCAAACCCAAATACACAGTAGTGCATACATTCATAGAAACATCCTATCATTCTACACGCATGCAAACACACATCCACTTCCCCTCACTCCACAAGCATAAATTGGTCCTCGGTCGTGGTTGGTTGGCGCGCTTCCTCTTTTGAATGAGGGAAGCATGAACTGAATGACAGCAGGTCATTTGGTGAAGTGAGCCAGACGAAATACTATATGTCTAATAAAAGGGGCGGGAGGGACAAAGGGAGGGGGGACCTGTTTTAGGGGCAGGACCACCTCGTACTTGGCTGTGGTGGAGGGTGAGGAAACGGGAAAGGGGGGGCTTTTTCACATCGATCGGAATGTGTGCATCATTTGAGTCGATTGGGTGTCACCTGTCACCCTTCAACCCTCTGCAAAACCTTCAGCCGCCCCTCGCACGGCACCCTCCCCCGCCAACCCCGCCCCCATCACGTGCGGTGCATCGCCTCGCCTCCTTTGCATCGCCACCAGTGCCAAGGGCACTCGACGCAATCTCCTGAAACAAAACTGGCCAGGGCGATTCGGTCCTATAATGCGTTGTGCCCTGTATTTGAATGGTGTTATTTTTGCAAACTAATCGCAGTGGATTTATCACAAATCCACGAGAAACAGAACACAGTCAACCAACACTACGTCGAAAATTAGTCATTGGGCACCGCTTTGAGTCTCAAAGCATCTCACTGGAAAACAGGTGCCTGGCACGTGGAATCATGAGTAAGAGAGAATTGGATTAGCTCGAAATTGTATTTTTTTCTTCTCGAAACCCTTTTGAGATAATTCAGATCGATTGGTAATCACTCAAAACACAGAAACGCAAGTAACATGATGACTATCATACTTATGATTTTCTGTAGTTGCACAACCGCATTCTTCAGAAAGAAGAGCCGGAATCCCAAAACAATGAGTAAGAGCTGCACGGGCACAAGAGTGCGAGGCAAGAGGAGGAAGGGGGCAGGGGATATTGGCGAGGGAGGAATTCTGACAAATGGGGAGAAGAAGTAGGAGCGGGAAGGGGAGTGGTGGAAGGAGGAAACACTTCAATTCGGCGCAAGCTCCTCCTTATAACTTAAAGTTGATGTAACGCTGCGTGGAGGAGAGGGCATGATGGATGCATTGTAAAGCGCTCAAAATTGAGCAAGGGGTTAAGAGGGGAAGCGTCCGTTGAACCCGAGAGAGAAGGTAGATATCGTAGTGCGGGAGGACCAGGGGTAGACATGCAGACATTTAGAAAACGAAACCTATGCATGAAAAGTGATTTGCAAACCAGAGATAGTGGAAGCCAATGAACAGCCTATTCTCTTGAATTAGCTCATATACAGTCTCTCGTGCACGTACAGCCTATGCCTATAAGTATCATACAGTAATCTTTGTGTTTGATTTACTCGTTTAATATTAGTTTTTAGGTTATTTAATCCTTTCGTTTTTATTTGGTGCTATTTTTTTATTTTTGCGTCTCGCGAATGGCGAGGAGTACTTGAATCTGTCTGTAAAACTCAAGTTCCATGTTACTTTCTAAAAGCCTAAACCTTTCCTTTTCTTTTCGGGAATCAATAAGCTACCTGACTAAATCCACCGACAAACCCACTTCGACACGTACTCGTCTCTCGCATATTCTTCTCATTTTTTCACCTCGTGAAAGGTTTGGCGTCAGTGTTACAATAAAATATTTGACACTTTCTGAAATTATTTACTCGATATTTTATATTTTATAAGAAATGCTTAGCTATATGCTTTTTTAATTCCAAGACATCAGTCCTTTACATCTTCCGATATTTAATTCTTACCTCCATTATTAACACCACTCCGATATCTAATCTAAATCTCTTTTTCTACCGATGCCCTTATTTCTCTGTAAATCACTGTCGTTTTTAAATAACCTAAGATAACTCTTAACTGTAGTAACATAGGCCGAGGCTAAAGAAGAGAATCACGAGAGAGAGAAAAAAGTAAAGAGAGAGTTTCAAGAAGAGTAGGGGTCCTATGACATCTCCCTGCTGCACTTCTGAGATTACGCCTGTCACTAATTAACACAAGTCGTCGACGACTACTTTTTGTAAAGTAGTCGTCGACTTTCTTCACTAGGGACTTTTATGGAAGCGTTTACGCTTACATAAGTGGTCTCTAGTGCAGTTCGTAAACGCTCACATAAGAAGTCCCTAGTGAAGTTAGTAACTTTTCTCTAATATTATAATATATATTATTTTTTGTTCTCAATATCTCGCGAAAGACACCATCCAAGATTTTTCTGAAATCTAAAAAGTGCGCATTTATTTGAGTAGTCCCTTCCCCCACTTAAGGATATCATAAATGAAAAAGAACTCTAAGACAAAGAAGAAACAGATTGATTGGACACACATTGAGGCACAATGGATTGATTAGCAATATAATAGAAGGGAAGTGGAAGGGAAGAATCCACGAAGAAGACCAAGAGGCATGTATATAGGACAAATCAAGGAGGTAAAACAGAATGTATCAAGGATTGAGGGCAATGACATTAAATAGAGTAGAATGGAGGGCTGCAGTCAACCAATCCTAGGATTGAAATACCGATGAAATGAAAAATACCAAGCAGTGTTTTGCGTGATCTGTTTTTCTTAAACTCGCGATGGTGACGCTATATTTTGCTACCACTGTCGAGAAAAGCCATACGAGCGATTGCGAAAATTAAGTTCTATATTTAAAAAAAATATTGTATCCGGCGTAACTTTATGGTATTTGCATAATATACTGAAATTAAATTATTATTTTTTTAATTCCACACACTTTATTTAAAAACACGATCCGGGTTCCGACGTTGAACGGGAACGTGATCATCGGATGATGATGACGTTCAGCGACGAAACCCCGGTCCTTTTTTTAGATAAAGTGGGTGGATTTACAAAGTCAATATTTAATTTCAATATTCTACAATTTTCCTGGAAATCTATGTTAAAGGAATCAGCCTTTACTTACTAGTTTCCTCCCTAATATCGCGTACCTTCATGGAGAGGGTCTATCTGATCTGGCTTCTAGTTACGAGGCATGGAACCTTCTGTAGTGTCCTGTAGAAAATAGTTTTTTTAATGAAGTACGATATCTTACATGTTTATTTAGTAATCTAGGGTGAATTTCTCTGCTCCTAGGACGTTTTTCGGTTTTATATTTCGGAGTTGTTTTGCATCCCTTTCTGGGAACATAATGTGCCCCTCAATAGCCCTGCAGTTTTATGGGTGACATTACTTTTGTTGCAGAAGTATAAAAAAAATGATCCATACATTAGCTCCTTGGTAGCATTCAGGGAGGAAATGAAATTATTGAGGAGTCAAAGCTCTGTTTGTTACCAGATAATGAAACTATCATCAAGAATGATCTTCTCAAACAACACTCACTCTTCCATTTTTTTAAAATGCAGGATTTCAGCATGTAATCTCGGTCGCACCATAGTTTCCCCACCCAACTCTCTTTGTTCCCGCGCTATCTCATGGAAAACCTAAAACTTTGGAAGAACCTGCGCGTACTCGAAAGCGGAAATACATATTATCGCTCAATCTCTGAGTATCATTGGAAAATTTGAGTCAATTGAAGCTGGGAATTTTATTCAACAAATTAAATTTAGACACTATATGCATTTTCGGGATAAAACTTATTTATGCCAAAATCATGATTATTTTTCATGTAAAATTGGAAACGTGATCTATTGAACCACCATAGATGCGACCGTCGTTTTTCCCTTCATCTGCCTCTTGATCTCGCACGCACAGAATACGAGCACAGCATATGCATTCAATCATCAGAGTTCTGTAAGGTGTAGACGTTTCGGCTGATCGATAAACATCTTTTGGTTTAACCTCCGAGATAGGGTATAAAAGACACACTCGCTGGCCTAGCTCGCAGGTGGGTCTACATACATTTGGGGGCGGAGGGTGATCCTCCTGACTACTCAAGGGGGAGGGGAGTGTGAGGGGAAGAGGCCCTCCACTCCCCAACCACCACGTGCACTTGTTTACGACTGCACGCGTGCACCACCTCCAATAAGCGCACCCTGCCCTCACCCATCCTCGCTTGGACTCGCCCGAACCTACACACACTCTTACGATACTGCGCTTTACATAGTGCGCCCCCCCCTCGTGCACTTCTTTTCCCTCTACCGTGACGTCATCGACCTCGGGTTAACGCGAGCGGACTGAAAGAAGAACCAAGGAGGGAAAATGTTTCTCGGAAATTACTGCCACTGTTCTTCGGGTGCCACACCAGGCGGGCTCTCCTCCACCAAGTAAGAGTCTGGGGGGGTCGCACACGTCTCCCGCCCCCACAGGCGCTCCCCGGAGGTGGCGTTCCCACGCCACGCCCCGCCCCCACACATAATCCCCGTCTCCGCCACCGTCCCACCCAACAGCACAGATTATGATATCGCTCCATCACGTAAGCCCATAACGTCTGTAATCGACTTTAAAAGAATTTCGATCTCCCAAAGCTTGCAGGCTTATGGGCAAGGTCCGAGCTCGGATTCAGCCCGCTCGACCCGTGGGAACATCCTCCCGTCCTCCACCGCCAAAATTCCCGCCTCCCCCCTATCCCCTCGCCCACTCAAAAGCGCGCGCGAGATCCTTTGTCCATCGCGGGGGTCTGACGTCTGCGGATTCCACTGCTATACACCTGTGTGCGCCATCCATTTGCAATGGATTTCAGATTGCTCTTCAATGGCTACCTCTGATGTCATGGTTTCCAAACCCGATTCATTTTCATCGAGCCTCATTCACGGTCAATATTATATTATTTTATAAGGTTATCTACCGGTGGCGGTAGGTTTTTGGATGGACATAACTATCACATAATTAACATGTGACTCCAAACAAAACACAATCGAGCAACCTACCCTACTCTACGTCAGGTCCCTCTTCATCTCTGTGTACTTCCTTCCTCCCTTCATCCCGTCCAACATCCCTATCCTATTCCTGCCCTTTCCTCGTTTGCCTAACATTCTCCCCTCTATTACTTTCTTCAACATCCCCCTTCCGCTCAATACGCCTTTCATCCATTTTTCCTGCCTCCATAGGATTTCTCTCAACAAGCCCCTCTCCTCACCCACCATACCTAGTACTTCCTCATTTGTTTTTCTTTCAGTCTATTTCACCTTCTCCATTCTTTTCCACAACCACATTTCAAAAGCCTCCAATCTACGTCTATCCTAGCGCAATTCTTCTCCTTACGTCCGTATCACTTTGACCGTATTGGTCCGAAAACACATCCGAGATACGTGAATTGTTCCACCAATTCTATTTGTCACCACTTATTTTAATATTTAGCTTAGCCTTTTTCTTTCTGGTAAATCGCATAACCGTTGTTTTATTAGTATTGATTCTTATCCCATATAGTATGTATTGCACTGAAGCTCAAATTCACTCAGCAATGATTGTAACCCCTTGGCTGACTGAGCAACTAATGCTTGGTCATCAGCAAACCTAACCGGTTTTACGAATTCCCCTCCGACTTTCATTCCTACCTCCAGTTCTTCCCATGCCTCTTTAATCATTTCCTCCACATATACGTTGAACAGCACTGGTGACAATGGGTAGCACTGGTGACAATGGGCAGCCCTGCCTTACCCTTCTTCCTAACACTGCCCATCCGGACTCTCCGTTCCCCACTCGCACCTGAGCAGTCTGAGACATGTACAGGTTGCGGATCAGTCTCCTGTACCTCCAATCCATTCCTATTATCCTGCAATATACCCATCAGTGTTTCCCAATTTACTTTATCAAATGCTTTTTCGAAATCTACAGGCAAATACGTCCTGATTGTATGCTACGATATTATATTTTTTGTAATAATTAGCAGCAGTTCGTTCCACATGGCTGGAATATACTTTTGACTTTGATTCTGTAGTGAATTATATGGCATTGGTAAAAGTTGGCATTGGTAAAAGTTATTTTTATCTCTTGTATTATATAATCTAATCACTAACATGACTACAGTGACTCAAAATTTTGATCACGGTGTGGAATCACCAATTGGCCACACACTATTGCGATAAATTGTAGGGTAGCTTGTAGATTTTTACGGACATTACAGTGGATGCGATAGAGTCGAGTCTTGAATTCGAGTGTGAAGGTTTTTTCGGAATTTCAAGATTTTTGGATAATGTACTGAGACATTAAATGAGCTACGACTTTTGCCACTGGAAAGACCAAATTTGTAATATGCGGCTAGTTTTAGACCCGCTGGAGAAAATGTCAAGTAAGTAATCAGGTAAATTACAAAGCAAGCCAGCTGGACTCGTATGAAATTGTGGGCAAAAGAAGTGAGCGTGACCGAAGGCACTAAGATAGACAGAGACCAATGGAGAAGGAAGAAGAAAAGGAAGATTTCAAATGAAAAACAAATGAAGACCGAATGAACTATGATCAATATTTATTTCAAATTTAAATTTGCAATTTTAAATTGAATATGACACTGCTGACATCCTTAGGGTGTTATAGTTATCAAAATGGAGTCATTGCGAAATATACTGCTGCCTATTACACAGCGATGGTTGCCTGGTTGTATCTCAGAGATGGCGGAAAGGTGCATTGGCCTGTTTACTCTCTCCGATGCTCACCATCGATCCGTCTTGCAAATAAATGCCTTCTTTAACAGAAAGGTTACAGTAAATGCGACTGCAAATTAAGTAGCTATTTGACTGAGCCATCAATATTCCTTTTTAAGTGGCACCTGCAATGCATTTAATGTTTAGACACCAGAGTGACATCAGTTGACCCTTTCAGGGTTTATTCTACCAAGATTAGATGCGCACCAACTGATGTCCTCAACGAAGGCTTTACAGTTTATACACGAAGGTCCTCATTTCCAAATCAGCAATATTCGTCAAAACTTTGAACTAACACGGTAAAGGTTTGACTTATGTGATGAATATTTATTTCTGGATGGTGCCAGTGGCCATAAAAAGAACTGCAAAAGCGGAAAATATTTCACTTTCTTTGGATCTTCTTCAACGCGACCATTCTAGGGGGAGATTTTCTTTGTGATCCATATGTCCCATTTCTAATTGTTGATTATTTGTGCATTCCTCATTGTAAATTATTTTATGTTTGAAGAAAAGGCTCAATGTACCTGCTACGTATTCCAGTTAGGCCATTCAACCAAACCTCGCCCAACAAAGGGCAACGAAAGGTTTCGCTCTCGTAAGATCCGCTGTACATATTCACTCGGTTTAAAAAGGGAATTAGAAAAGAGCGCTGCTCAAGAGAACAGGCGCCTGGCTTCCAAAGGAGATGGCAAGTCCATATTCCCACGCAGTGCGATAATAGTCGGGGGTTAAAAGCTCGGTCCTATTCTCCATCGATCATTCATCACCGTCCTCATTTCACCAGGAAGTTCTTTAGCAACCAATTGCTCGCGGTGAGTCGTACGTGAGCGGTCAGCATTTCCGGTTGACCTTTACTTTCGCGACCAACACTGTCCGCAGCACATGCCATCCACGCTTCTCTATTTAGATCTAAATGGTACCCTGTAAGTCACCCCTAGGGTGCGGCGTAGATACTGATTCCAACCCTAGCGTGCGACATCAAAGTTGGGAATTTCCGAATAGTTAGCTACTGATATAATAATTTAGAATGGAAATAATGTTAACAAAATCTGTATTCTATACGACTCTTAAGTGTGAAGCAGTTCTCTGAGTAAGCAAGATGCGCAGATAGTGATGAGAAGAATAATTAAAAATAAAGGTCAGGCAAAATTAAATGGTGCGAGGTCACCTCGGGCTAGAGTGTTCAAAAACATTTCTGCTCAATTTCTTCATTCATTTCCCCTGGGTAACATATTTTTAAGAATGTAACAATCCGGATTACTTACAATTTGACGCATAATTTTTAAAAAATAATATCCAAAGGAGGTTTTTGAAACCCATTGGTTGTACGGCGTCTTTCCCAAAAAGGAAGCAAAACGATTTTTCCTGATGAAGCGGAAGACTGAAGTGGGACGATTCGTGACGGGAAAAATCATGAGAGGCCTTGGGATCCGCGTCAGTCGTCAATACATCCTGCGGATCACTTCTAGACTGAACCCCTATTTGAGGGTTGCGCCACAAATTCATGATGCCACTTTCCTTGGAGCAATGCTATGCGATAAAATTTGTGTTAAACTCGGGAAATCGAGTTCGGAGACCATGATCATGGTTAAGGATGCTTATGGAGGAGGAGAAATGTTCCAAGTGATGGTTTGAATAAAAGTTATAAATTATTCTGCAAATAATAGATTACAACATTTCAGTAATGATAACTAACTCCCTACATTGGGTAGAAAAAGTAGCAGTCGAACACTGTATATCAAGGCAAAAACAGGTATGTTACTTAACTACTTGTACTATCATACTATGATTTTCAAACAATACAAAGGGAATCTAGGCATTTCATCAAGAATAATTTTATTCTCTTTCTAGCTTGATCATTTATTGATCTTTTATAAATCGCAAATGTTTATTTAACTGTCTAGAGTAAAGTAACGATCTCTAAACTTTAACCGTCAGTTAGCTAATCTGATGACATCAAATGGGGTCGTTTAACAATGAATCAGAATAGCACTCCTAAGAAAATTTCAATTTAGAGTAGCGGTTAGAGGGCCTGATTAAAATAAGCTGCCGCAAATACTTATCGAGGCTTTATGATTTCAATAAATGATTTTCATATGGTGGCATTGGCGTTTTCCTAAAAGCCCGTTACTCTTTCAAATTTGATGTTTTCGAGAGGGATCTGTTGGCTTATTTTATTGAACCTCTGTGACATGGAATCAAGTGTTCACCTTTTTCTTTTGAAGCCTCTTTACACTGCTCATAAGGTTTCTTGTTTTTGTGCTATGGTATCTCATAATTTAGAATAATTTCATTCCGTTCGTCATCAGAAATATTAGTGCGTGAATTTATTGGCGTGGCATAAACTTTTTCGTCTTTATGATACGTATATCTCTCTATGATATATATCTCTGCTTTTGTTTTGTAATATCTAGTTTCCTGTTCTCTATCTTATGCAGGGTGCGGACATATAACTCCCTTTTTTCAGGGGTTTTCCTTTATAAAAAAGGAAGTTATGTTGCCGCACCCTGTACATTGCTGATCGCGTGATGACGAGGAAATAATTTCACACATTCACATTATTCTAGTGTTTTTTAAGTGTTTAAAATTGAAAAGAATACTATCATTAGGGTTTAACTACATTTGTTTTGAGCGTTATATTCCCTTCTAAATGATAAAATATTCTTTTTCGTGGCCATCGTTTTATGGTCTTAACATGGGAAACTTATTAATTACTACTCAGTGATCACTAGCTTCAGAGGGTACATGCTCATGACTTATTTACTTCGGAAGACCTCATGTCTTGATTTTATTAAATTGAGAAATATGGTAGACTCTGATCGGGGTGATAGTTAAGTGCCAGGGGATAGAGTGGAACCGACGAACTTCAGACCTCTTTACAGGGGTACCGAAGGAAGTTTTCTTTCCTGGTTTCTTGCCTCCAATCTTATTTGTGTGCGCAGGCCCCTTATTCCACGTTAAGTATGAACAACTGTACAATGGCGACATTTTTGTATGTGGGCAGTATTTTCCAAATTAATAAATGAAATGAATGAATAGTAAAATACTCAGAATTAACAACACATTAACTGACTGTCTCTTTTTAACTCAAACTATTATTATTTGGCTGACGCGCGGGTTCTTTCCTGATTTTATTCTGCTTGTTTAACTTTTAAAGATTATTTTGCAGCTACTTTTTCCTGTTTATGAGGTTTTCATAATTTTGCATCAGAGTTGAATCAGAAATAACCTGCTTTCATAAATGCCGCCGCATCACTAAATGTTCCACTTGCAAACAGGTGCGTGTTAGGGAGGCGAGTTGAAGCAACACTAGCCGAACGTGCTTGCATCGAAAGAGTCAGCGTCCGGACACGCCTGCCACCATCGCCACTCACACGTCAGCCCCCCCCCCTCCTTCCGCGCTATGCATGCCATCATCCGGCGCATTGCGCTAATAACTTTCACGGGCCGTCCGCACGTTGTTTCAATGAATTTTCTCTATATCTTGAGAGTGATCTCGGACGACATTAGTTGTATGTCATCCAGAGGACTCAGGACCGTAAATTCTAGGCCTCGATATTTCATTCGAATTCATTGTTTGGTCCCCGACCCATGAAAACACTCTCCAAAGGCAATAAAACGCATTTTTACATGCCATTCACATGGGAATATATGCACAATGTCTTTACGAAGTGTCGAATAAAAGGAGTATTATTAACTGTAATTATAATTTTTTGGATGAAGTAAAAGAAATGATTTAGAATTTTCAACCTCTCCCCAATGAAGTCGATAAATGAATGATATAAGTACATAAAGTATAGCAACGCTGACTGGCACTGAGATTCCGAATATCCCTTCACACTTCGAATCACTAGCATCAGGGATACCTCTGGGTCGAAGTGGCTGCTGGGAATGGCACTCCATCATACGCTGGGATAATATATACAAAATGGGTCGTTTTCCACTGTCTTTACTCCTTGGCAACCAATATTCCCATATTGACTGCTGAAAATGCGTCATCATGTTTAAACCAAAGTCAAATGACATATAACCATTCTCAGGTGTCTAAAAGTATTCCTTTTTGTTCAGTTTCCTCTCCAGAAGGGTGGAAACGTCAAGAGGCCAATTGAAAAATAACAGTATTGAAACGAATTGAAATTCCAACTAACGCACAGTTAATATTTTGGTTCCAATCCAATGACAAAGAGTGAGTGCTCCGCAGTGAACGGTAGGGGATGATGCAAGAACGTTCATTTGGTCGGTCCACGGGGAGGAATGGCATCTCGCGCCCCCCCCACCCCACGGGCACGCACGCACGCAACCGATGCCTGGAACTCCGCCACCCTCCGCTCTCCCCAGCAGCCGTTCAAATCTCCTCTCCTCTCCCGACCGTGCTTCCGCTGCCACCGCCCCCAACTCCCCTCCCCCGCCCACGTCTCACTTCGCGAGGGCCACCGCTCTTGAGCAACGAAGGGGCGGGCATGCGTCAGTCACCTGGCCGCCCGTGTGGTGGTTGCGAGTTCTCACCGCGAAGGTTACATTCACGCACATTCATTGGAAATAGATCGGCACACTCTCCGTGAGGCATTCGTTTCGTTGGGGAGGAAACAGAGTCAAGCCACCAGTCGGTTTCATCGTCAAACTGAAAGAGTCTACTCCTGAAACGAGAGAGTTGGCAGCCCTGTCGCGTCTTCGAAAGCTATTTGACCTAGTCCTCGGACGGAGACAGGACCAAGGCGAGACAATATCAGAATGAAATACCCATTTCAGAATACGGCCGTGTGTGCAGGTATATAAATGTAGCGTGCAAAATATTAAAGTGACATTTATTAATGATTTGAGACAGGAAGTTTCACAAAAACTAAAGTAGTTTGAATTTATTTTTTCGAAATTGCATCGAAGGTCCCAGAAATATCAACTTTTATTATGAAATTTAGAGGAAGATTTATAATCAGCCCATATACGTATAATCCTCCGATTATAGTGTACTTTTGAACGATTCATGGATATCGATACGCACCGAAGCCGAGGTCGAATGGTTGTCTGCTCCACCTGAGGAACATTTGAACTATTGCCCTACACTCTTCTAATGCTCCTCGCACTTTCTTACTCCCCTGCGGCCTTTCGAAAGTCATCGCCTCCACATCCCCCTCCAGAAGCCTCCTCACGAACTCATGGCCTTCGGTGCACCGCGCGCCCACCTCCCGTTAACTCTTCAATTTCTCTGCTCTCTTCCGAACTCCCCCGACGGCTACATGTCGCTCCTCTCCTCATCGGAAATGTCTCTCTTTGTCTCGCCCTCAGTCCTGATTTATTCCTCCATCCTCAAACCCACGCTTCCGCACGTCCCTCCGATACCTGGAGGGTAGAACGGTGCGAAGCGCATCATAATCCCCATCGCTGCCCTTTTTCCGCTCTCCTCCATGCAGCGATCATCATCTCTCTTCACGTCACAAAAAAGTCTTTGGCCGAAGAAAATAATTCCCCCGATGTCTTTATCGTGTTGCAGGTTGCTCTGCCAGATTACTTCCAAATAAAGTTGTATTTTTCACGACTCTTGGCTTATGTCTTCCAATCTCTGTATTTGAATCTTACTCCTTACTTCTTAAGAACCTAATCACTTACGATGCCCTAAGAATAATCGTCGTCTAATACCTCTGACATGAAATGAACCGACCGAATGTACTCTGCAATGATTGCTCGCAATCCGTCCTATGACCGGCAGGGCTCATTTGCACTGATCTATGGCGCCCCCTGTCATCACCGACCAGTGGGGTTGGGCGTCGGGGGTTCAACTTTTGAGGAAATCCTTCTCCGAATCATTCGCCTGGACCGGTCAGGGCTTTTGGAGTCCCCGCTCCACGTGACGGCGAGCGGCGCGATATCGGGGGCGAATTGGGTCCCTCTGCCCCGGGCCAAGCGTCGGTCGAGAGGCCCGAGAATAGAGAGATCGCCCTCTCATCTCCACGTCCCCCACCTCACGTCCCCATCCTCGGCCATCCCGGTCACACCCAGGCGAGGAAAAGACGGGGAGCGCCCTTCTCTCTCTCTCTCCCCCTTCCCAGCCTTCCTCGTGGCGGTCCTGCGGCCCAGTACCCCATCACTCTTGAGAGATGTGCGTATGAAAATGAGGAGGCTCAGTTTGCCCCCACCCGCGAGCCTCTTCGCCCCCGGCCCCTTCTACCCCACTCCCCGGTTCCACATTGCCTGGCACCGTGCACGGCCGACTGTAGTCAGATGTTTAAAACAGCGTGCACGGACAGCACTCTAACGCTTTAAAGCCATCCTACCTCGTCTGCACTGGGCAATGACTGAGAACCGAGGTGCACTGAGCCAGATCAACTACCCGTCGTCAGCTCCCTTGCGTCCTCCGGGGCATGCCGCCGCAGTCGTCACGAGGTGACCACATTGGATGGGATCACATCTCTTCGCTGACTTGCACGGCAAAGGCAGTGGCTGGGATCCCGAGTGTTTCCTGGCTCCTCACTCGGGGAGAGGAAACGTTTTCATCCGAGTGCGGATTTGGAAGATTTCTAGGGGACAGGAGGCGGTGCGACAATTCCACTGAAAGTGATATGTTAACATAAACCTTCTTAGAGAGAAATTGGCGAGATAAGAGATACCTATAAATAAATATAAGTAGACACTTCGACGTTAAAAGTAAGCCTGATTTTTTCAAAGAAACTATTTTAGTACGATTGTAATTATTGATAAGAATATTAGTGTAATCGTTGTTAGGAAAGGTCAACAACAGAGGCAACCACAAGTAACGTCACACATGTACGCATCAATTACCTTATAAAAACTTACTGCTGGGGAAAATTGGGCTTCTGAAAATCAAACGCTAATATCCGACCTCACTGGCATCAGTTGCGTTTCCGTGGGAACCGATTAAAACACATTTCAGACATTAGCAATTGATCGATGGTGGCGATGTGTACCGCACGCTTAGCTTCAGATCCAACGGGGGAGAGGGTGTCTCCCCCCCCCCCCGTCGGTCCCCCCCCGGTGGATTCTACGCTTGATTCGAACGCGTTACTTCTCCGATCAACGCCCTCCAGAGAATCCGCCTGGAGAATTCACCCGTGCGGGTATTGCGTCGGTTACAACCCGTTCACCGTCGCCGGGTTTCCCCTTGACGTACCGCCACGGGGCATAGCTCAACGAGTGGAGGGATTGGTACCTCCACTCCATTGGGTTCTCCTGTGGTGCTGACGAATGCGAAACTGCGCAGTCCCGTGACAGCGATTCTGATAGTGCGAAATACCCGCGAAATAATGCGAAAATAACTTTCAAGAGGCATTTCAGTCTTACTGTGAATTTTTTTCAGACTTGAGTTATTAAAAATGAAGAATACAAAGCAGCATCAGGCCCATCTAGACGTTTTTCTATGGGAAGGACGGCACAGGAAATCAGATTAAAACAAAAATGCCAATTGCAGAAATGATTGGTTAAGAAAATTTGAAGGAAAGGTAAGACAAAACCGGATTAAATACCAAAATAGTTAATCTATATAATATATAATACCAGCCATGACTGAATGGACAAGGAAAAGGAAATCTTGAGTGAAATCAGAATGAAGAAAGAATGTAAGGAAGACGAACGGAAAAGAAAACGAGAAAAAACTTGGAGAGGTAAGATACTCGTACGTCGAACATAATACCGTACAAAAGAAGGCCACGTGACGGGTGAAGGGCAGCATCGGAGAGAAGAGGCAAAAAAAACCATCCGTGAGAAGGGCATTTAACAAGTTAATAATTATCTGCATCCATGCAGGTCACCAGGACACATGACTCTATAAAAAGGATTTACACTTGAGCAATGAAACTAATGCCCCAAAATTTTTCATTGTTACAAAATATTACCGAGAATAAGCGAGTGTTGACGGTATCATTCGGAAAGGATGACAGAAAAGTGAAAATGCAGCACTTCCATCGCCTTGCTCATCCCGAGAGATACGACTGCCCTCCGTCCCACGCTTTGGAGCATGGCAGTGCGGCTGACGCCGCCAGTTAATGTGGAGGCCAGAGGGGAGGAGGAAAACCCGGCGCCACCTCTTCCCCCCATTCTGGGAGCGGGCCCGCCTCGGCATCTCGGTCGGTCGTCTCGACCATCCCGAGCACCGAGTAGGCACCACCGCCGCTCGGAATGCCCCCGAGGGACACCGCTCCGGAGCGGGGGCCGCCGGCATGGGCAAGCGGAGGCAGCGGGTTGCCCTTCGCTCCGCCCCCGCGACGGCCTCCGTCCCACTGCACGGTAGGGGATGTATTTCGGGCCCTCGTGCGTTTGTCTGCGTGCGTGCGTACTGTCGGGGAGGAGGGGCGGGTGTGAGGGAGGGGGCGGAGGGAGGTCAGACATTAGGGCCATCAATTGCCTTTGACGTGGGCTCAGGAGTTTGGGAATACGTGTATAAATCAAGGGGGGGGTTTCGGAGGGGGATGTTTCCTTTAACGACACCCGATAAACCAAAAGCAAAGGCGTCCTTTCTTCCCTCGCCAGAGTCCCGGGTGCGCCAAAGAGGAGACCCCAGCACTGCGCCCCTTTCATATCTTTCACTTGGATTTATCGCACTGCGCACGGATTCCCTCGCTCGCTCCGAGGCTCCCCGCCCTTCGCCCGAAACAGCAACATTGATCAACACTAATATCGCAATCAATATTTTCGGATTCGTCGTTGAGTTTCTTTTGTGAATTCAAAGTGAGCCGTGTCTGCGGCAGAAATTAATGGAAGGCGTGTTTGGGTTGGTGGAAGCGCGATCGTGCGCCCTTCATCATTGCTCTCAATAGTAAGAACAGCGGAATCGTTTGCCTCTGCCGGGAGTCGAACCCGTGTCCTCCCGCCCCCTCACGGCCTCCGCTGCTTCTGCGCAAAACGTGGGCCGCACAGCGCGGGTGCTTGAATTTTGTGCTAACCACGGGAAAATTTCAAATTTACCAATTTTAAAGTCATCATCAGCATCATCAGTATTTCAATCCTAGGATTGGTTTATCGCAGGCCTCCATTCGCCTCTATTTAATGTCAATTCCCTCAATCCCTGATACCTTTTCTGTTTTTTGTCTTTCTTAATTTGTCCTATGTACATATCTCTTGGTCTTCCTCGTGTGATCTTTCCTTCCATTATATTCTTAATCAATCCATTGTGCCTCAATTTGTGTCCAATCCATCTATTTCTTCTTTGCCGTAGAGTTCTCCATATGTTCCTATCCTCTTCTGCTCTTCTATATACTTCCTCATTCGTTATTTTGTCTGTCTGTCCATTTAATCTTCATCATTCTCCTGCAGCACCATGTTTCAAATGCTTCTATTCTTCGTTGCTCCACTTTTCCAACATCCCTTGTCTCCGATCCGTAGAGTCCCATGCTTCACACGAGCGTTTTGGTGAACTGTTTCCTTGTTTCCTGCCAACCTTAGGTTCTTTGAACATAGTTTTATTGCCTCTTCTTCATGAATGCATTCTTAGCTTGGGCTACCCTTCGCTTGGTGTCGGTTGAACTTCTTCCATCCCATGTTATGCTGCTGCCCAGGTAGATGAAGGATTCCACTTGTTCTAGTTTCACCCCTCGAATTGTGATATCTGCATTCAGCTTCTCTCTTCCGCACACAAGGATTTCAGTTTTCTTCTTGTTGATGGTCATATTATATTCCTACAGTACTTGATCCATAACACTCAGAGTTGCTTGCAGGTCCTCTCGCGTTTCCGCCACTATTGCAATGTCATCTGCAAACCGGAGCATGTTAATTTCTTCTCCATTTACCTTGACTCCTTTGATACCCAATTCTCGTGTTTCTTTTATTGCCTCTTCCAGGTATTCGTTGAATATTGCTGGCGAGAGGTTACATCCTTTTCTTACTCCTTTGTTTATTTTGGCTTCTATTTTTCTCCCGTTTTTAATTTTAAAGTAGAGCGTAAAAATAATTTCTCTAATTATGGACGGTTCGGAAATCTTAGGGCCCACCGTATATGCGTGTCAATCCGCAGCGCAGATGCGCGTGGTGAGGTCAATGGTGCACCTTGGTCACCAATAAGGTGTGCACGAAAGAGAGCACGTGCGAGTCTACAGTGATACGTATGTTTCTTCTTCAACATTTCTCGTGACGTTTGCCCCTCGCTGCTCCTCTTCGGTCGGAGAGAAATAGAGTCGCTTGTGGGGTATGCTTGGTTGTACACACTCACTCAGGGAACATCGAAATTCAAGAAGATGTAAATCTAATTTTCACTTTTCATTTTATTTAATATGGAGCAATTTTGTATGCAGAATTAAGGTGGGGAATCGGGATGATGCGAAGTGAAGTCCTTCTTGAAGTGCTTTGTGGAGAGCACTTTGAATGAGTATACCGTCTGTCGGAAGGGACGTTTAACTGCGGACTCCTTGGCGCCTTTCTTAAAGGATAGGCTAATACCGACGCCGGGTTTCTCCCCGTCCTTCTCCCCTTTCCTGTCCATCCACAATGGCACAATTGACTTCGGCGATCAGTTTTTCTCCCACTAAAACTACTACCCCTACTAAAACTAGAATTAAGGTATTTACATATTTTTGTGCGAAATTATTTTTTCAGAGAGGTATTTTCTAATCAAAAAACGGGAGACAGCTTGTTCTCGACTGGCCAATCTTCACTTCAAGCGGCAAAGGCACAAGTGGCCGCCGAAACCTATTCCATGCACCAATGGCCGAACACTGATAATATTGTCTTAATCCTGCAAACTGTAGGACATTTTTTACATTAAGTTCGATCGTTCGACGACATTTCTTTCGAGAAGGGAGGCGTGGAAAATGTTTGCGCTCCAGAATATGACCATTGGCGCGCACAGTTTCGCATCGAATGGAAATAGATGAGAGAGAGAGAGAGAGGCGAGGGTCAGCGCACTTGAGGCCAGGCATACCGTACCTAGATAAAACCCAAACGTGTCCAAATGACTCCCGTCTTCCCCTCCCCGGAGGCGCATGTCTGCTACTCCGAAAAGAAATCCCTTCTTCTGGAGAGGCCTCCGCCCGCTACGAAAGACTGGCATTCAGTCCAAGAAACAGTTGAAAGAAAGGCGCTGGAAAGGACTGGATTTCTTGGAGTTGAATTTGGAAGAGCCCGCGATCATCTGCAGATCACTCACTCACTCCAATATTACCACTTTGCTCCAGCCCAAGGATGTCTCCAAGAAGGATGCCCACATTTCCATTACATTGGATAGTGACCAAGAACCTGGCAAGCGCAAGGTCTGTGCGATACTTGTGCCGAAATTGTTGCCACACGTCCATCGTTACCAACTTCCTGGCCCGGTTCCCCAGCCCCCTTACAGCCCCGACTTGGTTCCGCTTGGCTTTTTTTTTGTTTCTCCGACTGAAGAGAGAGAGCTGAAAGGAAAGCACAGGGAAAACATCCAAAAGTATGGTAAAATGTTCCTGTGAGACATTCCCGTAGAGAGGAGCTTCAGGGTGGAGCCTTCCAGGCGTGGAAGACATATCTTCTCATTAAGTGTATTGATGCAGGTGGAGAGTATTTTGAAGAATTTTAAACATTGGTACGAGTACATAAATCGATACATGTATTTTTCCCAGAGAGCTAAAATCATGCGCATAACTTTCATAATGGACCATGTATAATTGAATGATGGTGCCTAATTATAATGTGCAATGAACTGCAATGCAATTGTTGCTACAAACTTAACAAAAAAGTCGATTAATGACAAAACCATCGATGGTCAAAATGGAACACCAATGGCTGGCGAAGTTAGTGAGATCATTCGGGTAAAGTTATTGCGTTATTTGAACGAGATTCAACCAGTGGACCGTCCGCACGCGCCCCTTCATCTTGTGAGACAAGTGGAAGGAACGGAGGGTCGGGGGAGTTTTCCCTCCACCTCCACCCCACCCTCCGTCGACAAGCAATGCCTCCCCCTCCGACTGTCGCGCAGTCAAGTGGCAAGCCACCAAAGTTGCCCTGCCGCGTCAACGCGTTCTCTCTCTGGATTCGGAACGCCCTCCGGCGTCCATTTTCGTCCCTGAAGATTACTGCCAATGCACTCATTCACGCTAATCGAGAGAAGTGACGAAGTGATTTCCATAGTTAAAAAATATCAAGTGAGACATTGTTGAAGGAAAACCTACAGATTGATGGAAGAACTGCACTGAAGCATTAGGCATTTAATAAAATACGACCTAAATTTCATTAGATTTCAGCTGAATTTCCACGTTCGGTCAATACTTTGCACTTCACTGCGGTTTCTGAAGGATGTACGATACGACATACTCCTTTCCTTAACTGCAACTGGTTTATACTGAGGATCTTCAGCTGTTGTAATGAAAATTGTGAAAAAGAGAGGCAAAAACGATTTTCAACCGTTGATTTGTAAGTATTCCAAATGATTCCCTAAAAATAGTTAGCATTGGATTCAATCATATTATCAATAAACTGAAAAATCTTGGCCACAAAGAGTGACTCAATGGTAACAAAGGGTGTGGAGATAAGATGCGAAAAAAAGGCATGTTATATACAGGATGTCGTAAGAAGTCCACGAACACTCCCAAATAAATAAGAGGTTTCATAGCTTTTACTGAAAACCAATGTTGACGAAACATATATTTTGTGAAGGTGATTGTTTTTTCCTTTCAATTTATTTCCTGAACTTTACCTTTATTCCCGTAAAATTTAAATGTTGCCTAATTGTTGGGCTAGAGCTTAAAGCCACGAGTTTAGGAACGACAAATTAACAAAACAAAAATACTCAAGTCTGCTGAACATATGGTGACGTCATCAAAAAGTAAATGACACAATGTTAAATAAAGCCGTTACGTTTCATCCGAAATGCTAAAAAAAAACAAATAAATAGAAAATCCTTTTTGAATAACTATCCACCGGATGATGAGTTCACTCAAACCGCTAAGAAAACGCAAAATCAACAGTTTGAAAGTGACCCCTTAGCTATTTTATACTGAAGAAATTGTACGTCAACGGTGCGTATTTTTTTCACATATCTGTTATGATGTCTGTGTACATATAATGCATATTTTATGAGCACAATATGCAAACGTCATGTATGCATAATGCGTCCATCATAACATATTCAAGCACACTCCCACAGGGTCCATCAATCAAGCCGTCTCACTCGCTCGCTCGCCCGGGAGCGGGGCGCGAGGGCGGGCGGGCCGGGCGGGGCGGCTCCCCGGCCGAACGGGAGCGGGGAGGTCGTAATCCGACACAGGTGTACATCGGGACTCGAAAGAGATGGCTTATCGCGGAATTATGAAGAGTCGCAGGCGTGTCGAACAGAGAATGAGGGCCTCCGGGGGGCGGCAGGCGTGGGCGGCTGGAGAGTGTGTGTGTGTCCCAGGGGTGGCAGCGAAAGCACGAGGAGAGACGTCAAGAGGTCCGCCCGCCTGGTGCTCGTCCCCCCGATCGAGGACACGAACGCACGCTACTGTTGGCCACGATCACGCCCAACGCTCGTGTAATCCCGGCGAGCACGGAGGGAGATGTCCGCGGGAATGGTCCATCGGAAATCCTTTCCCTCCCCTCCCCGCGGGCGAATGCTTAGGAATGATAATCTGGGGTTCTAATACCTATTTGATGAGGCCTCTACTTGCTTCTGCGCGAAAATGGACCACGGAGTGCCCTCCGACTTGACTTCTGAGCACCACCACTCCCTTCCAGACTACGCTTTGTTTTACGCATACGTAGGCATTACTTTCTTATTCAGTTCATTTTTGATAAATAATTGTTTAAGGTTTAATAATTTTAATTTAGCCTGTCGAAAGATCATGAATATTTAGAAACTCATAAATATCGCGGATGTTTTGCAATTTGACATTCTTTCGGGTCGCCATTGCCATCATTGATCCTCCCCTTCACCTGCGCCCTCCCCTTCCTTCCCCCTCTCCTTCCCCTCTCCCTCCTGCCACATCCGACTTCTCCACTCCAACACATCCCTCGCTCTTCCGCGCCGCGCCTCCCCGCCACCTTAGCCTCCCTTCCCGCACCTTTTCAACATATGGTAGCCACCGTCACTGCTCCTTGGGTCTATTTATTTCTTATTCTGCGCCTCCTCGTTACTTCCCACACCCACCTCAACATCCTCACCCCATCCTCGCACTCTCCTCTCCCTTCCCTAGGCTCGTCAAACGGGTCACGTTTCTGCGCCGTAGAATATCCCCGGTCCCAGGATTGTTTAAATTTCCTTTCATCTAATGATCGGGAGGGGGGACACCCGCCCCCTAATCTTTTGTTAGCTCTTCCACCCGCACTTAAATTTCCTTCCACCGCATTTGCAACCCCACTCCCCCGTCGCCCTCCACTCTTCATCCAAGCTAATTAAACACTTTCATAGTTTGTAGATCTACTACTTAAATTTTCATATGTATGCCCTCTATATTTGTCATACGCAATGTCATATGCTTCGTTTGCACTCTTCTCTCTCTGAACAATCATTCCCAATCTTTCTACTTCTCTTCAGTTCTGCCTCTTTCCTCTTCGCGAAAAACTATGTCATCCGCACGTGCAAAGCTCACATTTTTTACGAATACGTAAATCCATACTCAGAAGGTCAAAGAGTCATGGGCTGATA
This sequence comes from Hetaerina titia, assembly GCA_037158775.1. Taxonomy (NCBI): domain Eukaryota; kingdom Metazoa; phylum Arthropoda; class Insecta; order Odonata; family Calopterygidae; genus Hetaerina; species Hetaerina titia. The sequence goes on along the minus strand of CM073772.1, from coordinate 17,826,705 downwards.
GCAACTAGAGTAACGCGGAAAACATTTCAGTTAAACTAAGCGCAGCCATTCTCGTAAATTACTAACTTTCTTGCTTATCAAATACCATTAATAAGCAACGTAGCAACAATCATTGGACAACTCAGATAAAATGGATCATACGCTTGCTCACCGATATTAAGTCAGGGAATACGTTGAACATTCGTTGAATTAGGAACAGCAGGAAACCCCCACTTAGATGTTGAGATTCTAAAATAACTGTCGCGAAATTAAAAGCAAACACGGAAGACGGTTGATCTCCAGTTGTTCCATCAATCGGCTCCGACAGAGAAAAGCTCTCTACGAAGAAAGATGGATTCATGGATAAAAATTAAACCAATCCCTCAATTGGAAGACGGAGATGGTTGCGATCGAAGTGAGCGTTCTAAGAACCATCATCTGTGACTTTTTTCCATGTAAAGAGATATTAGTGACACTTTTACGATTGCTAAACAACCTCCACCCTACTCTGATTCTGCCTCTCTTTCATATTTCATCTTTTCAAGTATACAGAGTGTCGGGGAATGTTTAAAACATTCCTCAATTTGCCGCTCCATACTCACTACCCTCTCTAAGATTTTCCTCGTTTGACAGTGCCTTTAAAATACGTGACCTTAGCACTTTTCCCTAATATTTTCTCAATCCACGTTACTACTCCTGATGGTTTCATTGATGCAATATCCTTTGATGCCTTGTGTCTGGCTTGAGCTGTCCTCAATAACTTCCCGTGCCCATTCTTGGATTTACGCGCCCCTTACGCTACCTTTGTCATTTCTTCTTCGCATCTCTCCAATCTTCCCATCCGGTCTCTTCTTCCATCTCCCCCTTGTTTCATCTCCTCCTGCACCTCCTCCCCCGACGCCTCCTCCTCTTTTCTGGCGGTCCTTATCGTCTTGCCCAATGCCCGATCTCGTGTCAATTATGTCAAATATATTTAAAGAATTCCACGGCGAATTTTGGTCGGATAGAAGGATAAAATCGAGATATTACTGATACGCATTTTGTTTTCATATGCAAATGAATTCAGAAGTTTATTTGAACAAGTTTTAAACTCCGATAGTGTAAAATCGTTTTCCAAATGTGGGAAAACTGCCATGACAATCATTTAAATATATCCGATCGGCAATTTTGATATTCACGCAAGAATTCCGGTTGCGTCAAATAATATTCTTTTTGGCAAAATATGCGCACTTCATTAAAACACACACGTTTTGTATTTTTCAATAAAGTATACGTGTTTTAGAATGCATTCAAAAATGTTCTACGTGCAATCGATATCTGAATATTTTTTGAAAATTTACGAGAATTTTATTTTATTTATTTATGTATAATTCTGGATAATGTTGAGGCCAAATTAATCGAAACCTTAGGGGTTGGTAAACGTTTATTGTTATATTCGATACGAGTTACCACAATGTGTCTTTCATAGCTTCTTCATTTAAAATTATCTCTTCATTTTATAACATATGCTTCGATTATTGTTTTATCATTCGTTTCCAAAAAAGTACCGTATCTTTGAGGGGTACATTCAAAGTACCATGACCTCCAGTAAAGATAATTACCAATTATTTAATGATAATAAAGGCATAGCTTCTGAAAATCAACCCCATTATTCTAGTATAGTTGAAGACAACTGCTAATTAGTGTGCAAACAAATGAAGGGATTATTTCACTACAATGGAAATAATTCGGGCGTAATTTCTCTTTCCCCCTCTCAATCACGCCCTCGTGCCGAGAGACTCAAATGTGGCAGCCTACCGTCCCCCCCCCACACCCCCTCCTCGTAGCATTGTCCCCGAGTGCCGACGGTGAGAGTAGCGTCGCCTTCCATCGCTACCAAGCCAACCGCTGGCTCTCGATCGGAACAACAGAGTGACCGAATCAGCTTTTGGTTTTTCCAGATCTCGAAGGCTCCCTGGTAGGCGGAAGGTCCTTCAGGGTACGCGTGCAAACGTTTTTGACAGCATTGACGGGGTGTACTTGGAGGGAGGATTTCATTTTTGGCAATAGGCAATAGTAGTCTACTGGTGGTAAGTTAGGGAGACTGCAAGGAGGTTGGGGAATCGTCGCGATGCCGTTGCAGGTCTTGGCAAGCAGATACTCGCTCTGCTCATGGTCGTCCGTCCAAAGACCTTCGGGAGGACGAGTTTGGCGCAGATTTTTCATATAGCAAATTTTCAATAATAATATTGGTGATCACTGTCATCGCATCGATACCAATACGATATCTGCGATCAAGCGCACACATAACCGACGGCCTGAAGTCAGCACTTCATGGGCACGTTGCACGTTGTCATCGGTTCTTGCAATAATGAGATCACTGATAGCATAATATACGAGCTGTGATCAAAACTTAACGAGCATTTTTTCATTTCGCGGGCTTGGAGAGTTCGATTGTCAAAGTGTTTTTCATATATGCCCCTGAAGTATGGTAAATCTTTCAGCTGTTTTCATTGTGGACTTTGTCTGTGACAGCCAATAAGCTTAGACGTGTTTTATGAGCTCGGCGATTTTCGTTTGTTAAAAGAAATGGATCAAAGAAATTGTATCAAAATTTGCGTAAAAAATGAAATAAAGTATAACAAATTGTGTTAAATGTTAACAAAAGCCTATGGTGAGTCTTGTATGAGTAAATCAAGAGTTTAAGAGTGGTATAAGCGTTTCCAAGAAGACCGTGAAGACCTTGAAGATGACGAACGCCCTGGGCGCCCCAGCACATCAATAATCGATGAAAAAGTGAAATAAATGGTTATAAACGATCGCCGAATCACAATTAGAGAGGTTGCTGATGATGTTGGCATATCGATTGGATCATGTCATGACATTTTTCCAATGTTTTGGGTATGAAACGCGTGGCAGCAAAATTCGTTCCAAAATTGTTGAATTTGACCAAAAAAAGCTCGAATGGGAGTTGCTCAGGAGTCACTAAATGAAGTAAACGACGATGCAAAATTACTGAAACGTATTAAACGAAGGGGTGACGAAACATGGGTTTATGGATATGAAGTTGAAACTAAGGCTCAATCATCCCAGTGGAGACATTCTGGCTCGCCAAGACCGAAAAAGACTCGATAAGTGCATTCGAACGTGAAGGTTATGCTCACTGTGTTCTTCGATTTTAATGGCATAGTGCATCATGAATTCCTGCCGTCTGGTCAAACGGTCAATAAGAAGTACTACCTACAAGTTCAACGCCGTTTGCGTGAAGCAATCCGAAAAAAACGCTCGAATCTGTGGAAAAACAATTCATGGCTTTTGCACCACGATAATGCACCAGCTCAGACTTCATTGCTAGTTCGTGAATTTTTGGCAAAAACAATACTGTAACGATGCCCCAGCCTCCATATTCGCCAGATGTGCGTGTGACTTTTTCCTATTTCCAAAAATTAAGAGAAACTTGGAGGGCCGTCGTTTTACAGCCGTAAATGACATTAAAAGCGCATCGCTGAAAGGCTATCTCAAAGATCGAGTTTGAGTGTTTCAGGGATTGGAAGAAGCGCTGGCACAAGTGCATAATCTCCAATGGGGACTACTTGGAAGGTGACAACATCAATGTATAAGAATAAATAAATATTATTGTCCGAAAAATTAAAGTTGCCGTTAATTTTTGAACACACCTCGTACAATCAGGGCATAGTTGCCTGTTTCGTAGTTTTTGAAAAGAATGGTGAGTGAGCAATGGTATCGCATTGTCAATAAATGGAGATGTTAAATACCTGCATTGGCAGAGAGGAGGAGGAAGGGAGGGAGAAGGGGAGGAGGAAAGGAGGGAGGGAGAGAGAGAGGGGGGAGGAGGAGGGAGGAGGGGATGGAGGGAGAGAGAGAGGGGGGAGGGAGTGAGGGAGAGAGGGTTCGGCGCAGAGAATTTAAAAACTAAATAAGGCTGGGGCGCGGAGGTGGAATGAGGAGGGGGCCGGGATGAAAGGAGGGAGGCAGTCATCCCGGCAACTCCTCCTGCGTCCCCCGCCCTTATATCCCCGCCCCTAACCCACAGCTCCACCCACCCGCAACCCCGGCTCCTACCTCTCCCCCTCGATGCGCGGTGCAGATGGCTCCACGGGGGTGGGGGATTGGAGGGGGAGAGTCGGTGGGTTTTTTATCGGGCCCAGGCCGGGTAGTGTACGTGCGTGCGTGGGCGCGTGGGAGGGGGCCGGGGTCGTCCCGGGGGAGGTGCCGGGGGTGTGAGGAAGGCGCCGCTGCGCACGGAGACGTGAAATTGAAGCGGAGGGAGGCGGGGGAGTTGTAGTGGCGTGTGCATTTGTGCGGGGGTCGAGTGGGGGTTGCGGGAGGGAAGGGGGGAATCTGCGACATCGCTTTTTGATTAAGGGATAAGATAAACAGAGGAGGACGGAGATTTGAAGCGCATTACAATCTTCATTCCAAAACTCGGGAGTTACTAATGCTGAGTTGCAACATTTTTTCTCTCCATCACCCCCGGTCGCACGTGAATACGCCAACTTCTTACCTCATAGAGGCTGAAACCGACTGAAACCCAATCAGCGAGCGTCCTACTATTGCATTATCATCCAAATTCAAACATTTTACATACGAAATTCTCGAGAAATAAAACAAAATATTTTGAATAATTAATATTACCTACCATTGGAAAATTTAACATTGGCAACGACGCGGTTGAAACTATTTCAACGGAAAATTTTGAATTAATATCCCTGTGAATATATTTTGATGTATATCCTCTGAATGTATGTTTTCATAGCAATCAGGGTTTTTACTATACGATATTTTCAAGTTTTATGCTACGTCTTATATTCTCAGTGTGAATAAACATTCGCTTTGTTTTTGAATATGCTCAATGAACAAAAGATAAAAACGGAAAATGTAATTACTTAAAAAGATAATATCATTCCAAGTAACTGCGGGAGATGCCACAACAGTAACTTTAACGTAGTCATCCGCTAAACTAATTCAGCGCAACAATTTCAGAATGCAAATAACATTCGCCTAGGTCGAGATACGAACCCGGATCCCTCGATGTCCGGCCGAGTGCTTTAGTCAGGTGACCTATCGAGGCGTCCTCTTTACTTTCAAAATGTCAGAGTTTAAGAGGAGGCCTCGACAGCTTAACTGGCTAAAGCACTCTGCCGGACGTCGAGGTATCTGGGTTCGAATCCCGAAGTCAAGGCGAATGTTATTTACACTCTAAAATTGCTGAATAAGTTACACACTTCGGGTGTTCCCCATGGAAGAGTCATCAGACTTATTCCTTTCCTTTTTTGCGTTAATGCCATGAACTCCGTGGTCAATAGTAAGATTCGATCATTTGTTGACGACGCAGTAATTTACAAATATATCCGTCGTCCTGAGGTTAAAGTAGCTTTAGCATATATCCTTAATTCAATCTAACGTTTGGTGGAAAAATTATCAGTTAAATTTAAGAATGAAACTTGATGAAGTGGATGACTTCGTGGAATAGGATTAATTCCTTCCCGAAAGTCTACTGCTTCAAAATAATCCAGATACACACGACCAACTGCTTAGAAGTTACCGTTGCAAACGACTTCTCTAGGGATATGCGGATATGTAGACTAGGTAAAAAATGAGATTTATTAGAAGAAGAGAATGTGACGGGAAAAGAGCGATTTTATCTTTCGCTGGTTAGACCTCATTTAGAATATGCTGCTAGTAGATTACTATATGATATATATGATCTTCATGAAGTTGGATTAATTGGCGAATTGGATCGCGTGCAGCGTAGTGGAGCTAGAGTTGTAAAAGGTTGTCCTGATAAACGGAGTAGCGTATCAAGATTATTAGAGGAATTATGATTATGTTCGGAATCACTCACAGATTGAAGGTTAAATTACAGATTACTCGTCTCGCATTAACAGGAAGGAGGTCTATTTAATTCGGGTCGAAAATTTATTATTAACCCCATCGTAATACTCATTGAGAGATCTTGACAATGAGATAATAGCGAGTTCAAATGGAGAGCAGACAGTTCTATAGTATGATGTCATTTTTCCTACGAACGACATAGGGTCAGAATAACTGTATCCGACCGCGCTAGGGTGGGAAAGATTTTTATTTATTTTCACTCTAGGAAGTAGTAGGGTGTAATTATTTCATAACACCTTACTTAATTGTCCTCCTGGATACTATTTGATCCACTCGTATGCGTATCGAAGTATATCTAACTTAGATAGCATATTTCAAGCACCTTTAGTTACCATTTCTTACATTATTTGAAACATTTTATGCATATATATACACATATATACATATAAATTTACATGTATATGTACAAGTGTTAAATGCATGGAGGTCTCGGTAGTCCAGGGGTACAGAGCTGGACTACTGATTCCCTGCCAAGTCTCTCTGGGCACCAAGCTATGTGATTTTTTGGGTGCTAGGTCTTCCTGGGAAACCATAAACGGCACTGGGAAGGAAATTGAGCCCCCTACCCTGATGCGTGATTTTCACACGCCTTCCGACTGTGATTACTGCGTTTATGGTTATATATATATGTACATATGTATTTCAATTCAAACACGAAATCCCGCCATACGGTGAACAAATATTCGTTCACGTAGAAATAGATATAAAGAAAGGGGATAGGAACACACATGAAGGACGAACACAGGAGAGGTGGGGAAGGCGAAAAAAAAAATATATATATATATACACACACACCATATATATATATATATATATACACACACACACCATATATGGTAAATAAATGAATAAAATTTTAATCCTAGATGTTGCATGTCCGGTGTTGAATCACCCCTGTCACATACCGTAGTGGTAGCTTTCAGGCTGCCATGTAAATGCATTCTCTTAGTTGGTCATAGCAATTCTTATGAGTTGGGTAAGTGCCCTTACAATCAGATTACGGAAACGTGGTAGTTCAAGTGCTGTTGCACTCATGATCATGCAATTCTTGAATTTGTGTCGCCATTTGCGGAAGAATTGAAGTTTTAACTAATTGAAATTGTCGGCAAAGCAAGTGCCAAAATCTCAGTGAGGTTTGCCTCCCAACGCCGTGCCTCACTTTTAGGCTTTACAACGTCGGCATCATAAACGTTTGCCACGTTGAGATCACGTGGGCACGCATCTCTCAGTGTGGCCCCGCAGAGTGGAGGCCGCACTCGCGCTCACTCCGGCGACGTCAGAAAACACCCTCCCCCCACCCCCGGGCGAATGACTCTGCGCCCCCCGCCCCGAATATCGCAAATGCGGAGCAGGAGTGAATGAAGCGGAAAGGGGCGTGTGTGGAAGGGGAGGGGGCCAGGAAGGGGGGGCAAGTCCCGTCCCCCTTTGGACCTGCTGCAGGACGCGATCGGTGGGCTCCGACGGGCCAGGCGGGAGGGAGGAGAAGGGCGATTAATCGCAGAAGATTTAACTCGAGATACGAGGGTCGTGGAGGGAGGGATGGGGTGGGGGCCCTCTTCTCTTCTGCAACACGGCTGCGGAGTGGAAAATTGAGGTTTCTGGTGCTGGGATGGGCGAGAGTGGTGGAGGGAGGGAGGGCCAGGGAATGGGAAGGGCCGGGTTGTGAGGGAGGGCGCTGCCGAGACTTGTCCGACATTTCGGATCGCTTCGCCGGGACATGAAGCTTGCCTCTCCACGACTGACTCTTCTCTCTCCCTTTCAGCTCCAACCCTCACTCAGTCATTCAAAAAACGCAAACGTGTTCGTGGCAATACGACTGAAGCGAACATTTTACGTACTCCGTCACAAGTCGACAATTCCGAATGTTCGACTCCCTCCCGCCGATTCCACGTCGCCGTTTCGGTCTTTCTCGATAGGTCGTCTCCATGCACAACTCTCTCCCTCCCTCCCACCCCTCCTTCCCCCCCTCTCTTCCACATTTCAGAGGAGTTCACTTCGCGAAATAGCATTTCATATAATTTTTTTTAGAATACAGTTTTTATTATTTGACCGATATATTTATTCACCACGTTTGTCATAATGGTCACATCTTTCCATATGATTCTCTCTCATCAGTGCGTGTAGAATGAATCACGATTTATTGGATGAGTGCGAGAGTCAAAGTCGTGCATCATTTGAATGGAGCCGCCAATTCCCTAAAACTGTGATGATGTATCATGCCGGCGCCTTCAAACGCATTAATTACCTCAAGCATGAATAAGCGATTTACTGCTTCAATCTAAGGAGACTGGGATGAGGGAGAGGAGGCATTTTGTGTGATCGCCAAGGTGATTGCGCACCGAATTTCGAGGCAGTTTACGCATGTTAAAAAGAAACATCACATTCCTCTGGCCGAACCGCGCCTGAGACTCATTTCAACTCCTCCTGATCGTCAAAATCCAGTGGCGAATGATATTTTTATTGAAATCATCCGCATATTGAAGGTCGACTCACACCAATATCTTGGTTGTCTCTGAAGGCGTTATTTACGGAACTGAGTCTCACTCTCATATACTCTTACCCACATTTTTGGGCAAACGACCCCGTCATGTCACGCTGGACAGCGGGAATGTCGCGAGGGGGAAATGGATGCGCTCAGAATCCATTGATTATTTTGGATGCTTATTAAACATTGCCAATATCCCTTTGCGAATTCCTATCTCTCGCAAATATTTATACAGAGACCTCTCTGCCACTTGAAAGAAGAAAAAAATTAGCGGTTTCCCGGTGCTAACGTCACATTAACATCAAAATGTCAATGCTGAAAATTTAAAGCATCTTATTCATGCAGTTAAGGCATTCTCCCATCGCTACGACGTGATTGAAGGGTATTTTTGATTGCGTATTTGGTTCCCTGCAGTGTTGCAAACTTTCTCACGCGTATGAAGAGAATGTAACTATTTACCGAGTAATTTTATTAAATTAAGTTTGTTTTAAACCCACCAATGTGCCCCAAGGACGCCTGCATTTTTCCCTTTCCATTCACTTCCTCCGTTTTCTTTAGACTTGGCTATAGATGATCATTGTACTTACAGTCCGTTTAGAACATACTTATTTCTAATTGGCATGCAATACCAACATTTATTTCAGCTATAACATGTTTTAAACACATTATGCGTTACGTTTTTGCTGAGCGTTGAGTATTCGGTGGAGAAGAACAATTAGTTGGGGATTGCAATGCCGCGAAACGCGATCAATTCCTCCGCTGGGGCTGCCCTTCGCCTCGTCCTCTACGAGAGCGCCCTCAGATGCCGGCTTTCAACGAACGCCCGCGCTCCACTTCCGCTAATATCGGGGTGCAGGGAAATGAATAGCCGCAGGCGGGTGCCTCGGCGGGAGTGGGCGGCGGAGGCAGGAACTGGCTTCCCGGGGCGCCGTGGAACGCCGAGTGTCACCTCTCGACGCGCATTGCCGCCTCGGGTGGGACACTTCCCGGAAACCCTCCTTATCCGGAGCGAAGCGGGCGTCGAACCCCGACTCCCAGAGACAGTCGCCCGCCCCGTGGACACGGAGTCTGCGGCATAGAAGCCATTTCGGAGGGACTGTGGTCATCAAGCCAACACTACAACTCACCCCCCCCACTCCTGCCCCCAATGACATCACCACCTCCTCCCTCGGGGGTGTGGGTGGGGGGCTAAGAGCAGAGGGGGGAGGAAAACGGAGGGGCAGAGGGGGTGGGTGCATGTTGCTTGGGGGAGGGTGGCTGGAATGGAAGTCGGGGGCGATGATTCAAGTGACGAACCCTTTTGGGTGGGTCCCCAGGGGCGGCGGAAGGGGAGGCGGCAGGGGCGGAGATTGATGGTCACCCTCCTCCACAGAGGAGCGCGCTCTCCAAAGAAGACACCCCGTCACACATCTGAGGCTCCGATAATTCACCACCACCACCAGGGTGCGCCACCCCCTTTCGCACCACACACCTCTCGAGCACAAAGCGGGGGAGGACGAGCCTCCGCGGCCCGAAAATGGGCGCTTAATATGGTAATCCGGCTCTCCCCTTAACATGTTGCGTCGCTTCGAATTCCCACCCCCGTCGTAAAAACAGCCCCTTCGCCCGTTCCCTCCCCCCTTCTTTGCCACCCCCCCCACCCTCTTGCCTGCCTTCCCCCCTCCGCGCCGACTCCATTGTGTGTTATGAGAATGCGACGCTTGGTTAAACCCGAGAGGCTAATACCCGCGCCCCCTCTCGGAAGCCCAACGTGCCTCGCCTCCGCCCTCTCCCCGCCCCCACCGCCCTCGGCCCACTCACCTAGGAGACGCTGCCCACTCCACGCCCGGAGGAGGCGGAATTAAGCACGCAAGTCGACATGGCAAGCACTCATGTCAACGATTCACGTCCAAGCGTGTCAGCGACGAAAAATACGACGTCTCCGTTAAGTCGAGATGTTCAAGAGAGTGTGAGACCAAGCAGACATCTACATCCACTCATGTAAATGCCCTGCCGGCGCTGTGGTAGAGGTCACTAGCATTTATTTATGTCACTGCGGGTGGACGTGAAGTTGTACTTAAAGGAACGGCAGGTATTGCAATCACATTTTACATGCAGGTTTTGTTAAAATCGAGTCTCAGGTTTTCCATTGTAGAATTTGCACACGTCATTAAGTAATTCACGGACATCATAAATTCCACTGCCATTCTGTTTTGTACAACCAGTGGCGCCGAAATAATTCACTTTGTAATTGCAGAAGTATGTTCTATGTGTCCTGACACGATTTTTGTCGTGTGCGCAAGGGAGACAAGATAATTTCTATTGAATAGAAGTGGAGTCCTTCGCTCTCGCGACTATACGAGGCTGAAGTGTTTGGCCCCCACTGTTTCTGCTCAGTGCTGCCCAAACCGTGGGTCGCCGACCCAGGGCGGGTGGTTAATGCTCAACCAAAATGCTGACCGCGGGAAAATTTCTAACTTATAAAGTAGACGTGTTAACGTGAGTTAACTTGAAAACTATTTATCAAATTTGAACGTATCGGAAATCTCTTCGCTCATATACGTGTCAATCGGCACTGAAGCGGCGCGTGGTGTGGTCACGAGTGTGCTCGGGTCAACGCGGCCATGAACCCCTCCGCGAGAGGATTTCGGTGAGGGCGATTCGTGAAAGGAATAACGTAAATATGGTTACAATGTTAAGTGTCGCAAATCAATTAGCGTTTTAGTTGACTGGGAGTTGAAGGTTTGAAATGTTTTTAAATTCGGCATCGCAACAGAGAGAGCACAAGTTGGCTTTTGAAATAGAGCAGACGAAGAGAGGGGAGCGTTGCTGAGGGAAATCCGAAGAAGGCAGAAAAAGGGGGAGGGGGAGATTGAAAAAGTAGTATCATGTTGAAGAACATCGCAGAATGGAAATTTCTGGGTTAACGGATTGGACGAATGAAGGATAGACTATCTATACGAGAATATGGAGGTGGGTAGAAGGAGTTAAGAATGAAAGAAGGAAGTAATATGGGGTATAAATGAGGAATTTATAATAATATATAGACAATATATACTTAGACAATATATAGGGGTAGTTTACCATAAAGATATCTTAGATACGTGAAATACTTTGAATGAATGGGAGAAATAGAATAAGCCCTTGCTTCTTCGTGCTCCATATGTGACCTAAACAATACGGAAAAAAACTCTGTTTACGTTTTAATTGCACCAATATTTCCTAAAAACCCGTCAATGGAACGCTCACCCATTCTTAGGCATAAACCGTTCGGAAGTGGAGGGAGGAGATTGGGGTGAGCGAAGGGAGCGAGCGCCTAGGAGACACGGCAACTCGGCCAGATGTCAGCGTAGTTGATACTTCAGAGCTTGGGTCTTCTGTTGAAACTAATATAAGACAAATTTTTTAAGAGCTAACGGCTATGGGAAAGAAAGTAATAATGAGAGCCCGCCGTATTACGTACAACTTTGGTCCCAGTTCCAATAAACAAGCTTTCTTCCTTCGTAGCCGAAATTTTCCTCAAATCATTAGAAGAATACCTTTTCAATACTGGCAATCAACAACCAAAAATGTGGTTCCGCTACGTTTATGACATCCTTTGTCAGTGGACAGGGGCAAAACGCCGGTTAGAATCCTTCCAAAATTACCTCTACTCACTCCACCCGAATATTTCTTTCTCCATGGAAAAAGATGTAAACGGCCGAATTGTCTTCCTCAATTTGTCAATTGCCATATGCAAAAGAGACACTAAATCAACAGAAAACCCGGCTTTACATATCACATAATTCCCAATGATTCCGCCATCCATTCGTCTTACAAACACACGGCGCTCCCACTCGACCCCTACACGGCTCCTACACACCCCTCTTCCTTCCAAAAATGTCAATAAAGAACTAATTAATATTATTTAGCTATCTTCAATGAGAACAAATCAAACACAGATGAAAAGATATATCGGGAAAAGCAAAAACTCAATGGTCATAAATAGAATTTCGTCTTCCTAGTCCGCAAAACTGAAATACTTCAAGCTGTGCCAAAAGGCTGCTTTGAGTGAGGTAGGAGGAGGAAATCTTATAGGATATTCCTTCCTGGAATGGGATTGAGCACCTTCACATCCACGGCCATCGTGTACATACATTCAAGCGAATGTGCAAACTTACATTTCCGCGGGCAAAGTATTCCTGAAGCCCCAGCACCCAGAGCGGCACACCTTGGCGGTGTCTGGTGTGCACGTAATTTTTCCCTGCTTGCCTGATGTTAAATCGCCATCGCTGTCACTCACCGTTTCGGCGGCTGGCAGGTTCGTGTATAAGGAATAATGGAAGGAGTAGGATGGTGAAACTCATGCGATGAAGGGATCAATGTGTGTGTGTGTGTGTGTGTGTGAGCGCCCCATTGCGAAGTAATCCAGCGACAGTGAAGTTGTGCGAGGGCCACTCCAATGCTCGGATCGCATATCTAATTCCTCTCTTTGTGAGCATATCCACCCATAGTCGGTTTTCCCACGCAGAAGATTGTTTAGGGATATGAGCAAGAAAAAATTACAATATCTGCACTATAATGCGCACGATTTCCGTCTTACTCCGATACAAGCTTCAACTAACTTCCCTTAACCCGGAGCGTTCCAAATTCCCTCATTCCATTCTGAAGGTTCTAGTGCTCTCTTTAGATTTAACTCTTTACCTAGTTTCGTGCCGTGCCAGTTGATTTTGGTGAGGCTCTACAGACGTCCGTCACTATAATGCTGTCATAATGGAAAGACGTCTCGTGGGGCGGTGGGCCTGGGATAGGTTTCCTGGGGATCGAGAGAGACCAGATCCCGAGGAGGATGAAGGGGGCCCTTTAAGGATGGATCTCCCTTCAGCGCGGAGGCGCGGCCTCAGGAGGGAGTGGCGGAGGAGGAGAGCCCGCTGCCACTCGTCGCCGCCAAACCTCCGTCGCAGCCTAAGGGAGACACGAGGTAAACACGACTCGGCATTTCAGTCGAGTCACTGTCCGTGAATTAGTCCCGAGCGCAGACCGACCACCAATTCGGCACTTGATCTTCCTCGAGGAATTCTACTTTCTGCTTATGTCTCCATTGCACGGGTGGCAAATCCGATCACTCCGTCCGGATACCCAATTCATTTCTTTCGTGCCGACATCCACAGGCATGGGGAACGCCTATGCGGCTGTCGCGGAGCCAAATCGCCTCCAGTATAAGCCAAGCAGTGTGCACCCTGTCCGCCTCGGTGCCCGGTACACCCCGAGCCCTCTGCCCCCTCCCTCCCCCCCCGTCCACGACCCGGGGGTGGTGAGGAGGGCGAACGCCGGCAGGGCCGATTGACTTCCTCCCTTCCGTATAAACGTTTATTACAGGGGAGGGAGGGGGCCGACTCCGGAGCGGAAAACATGTGGGAGGAGGAGATTGGGGGGGCGGGTGATTGTTGGGTGGGGGCGGCACGGGAGAATGACCCCTCGGTCGGGTGGGGCGGGAGTGCGGCGCTGCGATTACCGAGATGATGGAGGCGGGAGGGGCCCCCGTACGCCCCAACGACGAGGGCCGGAGGGATGGAAGAGAGGGCCGCCTGCATCACAGAAGAGCACCATTCGTGGTTTATTACTCCCTCCGCGGGCAGCAAAGGGGAAAGCGGATATTATTCCCGCGGTGATTATTCGACCTCGGGATTTCAACGAAATGCCGACCATGGATACATGTCTCTGCGTCTGTGGGTGTGTGATAGGATTTTGGTGGATATGATAACAATGCTCAATTCCGATTGACCCCAAAGGATGCTAGCAGAATAGTGCAATATTCAGAAATCCACAGCGCAATGCACTCTTACAGAAGATTTAGCCATGAGGAAAGTGTGCCAAGATGGTCCCCAAGGTGCTCTCAGAAGACTACTTGTGTGACAATCTTGCCTTTGACCTCTTGGACCACCGTGAAAGCGACACGAATATTTTAAGATAAGTGGTTACTGGTGACAAGACTTGTCACCAGTACACCGGGTGGCACTCAAAGACCAGGTGGTCAGGTCAAAGAGGCCGTGACGACGTGCCTGAACGAGGGTCCTTTTGATGCCTAACAAGAAGAATACCACAACTGTAGGAGGCGCTGCTGTAATTGGTGTGTCGATACACAAGGGTTCTCTTATGTAAAATTTTAGCAATTTGTATTTTGATCTGCAATAAATTATTTCCCCAGATTTATTCTACTTATTTTTGGGACAGGTCTTTAACATTCCACCTCGCTTCATTCCGCTCGTAATTTTCTTCCTATGCCTACTTTAATTGCGTAACCATCTTCTTTCAATCACAGTCTTCAACATTCTGTCGCAAGTCCAAATGCTCTTCATCCACCTTTCCTACATCATTTGGATTTCTCCCTGCAAACTTCTCCCCTTTCCTATCATGCGCATTACTTCTTCGTTTGTTTTCATTGCCGTCCATTTGGCCCTTCCGCCCTACTTCACTCCCTCATTTCTAAACCTGCCTATCTACGCTTATACTCTCCAATCTAAGACGTAGCCTCCGTGCCGTACACACGTAGCCGCGCTTCTCGTTATATTGCTCACTTGTATCTTTTTGACACCCTTATCATCCACTTCTTCCTCGTGAAAGCTTCTTTACCAAACGAAACACCTCTTATAATGACTCAAACCAATATTTTCTAAAAATTCTTTCAAGTTATACCAATTGTTTTACCTGATCTAGTTTATTTACTCCTATTCTATGTCTTCACTTAGCTTTCTCTTTTGTCTATAACCTCATAACCTTTTCTTTTACATTGATTTTCATTCCTAATCCACCATAATGGTTTTACAATACGTTCTGCAATGATTGTACTTGACTCATTGGTTAACTAAAGACTGATCATTCGTCAGCCTACCTGACTCAAAGAATTCCTCGCAAAAAATTTCATTCCTATGACCATTTCCCCCAATGTCTCCTCCTTAACCATCTTCTCCACATTTGTAAGGTACGAGTGATAATGCACGTACATCCCTGACCCTTACCCTTTGCCTAACACTGTCTCTTCTGCCCACCACAAGCACCTGAGCAGGATGAGAAATTCACATGTTGTGAATAAGTTTCCTATTCCCCTAATATGCATGGTTTCTATAAAATGTATCGGAAAAAGTTTCCCATAAATAAATTTATTTCAGAAATTTCTCCAAAGCCTTGACATTCTTCAAAGTACATCCATTAAGCGTCTACACACTTTTGCCAGTGGCTTTTCCACGACTCGAAGGCTCCTCGATAGGCGATTGTGGATAAGGGCACTCTTAAGGGTAAGCTTCTTTGACGGGAGTTAGGGTCCCATTATGGCGGTGCCCTTTTAGGTAGGATTTCACTTTTGAGAATAAGGAAATAGTCTGCTGGTGCAAAGTCGAGACTGTAAGAGGGTTGGGGAATCGTCGCAATGTCGCTGCAAAAGGTCTTCGCAAGCAGACACTCTCGACTCTGCTATTGGTCATCCGTCAACACCTTCGGGAGGACGAGTTTAAGACCACGAGCAAGGCGGTGTTTTACTTCTCAGAGACACCGCTATAAGATCACTGATTGTGATCCATCAAGTGGTTCGCGCGTAGAAAGACTAGTCCCATCTTTTTTTAGTAGCGTCCTTACATTTATGTACGCGTGTCTGCCTAATAAAGAAAAATGAAATCACCGTGAAGGCTTTCGTCCACCCATTTAATCGCCGCTATTGAAATATGCGGGTTTGCCTGGGGCTATAGCACACGAGCCATCATATATTGAAGGCACTGTATGAACTAAAATGCCTGCATTTATGCTTAGTACCCCAATACACCCTGCCGCACACCCTTGCGGTGGATCTCGGGGTATTGTGTTGACATATACGAATATCGTACTCGTATATCCAGCAAAGAGAGTGGGCGGGGAATGTTACGGTTCTAGCCATCAGATATGCATAAACATGCAAGGTCTGTCCCATAAGTAGTAGGATTGAGTCGATTTGAAAATAATGTATCGCCAGAATTGATGCATTCACTCAAAAGTCTCCGAAGTTGTGCGTCCACACACTGCTGCCAATGGGTTTTCCACGCCTCGTACATCTTCTGGAAGTCGGCTCCCGGAATGCTACTAAGCTCCCTCGTCACGACCTGTTGTAAGGTTTCCAACGAGCTTTGTAGCAAGAATTTGAGGCGGGGTTAGAGGAAGTAGCTTAGTGGGGCATTAACTAAAAAATTTGAATCCTCACTCACGTGTGGAGAAACTCTTGGCAGATCCGCGTTCGAGTTTCCTTCCGTTCGTCCGAGAGCACTCGAGGCACAAACTTCGCACACACCTTTCTCATGCCCATATCTTCGGTCAAAATTCGATGCACATCACTTTCAAGTTCATCAAAAAAGTATGCGAATACTTAATCTACGATCCTTGGCCAACAAAGCTTCAACACTCCAAGAAACTGCGGAGATTGCGCATCAGTAACTTTTAAAGGAGTCATCCGCTAAACGTGCATTACAATGCAACAATTTCACAGTGTGAAAATCTCGGTCGAGGCGATAGATTTTCACCCAGAAATTGTTGCATAGTATAGCTTCAACAACTTCTCTACTCTAAATTGTAATGTATTCGTCTCTGTTATTATCTTCTCTACCCTCCCGTAAAAACTTGTGTCACTGAAAAACACCCGATCTACCCATGGCAGTATCACCATTATCTGCCTTGAGCATATCATTAGTCTCTTTCCCGGTTTTGCCCAGTTTCACGCAACATTTGATGGATTTGTGCTGTTTCAATAAACGGTTCATGACCAGGCGTAATGAGGTCACGTTATAGAAGTTTCGCAAACGAACGATCGGCACACAGCAAAAGCAGTTTGCCAACTGCCAATGGCCTTTCCTGAGACTCCCCTCCCTCAACCCACCGATGAATGAATGCCAACCAATCCAATGAAACCACCCGAAAATCCGCCTATCCGGGAAAAAATAAGCAACACTAATTTTGGGACAGAGCTTGTGCATTTAATGCATTGCAGATATCGTTGACACACTTGAGTTATTATTACTAGGTAATCTACCGGTTAAGGTAGGTTTTTCGATGACACAGCTATCAAATAAACATTTTGTAACTCCAAACAAAACCCAATCCAGCAACCTAATCTACATCAGGTCCCTCTTCATCTCGGTGTACTTCTTTCCTCCCTTCATCCCGTCCAACATCCCTATCCTGTTCCTGCCCTTTCCTCGCTTGCCCAACATTCTCCCCTCCATCACCCTCTTCAACACTCCACTACCGCTCAATACGCCTTTCATCCATTTTTCCTGCCTCCATAGTATTTCTCTCAACAAACCCCTCTCCTCACCCACCATCTCCAGTACTTCCTCATTTGTTTTCCTTTCGGTCCATTTCACCTTCTCCATTCTTCTCAACACCCAAATTTCAAAAGCCTCCAATCTACGTCTATCCTCCTGCTTCAGTACCACGGGTCCGCGCCGTACATAGCTACGCTCCATATCAGAGTTTTTACGAGTCTTGTCTTAACATCCCTACTCAACGTCCCCGTCATCAACTCCCTCCTCCTTGAGAAAGCCTCCTTGCCTAGCGCAATTCTTCTCCTTACCACTTTGACCGTATTGGTCCAAAACACTTCCGAGATATGTAAACTGCTCAACCTGCTCCATTTTTTCCCGCCTATCACTTGAGTATCTATACTTATTAAAAGTGTTCTATCTTTCAAAACCGTAAAATTCGGTGAATGCAATGGAATAGTGTACAAAAGAAAAACATCAATACGAGAAAAACTCCTCCAACGTCGTTATTTCGAACGTCAATTTCTTATTGACGTTTTCAAGAGTGACAGTTCACTATTCTTCTTAAAACTTTCCATATTTAAAAAAAATATATAAATAATTCAAGCGAGGATATTTTTACTTTCCACTACCCCGAAAGGAAATGGGTATATGTCGCCCAGCCACCCACTTCCATGCGCGGATATGACTGCCAAGTCATGTCCGCGATCCTTCGAAAGCGGCTGGGACCGTCGAGAATGGAAAATAGTTAGTTCGTGGCGCCGTTGTTGTGTTCGGGGTCGTATGTTTCACATCGGCACTCGTTTGGATGGGACCCCTTGTGTGCGATCCGCACGGTTCCTCCCGTGCCGGAGGCGGCATCAGCCCCGAAGCCGGGGGGGGGGGCAGGGAAGGGCCATCCTCCCTCCCGCCACTTCCTCCCTTCCGTCCCCACCCCCGGAGCCAAAATACACCCGACCTCGCTCCGCAGGCAGGTCGAAGAGAGGAGGGAAGAAGCACGTACTCGCGCGCAGAAAATAAGCCCTTGTACGACTCCCCGATCGCTTTAATTGGCCGGAATAACATGTGGCCTCCTCCCAGAGGCCGCCCACCCGAAAGCGGCAGCTAAACGGTGGACCGAGGAGAGAGTAAAACAGCGCGGGAGGGTTCCCTCCTCCATAAACGACGATCCCCCCCCCCACAGATATATGATAATCGCCGGAAGTGGTGGTGGTGGTCCCCTCAGCAGAAAGGGCGAGGTGGGGGGGGGGAAGAAGACCGGCGGGGTCATTATTGACGGCCCCGTCCTCTTCTTCCCCGCCGCCGTCCAATCTCCCGGCCCCCGACCGATCGCCCCCGGGGCCGGGGGCCCGCCCGTCACCGCCGCCCTCGAGAAATGTTAATTTCCCCGTGGGGCGTAACGGGTCTTTCCCGTGAAGGGGCAGGCCGGAAGGCCCCTCGATGGGCCCTCGTGGGTACGGAGAAGGGCCGATATTCCGAGATCGGCCCTAATTCCCGATCCGCCCCCCGATCAGCGGGAGGGAGGCAATTGCCGGCCAAGATGCACATGCCGGCCGACGGACCAAAGGGGGGGGGGGGCTCGTCGAGATAATTTCCACCTCTTAAGAAGAGGATCCAAGTGATGTAATTATTATTCCGGGTTGTTGTTCTCGATATTTCCCCGTACCCCGAGCGGTGCCAAGAGCGTTAATGATTGGTCAGCCTCCTCGTGGGGAACATACTTGCGGTCGCGCCGGCCCTCCCACCACACTGCCATCCCCCCTGGCGCCGTGACCCGAGTTCCCATCCCCCCTTCCCCAAATTCTCTCTCTCTCTCTACACACACACACCAGCGTCGGTAGTCAATCCCGATTCACAAGTTCAATTCAGGTGAGGGGATCGTTCGGCGTGGCCAGTGTCCGACGGCCTTCCAAGTCTCCACTCAAGGAGAAGAAGTCATAATCCTCTCTTTCAGACAATTTTTATTCGATTCCATGGAGTTTTACGGCATTAATTTGTTCCATAAGCGGAGGTAAGGAGAGCTGCGATTCCACTGAATGCCGAAACGCAATGCCTTTGGTGCGGACCGCTATCAGACGGCGGCTGCCGGGCCTCGCGGCTGGACGGCCCCCGCGCGACGCGATCCTCCGTGAGCACACACGAAAACACCAAACATTATTTTAGATTTAGCAATTCAGGACAAAAATTATTTCCAACTGGATATCGAGTGTACCACAAAGATCCACGCTTGGACCCCTACTCTATATAGAAACGACCTATCCGCCCTCACTGCAAATATCACCTATTCGCTGACCATGATGTATCTTCATTCTAACACCATCAACCTTGCTGTTGCCATTGCAAATAGAAACTCTGATATAAACGCACCCTTCACCTGGAGCAGCAAGAATTTTCTCAAAAACTAATCCTAACAAGAGTCAGGTACTTATCACTGGAAGTACTAGACTACTCTCAAAAAATCAACTTTATTAAACCCCCGTCACTTAAAATTCTGAACTCTTCTACACCCCTTCATAAAGCAACATTTAACTTTCCAATTATTTTTAACATAACTCTTGACGTAGACTTATCATGTAAATAAAATCTACAAAACTACATACTGTTCTCTTCACTCTCTAAAGAAACTTGAAAGCATTCTCCCTTATTCTTTGCTAAAGCAGCTTATTAATACTCTTATGCTACAATACATAGATTACTGCGATACGGTTTACCAAGACTTGTCACACGAAGTAACTTTAAAACTACAACGAACTCAAGACGCCTGTGTACACTTCATCTGCGGTCCCAAGAAGCGAGATCATATCTCTGCAAGTTATTGTATACTTAAATGGCTAAAAATTGAGGATTGGCGGAATCTACATATACTGTCACGTCTCCTTCATAACAAAAGTAATTACCTACGTAAGTACTTATCTGATAAACTTGTCTTCATTAACAGCATGCATAGTGCCAACACCAGGGGAAATAATATCTACGTAATACCTCGAAACGATACAGTAACTTACCGTAAACCTTTTCAGGTTAACAACCTGTGGACTCTGATTTGCCTGATTTTACATTATACAAATTGCCCGTCACTCTCTTCATTCAAAAACAGATACACTGAAATGATTCAAAATGACCTAAACACTTCTCTACAAATCTACTTCTATGCAGGCAAATACGTATTATCTCAACTCCTCTTTCCCTATCCCCCATATCCGACCATCAACTTCACCTTGCTTCAAAAGATGTCATATCTTATTTTACTTCATTATGTATGTCTGTGTATTCATATGTATTTATTGTACTGGATTCAATTTTATACATATTACTATATTGTTTTGTACTTTATCCCACAATGATGTATATGCATTTATTGTACTTTATTTTACCATATTATCTTGCAGGGTTTTCACACCCTCCTTCTTTGTGAGTTTATACCAGGATCTTAATGTCTGAACTCCCTACATTTTTCCCACCAAATAATATTCGGCATTTATTTCGTTTATTACATATATTTTTATTAGGTAATCTACCGGTTAAGGTAGGTTTTTGATTGCACAGAACTATTAAATAAATATTTTTTGACTCCTAACAAAACACAATCCAGGAACCTACTCTACATCAGGTCTCTCATCTTTCCTCCCTTCATCCCGTCCACCATCCAAATCCTGTTTCTGCCCCTTCCTCGTTTGCCCAACAATTTCCCCTCTATTACAGCCTTTAACATCCCACTGCCGCTCAATACGCCCGTCATCCATTTTCCTGCCTCCATAGGATTTCTCCCAACAAACCCCTCTCCTCACCGACCATCCCTTTTACTTCCTCATTTTTTTTCATTTCACCTTCTCCCTTCTTCTCTACACCCGTTTCAAAAGCCTCCAATTTACGTCTATTCTCCTGCTCAACGACCACGTTTCCGTGCCGTATATAGCTACGCTCCACATCAAAGTTTTTACGAATCTTTTGTTAACCTCCCTAATCAACGTCCCCGTCATCAACTCCCTCCTCCTTGTAAAAGCCTCCTTGCCTAGCGCAATTCTTCTCCTTACGCCCCTACTACTTTGACAGTGTTGGTCCAAAACACTTCCGAGATACGTAAACTGGTCTACCTGCTCTATTTTTTCCCCTCTTATTTTAATAATAAGCTTAGCCTTTTTCATTCTGGAAAATCGCATAACCTTTGTTTTATTAATAATGATTCTCATCCCTTATCTATTGCACTGAATTTCCAATTCACTCAGCAATGCTTGCAACCCCTTGGCCGACTGACAAACCAAAACCTGGTCATCAGCAAACTTAATGATTTTATGAACTCCCCTCCGACTTTCATTCCTACCCCCAGTTCTTCCCATGCCTCTTTAATCATTTCCTCAACATATACTTTGAAGAGCAACGGTGATAATGGGCAACCCTGCCTTACACTTCTTCCTAACACTGCCCATCGGGACTCTCCGTTCCCCACTCGCTCCTGAGCAGTCTGAGACATGTACAGGTTGCGGATCAGTCTCCTGTCCCTCCAATCCATTCCTATTTTCTCCAATACACGCATTAGTTTTTCCCCATTCAATCTATCAACCGCTTTTTCGAAATCTACGAAACAGGCAAATACGTCCTGGTTGTATTCTATATTCCTCTCGATTAGTGATCTCATTACTGCAATGGCATCACGCGTACCTCTCACCTTCCTAAACCCAAACTGATCATCCCCTAAGTAAGTATTTGCCTTACTCTCTATCCTTTTGTTGATGATCCTGAGAATAACTTTAGCTGCGTCGGATATCAAACTTATTGTTCTGTAATCCTCACATGATGTAGCCTTTGCCTTTTTTGGAATAGGAACTAACACCGATCTCACAAAATCTTCCGGCCAGATTTCTTCCTCATAGATACTACGAATCGGTCCATATAGTGTTCTACATTTTCCTAAACGTTTCAATAGTTCCATAGGAATGTTGTGAAACCAAATAAGGCCGTGGGGAACATCCCCACGGTCTTATTTGGTTTCATTTCTCTTAATGCCGTTTCTATTTCACTATGTCTGAGCCTAAGCAATCTTCTTCTACGTCATGTTCCGTTTCTGTGTCTAAACTTTTCGGCCTAAGTTCTCTACCATACAGTGTTTCTATATACTCCTTCCATCTCTCTTGGATTTTTCTGGTTCAACTATTATCTTACCCCACTTATCTTTAACTGTTAGCATAGATCTTGCCTTCTTACTTCCCAATAATAACTTAACCTTGGAATATAGCGCACCAATTTCACCCTTCCTCTGTAAACTTTCCATATCCTCGTATTGCGTTTTCCACCATTCTTCTTTTGCTTTGCCCATCTCAACTTATTTTTTAACTCTTTATACTTCATTCTGCCTAACTCTGTGTTTATATTCTTCCATCTTCTTCTCTCATCCATCTTTGCAATCATCTCATCCGTTACCCATGGTTTTCTTATCCTTTTGCCGTTAACGGTTCCTATAGTGTCTATTGCGGCTTTCGATATCACTTCCTTAATACTTTTCCATTTTTCTTCGTTAGTACTCAGCTCTTTACCGTCATCCATCATTTCCTCTACAGCGTGCTGATACTCCTTCCTTGTTAGTCCATTTAATGCTTGTACATTCCATTTCCTAACCCGCCGCCCCTGCCTTATCTTTTTGAAACGGGCGTTACATTTCATGACAACTACATTGTGGTCAGAGTCCGCATTCGCTCCCGGGAAACTGTGCGAATTTATCACACTGTTCCTAAACCTGTGCCTAACCATAATATAATCTATCTGATACCTTTCTGAGTCACCTGGCATTTTCCTTTTATATCTACGCCTTATGTGATGTCTAAACCATTTGTTGGTGAAGACTAACCCCTGTCTCCTGCAGAACTCAATTGCTTTCTCCCCGCGTTTATTCCTCGTGCCTAACCCATAGTCCCCCACCGCATCACCATCTCTTCCTTCACCTGCCGTTGCATTCCAATCCCGCTTCACTGTGAAATATTTTCCTGCAGGAACAGATGCGATTATATCCTCTGACTCATCATCGTACATCCTATCGACTTCTTCCTCCTTATGGTTTCTCGGTGGCATGCATACCTGGACAATGACCATGTTTGTCGGTTATGTTTTAATCTCTACGAGTAATATTCTATCCGTTGCTTCCTCTATGTTGACTACGCTTCTTCCTACCTCTTTCTTTAATATTACGGCAACCCCTCGTTGGCTCCCGTCCCTGCCGCTGTAAATTATTCTATAATTTTCACTCCAGTAATCCCCGCTATCCTTCCATCTCACCTCGCATAGACCTAAAACATCTATCTATATTACCTCTTTCCATCTCTCGCTTAATATTCTCTTATTCGCCTGTCCTCAACATTGTCCTGACATGTTTCTATTCTAACTACTTTCGTCTTCTTCTGCGTCTTCGGTCCTGCTGCTGTTATTTTTCCCCTGAAAGTGTTTGGCAATCATGGCTTGACAATCGTGGGATGACGACAGTGGAAGCCTTGCCTCTCCCGCTGCCGGGTACGACACACGGCCCCTTGGGCCAAGTCCCGCAGTTGCCTGGACTCAATTTCTTTACTGTCCATCATTACATTCTTGGGAATGATAATTGAGGTGGTTTCCCGTTGCCTTCCTCAAAAGTGTTTTTAACGTGAAACCATCACTTAATGGCCGCCCCACTGGGGTCAGATGCTTTTGCAGTCGCCTCACCGATCAACAGACGCTGCGTGGACTACCTTTCGTCTGGCTCCTAACCTATCTGGTATGGGTGACCCTACCAGGAGCAATTATTATTACTCCTGCCAGCACAGCTCTAGGGGTCATCTGTACGCACAAGCCCTTCCACCACGTCAAGGTCAAGGCTATGGGAAGAAATTACATATTTTATTTAATTATGTCTTTAGAATTATTTTCTTTTTTTATATCACTACACATGTTCACTCATTATTATTATTATTACTGTTGTTATGTACACTTTTGAATCTTGTTATTTTTAAATATTATAAACATTATTCCATGTTGCTTAATTTAAAATCGGCACCTGCTGACAAGCCTAAAAGGCTTAGCAGGACCAAATCGGTTTATTCTATAATCTTGCTATTACTTAATTACGTAAAAATGTAAGAGTTAATTATATAATATCTGTAGTGTACAATTTTGGACAAGAATAACAAACGTAAACGTAAAAAAAATTTACTTGACGAAGGGTAAATGGAAGAAGGGACCTTAAGGTCTCAATTTCACCCGAATAAACACGTTTATCTACTTATCGTGGATGCGGCAGTTTTTGGATTATAGGATAACTTCTACTTTAAAATGCATTATTTTGCAGAAGGGTCGTTGATAAATTCGTTTTTCAGAACTCCAAGGCACACCTACTTAAGGCACGATTCCAATCGTATGCTTAGATGCGGACAGTCCTTTTATTCATTGAAGCATTTTTTCAGAAGCGTTCTGATAACATCGACTCGTTACATGATTTTCTGACAACAGACAGGAAGAAATAATGATTTTTGAAACATTCGTACATGTATTCAGTAGATGGTCAAATTACAATCAAGTGAATGAAGTGTGGTGAGAGTACGTGCGTAATGAAGGCGGAGGCCCTAGAGAGCGGAGCGGACGTGGCCGGGAGGCAACACCGCCTGCTTCCAGCCTCACTGGGGCAGACCGAGTTTTCGGGTCTTGGGATCCACATATAAGAGCTTAAAGTGAATTTGTAATTCCTTGCAATTTGCACCCAAAGAGTTTGGTGATATTCGTATAAGGTACATCACTTGATAATGGCTATATTAAGAATTAACAGGAACGGTAACTACGGCCGTATAAGCATTATGGGAAAGATTAACCCCAGCCGTAATGTTAATAGTCAGCAAAGGATATGGTGAGGGAATATTCAGATTTAAAAAATAAAACTAAATTGAAAAAGATAATGGGTTAGGACGGAGCAAACGATTAAACTAACATTGTAGTACTAGTCCTATCCAGCACACCTTAGCTAGAGTGTGTTTTGATATCGTATGTTGGTTTAATCGTGAAACCCACTATCATTTTTCAATTTCATCTTTTTACCCTAAATATCTTCCCTCCCCATATCCTTCGCCCAACATTAAGAGTACGTCTGGGGGTGATATTTCCCATAATGCCTATATTAAAGAGTATCCGATTGCTAACGCATTATATTACATTTGGGACTATTCTCAAAGGACATGTTAATAGCCGTGCAGCTTACAGAAACCATCCTAAAAATCGCTGGCGGCACACGAGGGGGAATGAGGGGACTGGTGCTCAGCTGATCAGTGCATGATTGAAAATTAACTGTGCACGCAGACATTTTTTACGAATTTGGAAAGATTTTACTCGATATCATTAAAAATATATTCTACTTTAAATTATATATATTTTTATTTATTAAATGATTATACTCCAAAAAATGACATCTGAGGCCTTTAAGTATGCTATTAATAGTTGTACTCTTAAATTTACCAACATTAGCGAACAATAAAGAAAATATTTCTCACCCTGACGGTGTGAGTAGATCGGAAATTTATGTATTATGTATTAAAATACCTTCTTTTAATGGTTCAGGAAAATGGTGCCCGACAGAATTATTCTTGATGGCCAGAGATCCCGAAACCTTCCTTCAGAACTCAAAAATCAGGAATCCTACCGAAGTGAAAGCATTTATTAATTCCATGTAACAATTGTTCCCGAAGTGTGGAGCTAATGTTTCCGTCAAACACCTTTTATTCACAGTGATACGTCATGCATGAATAAATAAAAGTGGGAGTTATCTCATGAATGTTAATCTGATTACCTTTATAAGTTTAATGATAAATAATTTTAGCCATAAATAATCCTACACGCACTTTTCAAAACAAATTACTATCCATTTACTGACCCAACTTCTAATTTAGTGTACCGATCAAAAGTATGAATATCAGAATATCATGGATTAAGAGCTCAGATTTTACTCGGCTTGCATTCTAATTGCATTGAATTAACGACGTCTCATTTTCATTTCTGATACTAATGTTGTCATAATCTGCTGGTGCAAGCACCTTCTCTCACTGTCATACTTGGAAGGTTGTAAAATGATATTAAATTTTTTGAAGTTGTAATTATTTCACGTTTATACTCCAAGAATTTGGATTGGCATCCGACATTTTATAAGTTAGATCATGTTTAAGGGATAAAATAAGGCAAAAATCAGAATGAAATGCAAAAAAAACGAAACATTTCATGCTTATAAAATAAAGAACTGTATAAAATGTAAACATCTGGTATAACCCCATGGACATTTTCAATAAACTAAATGTTGCCATAACATTCACGTAACTGACCACACACTCTCGAACCACCTTCCATTCAAATGAACTCTATGAGCGCGATCCGTCAAGGACCGCTTACCATTAACCATCGAAGAAAGGCCCCTCCGCCCTTAACCTTTTCGCCCCCCTCGTCCAATGAAGAACTGGGGAGTATTTTGATGGAGTCGTATCCCAGACTAAACATTATCTTCCTGACGTTTACGAGACAGTAATTTGGAATTTCTACCATTCCGAATGTTAACAAATATTTATTTCGCCCAGCGTGTGTCACGGGAGGATGCCGATGTATGCTCGGTTGAAGCCGACCCCCTCGGCCCCCTCTCCACTCTTCATCCCCATGGAGGGGGGGAAAGAGAAATGATGGTGGGTGCGCTGGAGAGATAAGGAAAGGTGTGCTTTGGTGGGGAGGGGGTTCTCACTGACGGGGGGCGCCGCTCGCCAGAGGGTCGACTCGAGTGCTGTGTGGAGGAGGAGGAGACCGATTCGGGATGAATGGCGGCCGCTCCCTCTCGCTCTCTCAGGATTGGGGCGGGGGGAGAGTGCCCAGGAACCTGTTCTCGTGACTCGGATGGCGCGGAAAAATTGCTTGTTCCCATCAAAGGCAGGAGCGCGGAATATTTTTCCTCTGGGACACAATGTCTTCATCCTCCCTCGCGGAGGTTAAGTGGTTGTTTGGGTCATCCTGCCCGCTAAACAATTTCAGTTTCCAAGGGTCGCCGGAGTCTGAAATCCGACGATTTGCTCACCGAGGGATGGGTGACCCATGTGCGAGGTTGGAGCCAAGTGTCGGAATAAGGAGAGCACGTAATTCGAATAAGTACTTTGGCATGGATCGCGACTGAGGAAAGAGGGCGTTGGAGTAAGAGTTTAGAGGAGTGATGTTGGAAGCGAAGGGACCGGGGGGCGGAGAGGGAAGAATGCCCTCCGAGAGGCATTTGGAGGGATGCGTCTTTGAAGGAGAGAAATGACATTAAATGGGGACGTCAGGTTAGGCTCCGACTCTGGATTAGCGAGAGTTAGAGGGTACAGATCGATATAGATAAAATGGATTATTAAAACAAGAGTAATGCACAG
Organism: Hetaerina titia; assembly: GCA_037158775.1. NCBI lineage: Eukaryota > Metazoa > Arthropoda > Insecta > Odonata > Calopterygidae > Hetaerina > Hetaerina titia. Next base: position 17,798,725 of record CM073772.1, on the reverse strand, counting down.
CAAACGTAATAAATGGTTGAGATAAAATAAGTATATTAAAATTTAGTGTAGAATCAACATGAAGAAATATGAATGTGTCGCCTTTCTAGGCACCAGAAATGAAACGAATATATTTAATTGAAGGTAACTTTCGAATATCAGAATTAGGAATACTTTGCAAGCGAAAATAGTTTTTTGAAGTGACTGTAATTAATGTATTTACCGAGGAGAGCTATTATCTAATGCGGTTGTTTTGAAATGAAATTGCTCCACTCCCATCTCACTGAATCAATCAATTATGGTCAGCAAATTCTTTCCATTATCATTCCTTCTGTCGCACCCCTCAATTGAGCATCGCCTCTTGGGAAAGTATGACAGGAAGAAAGCACACCAATAGAAATCGTTACTCCTCAGAAATGATTCATTGCATCCAATTTTTTTTAACTTATCATTTTTATACGATACAGGGAACATCATCCGTGAATTCAGTTCTTCCAATGTATTTCTCACCAATATATTAATTTTACCTTTTAATTTTTAAAAATAACCACAATTTTAATAACTACAAACTTAAACTAAGAAAGCCTGAAGTCCCGAATACATTTTTGTCCATTTTTTCAAAATAACTTACTCCGGGTACTCGTGAGCTATTCTCTCTTATTTCGTCTCTATTACTCCTAGTAAATATTACGTCTCCGCCGTAACAAGTTTTGTATAAAAAGTATCGGTAACATTTTTCCTAACTAGTACGTGAAGTACTTAAATCAGACCGTAGGTTAAGTGTGCGCATGATCACAGAACGTAATCGCATCGATAAGAAGCCAGTGCACTGTTATATCACTAAAAATTTGGCGATGCGAAAGTTCTGCGCTAAACTTGTCCTCCCGAAGGTCTTTGGACGGACAAAAGAGTAGAGTCGTGTCTGCTTGCGAAGACCTTATTCAACGTCATTACTACGATTCCCCAACCCCCTTACAGTCCCCCCGACTTGGCACTAGCAGACTATTTATATTCCCAAAAGTGAAATCCTCCCTCAAAGGACACCAGCATGGGAGCCTTAGTGCCGCCAAAGAAGCTTACCCTTAAGAGTACCCCCTAATCCGGGACCCGCCTACCGGGGAAACTTCGAGTCGTAGAAACGCTGCTGGCAAATATGAGTCAACGCTCAAGGGGTGCCCTTTGAATAATCTTTAGCTGTTGCAATAATATCCGAAAAAAATTATTCATGCGAAACTTTTCCCGATGCATTTTGTAAACACAATATATATTCGGACCATAGGTATTTTTACATTGGGCAACATTCTAAGAGAATGTTTAAAATACTTAACCTACTTACGACCCTAACGTATATAATAAAAATACGCTGACATTTTCGTATACTGCTACTGCACATGCCTTAAAGATTGCGATAACTTTTGAACTGTAATAGTTATGGATTTGATTTTCTGATAATACCGACAATTTTAATTTGCAGTATAAGAGTGCCCAGTCAGAAAAGGAAATGGAGGAGGCACGCAATTACAGTTTCCATGGGGATAAAACACTTTAATAATAATCGAGAATACGAAGATTTTTCCATTTTTTAATATTTAATCCTAACGATTGTACTCTGTATTTGAGCAATACATATAATTTGAGGACATCAAAGGTTGTCTATGCATTGTGTTACGTACCTACGATTATGAATATTCACGTTAGATCGATTTATAAAGCTACATACACAATATCATGATGCACCTTACAACCTGATGTACCGAGAATAAAGCAAGAAATATCCCTTCTTCAAGCGTCCAAAGCCATTTCCCTGAAATATGAGCATCACTTGAAAGCATTGATGTTATAAAGTAATGGCTAAATTTTGATCTGGTTTAATAATTATAAATCAGTATCTCACACAAGGTTTACCTGCTTAAGAGCAACTAAGTCTTTTGAATTAATAGTATAATATCCGAAAATTAGCCTAATCATTAGCAACAGAGAATATACCAAATACGTTTATGTAACGAAATATTTATGCTGTACACCCATCGAAAAAAGAATACTTTTATATTTGTCGATGTTATATTTGTTGAAAACGTTTTCGCATTTTGTCATCCATACCGAAAAGAATGGCTTTGAATTAAAATAATCGAAAGTAGTCATTTTTGAAACTTGGATGTTTATTCAATATCATGCGACCATATTCTCGATTTGGGAAAGAGCTCGGAGCCAAACTTAATTTCGGGCCGAGAGATCGAAGGGGGGGTGAGGAAGGGTCGAGTCTCTCGAGTAACCAGGCAGCGGATTCCAAGGCGTATAATGGACCACGGGGGGATGGGCCGGGGGAGAAAGGGCGAGGGGGAGGCGTCGACGGGGGTTGGTTTTCTGTCCGGTGGTGGTCGTGATTACGGGGAAGAGCGTGCGTGCTCCGCGGCAGCACGGGGAATTACAGGTTGGATGCGTGCGTGCGTGACGAACACGCTGAGGGAGGGGCGGGTAGGTGGGGGTGGATTGCGAAGCGAGGGGGGGAGGAATCGTTGTTCGGGGTCGCCGCCCACCCATCGCCCACCGCGGTCGCTCCCTCCCCTCGCTCTCGCCGTTTGCGAACACCGGGGCACTGCCACACACTGCTAGGGCTCGCGGAGGAGAATGACTGCGGGTTTGAAACATGTGTTGTATAAATGTTATTTAAGGACCTTGAGTAAGGATGTAAAGAGAATTTAAGTGAAAACCTTGATATGGAGCGTATTGTGGTATGGCCCGGAAACTTGGTCCTTGAGGGTAGATCATAATCGTTAATTGGAGGCCTCTCGGACGTGGGACTGTAGACAAATGGAAAAGATAAAATGGATTGAAAGGAAAACAAATTAAGAAGTAGGTAGAAGATAGGGATGGAGAGGAGAAGATTGTGGGGGAAATTCAAAGATAGCAAGAATAGTGGATGCAGAGAGGGGCGAATGGAAATTGAAGACCTAAAACGGGAGAACTTCAAGCAGGAGGGAAAGAAGGTTGAACGGGATGAAGGGAGGTTGAACGTCGCGGAATTGAGGAAGGGTTTACCATCGAATAGTGCGGGGCGTAATGCCTAACCGGGTGAGACATCAAATTGTAGCATTATGTACTCTGCATGATTATCCATAACCTACCTCAATCAGCAGATTAACATTATTAAAATTAGCAGTGGTTACCAATGTGCGCCCTCAATCTCGACTGTAGAAGAGGTGAAGTCGAAAGAACAGATGGAAATTCCCGTCCACATATGTACATCAAAGCATGTACATTTGACATGCAAATGGAAAAGTATATGTTCTATCCTAGTGTCCAATGACTATACCACTGTTTTCAACCCGAAGGTTGGTTTGATAGATGAGGGCCAAGCCCACCCAATGCTAAATCGACGACGCATTCAGGCACCAAGTTAGGGAGGCCAGAACCTTTCTCTACTTCACTTGTGGTTTTCCAGAAAGATCTGATGCCTGGAGAGTTGTACAGCTTGTCGAAGCTGAGGCGTCAACCGAATCGAGTCATGGCGAAATTAATCAATTACATAATTACTTAATATGTTTCCTTACAGTGATTATAGTACTTATTCCTTCCTTAAGTAACTGTTTCTACCATTCATCGTTTCGTCCATCTTGATGGTTCCTTATGTCTTGTTTTCCCCTCGAGCACTTTCGTAACGTGGGGGGGGGGGAGGGAGAGCCGTTCACACCGTTCTGCGTAATCATTTGTTAATTTCGGAGAATGAGCCAGCAAGTTCACACACTCAAAGGGAAAAATAATTTCTTTACGGAAGGATCCGAACGTACTCAATATACTTCAAATTAGTCAATCTAGGACTGTGCCGAAAAATTGGCTGAATGAAATGAGTATGCAAGGATATCTTTTTCCTCTGTAGCTATAAGTATTCTAGTTTCTTTCAACCCCCGAAAAAATTCTTGTGGTAGAAAAAGCGCAATTCCTTTCGTAGAACAAACAAATGCCTCTCCCTCGATTGGTTTGAGGTAAACAAAATATTGACTCTAGTGAAAACACAAAATTTCGATTTTAATAACTAAACAGCGAAATTACTACATTGCATCAAAGAGAGATTTCGATTACTTCAACGCCTAATGCACAAGAGAGATTGTAAGTAGCTCATCAAGGTGAATTGCCAAATATGATTCAATAAGTCTCAAAACAACATAGGACAAATTTCCTCGATGATTAAATGGCGTCATCTTAAAATTGGAACAAGCAGTATCTTAGATTTGCCATGGATCAGGTGGTTGTCTTCGGTACACAATATGACTCGATACTATTTTGCGGCGCAGAATCAATTCCCACCTTGCCTCGCGGGGCATATAGACATTGAAAAATAAGTAATTACCGCAATCTCCTACGTTCTCGCCACCGAACTTCGAGCCTTCCCGCACCACGCCCTCAAATGCAACCAACTCAACGCGCTCAACACGCTCCGAAAGCACCCTCCCATCCCACTCTCCTTCGCCGCTACCTCTGCCCCTGCCGCAAAACGACACTCCCACGCCGCCGTCGAATCTCCCCAACCACCCCCACTTCTCAGCTCGGGAACCCGAAAAGGATCCGTCATGTAAATCATAAACACGTTTGATTTCAGGAAGCGGTCCATCGCGCACAGATTATAAATGAAGTGACTAAACCCATTCAAAGCTAGGAAAAAACCATAATGAAGATAACAGTGCCAATCTATCCATTAATCTATTTAATCCATCAATCTATTAAGAAGTAATATTAATTAAACGTAAGTCATTTATTTAAAATATTTAAAGAACAACAATAAAAACTGGAATTACGTGCATCGCCATTGAATTATTTGCATTCCTCTCAACAGGAGCCTATTCCGCTCAACCTCCTCTTGGGACTGGGAGCCTCTTTGACCCTCTTTCCACTCGGTGACTTCAACGCCCGCATCAGAGCAAAATCACCCACCATTAGATGTTTTCCTAAGGAAACACATGCGATTATGGTCTCTAACTGATCTTATATCCTGTTGACGTCTTCCTCCTTATTATGGCTTGGTGGCATGTATACCTGAACAGACCAAGTTCGTCGGTTTTGGTTTTATCTCTACTAGTAATATTCTATTTAATATCATGGCAACCCCTCGTCGGCTCTCGTCCCCGCCGCTATATATTATTCTATAGCTGTCACTAGAGTAATCTCCACTATTCTTCCATCTCGCCTCGCATTGACCTAAAATATCTATATTTCCCCTCTCCATCTCTCGATTTATACAACTTGTACTTTCTAGTTTCCCTGTCCTCAGCAGTGCTCTAACGTTCCTCTTCCATCTTTTATTTCGGCCTAATTCACTACCTTTTGTGCTGGTGCTGTCAATTTTACTTTGAATGGATATGTGTCTTATTTATTTCTATAGTTTTTCTTTTACTTTAAAAATATTTACCTATTTATATTTTTATCTATTTCACAATTTACATGCACATACATATATTCTCAGTTTTCATGAGCCTGGCGGGGGATTCTCTTGGGTTTCCCACCGTCCACAACAAATCTCTGACGCCTAGTTTCTCCCGAGGCCGCAAATACCTTACATTGCAGCAAGAAAGAAGAACATCATGACATACCTGTACTTTACGAGCCCGCAGAGGTCCAAAGAGCATTTCAAAATACGCTCCATCGTTCCTAAAGTCCAATTATTTACATTTATTATGTGTTAGAATTTTTCGCATACATGTTATTACGGTGGTAAACAATCTTTGACTTTGACGATGGAAAATAAAACTTTGAACCGAAAACTAAACCGACCATAATACCAAATCCCAAAAAATACAAAACGGACATTTTTAATACGCGGCCGTCTTTAAGAGTCAACGATGAAAGTAAGAAAGCAGTGACGTTATTCGGCCTCACATTACACGAGGGTAGGCTGAAAACTAATGCACACATGCTTTTAGACCACAAACAAAATGACCTTCAGAAGCACTCCTGGTAGCATGTGGAAGTAATATTCTCCCTCAACAAGTATGCGTAGGTTTGAGGTCGTTTCATTCATCCAGTGCATTTTGAGAAGCGGAAGTATGGAGACGTGTTCTAGTGTGCTATGTCAACGCGAGTTAAACAGCGTGCTGTTGTCGAATTTTTAACTGCTGAATAAGTCGTTTCGAATAAGACTCCTACTGAGATTTATCGTCGTTTAAAGGCTGTTTATGGTGACGATATTGTTGATTATTCTACTGGTAGTAAAATTCCGTGGTTGTGAGCCTGGAAAAGCCATAATGGTTGATAAAACTTCTTTTGGCTGTATTTTGGGATGTTCACCGAGTTTATGAGACCGATTTTCTGGAACGAGGGGGAACGGTAAATTCTTCTCAGTGAACACAGACTCAAAAACACCTCTGACGTCGAGTTTGTCGTGTTAAAGGCAGCCTGGCGCCAATAATCTTTCAACATGACTACGCTCCGCCACATATCTCGTGCGCAAATGGAGAGGCTCTGCGAAACCTGAAATTTGAACCGATTCCACACACTGCTTCTTCCCACGATCTTGCGCCTTGCGATTTTTATTTGATCCTCAACCCAAGAGAGATCTCGAGAGTAATCATTCCACTTCGGACGATGAGGTGAAGGCAGCTGTCAATTCCTGGATTCGAGAAAAGTCGGAAGAGTTTTTCAGTGACGGAATGACAGCACTTGTTACACGCTGGAAGAAATATATTAGCCTTAACGATGATTATCTTGAAAAATAAATGCATAATTTTGAAACTTAAGAATTGTACTTCAATTTACATTTTGCCCCATCTTCCTATTTGTTTTTGTTTGAGGTCTACACGCACGTGAGCATTACTTTTCAGCCTACTCTCGAGCATTTCAAGCACCAGTCACTCATTTCACATTTACATATTAAAAAATATGAAAAAGCTCAACTCCCCCAGATCTGGCATTAGTGTGATGCCGAAAGGGAAGTCGACAGGTCCTCCGTCCTCACCACCGCGACGACGGGTGAACGTGGGAGGCATGTCCTCGCCCCCCCCGTACCTCCGCGAAAGGCCAGCCGAAATGCACGGGGAATTAAACTGGAAACTCCCGGATTCCCTCCCGCCAGCAGACGTGATTGCGGCCCCGTCACGGGGGAGTCACGGAGACGGCGAGCACAGAGGGAACCCCGACCGCCCCCAATCACAATAATTCCCATCTCCATCTCCAGACGGCAGCCCTTCCGCCTGCACCCCTCGTTCCACTCGCCCCCTCCCTGCTCCAGGGGAAGCACGATACGCGCGGCTCCACAAATCTTTCCTATGTTTGCGATAATTATTCCTCCGTTTCGCTTTATTTATTTCAATGCTGTGCCATGTTGAAAATCTCTTCATTCTTCAAAAGACATGATCAACAATACGATATGTCTAGCCAACGTCGGCTTGCGGATTTAATTACCATCACTTAGGCATGAGCCTTGGGTGATATCGATGTTGACTCCGTTGTTAAAGCCGAGGTTCAACTTTACGTTGACGCTCAAAAGGGTTCAAATTAGCCCCCACTTGTTAATTGGCGTGAATTATACTTTTCAGCACTAGTTAACTTCCATCTCCGAACGGACGGTAAAAATATGTATATTTGGCGTGGCATAGCCCACAAGAGCATCACTCTTCCTAACATGTACAATGAAGATTCCTAAAGAATGCCAAAACAAGTGACGAAATAATTTTAGTTCAGTGAATTATAGTATGCGTCCTTGTTCCAAAGCGGGGGCAAGTCCCTTACTCCACGACACCTCGAAACTAACGCTATTCAGCGCTCTTGCCAACATAAATATTTTATGCTCATCGCAAGAAAAACAGATTACTAATAGGTATGAATAATATGTGCTTATATTATCTTTTAAATTTTTCCCATAGTGCTCATGGCCCAAGTTAAGGAGGGAATGTTGAAATTGCGTACAAATTCAATTGCATCCGCTGCGGGGTTTTTTCTCGGAACTCTTTCCGTGTAAATTTTCCTTTGGCGATCTCTTTCAACCCAAATTAAGACATTTAAGTTGACTTTTTGTGCACGACAAACTGTTTGACAAACTTTAGGATTGAACCAATTTACTTTTACTCTATTATTGCAAATGCCATACAGGTAAATAAGCTTGCTAAGCTAAAGCTAACGGAAACATAGGATTTGAGTGAATGAATCTAGGGAATTCGGACGAGGGCGCTGTCATTTTTCACATTATTAGGACTCGGAATATTAGGCTCCGTCAGTGCATACAATCAATGAGGAAATTGGTTTCAGCACCTAATTAGATCGTGTGCAGCGAAGAGGGCCAATAGATGGATAAAACATCATCAAAGCAAACTTGGTAGCGACTCTAGATTATTTGAGCAACTATGAATCTTTCACTCAGCGAAGTATATTGATTATACCTCTGAGAGTAAAAACATATCTTTGAACATGATAGCAAAAGGGCACCAATTACCCGTGGCAATAAAGTCAAGAGAAATCATTAAATTTTAAAATAGATGGATGAGTTGTTGATCCGAGAGTTATAAAATGAGTTTTCACTTTACGCCAGATAAAGGATGACTGTGTTCAGGAATCAATATTTTATGATACGGAGCTTATTTGGTAACAATTAATGGCGAATTCCATACATCACTATTTTATTAAACACCCCACTGATCAGTTGTACGTTAAATTACGTTGCATAGTACCTTGCAAGCCAACGCTAATGCGTATAGCAGGGGGTGAATACACACCAGACTGGTTTTGGCAAAAAATAATGCCCCCCTCCCCTTCCGCAGTCGGACAACGATATTCTGATCCCTTGTCGTTCATTGGAAATATTCATTTGAAATCTATCTGTTCTACACTTAATTTCTCTATTTTTTCCCTGTATTTAAAAAAAATTTGTCTCACTTGAGTAAAGCATTATCTAATACTTAAATATATCAGCAAAGTTTCTGTTTACAAACAAATATATAATCGGCAAAGGAAAACAATCATTAAAGATCTCAAGTAAGATTTCCTCATTCAATGTTTTTAGTCAATGATAAATATGAAATAATTCTACCATTCATTATGCTTAATCTAGATAATTTTGACTTGAACATTAATGTTAATCTCTCCAGAGTGTGAAGAGCAGAATGCTATTTTGCTAAAAACCCTTTTAACTTTACTGTGTAAAGTGACACCTTTCCTATTTCATCACAGTTTTTTAGTTTGAATAATATACTTCAAGTTAACTCAGTTACCGCACTATACCTTTTACAGCATCGGTTCATGTTACAGCAACTAGCGTCCATACACAATCATTTTCAAAGAGTAGCATTCCGTAGCGTACGCGATGTAATTGGGTGCACAGGAAAACAGAAATGGAACTCACAAAATAGAATCCAGCAGAGGTTATAATTATGAATGGCATCTCCAGGGATATATCAGCTATTTGCATAAAATTGACCGAGCACATCTAAACCTTTTAGTTTGATGATTTAACGGTTAACAAAACCTACTATTTAGCAAAACATTTAATACACTCGACTTTTGCTGTCAAATAAATTATCTTATTTTCTTTCTTTGTGCCTCTCCCATCCGATATATTGTTTGCAATATGAGGGAAGTAACTCTTTGGCAGAATAAATACCTTAGACTAAAATTCTCAATTCAATTAATAACATCGTATCGTTTTTGTCGCTTTTTTACGCTTTGAAGTCGTTTCAATTTAATGCGCATCAGTGGATGACTACGTTTAAAATACAGTCGCGCCATTTCACGCAGTTTCTTTGGAATTGCCGTTGGAAGGCTCGCAGCATTAATAACTGTGTCAACTACAGTCATAAGAATAACAGAAATGGAAACCGCAAACGTAAAAATCGGATTCATCAACTCAAAAACTCAGCAATTACACAGTTAAGTTAATGCTCCTAAAGAAATACCGTGCTCATTTTGGCCGGCCGGCTACGCATTTTTGATTTCTGGCCGCAGTGCGGCGGCAGGCAGCGCTTCGGGTCAGGCAGAGTGGTGCATGGCCCGCAGGGGCCCTCGTCGAGCGTCCCGGGGGTGGAGGGGGCGAGAAAGGGGGTGCGGGCACATGGAGCGAGAGAGAGAGAGGGGCGGGGCGGGGGACAGTGAGGCGGGCGTCGACATGTGGTGGCCCAGTGGCGATTTGTCACTGTCCCGGGAGTGGAGGGGTGGGACCGGGGTGGGCGTGCAGTCAGCGGGTTGTCGTCTACGCCACCCTCCGCCCGCCCGCCCCCCTACACCACCCGAACCCCTCCCCCTTGGGAGCACGACGGCCACACAGAGTTGAAAAAAATCCGCTCACCGTGGAATGAGGAGTTCATCACAGATTCACGCTCACAAAGACAAGTGTAATACAATTCAATCCCGTCTGTGTGTATTTAATATCGTGTGTGTGTTTATATATATATATATATATATATATATATATATATATATATGTATATATATATATATATATATATATATATATATATATATATATATATATATATATATATATATATTCATTCACATAGAAATAGAGATAAGGAAATGGGAAAGGAAAACACATAAAGGACGAACACAAGAGAGGTGGGGATGGCGGATGTGAGCAAATAACAAATGTAAAAATATTTTCCTCGACCGGGACTTGAACATCGGATCTCTCCACTTGCCGGGCGGATACTCTACCCACTTGAGCTATCGAGAAAATGTACTTTACCCTGAAATCTGCGATCTTTTAAGCGCCAAAGTGCTCCGAATATTTGCCCAGAAGATGGCGTTAGGGAGCTGTTACACCCACCAAAGGAGAAATAGACAAACACAGAAACACTAAAAAGGACAGTCAATATATTATGTGTTTTTGAAGTTTCGACGGCATGGTGAAAAGAGACAGGACAACATATAAAAGACGAACATAGGGAAACGTGAAAAAAGAGGAGTCGAGAAGATCAAAAGTGAAAAATATTTCCTTAGCCGGGACTTGAACACCGGATCTTATATTTGTGATCTACTCGATTCCGCCGTCCCCACCTCTCCAGTGTTCGTCTCTCATAAGTGTTCCTGTCCCTATTCCTTATATCTATTTCCATGTGAATGAATATTTGATCGTCATATGGATAGTTTCGTGTTTGAATGTATGAATAAATACACACACACACACACACATACATATATATATATATATATATATATATATATATATATATATATTATTATGTAATCTACCGTTTAAGGTAGGTTTTTGGATGGAAACAACTATCAAATAAACATTTTGTGACTCCCCACCTAGCAAACTAATCTATATCAGGTCCCTCTTCATCTCGGTGTACTTCTTTCCTCCCTTCATCCCGTCCAACATCCCTACCCTGTTCCTGCCCTTACCTCGATTGCCCAATATTCTCCCCTCTATTACCTTCTTCAACATTCCGCTACCGCTAAATACGCCTTTCATCCATTTTTCATGCCTCCATACGATTTCTCTCAACTAACCCCTCTCCTCACCCACCATCTCTAGTACTTCCTCGTTTGTTTTCCTTTCGGTCCATTTCACCTTCTCCATTCTTCTCCACACCCAAATTTCAAAAGCCTCCAATCTACGTCTATCCTCCTGCTTCAGTGACCACGTTTCCGCGCCGTACATAGCTACGCTCCATATCAGAGTTTTTACGAGTCTTGTCTTAACATCCCTACTCAACGTCCCCGTCATCAACTCCCTCCTCCTTGAGAAAGCCTCCTTGCCTAGCGCAATTCTTCTCCTTACGTCCCTACCACTTTGACCGTATTGGTCCAAAACACTTCCGAGATATGTAAACTGCTCTACCTGCTCTATTCTTTCCCCGCCTATTTTAATAAATACCTTAGCCTTTTTCTTTCTGGAAAATCGCATAACCTTTGTTTTATTAATATTGATTCTTATCCCATATCTATCGCACTGAACCTCCCAATTCACTCAGCAATGCTTGCAACCCCTTGGCTGACTGAGCAACTAATGCTTGGTCATCAGCAAACCTAACCTTTTTACGAATTCCCCTCCGACTCTCATTTCTACCTCCAGTTCTTCCCATGCCTCTTTAATCATTTCCTCCACATATACGTTGAACAGCACCGGTGACAATGGGCAACCCTGCCTTACCCCTCTTCCTAACACTGCCCATTCGGACTCTCCGATCCCCATCCGCACCTGAGCAGTCTGAGACATGTACAGGTTGCGGATCAGTCTCCTGTCCCTCCAGTCCATTCCTATTTTCTGCAATACACGCATTAATTTTTCCCAGTTCACTCTATCAAACGCTTTTTCGAAATCTACAAAACAGGCAAAAACGTCCTGATTGTATTCTATATTCCTCTCAATTAGTGATCTCATTACTGCAATGGCATCACGCGTACCTCTTCCCTTCCTAAACCCAAACTGATCATCCTCTAAGTACTCATTCGCCTTACTCTCGATCCTTTTTTTGACGATCCTGAGAATAACTTTAGAGTCGTGGGATATCAAACTTATTGTTCTGTAATCCTCACATGATGTAGCCTTTGCCTTTTTTGGAATAGGAACTAACACCGATCTCACAAAATCTTCCAGCCAGATTTCTTCCTCATAGATACTACGAATCATTCCGTATAGGGCCTTCTTCCCGCATTTTCCTAAACATTTCAACAGTTCTACAGGTATGTTGTCCACCCCCACGGCCTTATTTGCTTTCATCTCCTTTAATGCCCTTTCTATTTCATCTTCGAGTATGCCTGGACCTAAGCTATCTTCTTCTACGTCATGTTCCTTTTCTATGTCTAGCCTTGTCGGCCTAAGTTCTTTACCATACAGTGTTTCTGTATATTCCTTCTATCTCTCTTCGATTTTTCCTGGCTCAACTATTATCTTACCCCACTTATCTTTAACTGTTAGCACCGATCTTGCCTTCTTACTTCCCGATAATAACTTAACCTTGCTGTATAGAGCACCAATTTCACCCTTCTTCTGTAAACTTTCCATATCCTCGCATTGTGTTTTCCACCATTCTTCTTTTGCTTTATTTGTGGCCCTTCTCAATTTATTGTTTAACTCTTTGTACTTCATTTTGCCTAACTCTGTGTTTACATTCTTCCATCATATATATATGTGTGTGTGTGTGTCTATGTATGTGTGTGTGGGTCGTGGTAGTCCAGGGGGTAGAGCATTGGACTATTGACCGGAGGGCCGGGGTTCGATTCCCGGGCAAGCCACTCTGGGGACCTTCAGCTCCACCCAAGCTATGTGATTTTTCATGTGATGTGAGACCATAATCGGCACAGGGAAAGGAACTGGCCCCCCTACCCTGAAGTATGAATATTCACACGCCGTCGGGCTTAGTAATGGGTGAAGTTTGCCATCACCTACTAAACCGACCTTCGGGTTGATTACTGTGTTTGGTAGTTTTATATATATATGGAGCACTTGGGCGCTTTATAAGATCGCAGATCTCGGTGTTAATTAGGTTCCCTTATTAGCTTAATTGGTAGAGCATCCGCCCGGCAAGTGGAAGGTCCGGTGTTCAAACCCTGGGTAAGGAAATATTTTTACATTTGTCATCTGCTCAAATCCGCCTTCCCCATTTCCTGTGTTCGTCTGTTATGTGTTTTCCTATCCCCTTTCCTTTTATCTATTTCTATGTGTGAAGTAATATTTGTTCGCCGTATGGTGGGATTTCGTGTTTGAATAATCATCTATATAAGGTCTTGTTGCTATTATTGCGGCTCTACCTTCCCCAACACTCGGCTCCCCTCCTCCCCTCAACCGCCCGTTTTGTGCTCGATAAAAATACTTCCTCCTTCTTCATGAAAACGTTTTTCCAGCAGATAAGAGGCGCACCGCCACAAAGGCAAGGGAATAGCTCTTTCGTATGCAAACTTGTTTATGGGCCTTCTTAAGGGATAGTTCCTTTCCTCAAGGGCGCTTGACATTCATTGACGATTCTTCCCGATTCCTTCTTCAAATTCATTTCTCACCTCAAGCACTTTTTCTCCTTCTCACCAACCCCCTTGACCTCCACCGCCAATTCCATATTTTTAGACGTCCGTCAATCACCTTTTGACATTAATTTCCTCATCTCAGGCCCACCGACAGCATCTGCATTTCAACTGCTGTCATCCTCACACACAGAGCGTGCAGTCAACTATTCACTCTCGATCCGCGCCCATCGCATTTGCAATAACCAATCATCGCTCGTCCTTAATTTACATAACCGGAGAGCATCCTCCCTTAAGCATGACCATCCTCCACTTCCTCATCTGCTTCCTTCTTAATAGCTCCCGTTCCTTAAACCTTACTTCTAAATGTCCCACTCTCTTCCGCGGGCGTCCCGCCAACATTCGGAGTATCACACGTCGTCACCGCCCTCCATACACCCTCCCCCGAAGCCCAGGGGTCCTTTTCTTCTCTTCCACCACGCAGCAATGCATATATGCCCTCTCATCTACTCCCTTTCCTCTCCCACCAACCCAGAACATCCGAGCCCACTTCCAATTTCGTCAGACGGAGCTGCGCTTCGAAAAACGTCTTGTGCCTAACATAGTGTAAACAGTGTCTCTCGACAGAGTCTATCAACACGGAAATCACCGAACCACGGGCTTAAGTGGTCACGTGACCTGCCCTGCCCTGAACTTGCAACTCGGAATGTAACTGAGCATGTCCTATTAATTGTCACGTTTGTTGAACCCTCGACACACGCAGAATACATGTGTAGTTGTGTGACTTTACCACGGCTTACTATTTTTCTTTTGATTTCTGTGCAGTTATTTATTTCGATTAACGCGAGTGTTATCACTCGTATGTCGAAAAGATAACACCTTTGTGGCGTTCACTGATGTTTAATGCGTTCACACAAATATAGTTTTAAAAAATGTTATTTTTTCAAAAGAATAATACAAGTGAAAATATCTCGCATTAATATTTCGGTGGCCACCTTCATCATGGTACGGGGAGTTACTATGAGTGTATGCGCATACATACGTGTACATATGCATGCACAACTTAGAAACACCAAATATAGAGACACTCGCAGTTTTTGTTTTTGAATATTTCGGTGGGCCGACCACCTTTCTCAACGGAAGAAAGAAAACTCCTTCTGCCACCTTCTTGCCCACGAGTTCAATGCCTTCAAGCCTTTCTGAAAGATTTTACCCCATCATAGCCTGCAGCAGAACTACCGCTAACCCGTTCCCCGAATGTCCTTAATTTACCTTCAAGCTTTGCGTAGTACCTTGTGACATCCAGCAGGCCCCTAAATGTAGCCGTACTCCCCACAAAGACCCCAGGGGCACTCGCTGAAGGTGCCAAACCCGATCCTTTGTCACTAAGCGCTCCCTCCACAATCTAGGCTTCTGGATTTTCTGCAATCACTTCGTATCATTTTTCACTTCCAGAGACATTCTCTACTTCCTTACAGGTCAACCCTGGTCCCACTTTTATTTTGCCTGGTACACCACTCCCGTCACTATAATTATACATACAAATCACTATAAGCATTGTCTCGACTGTTGTGCAGAACACGTTGTTCACTTGCAGAGTCAATAATGCGAATAGGGCTCTGTTCGAATGTTTTTGAAAAGAAAAAGTGAAAGTGTACCTGTATTAGACTTATTGCTAATGGTACAATCAAAGCAATTCCATGAGAATTTGACATTAAATAAAGTTTGCGATCATTCGCAAGTTTGGCTTCATCGCTCAGGCTTCGTCACGGAATGCGAAAATTACCAATCGCGGAAAACTTCATCCAGACTTGTGAGCTGCTGAAAAATTTGCGGACTCATTTAAGACAAATTTCAAATTGAAATCCTTTACCATGACATATGTGCATGCAACGTAGCCGTATATTCTAGGGGTGTACTTGCGTACTCTGCCCTTGGGCGGGCGCACGATACTTCAAAACAAAACTAGGGATTTTCCAAACTTCTGCTCTCGAGAATCATAATATTTTATCTTTTTTTGACATTCGAATACGGGTAAGTTTTGGAAACTGAGAACATGCCTACCACTCAATAGAATCGGAATAATTGGGACTAACATATTTGTGGCCTGTTTTGGCGATAAAGTTTCGATGCAATTCCCGGCTACTTTCATTAGAAAATTTTCGCTATTTTAGGCGCTTTCACCCTCTGCATCGTGTATAAGATGCAATTACCTTGTCCAAAACCAAAATTTCTCGTTGAAGAAACAAAAATATGGAGTAATAGAAGCTAGGGCTTTACACATTGCTTATTTATTTACGTGCTCACTTATTTCTGTGTGTATGTATTTTTTGGTGTTGGTGGAGGGGAGAGGGTTCAAATCCCTCTCCGATATATATATATATATATATATATATATATATATATATATATATATCGGGAGGAGAAGTGCGAGAGGCATAAGTTGGGGGACATTCGCCCCGTCTGCGACATTTGGCGCTGGGGCGAGGAGGGAGGCGTAGGGCCTCGTGGAGCAAGCAAGCGACCGGCCGACCCTACAACATAGATTTCACGGCAGTGGCGGAGGGGATATCGGTTGGACCCTCCTCTGGGAGGGCGGTGGGTGGGGTGGGCGAGGGGAAAGGGTTGCCCCTTCTAAAATACGCCCAGTCTCCACTTTGACCTCCATTATGGAGCGTTTGGTGTGCATGGCGATTCCATTGGCCACATTGAATCGGACTGCAACACATCCATAAACGATAACAGAGGGGATTTCCCGAAAGACGCCCCCCGGCCGGGTTTCATGGTAACAACGCAGGGAACGCAGAAGTTTCTCGCCCGGCAATTCAGGGAGCATTTACCCTCAAAGTGTGAAAAATGGCTCCTTTCACTTCGCATCGTGAGAAGTGCGGCAATCCGCATTTCTAATTCGGAATCCGGAGAAAAATGTAATACATGAATATTGATAGAATAAAACATGAAATAGAACGAATGAGCCTTATTTACTCATCTGAGTAGATAACAGTATACTCTGTCGAAATGGCAATAAATACGCTAGTATCCTCTTTTCTGCGTGCAATTTTTAAGGTTATTACTTTCAATGGAAAGTAAAGTGTCGCAATTGTCACATTACGGAAGAGAGGAATCGACTGGGTAGATAGGTGACTCACTCACGACGTCAGTTTCAAGACTTTTCAGTTCGCGCGGCCGATGGATAATCAGAATGGGCGATGCAAGAAAGGGGAGGGCATCGGACTGGGCATAACCACCCGTAATTTTTAACCTACGTACATGTTGAGGAAATAGCAAAAGAGGCACAGGAAATTGGAGGTAGGAATGAAAGTTGTGGGAAATTCATAAAATCAGATTTGTAGATGAGCAAGCTTCAGTTCGCCTGACAGCCAAAGAGTTAAAATCATTGCTGAGCATATTTAAAAATTTGATAGGGATAAGACTTTCAATAAGAATGCAAATGAAGCAAAATGATTGTGTTATTTCAAGCACTTGTAATTCTAAACAAAAACTCAAATCGCGGGGCACGCATTAAAGCAAGTAGAGCAATAATTTGAAATAGCTTTGGACGGAGATGGTCAAATGAGGAGACACTCGAGGAGATCCATCGCCTTGGCCGGAGGGGCTCTAACAATTCGCAGATAGTTTTAGGCAAGGGACCTTGGGCCAAGATGTAATGAAGCAATGAAACATGTGGAGCGTAGATACATACGTCCCAGATACTTTCGGTTGTTGAGGCAAGTTGAAAGAAGTAGAGTTGAGGCTCTTGAGATGAGGATGAAAGATTTGAAATGAACGGAAAGGAAAACTAACGAAAATGTACTGGGGATGAATGGGTGAGGAAACAGGGAGACTGGGGACATGGAGACACATCCGAAGGAGTTGGATACGAGGTATTCTGATTGGTGATGCAATGCAAGGGAGAGAAACATATTCGGCCAATGAGGGAACTAGAGGGAGAAGGATGAAGGGCGAGAGAAAGGACGCTCAACTGAGGAAATCCACATTGCAGTGCAGGGTGTCACGTTGCCTTGAGCAGGGCGAGGCTTAGAAACGAGTCCCCGTCCATTCAAAACTTCTCATCTTAAGGGATGGACTAGCTTCAATCATTATATCCCAGTTGTGCATCCGTACTCGCAAATACGCACAGCTTTAGGGTCGTCGCAAATACACAGAATACGACCACCGAGTATTATTCTCCCATCTCTCCCACATGAAAACAGGCGCTTTCACCCTTCAAATACTTCCTCCGTCTCCTCCTACTCTCCATCCTCTCCTCCCCCTTCTCACTCTCTTCTTCCCCGCCCCTTTCCTCGTACACGCCCCCTCCCCCTTGCCGTCGTCTTGCTCACAACTGCCGACGTTTTCCCACACACTACTTTTTTATCTGTCTACCACACTCCTCCACATCTCCTTCCCTCCCCCCTCCATCGACCCAAATCCCCTCCCCCCTTCAGACCCATCCCCCCGCCAAACCCATCCGCGTCTCTCTCCCTCTCGCGCCGTTTAAATCCTCCGTTTGCAGACTTCCATTAAG
This sequence comes from Hetaerina titia, assembly GCA_037158775.1. Taxonomy (NCBI): domain Eukaryota; kingdom Metazoa; phylum Arthropoda; class Insecta; order Odonata; family Calopterygidae; genus Hetaerina; species Hetaerina titia. The sequence goes on along the minus strand of CM073772.1, from coordinate 17,780,334 downwards.
ACTCTAGAAGGACCGCCATAATTGAAATTCTATTTTATTCATTCTTCCATTTCACGACGAGTGGAAGGCGCTCGATCGTTCCCGTCTCGAGCACAACCCCCACCCCTCCCCTTTCCAATTCCCCCAAACCCGACCCCCTCCCGCCCCTCCACCCACTAACTCCCCCGGGGGTGACGGCGCGCGCGAAGCATTGTCCCGTCCCCAGGGAAAGGGGGCGAGTGTCCGGGGGGGGAGGGGAGGGGCGGCCATTGAGACGAAAGATTTTCTAATTACACTCGCCACTGCACCCCCAAGATGCGACCCCCTCTTACTCCCTCTGGAGGGGGTCCTCCGCCGCCATGTCTGCACCGAATAAATCCGAGAGTGGAGGATGCACAACCCCCCCCCTCCCGGGGGGAGAAGGCGAGCTCTCTCCCGCGCCACTGCAAGCAACCACGCCGAAATTCGTGTAAAGAGTGCCAGGTGGATGCCGAGCCTGAATTTCGGGCAAACGCACGGTCACCTCGAGAAACGATAAAAATAAATTTTGAATGAATCGCGTTAATTAAACATTATTTTCACTTTTGCACTATTTGAAAACGGAATAAGGAGAGGACATTATCAATGATTAGTCACCGAAACGAAAGTTGTAACTGGTGATCAAATAAGTGTAGCATTTATTCGTGGGTAACATAGGAACCATTTGGATTCAAACCACCTTCTGCGAAAGCAGTGCTGACTAACCAGATCATTTTTCAAACCGGACATGCTGAATTTAGAAATGCCCGCCCAGTCGTCCGCATCCCGGTGAGCGAAGCGGCCAGCGCCCCCGATGAGTTGGAGAGGGCCGCATCTGGGGTGTGTCCTGAAATACTCGGGTTGGAGGATACTCGGGGTTCTCATAAACACCACCCGTAATCGTTCAAAGCTTTCTACATTTAACGCGCATATATTGCACTTTAAGGTAAGCCAATGGGCTTTGGTGATTCAGGTCCACCAATCGGGATCGAGTGGAGCTGTATCCATCCTTGTCTCATTTTCACCGTCGACGCCGTTCTCTACGTCCGTACCAACGCACCCGTTTCCACTCGAAATTTTAAGGGTTCGAAAAACTGTTTGAGGACCGAGATATAATCTAAACATAAAGTTAGGAGTCATGTAGAGAATACCTGTGGGAATAATCCTAAAATGCAAAGAAACAATTAATGCCGTGGCTATTGTATGTATTTGTACTTTTCATATTGTTTTGATTTTGCATAATGTTTTTTTTACTGAAATGAAGTGTCAAACATGTATTGACAAAGCCATGCATAATTCTATGCTTATGGTGAATGAATAAATTACAATTACAATTATATTAGCTCAGAGGTGCCGCGGCTACCGAAGTGATTTACTACGTCCAGGCTGAAGATACTGGATTAGCATATACGACGACAAGTCCGTAAATAACGGGCAAAAATGGGTATGAAGAAAACATCGAACAGGAATGATACACAAAACAATGTTGAAGAGTGTTTGAAAAGAATTTGAAATCCATCACGGAAGACAAACGTGTGAGAATGCGAAAGTGTGTGCCTGGAGATGGCGGAGGAGATCGGGTTCGGGAAAGAAGCAGGCTGCGAATTTTAATTCTCTTCGTTTTAAAGTTCTTCGTGCCATGTTATAGAGAATTTGGAATCAAGTCCTGGAAATTGCTGCTTAAATAACAAGGAAAAAAAATTAAGTTTTCTTCTAACCCCTATCGTCAAGTAAGTCTCACAGCGAAGGAAACTGTACACAAGGAGTACAACTGTGCCATTCGTGTCCCTTGAATGCAATTGTAAATGACCGACGCAAAACTACATGTCAATCTGGAGGACATCGTTCCTGAACCACTCTATTTTTTGTTCCAGGTTTCTTTGGTGACGAAAACACAAGGTAACAAAGTGATTACAGCGTTAATGACAGCATTAAAATCGGCTGTTCACCACAGGAGGTCAGGTGGGTTAATGGTGCACTCACATTAATCTAAATCTGATAACGCCACGGGAGGGGAAAAATGCAGGAGGGGGGTTAAGCAGAAAAACAAGGGAGAGAGTCCCGTGCACATTAGAAGTCATAAGTACGTTTCCCTTTCAGGTTGCGATTGCCCGCAAGTCCCGCCCTTTGAGAGAGAAGTATCATCTCCGTCATTAGAACAGCCGAAACGATGGACATAGAAGCGCAGAGCGTCGGCCGGTCCAAGTCGTGCTACTTCTTAATTCATCTCTCACATGGGTTTTCACTTAAATATATCATCATCATCAGGCTTTCAATCCTAATATTGGTTTACTGCAGCCCTCCATTCTACTCTATTTAATACAAATTCCCTCAATCCTTGATAGCTTCTCTGTTTTTGCGTCCTTCTTAATTTGTCCTATGTACATGTTTCTTAGTCTTCCTCGTGTGATCTTTCCTTCTATTATATTCCTAATCAATCCATTGTGCCTGAATTTGTGCCCAATCCATCTATTTCTTCTTTGCCGTAGTGTTCTCCATATAGTCCTATCCTCTTCTGCTCTTCCATATACTTCCTCGTTCCTTACTTTGTCTGTCCATTTAATCTTCAGCATTCTCCTGCAGAACTTGTTTCAAATGCTTCTATTCTTCGCTGGTCCACTTTTCCAATGTTCCAAGTCTCGGAATCGTAGAATGCCATGCTCCACACTAAAGTCTTGACGAATTGCTTCTTTGTTTGCTATCTTATGTTCTTTAAATATATATGTACCTCTAATTACATGACATACCTCGCCCATCTTCAATCTCCGTGCATGGCTTCAGTGTTACCAAGGGAATTACCACTGCAATCGTTACGTAGGGGCTTCAACCACAAAATACAGACGACGTGTGACCACATCCCCACCCTAGGGCACCGATTCCTCCAATTACTTCGGAACTATTGCGGAGAACGTCCTAGGAACCCAAACCGGGGCGACGATAATCCTTCCAGGGGCGACTGGAGAGAATCTTTATCCTCATCGTCGGCTTCACACTCCAGACGTGCTCTTTTGGAACCGATAGAGATTTTTTTGAAGGACTCAGATTTTTCTCGGGCATTCAGAGTGGAACACGACGCGACAAAATCTTTTCGACGAAACTTGGATTCCTGCACTCCCGCCCGACCCGTGGTCACTCCCCACCGATCCTCGCTGTAGAGCGAGGGGAGCAGCCGCGGGGCAAGTGCCTCTCATTCCCCAATTCCCTCCTCCGCTTTTATCCGCTCCCTCAAATTACTTGCAACGACTGCCAATCCCGTCCAAACACCGCCCCCCACACCTTCCCCCCTCGAACACGTTAAAACCACCCCATACGCCTTCCCCTCCTCTCCCTCCCCCCTCTTCCGTCAACGACGGAATTGAAAAAAATATTTCACGAGATGGCCAATTTTCCGATAATTGGAGCATTTGTTGCGACCCTGGGATGCGGATGGGTGGTGGGGGGGGGCGAGGGGTCGCGCGGGGTCGAGCGTGGCTACGAGAGGGGATATTGGGCGCCATTGTTGCCTGTCAAGTTGTCAATTGCCCCCCCTCCTCCCCGACAATAAATGCTCTCCAACACCATAATCCCAAGGGGCCGCAGCTTTAAAATGCTAATCGTGAGCCGCACCAATCGATTCCGCTGAGAGCCGAATTCCGTTTTTTTTCACGGCGACCGCGTCCTTTCGGCTTTTCGGATGCCGTGGCACCGATTGGATCGTGTGAGCCTCGCTGCGAGCACCCCACTGCGTTCAAAAAGGAGCGCTCATTGCTCACCCGCACCCTCGGCGATGGAACCGGGGAGAAGGTCGCGGCGTGCACCACAGCGGGCGATTCCGTCGCGTCTACGGCGGGGAATGGTTCCTTCGCCCGGCACCACCCTCGCTCGGTCGTCGGTGCCCCGATTGCCTCTGGAGCGGAGTGCGTGGGTGCGACTGCGACCCAATTCAGTCGCAATCTTATCGGCCATTTTCAGGAATAATATTGAAACGAGATAGCATTAATGTTGAAAAATATTTGAAAATGGGATAAAAATATACCAAAAGATTATATTCATGCCTTTCCAAAAGAAACGCGGGCCATCGAGGATTTGACCAACATTTGCTTACGGTTTTCATTCAAAGAAACAATCGTGTTCAGAGATGAAAAATTTAAATGCACGATAAAACAGTATTTAACATAAAAAAGTGCATGCTATTTCGTTTCAGGCTAAATGTCGGTCCATATGATGCTTACACCTTTTCCCCATTACCATGTTCATTCATTAAGAATACAGAGAGGCTTTGGTGTGTCAATCTCTGTCCAAATCCATGATAACCTAGTTTACTTTATCCACTGTGCGATTAATAACTTAAGAGATACTGAGCTAGCAAAAAATAAAGTTATTTTAGCGGCTTTTAATCCGCACGGCAAAGAAAGATACATTGAAAGCTGACAACATTACTTGTACTACCCGGTTGTGGAACCGACTTCTTTGCAAACCTTGTACATGTTTCCTAAAAACCGAGGTGAATCGAGGGAAGTCACTGCAGAGAGAGCCGGAGAGAATGCGGCCCACCTGCGCTCAAGAGGTGGCTTGGGGGGCGTGGGGCTAGTGGGAGGGCGGGGGATTGCGCCATTACCTCGTCCCGCACACAAAGGGTTCGTGGACACAAGGGCGTTTGGGGGGGCAGGAGGGGGGGAAGGAGTGATGGACAAGGGAGGGAGCGGCGGAAGCAGAGAGGCGTCGGTGGTCCCCCAGGGGGGTCGGAGACAATGGGGGGCGGGGAAGGGGGCGTGGCGGGGCTGCATCCACCCCACTGCGACGTGCACGGGGTTTCCTCGAGCACTATATGAGAGTATAACACAGTTTGGAGGAGTCCCCGAACGGCATCTGTCGCAGCGGATGAGAGGAGCCGTGGGTGGACGGCGCTTCGCAGGCCAAGGGGGGGGGGGGTCCACTGGCGTTCGCCGCCCACCACCGCGCCTTCTCGAGCGCCTGCAGGTAATGCCATCATGTCCCAAGGCCCGTGCCGACCCGAGTACTGGCGTTAGTTTCATACAGCCATTCGGCCTGCGATGGGGCTCATTGGTGTTTTCACATATCCATGGCATCCCTGCCAACACGCAGTAAAGCACCGGAAAATCTCTCTTTCTACGCTGCAGTAAATCACACCAATCTCTCCTCTCTTCCGATGCTTAATTACAAACACTCTCTACATTCATGCGTTAATTTCCGCCCCCATACGGCTTATAAACTATTTGCTGACCATTAATTGCCACGAGTTCACATTTGCTGTCTTGTTTAACAACAGTAATAATTGTCGAGATTAAAGCAATACAAGACCCATAACATCGAATATTTTCACCATTTGAGATGAGTATATATCTATACGTTCGATGTTGAGATCACGAATACATGCGCAGAATGATGTATTTCAGAAACACTGGAATAACAATTACATGCTATTGACATACTCGGCAATAAATAACTATAAGGGTTTTCCTTCATATAGAGTGGACATAATTATACTTTGTTGAAAATAAAACCATCGTATCATTAAAAACGTACGAGTGTAACTCGTAGGCAACCTCAACAACCACTCGTCTTACTTACGCCATCACCGAGCGAGACATGACTAACTAATTAAAACTCCTATTCCCGTCAACGTCACAGAGATAAGGTATCAATGTCATGGTTGGCTCTTAAGAGTATATAAACGTGCAGCAGAATTTTGAGCAGATTGTCGTGTACCGAAAATAGGACGATTTTTAACATATTGATTGAAGGAACTTATTGCTTCAGGAAAATGGACATCCTTCCTTTCCAGCTACCCTGAGAAATACACTTTCTGTTCCACCAGTTGCTCGCAATGGGCGCAGGGAGGGCCTTCTGAGGGCTCCAAGGGAAGCCGCGGGTGGTGAACGGTGCGGCATAGGATCGAGAGCCAGGGGACATTCTGCCAAGAGCCGCAAATTCGAAGGAGAGGGGTGCTTGGGGTCGGGGATGTGCCCGTCGCTGCATTTGTTGCTCGCTCCGAAAGAGCGATTCTCGAGGCGGAGTGGAATCGTCCCTCCAGTTCTTGAATTCATAGTTGCTCCATTGCTCGATCGCTTGACTCCTTTCGTTGCCACTTCTTTTCCTTTTATCTGAAATTTCTCCATGCATTCGCATCGATCCTTACGCCTCCTTTCCTCAGCCCTATTGATTTCTTCCTCAACTTAATTGTTTGGCCTCCTGTACATTCTTCCCCACATTCCCGTGTTTACGTCCTTCCAATTGTTCTTTCTTCTATATTCTTAAGCCTCTCTCCGATGACTCATGGATTTTTAATTTTCTTATCCTCAACTATTCATGTAATTTGTTTAACTGTTCTTTTACACTGTTCCACCCACCTTTCCCCAACCGTTTTTATTCCATTATCCACATTTAGATATTTCTTTTTTAATTTTCCCTTCAATCTTCCCTTTTCAATCCTCTCTTTACACTCATCTTTCAAGAATTCAGTTTCCCACTCTCCTCCCTTCCTAATCCTTTTCACTCTTAATTCCATTTCATAACGGCTATATTGTAATCAGAATCTGTTTCCACACCGGGGAATCTTTTTGAGCTGTTGACTCTGTTTTTGAGCCTATGTTGAAAGGCTAAAACCTATTCGTTTCTACCGGGAAATTCCGCGAGCACCTACACCTGTGGTGATGTTCCGACTCTCTCGGGAACCATCGCACTATTTTACCCGCATTAATCTGCTCATTTCTCTCCGCGGCCTTTTCTAATTTCTAAACAGCATCCGCCTGTCTCTTTCCAATCCGTCCCTTCTACCAATGCACTCCAATCTACCATTGGTATCAATTGCGTCCTCTCTGACACGTTTCAAATTATATCTTCTATCAATCGTACAAAATGCTTACTTCTCCAACCCGGTCGGCATACATGTGTGGGTCACCACCATATCCAATGGCTCTGTTTCCATCTCTATAATTACATCACTCACCGGCTCTACATTCTCCCCTCCTCCCCCCAGATTCCTACTCAGTGCGATGGACTCTGCACATGGACTCTCCTCTCCTCCACCGTGCATTATTCCGGCACTATCTCTGTCGTTATACCGCGCCGTTTGCAGTCATCAATGCATTCAAATGTTGTTTCATGAAAATTATTGGAAGACCTGCCAAGATGGTGTGACCTTAAGATCAATTTGATGATAAATTATGTTGTGTGACCACGTGGAATTCACCAAGGGTCAGGATTCTCAAGCGGAGAAGCATTATAAGAGTTGCAGAAACTCCTGTCGAAGTGACCAGTAAAAACAGATGAGGAAACCGCGATAAATGTTCGCTATTGTTCATTGTACAAGTAAGCATTTTTGAACCACGGGAAATTAAGCATAAACTATCACGCTAAGATTTTTTAATTCAATCTGTTATAAGGAAAGAGTCTTCAATGTGTTAATTTCGAGATCAAATTTGAGGGTAATCTTTTTCCTTCTATACATGTTCGCCACTTACACGAATTCTGCAATACAATGGCTTTAAGGATATGAATATTTCCTACCCCTATCCTTAATTTGATCAAATACTTGCTTAAGAAAAAGGCATGGAGTTTCTTTGAGGAAGTAGCTGCATGAGGCAACTGGCAACATTGAAATCAATTGAAATTACCCCGTGGTGCATCTATATTAGTCGATTACGATTGAGTGCTGAGACCTCACGGTAGTTTTCTCTTCCGCCTCATCTGAATAGTTTTGAACAGGTATCGAAATTCGACTTCATACACTCGATAATACTGCATCAAATGTGCTTATTCTATTCAAAAGGACTTCGATTCATCCAAACGTTAATCACTTCAAATTGGATCTATCGCAATCATAAATATGAGAAATGAGAGTTCATATTCTCCTCAGCTCATGTTGCCACGTGTGTTTTTCCTAAGCCCGACTTTTGACCATGCTTCCTACCGGCCACCCATTTTACCACATTCGGAACACCCGCAATACCCTAATGACCAGAGGCCATAGAATAGTTCCGAAGGTCAAATAAGGCTCGACCGTACGAGTTTTGCACTAGTCGTCCTAGGTTAATTAAACCCGATTGAAACGATGTCCGTTCTCATATCCTTGACGTACATTTTTGTCCCTGTTTTTCACCAAAAACAAGCAGTTTTTGGGCTTTCAACGTACATTCAAGACGAGGTGAGTAAAACTAGATCACTCGTAAAGTCTTCTGTATTCAGATGCATTTACAATTCGATTCAATGTTAAGTTGATGAGTTTGCGATGTTTATCAATCGTCTGTGGCTGTGATCGGGCGTCCGCTGCGTGTTTCATTTATAATTATGCCTTTTCCAGGCTCGCATACAGGAAATTTTCCTACCCATCGTTTTACAATAGACCTATCAACAGCATCGTCACCATAAAGAGCCTTTAAACGACGATGAATCTCAGTCGGAGTCACTTATTCAGCAGTTAAAAATTCGAAAATAGCACGTAGTTTGACTCGCGCTGACATAGCACTAGAACGTCTCAATACTTCTGTTTCTCAAAATACACTGGATGAATGTAGCGACCTTAAAACTGCGCATGCGTGTTAAGGAGGGATGTTACTTCCACATGCCACCAGGAGTGCTTCTGAAGGTCATTTTGTTTTTGGTCTACAAGCATGCGTGCATTACTTTTCAGCCTAAACTCGTATTTTAGACGTGTTACCTGTTTTCCGTCCTGACGTTTGCTCAGCCCTGATAAGGATACCGATTACACATTTAGGCCTAGAGCTGCATCTTATGCTGCGAGCAAGCAAGAAAACGAGCATCTAATGCCGTCATATCATCAGTCATAAACAGTAATCTGGGATTAGTGATTAATAGAATTCGGGAAATTTAAATTTTCGCATGATATCGAACCTATCTACGAAACACTCATATTCAGATAGCTTCCGCTGTCGATGTTTCTTATTTCCTCACCTTTGTCTCACCTGCCAATGTAATTTGACGATAGGATTATTGCATCTGCATCAGTGTTAAATCTGAACGAGTCGCACATTTGTTTATGTCCGAGTCGCGCCTGTAATCTTCTTGTTGCCAATGCCTCCCCAACCATGGCAATGCAGCGCATTCTGTCCCCTGGTTCGACGTGCCGCTGTCCTCCCGCCCCCCTCTCTCCCGTTTGCCCACCAAAGGAGGGCGATTCCCCACAGGATCCCAAACGCGAGCTGAAGGCGACGTTCGAGCGACGAAACCAACTCCCCTCGACTTTGTCATCGGAATGCATACGGCCAGACAGACGGGGGCCTCATCGCCCACACAGCGAAGATATTCTCCACCAAACAAGAGACTAATTATTTATATAACTAACATCTATCTTAATGGTAACGAACTAAGGATTATTCGAAATAGCAGTGGGGCTGCGAAAATGCCCCATTCGCGACTAGAAGTAGACCCTGCCGCGCCGCGGTTGAGTCGATGGGCGAATAACCCCCTCCCACCTCGAAAGCGCGGTCACAGCCGCTCTGCTGCTAGCAGGAGGGGGGGGCGCCTCCCCCTCCATGCAGCTCACCCTCTCCCCCCTCTCGCAGATACAAGCCGTCCACAAGGTCCCCTTCACCCCTCGGCGCCTCCTCTTTTCCATTCGCCCAGAAACCGCGAAAGCTCGCATAACCACGTTCATGCACACGCACGCAATAGGGATATTCGCTGCCGCCTCGTGTGTCCCCCAGCCAACCCGCCCCACTAGTCTCCCCCCCGCCCGCCCCACCTACCCCCCTCCGCCCCACTTGCCCCCCGCCCTCCGCTCACCGGGAGAACGGCTAACTTTATTTGCACTTCATTTTCCGGCGAAATTGGCGTCGCTGGGAACGAGGGGGGGGGCAGGGAAAGGGGGTGGCGGAGGAGGTTGTTTCGGAGGGGTCGTCCCGGGGGGGCGGACGTTGGTTGTTGTTCTACCGCCGTGAGTGAGGCCTGGGGGGCAGGATGGGGGCCTCACCGCGGTGTAAGATGGGGGCCCACCCCCCGGAATGGAATGGGGTGGAGTGGAATGGGGGCGGGGGAGATTGCGGTTTTCGGGGACGAGATGAGAAAGAGGGAAGGCCGGGGGGCGGCGGGTCCCTCCCGCCTCACCTATTCCCCCGTCCACCGATTCCCCCTCTCCCCCCACTCCCTCTATTCCCGCCACTTCGCCTCCCGCCCCTCACTGCCGCGCTTTTAATTTTGCTTACGCATAGTCTCCGAAGAAATATCCACGTTATCTCTCTTCCCATGATTCATCTCCATTGCATAGAGGTATTAGACATGAGGTCGAGTAGAACTTGCGCCATTGACCTTGCTTGCTCTCCAGCGGTGGAATTTCGGATATCCTGGGAAAAAAGCTTCCTTCACGCCACCAAAATTTCGCATCTGTCTGCGTTGCATATTTTGGAAATAATACAAATAAAGAAACAGAAACTTGGTAAGGTGTCCAACACATGAGGGATAAGGAACTACGTTGAATGATAATGGTTAAAAAAAAACAAAGATAAAATTTGAATTTGAATTAGATCTCGAATAATTTCGGAAGACAAGAACGTTGGAGTTTTTTCAATTATTCAAGAACGCTGGCCATTAGAATTAAGCTTAAAAAAGCGCGTATTCTGACATTTTTGACAAAAGAGCGATTACCACCCGAGCGCCTACTGCATTGGGAACACAGAAATGGAATGTGTAGACTCAATTAAATACCCCGGTGTTACCCTCGCCCACGATCTTCCCTGGGTGAAAAAATACGGAGAATATGTGGACAACCGAACAAAAATTTAGGATTTATTATAAGAGTAATGGTAAAATGTGATGAAAACGTCAAAGAGAAATGTTATCTGTCGTTAGTAAGGCCTCATTTAGAATATGCTGCGAGTACACGGGATCTTCACGAAGTTGGATTAATAGGCAAATTGGTTCGCGCGCAGCATAGAGGAGCTAGATTTGTTACACGTTGTTATGATAAATTTAGTGGCGTATCCAAAATATTAGAGCAGCTAGACTGGGAATCACTCACGGAGCGAAAGTTAAATTACAGATTGAAGCGGTTGCATACATTGGAAAGAGGTCTCTTTAGCAGTGATGTTGAAAATGTTTTATTACCCCCTCGAACTACGGTAGGAGAGATCATGCTAATAAATTAGAGATATTGAGTGTAAAACAGACAATTTTAAAATGTCATTTTTCCACTAACGATAGGAGAGCATAATAAAACTGTTCGACCGCGGTAGGATCGTATTCGGGTAAAATTATTCTGGTGTGTGTTCACCCTCTGCCACACACCCTAGCGGTGACTTGTAGGGTATATAAATGAATGAATAAACCTGCCTGATATCTATCTACTTCATGGAGGCGCGAATGGATTTTCGTTTTCTTCAATGGAAATAATTCTCAAAGAGATTTAAATCCAAATAACCATTGAAATAATAAAATTATAAATTTCAGGCAAACCAGGGCAACAAAAGAATGAAAACTGAACAAATTTCAGAAATGCAATCACCAATGGCGCACAACAGCCCAGCAAAAGGAAAGGCGCCTTATCGGCGTTTATGAACCAATTTGATTGAGAATTCAAATGAGAAGACTCGTCAAATCGGTGAGGAAATCATAAGAACGGAACCAGTATTACGTGTGTATTTTGTTTCTGTAGAAATAAAGTTTTACAAGTTCAATTGGAAGGTGCCACATATGTTACCGCCCAAACATTGAAAGTTTCAAAGTCACCCCACAGATATTCAAAATGGAATTAACATCGCAAGAATAATTATATAACCACTGAAAAAGTACATTTTGCTCGTTTATCTTCAGTCTAAACTCAACACGGAATGAGCGAAGAATGTATATGAAGAGGTGACAAAAATAGAGAAAACTTGATAGGTATATTCTATGCAAAAATACTCGGAAAACAAGAAACATTCGCTTTTGACGAATGTAATTGCCAATTATGAAAGTAAACCTGAGAAGAAGCGAAGTTATTCCCTTGGCCCTTGATCAGGATGCAAATTCTGTATCCAGCAGTGATTTTTAAATTTTAGTCAGGGTCCTATTTTAGGGATACTATGGAGGAGGAAATAGGAGGAAAGCCACGGGTGAGGCGAAGGAAGAAATGTGCATGGAAGCAATGAGGGTCTCGAGGAGGAGTGGGACAAGTAGTTTAACAATTAGAAAATAATTAACAGCATGAAAAAAGGAAAGTATAGAGAGTTAGTTACATTCTCTCTGGTTCACCCGCACAACGTCAGCATTCCTCCAAGGTGTTCCATTCCAGATACAAAATGATTGAGAACATATTATATTTCCTGATCTACACATAAGTGCCATTTGATATACCCATTGGGACCTTTAACCATCGGAGTGAAGGCGAGGACAAAGGCTCGTCTCGTCAAAGCCCCTCGCCTCCCCCCCCAGACCAACTCTTTTAACAGATCCTTGCAAAACACCCAAGGTCTCCAAACACGAAATTCCCGCGCGACAGTCGTCCGTTTGATGCTGAACTGTGAAATAAAAGGAAATTATTATATCGTATATAAACCTACTTCTTCGTCAAGTGTGACTCATTCTGCGATTTATATTGAAGCAATGATATTTACCATTGGTAGGATCACTCATGTCAAATAGACCGAGTGGTAAGAGCCAGACGAAAGGTAGTCCACGCAGCGCCTGTTTCTCAGTGAAACGGCTGCAATGGAACGGCTAGTCGTAACTATTACGGCTAGAGAGAACTTAAATGTGGAGAGTGGAAACGTGGTCATTGAAGCAGGAGGATAGACGTATATAGATTGGAGGCTTTTGAAATGTGGGTGTGGAGAATAAGGGAGAAAGTGAAATGGACCGAAAGGAAAACAAATGAGGAAGTACTGGAGATGGTGGGCTAGGAGAGGGGCTTGTTGGGAGAAATCCTATGGAGGCAGGAAAAATGGATGAAAGGCGTATTGAGCGGCAGTGGGATGTTGAAGAGGGTAATAGAGGGGAAAATGCTAGGCAAACGAGGAAAGGGCAGGAACAGGATAGGGGTGTTGGACGGGATGAAGGGAGGAAGGAAACATGCGGAATTGTGAAAGGGATACTCATTTTAGCGTTGGATATCAGGTTGTGTTTGGTTAAGAGAAGCAAGGGAATTGTCGATGTACGGTTTGGTCGCTTCTGTCCATCCAAAACATGGCTTAACTGTTAGATTACCGCTGGTATTAATAATAATATGACAATGAAAATAACCTGTCAAAATTTGAGAAAGATTAACGTTCCATAGGTCTCAATTAAAAAGAAATTTATTCGTGATTTTTACGTATAATAATCGAAGGGTTTAGTTTATTTCATAGCCGTAAGTGCGTATGAGTGAGAGAGATGTGCACGTGAGAACTTACTTTTCATCACCAACCTTTCGAGAGGAACAGCAGAAATTGAAGATGAATCGACGCACAAAAGTGTGTATCTACTATCTGAAGGCACGGTTTGTGGAAAGAAAACGACTCATTTGATGTGAATCGCGGTCATTCGTTACCTTTCTGTTCCTATGGTATTCACCGAGTGGTATCGACAAACACAGTAGCAGTGGACAGGGGACCTCCTTCCCGTCGGATGGCATCGAGGACAATGTCGCCTCAAGCAATCGTCACCAATGGAAATATAGTAGTCCGGTTGGTGCCCCACCAGACATTCTGCCAATTCCCTCCTTTCATTATATTTGGGTTATTGCCTCCCCTTGTAATCAAATGCGCCTTCCATGTGAATCTCGGGCGTGTGCTTCCCAACCCAAACTCTCCTCCCCGACGCTCCCTGAATATTCATCTCCGCCCCTTCCCCCGTCTCCCTCCCGCCCCCGACTCTTCCCCTCCCGCCGCGGAACGCCGCCGCCTCCATCCCTCTCCACAGGTGACGGATGCCAGTCGTTTGGTCGCCATGGCATCTCGCCCCCACCCCACCCTTTCCACCTCCCCCCACTCGCAAACTTCACCCCTCAACATGTCGCCTTCTGCGTCCTGTCCCCTCCCCCATCGCAGACGACAATTGCTACTTCAAGAAACGTAACCTCCCCAAGGAAGAGTTGATATCAACAACATATTTGAGAAGAAAGATTTAGTTGATGAAAATGAGAACGGTTTTCACCCATTCGAAAGCGTATAAAGTGGAAATGACCATAATGGAAACGGCGAACAAGAAAGCTAGGAGCGTGGAAGTTAATCCCCTGAAATATACTTAAATTTATGGGTGGAAAAGGCGATAGTAGAATAGTATTTCGCAAGGCCTATGGAGGAAGGAGCAGGTTTGTGGGGGGTTTCCGCCAAAGTGTCGTCCCCGGTGCGCACCCGCTCGTCCTCGGGAGACTGCATTGGACTCGGCCCTCCTCGCCTCGGAATTCAGGTGCCATGGGATGCCCGACATCAGACCACGCGGACAGAATTTGGGGTGAAGATGGACGCGGGGTGCCTTGGCCGCACAGCCAGAGAAGGCGCAAGGGAGGGCAGCGTTAAGCTCACAAACGTGATCCACCTCTGTGCCTTGGCGGAAGTAAATGTTCTCGCGGCTGAGCTTTAAGAAGGTGGAAGAACACAGAATGCGTGGTGCGATGGAATGGGAAGAGTGGCTTTCGGCGATAGTATAGAGGAAGGGGTTTGATGTGAAAGGAAGAAAAAGCGCTGTTCATCGAATAAAAATACTGAAGTAAAACTGGCTTGCTAAAAGAAGCGTTTTGGGCATGCAGAAAGGAGGCTTAAGATGGCCGGAATAACTCTTCACGCCATCGTTAGTCCAAGCAGAGGAGCGAAGGGCAAAGATTTCACTTTTGGGAAAAGGAATTAGTCCGCTGGTACCAAGTTGGGACTGTAAGGGGGTTGGGAAATCGTCGCGATGTCGTTACAGAAGGTCTTTGCGAGACTAGAGAATCTTTTTTTTTAGAGACAGCGTGAGCGTGGAACGAAATTATTGCATGACAATTACATACGAAACGCGAAAAACATTCCGTTCAGCAGCATGCCATCCGCCCTCCCTACAGAAGCATTTCAACGTTAACTTACTGTACAAACGTGGCAACAATGGACGCTATTTCGCTCGATGTCTATCGGACGAAAAGTCTCTCGCCGGACGGCCAAGAGGAATCAGAGATAAGCGCATTCGTCGCGGAATTGCCTCGTGGCAGGTCTCTCCATATCGCGGGAGGCGATCGCTTGTTGTTTCAGGGAATGTTGGAAGGAGGGGGATGGAATGGGGGCGGCGAACCCCTGGAAGCGCCTGTTTCGTGTGGGATGGAGGGGGGGGCTTGGCGGTCGAAATCGAAAAATAAACGGGTTATCCCACCGGGGGGGAGGGGAGCACGCTCCCTGCCATCCCCTATCAAAGCGGGGGGGGGCGGCAAACCCCCAACTCCCCTTTCGATGGTGGCACGGGGGGATGTATCTGGGAGCGAAGAGAGAGGGAGGACTCGGGGGGGGGGGGGGGTTGATCTGTCGGAAATGAACGCCGAGACGAGGAGTAAACAAGCAGAGATGTAGATATACTCCGCGTCCCCTTGGTCCCCAAAGAAAAAGTACGATGGAGCCAGCCCCACCCACGGAACCGCGCGTAAACAAGGGCGCTTGCAAATAAATGTGGATGTGGCGGGGTAAGAGAACACCTGCGACGAGGGCGTGCGCATGCCGAGTGTGGTGGCGGCTGTTATGCGTGCGGGATCGGGGGTCCATCCGGGACGCTCGGCGAGTGGCGGAAACTCGGCGCAAATGGACCTAATTTCGGAATTAAACGAGAGAAATGAAATAACACAGTTTCGGGCGTAACATGGTGGAAATCCTTCATGGTGAAAGAAGACTCTTTGCTTTTCCACATGGAGTATTTTTACTATGACCTAGGATTTTTCGTTACACGTACAATCCAAATTACGAACGAATTTAGTTGGTCACGTTATTTTTGAAAAATTAGCGTTGGGAGGCATTGGAATCATGGAAATTTAGTGCTAGATTTGAGTTTTTTGATGAATAAAAATGATGGTAGCCGAGGGAGTAATCCTAGAGCCGCATTACTCATATCCCGTAGCGAGCAATGAAGAGGGAGGCGGAAAGAGGCGAAGTGGGCGAGGGATTATGACTGCAAAACTGATCGCGAAAGAAATCATTTTCCCTCGCGCAGTTATAAACCATTCGAGCCGAGGACACCATTCATTAATAATCAGTCCACAGGGTCTCCAGAGATGTAGATGAGCCTTGCACCTATCATTTGCCATTTCGGGAGCCCTCGCCCCGATTCCAGGTTCTGAGGCCCCGAGGGAATCCCTCCCGCCCAGCTAATGCTTCTCCCATGCACGAGGGACACCCAACGAGTGAGTGAATTGATCAGGTTAAATTGCATCGGCTTTGAGATTTTTAGTCCAAATTAGAAATACGACAGTCCCAGTAGCAAACAGGTAGTTTCTTCTGGTAACATCTCCACAATATTTCCGAAGGGACTCCTAAAATGAGACCCTATATCTATTATTAATCATAAAAAAATTGTATTTTCTAGAGAGGATTTGTTTGCTACTTCAACCAATAGACTGATGCAAAATATTTTCATTAGTTAAACATTTGTCTAAATTTGACGAACTTCAATATTGCTTGCTTCTGTTAGAGCATGACCACACCAATGGCTTTATTGTTTCGCACTATCCTTTTTTGTTAAATGGACATGCTTCAAAAGGACTTAATAAAATATTACTAGTTTTGATTTGAAATGAACGCCTCCCCTCCAGCACAGTCTTTAATTTCCCACTGCCGATCGAAACGCCCTTCATCCATTTTTCGAGCTCCTTAGGATTTCTCTCAACAAAACCCTCGTCTTTCCTAAATCATTTTCGCGGAATTTGTTTTCGTTTCTGCAAAAAAATCTTTGATTTCCACGTTAAGTCCGCATTTGTAAAAATCTCTGGCGTATCAGTTACAAATATCTCGAGTATAAGAGATGGAATACCGTCTTATTTCCTCGAGGAAGACAACTATTGGCGAAAATATTTAGTCAATAATTCAACATATGCTCACCATCCTCCTCGTTCCCTTGACGGTTCCGCAAATCGTTGGCATTCCAGCCGAAAGTGTGGAGCAGAGTCTGAACCTGCTCGAGGTTATATTCTTGTTCTTGCCAGACGGCTCGGAAATCCACATGCGCCCGAGCGTCTGTCTGAAATTGGAGGAGGGACCTTCCTTCCTTCGATACTCTCCACGTTCTGAGCGACTCTCACTCGACGCTGAGGACCACTCATGCACTTCCGTGCGTCTCACTGTAGTCAAGTTGACGTATGACGTTTACTTTGATTAGTGGCATGTCTTCCTGGTTACCTTAACCCCTCCCCTTCGTCACGTGGATGGTCGCACATTTACCCCAACCCGATCCCCTCAAGTTCCCTCGGTCTATTTCACTGCGTGATCAGTGCAAGACGGACACATCTCGCACTTGAAGCATGACGCGGGTGGCTGTTCATGTAACACAAACGGGTGACCTTGTGTTCGACGGGCAAGGGCACAGATATCCTCTTTCACGCAGAAATTCCAGTGACAACGGAAGTATGTAAGTGGAGGGCAATGGGGGGGGGGTCAGGGTATCGCTCGAAATACACCTCGAGGACCAGCGCATGCGAAGTGGTGCCCAATGCCTCGTAGTAATCCACCCAAGTCATTGGTAGGTTGCATTTTATGTGTCTCTCCGGTGCGCACACGTGTCGACGATCATGTGGTCCCTCTTCTTGACCGGCAACGGACGCCGCAGTTTGAGCCCCCCTGCCGAACCTGCCACGCCTTTAGGGATGGTGGCGAACGCCTTGGAGGGGGCGTTGTGGTTTAAGGAAATTTCACTTTCATTAGGTTCGAAAAAATCCATTCGAACTATGCAAAGTATTTAAAGACGCTTGTTTGTATAACTTTGTCCACATTCAGTTCATTGGTTTCCGTTATGAATATTATTTTCCGTCTCGGTGCCAATCTCCTTCCTTCCCTCGTGGGCAATCCAAGACGGGAGTTGCCCCGCCCACTCTTCTTCCAGTGCGAGGACTCAGCCGACCCAAAGGGCCCTCCCTCTTGGGAGGGTGTCGGGGAGGGGTGGAGGGCCCATTGTTTGCAGTACCCCGAGGGCCATCATCACCGCCCGCACTCGAGTGTGTTATGACGGAGGGACGCAGTGATTTGGGGCGCTCTCCTCTCCCCCCTGGGGGGGCTAGAAGAGACCCAACCCCCAATGTGATTACCGGCCCGATCCCCAACGCTGTCTTCGCCCCGCTTCATGCGCACTCGATTAAGTTCACAGGGGGAAATATTTAGTCACGCACCTCCACGAGAACAGATGCATCAGTCACAAGCCCGAAGCATGATCGTGGGATAAGTGGATTGCCAATCATTTCCACGTGAAACAGAAAGAGGGAGTCCATTCCGAGGCAACCCTCCCATTCGATGGCCTTCGGAAGTGAAGCACATTTTTCATTCATTTTTGAGCCAATAATAATTAATGCGCGTTCCAATTCCATTTGCGCGTGATTCGTGGATTGAATTATAGCCGCTTCTCGAGTCTCAGATATTGGATGGTGTGCGTATTATGGTGCGGATGCATTCGATTATTGTTAGCGGAAGACAGCAGGAGAAACGTAAGTGAATGGGAGTTGGTGCTAGAAGCAGTGCGCGGCAGTCTGGGGGCATGGGAAGGGTCTCGAGTTCGCTCCTCAATGCAAAATGATTTCCTCCTGAATGTCACGGACTGCATCGCCAATCGCACATTCAGGATGAGAAGAACGTGATGCAAGTTATTCAAGGTGAAGTGGCTCCGCCTTCGTCTTCGCCCTGAAGACGATGGCAGAGTCAGCCTTCAAAACGTCGGTGCACTGTAACCTGATCCGGTGGGAAACCCGAGAAAACTTCTTGAATACCATACGCCGGGGAAACCTGAGATCCTTCATCAACTTATTCAAATTCACGTTCGATTTAATTTGGCCAACGTAATTAGAAGTTTCTGACACTAATCGCATTGTTAAGCTATTTTTCTTTAAAAAATGACTATCTCCAGCAATTGTCGGCAGATTAAAATCACGGGCGACTACGACAACTACGGTCATCTATTTCGATATAACTTACAAAAATGGAGTGTTAAGGGTTTTTCCAGCGACCTCAGCAATTTTAGTTTATTTTCCAGTCAGAGGTCTCAAATAAATTATGGAGGAATGCGCACGAACAATCGGGCGTACGAATGGGTGGCCCCTTCGTATATAGACCCTGAAACAGATTCAGGCATTGAAACCAATTGAAATGATAGAGATTAGCGATAACTTTGAAACAATGAAAAAGAGCCTAGATATGCCCTTACATTATAATGCAACCATTTCAGGGAGTAAAAATCATTCGCCTTGACCGGGATTCGAACCCGGATCCCTCGATATCCGGCCGAGTGCTTTAACCAATTAAGCTACCGAGACGTCCTCTTACACTCTGATTTTTACTCTCTGTGTAAGAGGACGTCTCGGTAGCTTAATTGGTTAAAGCACTCGGCCGGATATCGAGGGATCCGGGTTCGAATCCCGGTCAAGGCGAATGATTTTTACTCTCTGAAATGGTTGCATTATAATGCACACATAGCGGGTGACTCCGTTAAAGTTACTGTTACAGTTTCTTGAAATATGCCCTTACATGCCTAGAGATGCCCTTATATAACAATAAAGGGCAATTACCGGGAAGTAATATTGAATGTAAAAGACGAAGATCAAAGTTTCACGAAACAAAAATATAATTAAAAAAACTCATTTAACAAACGTAAAGGTATTAGGCGGGGAACGAACGCCAAATTCGTGCCCATTAAATCAAAATGAGCCTTCATTTGCTGTCGATTATTATTCAATTCCTTTGAATGGTTTTTAAACTCACTGGAAAAAATGCAAATATCCTGAACCACACTTCTTTTGAATATCTCTTCCGTCCAAATTGGAGCTTTGAAATGGGTCATGGGGAGCATTTACACTGGCTGACTCTCGCTACTGCTAATTTCATCGAATTTGATTAGGCAACCGATGGATGTGGATGAATGGAGGTGGATGGCGTAACTTGGTGGAACTCCTTCATGATGCGTAGAAACGTTACACTCTGCAATCCTACACAGGGAAAAGAATGCACCAAAACTCGACGCATTTGAGCACCTTCAGGACCTTTGGGCGTTCAGGATTCCTTATATGGGTCAAACCTCTCCACATGAAAATATAGTAAACGAGCAATTTTATTCTTTTCGGGCACCAGCACAATGTTTTCTCTTCTATATCCTGACCATATGCATCACAACGGCCTTCGTTTACCCCCTGCAGTGACCACCCCTTACCTACAATCGCCTCTCTCTCCTCGCTAATGACCCCCGCCCCCCTCCCCTCCGCATCCAGCGTCATATAACCACGTGGAATCTTTGTGCCATTGACCGATGGTGATACACCGCATGGAAACCGGTCGCGATAAAGCTATATTTTGTGGAATAGCCGAGGGGTTATCTTTTCTACTCATAGGTAACCAATTTTTTAAAACCCTTCCACTCCTCGTGCCGGATTTGCAAAACGATTGAAGGTCTCGATAGGTAGATCTGCACCGAGCACAGATTGAGTGCTCGTCTCCAGCCCTTCCTCCCCTTTCGCGTTCTTCCCACTGCTTTTACCGAGTCCAGCAAGTACTTGCGCAGGAGGGCGCCCTGGAGATTTGCCTTCACTTCCGTTTCCATGTCTCTCCTGAAACTCAGCGCGTCGATTCGACTCAATTCAACGCTTGGCTCTCATTCCGCGCACCACTATATGCACGCATTGACATCGCTGCTCAATCTCATCGATCGCCCTGGGGTACTTCGCGCGGCGCCCTGCTCCCGCGCCTTTGCTCATGCCGTGCCGCTCCATCACTCCGCCTCTCCCTCCATTTCCTGCTCCGCTCCCCACGACCCGTCACACTTCAAACGCAGGCACACAAGGGGGGGGGGGCACGACTCCCCCCACCCCCTTCCGGGTGGCGTGCCTGGCGGGGGACGATGCTCGCGTGCCCCCCTGGCAGACCCCTATCGCGTGAGAGGGCGCCCCCCGCCAGGCACGCCCCCGTCCGCCGTGGGAAAGGACCCACCCCTGCAAGTAGCCGGCAGGGAGGCTCACCCGCCGGCGGGCCCCCGGGGGTCACCTCCCCCAGTAGAGGGACCCCCGAGGGCGCCTCTGGTGGCGCCCTCGCTCGGGGGGTGGACGGCGATCGTTTGGGGTCGCCATAGTCACACAAAGTGACCTCGCCCCCAATGCGAACCATCGATCTGAGATTGGCGCCTCTTATCCGAAACGGAGTACGGGTCAACCGGATAAGCAGATGTAACTGCGGCATCCGGTTAACCTCCTTCGAATGACCACTCCAACTGACAAGACAATGAGTATTTTTTCTGGTTCACTAGTTGCTGCGGTCAACTGGAGAGGTCAGTCGTGACGATTAATGAGGCATAAGAGGCACACGTGTGGACACATTCTTCACGAAGAGCAAAACTTACAACTTACTCTCTATGAAAGATTGTGTTGATCGGAGGACCATTTTCATTTCTCTAATTTTTTTGCACTACGCACGCAGATTTATTTTGCCCTTGTCACATTATTACTTGATGTTTTTTTCCTGAGACTTTTGCCATTCCTCGTCTTGAGAGTGTCTTCATTCAACTCTCTCCCTCTGCTCCGCCCTCTTCCTAAGCCACGCGCTCCACTCTTGTCCTTCTGCATCCATCAACACTCTCAAGATGGCCAGCGCAGTGCAGCCCCTTTCAATCTCTGCACCATCTCCACATCCCACTCCGTCAGTCTCGCCTCTTTTTGCTTCTATACTACCCCATAGGTGTTTTGCCGCAGTTTGTGAAACTTTCCCCATTACCATTCAATTGACGGGCACCAATGACCCCACCAATACTCGTGACGTATTTCTTGAAGCACAATCCAGGCATTGATGTCACGGAATACTTATACTTTTGCTTCAAGATCACACTCATTTACTCTCTGCTAATTTGCTTCTAGACTTTCCTCCTTTCTTTGGATTTGGCCATCCACTATACCGCTGTCATCTACAATAACATTACCCCAAACACCAACTTTCTCAAAATCCCAGGGTGACTAAGTGGGCACACATTTGTGTTTCCACACCCTCAACTTTAGAATAAAGCCCACACCGTGGGTGCAGGGCATACTGTCGTCAACGACCCCCCCCCCTATGGGTGCCAATCCATCGTCTCCAATTTGAACACCAACCTTTCCTTGACGCTTTGATTCGCACGCCCACAGGACATCCACGTATCTTCAATTCATTTTAATCACCCTTTTTGCCTCTTTTTAGTTCACATACCTGTTTCAAGTACCAATTGTCACGTAACATTTCCATTGCCGTTTCTTGATCTGCCGATATTGTACGAGATAATCGCGCAAAACTATCCGCCATCATGTATGTCTGCAGCTACGTGTATCCTTGAGTTAATGAGTAAGAAAGCAAAGGGAATTCAAAATCGAATGTCTTTTGAAATGCATATGCCACCAACAGTATTCCCTTCTTACGGTTAGGGCATTCAACTAGTCACTTTTGGCACGTTTTTGCCATTATGCCGCAAGCGATACCGATGTTTGAATGTACGTAATTGCCCTCACTGTCAACTCTCCAGTCCCGAAAAAGACGTGATCTGACGACACTCGGTTGACAGTGGTACCTATAGCCACTAAGACGTTGGTTTGTATGTTGTGTACTTGGACGTCAGAAAGTCATTCTGTCGTCTGACTAACGCCTGTTCGTTAAAATTAAGCAACAAAGTTTGATCAGATTAGAAAATTATAAAATCTACGAAGAAAATTATGGCGTGAACGAAGATATCCCACTTGATCAGCAAACTGCATGACGACGATGCGAGCTCCCACAACACCACATATCATGAGTACGAGATACAACAGTGACTTTGAGTGAATTGAGTGCAGCAATGATTAATACAAAATCATCCCTTTTCTCTTGTACCACAATTCGAGAAGTCAAGAGTAATACTATTAATTCACGAACTTTCGCCTCTAATGATAATAAGCCAATCAGACCAAGTAAAGAGGAAGATGGAAGTGACGTCATTAAATTGTCATATTTGAGAAGAAGTGATGGAAGAGGGCAGCAGTAGGTGTACCTAACTTTGATTTTAAGTGAGAGTGATTAGCATTGAAAGCCCATTTCGTGGCAAGAGGAAGCGCATGCATGGCTCAGGTTTGGCAAACAAGAAAACAACATTGACAAGCAACAAAAATGTTCTGGATTTTTTGGCTCACGCCAGAGAGATGCTGCTATTCCGAATCAGGAGAGCCACGTCGCGCTGAGAACGGTATGTTCCCCGGAAGGTATCACTCTCTCCAGCCTATATCACTCCCGCGCGTGACATTTCCCTTCCATTCATAACTTGTTTCACCTAATGTCTTCATCATAAAGCTATTTTACGTAATATTTCCACCTTCCCGGAGTTTCTTCTGCCAGCATTAATATCATTCCTTCCATATTTCGTGAGCTTTTCCCTTCTTTCTCACTGACCTTTCCCTTCCCTTCTTATACGGTGGTCCTACATTTCCCTCTCTCTGGTCTCATTAATATTTTGTCACGAATTGTTCCTTCCCCTTTCTATTAGTCTTCAAATGAGTATTATTATTTGGTTGAGTTATTCATATATCCCTATATTCTTCTCCAATCATTTTCAGTAGTCTCCCGCATTACAGTTTTTTTAATGGACTCTTCCTCTCGACATTGCTCCGACACATGAGTCTCTTTAAACCCCTCATTACATATAACAATACTTGACCCTGCATGCTCTCCTTTTTCCATCTAGAATGCCCCTTCCCCTCCTTCCTTCCACCTGGCTTTTCCGGCATTCTACCCTGCATTACCCTCTTGGGCACTTGATGGCCTCTCTCAATGTCTCCAGCATCCATCCACTTGTCCCGTCTTTTTCGAATTCATCTCAAAAACCTATTTTCTTTCCCTAGATCTCTTCTTTTTGTTTCCCTCGGAGCCCGTTTTATTTTTCCAATCATTTCCACACCGAAATCTCCAAGGCCTCCAACTGGGCTCGTCCTTGGATAATTCCAAGAAATGTGGGAGATTCCTCGAAGGAAGCACTCGGCCGGAAATGAAGGGATTCGGATTTGAGTCCCGTTCCAGCAAATGATTTTTGCACTGTGAAATGTTTTTATTTCTACCGTGGGTCTTCTATCTTCAACGACCACGTTTCCGAGCCATGCTTGCAAAACTACGCTCCACATTAAATTATACCCAAGTATTTTTCTTTGCCCATATAACGTCGATTTCTATCATCGTCTCTCTCCTTTTCGCAAAAGATTCTATCTACCTTACATAATTCTTCTTTTATATCCTCATTACTACTTGTTCAACCCTCTTTTAAAACATTACTAAATAAGGAATCGTTCTACTCGGTTCTAGTTTGTCCCGCAATCTCAATGTCTTTGTTTCTTTTCATTTCCACTAACATTAGAATGTTAATGAGCTAAGCCATAATGCAACCCTTTGGCGGATTATATTTTCGGGTTAAAGCTTACTCCAATTCCTTCTTTCATTTACCATCTTAAATATCTCTCATATTATCCAGGACTTCAGTCTTTAGCTTCCCTATTGATTCCTTTATTTGCATTTCTCTTCCATTTTTAAGATCCCCTCACCTTCTCCATAACCGTTTCCACTTCTTTTATTACTCTTATTTAAACTTCAACGCTTCAATTTTGTACTCTCCAAAGATTCGTCCCTTTCAAAAATCATTAAAATACCAACAATTAGAGAAATAATATGAATTATGCAGTTTGGTTTTAAAGATGGTCTCATGACTACTACTCATATCTCCATCGTTATTTTCTTTGATAATGAGACAAATAAGCGGGTGACAATAACAAAAATCATAAATTTCATATTTTCACCAATGCTACGTGCTCGTAATCCCACCGGCAACAGCAGCCATTGAGTCCATCCCGTCCCTTGAACACGCCCGCGTGCCTCAATCCTAGGTCGAAATCCTCCGCTGCAGGCGAAGGGTGGAATACTTTCTAATGTTTTAAGCTCAACTTTGTGGAAGTTTATGTTCATTAAATAAGGAAACACAATGTATACATCCACTGTTCTTTGTTATTGTACGACTAGTTTCAACGCTTAGGCGTCATCATCAGGTACAAAATTAAAACCAGCTTCTGCTCGTTTATATAGCATTTATGAGGGAGAGTGAAGTGGTTGAGAGAGGGGGTAAAAAAGAGGGGTTAAATCGGGTTGTGATCGGCGTAAATGGGAAGGAGGAGAGGGGTGTTAAACATCAGTGATTGGTGGGTTAGCAGTGGGGCGGGGGGTAGTGTGGGTTATTGTGTCTTTCGGTGAAGGAAAGGGGTACCTCCATGATTGGGGAGTGGTATTCAAACAATAATTCGTTCACCAAATGACCCGTTTTTAAATTCTTTCTAATTTCAAGCTCCTCCCACTTGTCCATCCTCATCCCTTTGTCCATCTGGCGTAAGAGTACTGGGTTGAAATCACTCTCATGGTTGTTTTCCCACAGATGTTTAGCGAAGTGCGATTTCTTGAGGTCACAATTCGCAACGCAAAATGGCTACAAAGACTTTTTAATAGATAAAATACCAAAGAAAACGTTCAGTTCAAGCCAAAGAATTTTTATACAAACCAATTAATGTGGTTGGAAAAGAATACAAATGGTGTAAACTCCCTTTTGATGGTTTAATTTCACAGAAGATAGCCAATCTCTTTCCAAGGGAACAATTTCGAATAGCCTTCTACAACAGAAATAACTTGAAATCATTTTTGAACTCTACGAAAGACGAAGTAGTCAAATTGAATAAAAGTGGCATTTATAAATTAATTTGTAACGACTGTAATTCGATATATATAGGCCAAACGGGGAGGTCGTAAAAAGAACGCGCGGAAGAGCATAAACGCTGTTTTAGGAATTGTGACCTCAAGAAATCGCACTTCGCTAAGCATCTTTGGGAAAACAACCATGAGAGTGATTTCAACCCAGTACTCTTACGCCAGATGGACAAAGGGATGAGGATGGACAAGTAAAATTAGAAAGAATTGAAAAACGGGTCATTTGGTGAACGAATTATTGTTTGAATACCACTCCCCAATCATGGAGGTACCCCTTTCCTTCACCGAAAGACACAATAACCCACACTACCCCCCCCCCCGCCCCACTGCTAACCCACCAATCACTGACGTTTAACACCCCTATCCTCCTTCCCATTTACGCCGATCATAACCCGATTTAACCCCTCTTTTTTACCCCTCTCTCAACCACTCCACTCTCCCTCATAAATTCTATATAAACGAGCAGCAGCTGGTTTTAATTTTGTACCTGATGATGACGCCTAAGCGTTGAAACTAGTCGTACAATAACAAAGAACAGTGGATGTATACATTGTGTTTCTTTATTTAATGAAGGGTGGAATACTCACTCACATCCCTAAAGGGCTCAGAATTAAAATAATAACCGAATAAATTCGTTTTAAGCTTTCTCAATTGACATCAATGTCCTTTCTAAATCTTTAAATTGTTTTTTAATAACTTCACTAATCTTTCAAAATATTTCGAGAAATTTGAACAGCAGATCCCTCCCGAATATGAAATCGAGGGCTTTAAACTTAACTCATAGCTGTTTGACACACGAACGGTTTCGCTTTAATACTTGCGAGCACACATATGCGCCAAACCAACTTTGGCGGTTATCCTTTTCTTTTTGGTTCGTTTTTTGCAGTCCTTCTCCACAAGAAGCTCACACTTTCGCCCCTGAAGGAGTTGGGATCTGGCAGGAGTACCAGAGCCAACGGAAAGGTGCTGAAGAAGTCGGTGTTTTTTAAAATGAACCGCCGTGAAATATATACAAACTCGATATCAATAGTACTTAATTGTGGCTTTGAGGAGATGGCGGTTTGTGCGCTATCCGTT
This sequence comes from Hetaerina titia, assembly GCA_037158775.1. Taxonomy (NCBI): domain Eukaryota; kingdom Metazoa; phylum Arthropoda; class Insecta; order Odonata; family Calopterygidae; genus Hetaerina; species Hetaerina titia. The sequence continues at coordinate 17,753,431 of CM073772.1, read as the reverse complement.
TATTCAATCCTGGATATGATGCGTTCTCTATTAACCAGTTGTAGCGCCGCAATATCGAACGAGTAAAGGTTCTTTCGCCACATTCATGAAGTACGTGGTTTGTGCAATAAATGCGCGAACTGGTGCAATCTGGTGACCATGACGCAGACTATAGCCCCGCCTATTAGCGACGCTAGTTGCCTGAGACTCAATGAGCCGTCTGTACCAGGCGGATCGTCGAGCTGTGCGTATGGCGCTAGTTATGTTAGTTTCTGTTGCCCTTGTTTTTACTGTTCGTCGAAAATGGAAATTGACAAAATCAAGGAGCAACGGATCAACATCAAGTTTTTGGTGAAGTGCGGTAAAAGCTATCAACAAATTACTGAAATGTTGACAGCTGTTAACGGTGATAATGCTCTGAAGAAAACGTCCGTTTTCAAGTGGATTAAGCATTTTAAAGATGTCCGACAAGACGCCACGGATGATGCAAGGCCGGGACGACCTTCAACCACCTGTGTTGACGACAACATTGATCGTGTGCGGTCTCTTGTCCTTACCGATCGTCGAAATACTGTCCGAATGATAGCTGATGAACTGAATTTAGGAAAATCAAAAGTGCACACTATTTTAACTGAACACGATGGATGGATCCTTCACCATGACAATACAGCAGCAAATTTTAGCATTGATTGCTCGCCAGTTTCTGGAAAAAAATTTAATCGCCATTCTTGATCATCCTCCTTACTCACCGGATCTCGCCCCCTGCGACTTTTTCCTATTCCCAAAAAGGAAAAATGTGATGAGGGGACATCACTGGGAAGATGTAGACACCATAAAGCAAGAAACGACAAGAAAACTAAACAGCCTAACTGCCCAGGACTTCCAAATAGTGGTTAAGAAGATGGAATAAGTGCATAGCCTACGAATGGAGAGTAATTTGAAGGGGACAAAATCGATGTGGACTAAAATGCAAAATAAAATTTTTATGGCATCAGTTCGCGTATTTATTGGACTGATTGATATGCATGCGTTCATGCATGAAGTATAATCAATAATGCTGAATAAGTAATTATAAATACAACACTTCATCAACATAACATAAAATATTTGATTTTGATCCACAGATTTTTGATCGACCCTGGAACCCCGCCCCGCGCCCTCCACTCCGCCCCCCTCGGCGGGGATCGGATCGGCTTGGGAGACATCTCGAGGAGGAGGATGGAAACGTTGAACACCCAACAGCAGAGCAATCAGCGAGAACAGGATACCAACTGTTCGAAACAAATATTCTTCCTTAGAACGTATCGTTAATCCTATTTCTTTCTTCTTTGTCGTCCTAGCATCTCCTGTCGGGTTATTCAGAGCCGTGTGTCAACATCCGATTTGAAACAACGCAGTTCATCCAAAGATGAAGGCCTTCTAGGTGAAGGTTGACAATTGGAGTCGCGTGAGCGGATGTCAGCCGCCCCTAGGTAAGGAATTCGCCAACGGACTGTTGAGCGACACGGAAAATGACCCCAGAAGTGGTGGTTCGGACGACGCCCAAGGAATTCCCATCGCCGCCATGAAACGGGAGTTATTTCGCATCAAGAATTTGGGAATGTAAAACATTAATCTAATGTATATTAATACAATCTCTCGTATATTCTATCCACCAGGGTAAAATTCACATGGCTCGGAGTGGCAATTCATCGGGGGTTTCTGGAGACGTTTCGCCCTGCACGCGAGAGACGGATTCCGCGTGCGGAGATATGTGCTGCGATGAGTGGTTCACGTCTGCCGAGCAGCAATGTGAGTAAGCAACAAGAATGGATCATCACTCGCCCATTTAAATCGACTCGGATCAATGTCGCACTTCCGCCGGAAATGAGTGACCGTAGACTCACCTTGGTGAATGCCTCCGTTTCTCTCGCCTCGCCTCCCAGCTCCTCCACATCCGAAGTCTCCAGTCCGGTGGCCGCGGTGTCTGCCTCACCTCGCCCGACCCTTCGCAATGGCGTGCACCGCTGCCGGCTGCATCACATGAGCCGACGTACCCCTGTGCCCTTACTCTAACTTCTTCGGGAATGGAGAAACCATTCAGAGACACTACTCGAGTCAAACGCCCCACAGCAAAATGATTGAACAGTTTCAAATAGAGGCAAACATTTCAAAACAACAACTATATTCTTGACCAACATCCTAGGTCGGCATCACCCTCGATGCCTAAATATAATTGCCATCATCTGCCTGTGAGTAAATAACTATTACTTTTTATATACTTACATTAATATGAATATAATTCTCATAAAAATTTAAAAAATCCTTATTCGAATGCTGTGAAAATGTTTTCAGATACACCTTTCTCTATGGACTAAATCATATTGACAAATTATAAAGATTAGAGATCAGTTATGACATTCGGATATAAATTTGCACTATGTAAATGATTTGGAGAGAATATCAATTATAAAAATACTTTTCCTAAAAAAATTGAACAAATAGTGAATAGCTTTCTAATAAATAAAATGATATTACATACACTGAGAACCTCAAGAGATTTAAAAAGTTAGAGCTGTTGTCAACGAAATAGTTTCGATTTGAAGAGAAACAGTGATCTGAAACACTGGGCATCAATGATATGCCATTCATTAAAATCACCATCATGCGTTTGAAACATATTGGCTACCGAGTTTAATCACAGCGTGTTCATCATAACAATCGCTAATGTCAGCAGGGCACACTTTCTTGTGTTCACGTTATGAGCGGAGAGTTTGGGATTAAGAAAACACAAATAATTCATGATTTTTAGCTTTTTAATCTCCATGAAAGAGCGCGTCACAACATTAAGCAGTAATGTGTGTTTTATTTTTTAAATATATGTAAGTCAAGTGTTGTTGGTTCTTTACAAATGTAAGTGACAGCAATTGGTGATTGGGGGGGGGCCGAGGGAGTCCAAGGGATGACGCGGGCTCCGGAACAGCCCCCCTCTGCACATGCGCCTCCGGGGGCCGGGGGGGGGGGGGGCAGGCGTCGTCGGCGGATCGGGGAGGAGGCGAAGGGCGATGGGAGGGCCAGCACCCACGGCGGCCAATCATATGAGGTGATTCTGAGTTCTATGCATAGAGTACATATCACATACATTATTTATATACGTAGTTTTATAACTATTCAAGAGGGATAACTTTCAAAGATGGACCACACGCATTCGCACCGTCTCTTGGTTCAATCTTCGGTCGCACGAGGCGTTCTGTTCAGTGCTCCACCCCCTCGCCTCCGTCTCTCCCCCGGGGGTCGAGCAGTGGCCGGGGTGCGTCCCCCTCCAGAGGGTCCCCCGATCATCACTGAAGGGGCGCGCGCCACCCCATTCGCCCTTTGCTCAATAACCGGCGCGGGAACGGTTGAGGGCTCCTTCAAGAGATGGCGGTGGCTGCCGAGGGAGCGGAGGGCGGCGGGGGGGGGGGGGGTGGACCGGCAAGAGCAAGCGACAAGAGGGGGGGGAACACTCCGCCCCCCAGACGCCCATTCATTCCATTATGGGGCGCATTTCGGCGCGGGGGGAACGGCGGGTGTCGCAGCCCCACTGCACGAGGAGGAGGGGGCTCGCGGTCACTCTTCGTCACACCTCCGGGGGGCGGGGGGTTGGAGAAGGGGTGGGGGCAGAGAAACAAATACTACCGATGAAACTGGATGATCAGGATTCATAAAAGTTTTCGTTTCTTTAACGTTAATCTGAAAATCTTCCCGTAATATATATATATATCTTCAATATCATACAATGCACGGTACCGTTTTGAGTACCGTGTAATTCGGTGAGTGCTTCAAATATATACTTTATATATCTTTATATATATATGCGCATTTATTTGTATTTTTCAATTTTTTCTTGATTTTTCTTAAAATCACAACCGAGCACACGCACACCTGCACCCTCGCACAGCGTCGTCGAAACGGACGGGCGCGCGTCCCCAGGGCGCCCCTGCTGGACACGCGGACGCCCCTGGCCAGGGGGAGAGAGGGGTCGCAGGCACGACCCCCCCCCGGTGCCCGACGGATTCATGCGAGATGCCTGAGCTCCCCCTCCTCCCCACACGCACAGACACGCACACATCAGATCCACACGTTCGATCCAACACTTGAATATTTTATATATGTACAGATGGATAAAAATGTTAACACTTGAAGGTGTGAAAGGGTTAACAGTCGTCTCTCTGCCAGTGGGCTCGAATTCGCTGCATTGGTGGGCTGGTGGTTTTGGGCGGGGGCGGAAGAAGGGGCCGTGGGTTGGCATTCCTTGAGCGACACGCTCTTCCCCCCCTCGCTTAGCGAAATGAGCCTCGAACAGGATTCGGAAAGTATCGGAGTGCGTCCCGCCATTCGACGAGCCGTTCAAAACCGCATCACGGAAATGGCAAAACAACAAAATTACGCCAATGTATCGGTCACCTTAAATGGCGACGAATAGCCTTTGGGAAGACACGATACATCTTCTCCGGGCGACACTTTCAGTAGCTTGCAATTATTCGCAGAATCCCGTCAGAAATTCACCAAAAATGAATGACGTGGCCAATCAAAGAAAATAAGTAGGAAGGAGGCCATGGACGCCAAGAGAGCCTTCATCCGCAGAGAAGAGGGGAGGAGAGGCGGCTCGCCGTCCGGTTCGCCAACCCTTGCAACGAGGGGCCGCGGGAGCGACGGTTGCTCAGCTTGGAGGACCCCTCCCCCCGGTGAGCCATAACGAGCCCACCGGTGGCTCGCCCACTCCCATCGCTTGGATTTGAAGAATTGTTTCAGTCGGGGGTCTAAACAAACGCATGCAGTCCGAGGGCCCCTTCACCTCGGCCCCGCTTTGGTTTCTCTTGGACCGCTAATGGCGAAGGCGGGGGCCGACATTTGGCGAGGTCACGTCACGGGGTCACGTGCATGCTCACAGGGAAGGACCAGAAATGGAAGAGTGTCATCGAAGTCAGTTCGATTCATCAATCGATTTCTCCCGTCCACCTCTTCTCCATCGCAACAATATCGTGTCGGACGGAGCGAGAGTTCGCGACTAACTTGTCAATTTGCGGATATTTTTCCCAATGCTTTCCTTCGCGGTATTTCTAGTGTTATTATGCCTATCGGATCACTGAAGGTGGAGTATTGAAATCGTAACTACTTAACCCTTTCTTTCCATTCCGTCCGACACTCCCAGAACTATTCCAGACGCTCTCCTTCAACCCACCGTTTTTCATTTGCACCCCCGTCAGCACCGTTATAGGCCGTCCAAGATGAGAAGACGACCGACGCTCCGTATCTTAGTTCGCAGGTGGGTCTGCACGTATAGTAAGTCCATTTGGGATACATTTGGGGGAGAGGGGGTTGTGTTGCAGTCAGAAAGGGGGAGGGGGTGTGAGGGGAAGGGGCCCTCTCCTCCCCAACCACCACGTGCACTTGTTTACGACTGCACGCGTGCACCACCTCCAATAAGCGCACCCTGCCCTCATCCATCCTCGCTTGGACTCACCCGAACCTACACACTCTTCCGACACTGCGCTTTACATAGCGCCCCCCCTCGTGCACTTGTTTTCTCTCTCCCGTGACGTCATCGGCCTCGGGTTAACGCGGGCGGACCAACGACTGCTACAATGCTCGCGAAGCACGGCTCCTCCCCTTCACTCGCTCTTCGCGCGTCCTTATCCGCGTGAGGGCCGCGCATGCGGCCCCCCGATGGATCGCCCAAGGAATTTGTGACTGTGTGTTGGGGGAGGGGGGAAAGCTCTCGTTCCCGGGGTGGGGGGTCGCCGACCCCACCGCTGATCACGTGGCCTCGTCCGGTGGTCACCAGCGACGTCATCACCACACGAGGCCCTCGTTCAACTGCTGCTCGGCGAACACGGCCCCACCGCCGCCGCCGGGGCCTCCGCCTCCTCCACCCCCGGCACCCCCCGGGCCCCCGCCTCCTCCGCCCCCGGCGCCGCCACCTGAACCTGAAGAGACAATGGAGAGAAAGAGGAGGCGTTAGTTCATTGTTGGAGATCCAAGTGGTTGGTGCAATTGGGAGCACCACTCGAAATTACTCGAGAGCCACTCATCGATCACTCAGGGTTTAACCCGCTCGCGTTCGGCTTGGTCCTCGCGAAATGTTACAGTGGCACGCGAGATCACGCAGCGAGACGCTAATGGCAATGCCTGCCGAAACGGTCGCGAGATCCTCTCGGGATTCGAGATCGTGGAAGTAGGAAATAAAACGACAAATTAAACTTCCCAAATGCCATTAATCACCGATTACTCTGATGGCGAGTGACCTAAACACGTAGTGAGCACATTACGTTTATGCCATTTAGATACCGCAGTACATGTTCATATAGTTAACAGAACTTCCTCTTTCGAATTATTTTACATTCTTATATGGTGACTAAAAATTAAGAAATATTTAATTTTAGTTGTTGTAATCATCTTGTTGTTGTAAGCACCCCCTGCCATACACCCTATCGGTGGCTTGCAAGATAACATATAGAAGAGAATAGAATGGGTCAGAGGGTTGGTACACCAGGTACACCCGTGCCGTCTCCCAGCCTCCATGGGTGAGCCACACCAGAGAACACCAAGAAGAACGGGGGAACCTCGTCGCTATTGTTGCCATTTTACACGTTAAACTTTTAATTTTGTGAAAACAAACATCAGAAACGCTCTCACCGTACGGGATGCCGTTCAGTGCTCAAAAGATGCACAGGGGCAAAAGGAAAGCCATTTCTTAAGTTAGCTCAAAGCGTTCTAGACAAGGTAATTGAATAATATTCGTTTAATCTTACACCCGAGGCTTAAATTACACCTACATGGTATCCTTTCTTAATTTTTGGAAAAAAAACGAATTCCATCTCGAACGCCTGCTGTATTGGGAACACCGAAATTGAATATATAGGCTCAATTAAATACGTAGGCCCTCACTCACGATCTCTCCTGAGTGAAAAACATACGGGGAATATTTGGACAAGCTAACAAAAAATTAGAATTCATTAGAAGAGCATTGGGTAAATGTGATGAAAAGGTCAAAGAGAAATGTTTTTTATTGCTGGTTAGGTCTCATTTAGAATATGCTGCTAGCATATAGGATTTTCTCGTAGTTGCATTTATTGCCGAATTGGATTGCCTGTAGCGTAGAGGAGGTTCATATTTGCAAAAATGTTGTTATGCCCAACTGAGTAGCGAATGAAAATTATTAGAGGATCTAGGTTAAGGATTACTCACGGAGTGAAGGTTAAATTAGAGATTGTTGAAAACGTATGATTAACCCCCGTCGTTCACAAGTGCACAGTATAGCTAAGAGTTTACCCAGCATAATGAAAAAATATTTCGGTAGCTTTGAAACTCTTCAGCTACTTACTATGTGAACTGAATGCCATTGCCAGCACAATAAACGTCAAACAAATAAAATATGGGAAATTCATGTTCCGTCTTCACTGAATAAGTATTCATAACGCCATGAAGTACTGTCAATCAGAAACAAACAAGTCTTTTGATAAGTGCAAACGTTCGCCTCGAACAAGGTCTTATGCTTGAACCAAAGTTATATCATCTTTCATAACTTCTTCGACAGGAAAACCTAATGGAAATCACCTCGCGCCATCCGCACCTCCAGACAATGTCTGCTCGCGCCACGGGGTCGCCGCCGTGCTCTTCTCGCAATTTAAATTGAACAGAAGTCGGCGGTCCACCACCGTGCGTACTCCACAGGGAATTCTTCATTCCGTGGAATTTGGCACGTCGTCATTATCTCATCCAAACTTATTCATTGTTCTTTTTTTTTACTTATAGCCCCTGCTTAGAGATTTATATCTCACGTAAATATAAGTAGCATAAACCAGAAATTAGAATGATCAATATTTTTAATTTTTATACTTATTATATTGCGATTAATAAATAAGAAAATCTCAATTTTTAATGCTGTATGCTCGGTATTCAATCATCCCCTGCCACTCACACCCTAGCGATGGCCTAAGGGATACCATCCGGACAGATGGATAGATTAATATTAGTCTCCCTATTCCGCTTCCCTATTTTCTAGTTAACTCTCCTTCCAAGTGTATTCGTGATAAAATCACCATGTTTTATTGCACTTCACCTTCATCTTTCCTGGGTCAGACATCTCGCTCATTTCCTTCCGCTTCCGCCGCCCGTTTTTTACAATCCAACTCGATCGGTTGACTTCCCGCCCAAAACCACACATCTGCGGCTTCTATCCTTTCCTTTTCCCACCCACTCAAAACTCGACGATTCACCACTTGTAGTGAGGATGGCCCGGGCATAATAGAGAGCAAGTATAAGCAAATTAAAAGAGGGCTATTTCATCGATTCACATCGAGAGAAGAAATCGAAGACCTACGTTTCAAATAAAAAATTTCGAGGTGGCAAGGAAAAGATTTTACATAATAATCTCGTTGGTGGGTGGAGCGGCACTCATTGCCAGGGGGGGGGAGGGGGCGAGGGGGGGTGGAGGCGTGGCGTGGAAGGAAGGAAGGGGGGGGGCACTCTGGGCTCCGAGATATCGCGAGGAGATCGGGAAAGAATGGTATTATGGGGGAGGGGAGTGGTGCTCCCTTCCGAGCGAGTGCGTGCGTGACGGCCCTTCAATCGGGATGCTGTGTGCGCCTGTTTGGGTCGTGGGGGGAGGGGTGGCGCAGCACCCCCTCCTGTCTCTCTCTCTCTCCTTCACCCCCCCCCCAATCCCTCCGCAAGGGAAAAATGTGTACGTAAGAGCGCGCACCCTCTCCAGCGCCCCCTCCCGCTTCTTCTTCCCACGCGCCCTCCACGGTCACGTGACTCGCCGCCATTGGCCGGGAACCGAGACTCTGGCGAGCGGTGATTGGGACGAGGCAGCGGCGAAGACGGCAGCGGGGGGAGGGGGTGAACGACACAGGCGTGCATGCAAACACGCGCTGGGGGCGGGGGGAGGTCGTGGATGGGGGTGGGGGAGGAGGGCGGGCGCCCCCCGGGGCCATCGCTCGCCGACTGCATCATCGAGTTAAAAATCTTGATCCATTCCGAATGAATTCTTCGAACACCCGACTAATTCTAATTGCAAGCCTTCAGACCCCTCCAGTACTTGTACCGAGTATCTCAAGTCCTTAATGCCGCTTGAACGAACAAGAAGTGAGGTGGACTCCTCAAGTGATCGAGTCCCTTCTCGAATGGCGGTCGCATAAGAGACTAGCCTTGCGGGTCGCTTTCTTTAGCGGCCGCGGATTCGTGGATTCTCGCGTTGGCGTGGTGCACGGAAAGGGTTGGCATTGGGCCGCCCTCACGTGGGGAATGCAGGGCGCGAGGTGCGGAAACCGCCGCTCTCCATGGAAAACAAATTGAAGGTTCTTTCCTTCAACGGTCGAAAACAGAAAAAAATTAGCAGAATCGTTTCACGCTTTGCTATGGCTGCGCAGGGCAAGGGAGAGATGATGCTCGTTGGTACCTCCGAGTCATTTTCCCATCACAAAGTGCATCATCATGCACCTCTATTAAAATTGGTGCGGCAACGACCTGCTGCTGAGCTACTGGGGTAGGCTGAAAGGTAATGCACGCATGCTTGTAGACCACAAAAAATGACCTTCAGAAGCATTCCTGGTGGCATGTGGAAGTAACATTTCCCGTCAACACGCATGCGCAGGTTTGGTGTCGTTACATTCACCCAGTGTATTTTGAGAAACAGAAGTACGGAGACGTGTTCTAGTGCTATGTCAACGCGAGTTAAACAACGTGCTATTTTCGAATTTTTAACTGCTGAAAAAGTGACTCCTACTGAGAATCGTGGTCGTTTAAAGGCTCTTTATGGTGACGATGCTGTTAATAGGTCTACTTTAAATCGATGGGTGGTAAAAAATCGTGGTTGCGAGCCTGGAAAAGCCATAATTGTTGATGAAACATGCAGCGGACGTCCGATCACAGCCACAGACCATAAACGTCGCAAACTCGTGGAAGATTTGATTCAAAATGATCGGCGAATCACCCAAAGGGTATCGCAAACCATATTGGAATATCCAAGGAACGTGTTGGCTTCATTTATGAACAATTGGGATACCGTAAAATTTGTGTACGATGGGTACCTCAAACCAAAACCCTCCTGATTTCCCCGATCTCGCTCCTTGCGATTTTTATTTTTTTCCTCAACTCAAGAGACATCCCAAGGGTAATAATTTTAATAAATAAAGGTAAATTACACCTCGGACGATGAGGTGAACACAAAAATTTGATAAGAGCATCATAACATAACAGCTACTATAACACGTTTCATAACAACTCGTACAAAAAAATAATGGGCATTTCTATCGAAGTCCACGGGCACCGTTGTTGCAGCGGAAAATATTTTGAGCTCTGTGCATCAAATGTGCCGCAGCCGAGGAATCATTCGAGCACTGCTCGCGTCAAAGTCTATGCGATATATTCTCTCCCGCAAACAGTGTGTCGAATTGACACCAGTTGTGAATGTGGGTTGACTGCGCCGTTTCATCGATTCAAATCCGGTCAACCTAAATGCGTGGCGTGCCCCTAAACCCGGGTGCGTAAACTCATCGTTAAGGGGGAAGGGCTGGAATTCTCGAGGTGGGGCAGGGGTCGCGAGGAAGACGAGTACATGCGCATCATTTGGGCGCGACGGCCCGAAGCAGCAGCGGGGGCCCACCCATTCATTGGGCACGTCGGACCTGATGCCCATGGCCTGACGGAGACATTCTTACCGCTAATGTAACCCTTGAAGGAAGCTTCAAAATGTTTAGTTTGAAAATCAAAAGCCTACTTTTTGGCTAGAATAAATACTGCCATGTTTTTCTGGTAATATTATTGCTTTGAATCTGTTTCCCACGATTTAATTACTTTAGCAACAAGTGTCGCTTAATGGTGTCGACAAGGATAAAAGGAAAAAATATGGTCATTATAAAATAATAAGTTTGCAATATTTTATTGTGTTGAAAATTATCAATGAACAATCAATATTCGAAGCATCAGTTCTCCACAGTACATTTTTCAACCACCGCTTTAAGGAAGAGCCCTAGTATTCCCCACTTTACACCGCCAAAAGATACATAAATGCAGGTTACGCACTCGGTTTCATATTGTCCGCCTCTTCTCAGTGGCGCATTCCTAAATCGTCCACCTGGTTGGAAGGACGCAAGGAAGTCAAGCGTGCAACAATTCCACAAAGTGAACTCAACGACAATCACCTCAATTTACTTTTGTTCCTCTGAGGAACTGCAATGGAAAATCCTTCGGAATACAGAGTGCGTTCCAAAAGTAATGCAATTTATTTTCCCGCGCAGCTTTTATTAAATATATTGGGATCTAACCACTTGATGTAGGTGCAGAAACACTAAGTTTTACCGTAAAATCAGTTTCAGTTGTCTTCAAGCTGTAGAAGCGGCAGGACATCAGTTATTGTAAACCTCTGCGCGCCGTGTCACGAAAAAAATGGAATCGACGATCGAGTAACGTTAGGCGATTATTAGTTTTGTGATAAACTGAAAAAATCTCTTGAAGAGACTAACAAAATGATTCCTGAGGCTTACGGGGACTCTGTTCTGTCCTACTCACAAGTTTCGAGGTGGTTAAAGACCTTTAAGGATGGCCGGGAAGAGGTTCGCGACGAAGTACGCTCTGGGCGGACGTCAACCAGCAAACCGACAACAATGTGGCTCGTGTTCGACAATTATTTTATACTCTGACCGTCGATTGAGTATCAAGATGGTTGTCACTGAACCGAACTTGTCGTCTACTGTTGTGCTTTGCATAGTTACTGAAGATTCAACGATGAGGAAAGTGTGCGCCAAGCTCGTGCCCAAGGTGTTTGCCACAACGCGCAACGAATCCGCGAGTTCCTGGCCAAACAGTAAGTTCCAACACTGCCCCACCCCCCTATAGTCCTGACGTCACCCCAGCAGATTTCTTTTTGTTTCCTCGGGTTAAGGCAGCCCTGAAAGGAATCTGTTTTTCGTCCATAGAATACATCAAATCAGCTGAGACGAAGACCTTGGGAGAGGTCCCCAAAGCGCGTACCGGCAATGGCAGTCACTGGAAAACATATGTAGAGGCCCAAGGACAGTACTTTGAAGAATTTAAGTGTTTGTGCAATTCGGTTAAAAAAATTACTTTAAAAATATAATTGTAGAACCTTCGGAATGCCCCCTGTATCTTAAAGAATTAGATTTGAGCGAAGATAAACTACCAGTCAAATCATTGCAAGGAAGTGGAGTGGGAACAACAAGATCAGGGGGGTTCTCCTGTAAGTTCACGGCCAACACGGACGCAGTAACGATACATGCAATACTCCCGGGATGAAAAGTAAACTTTTACGCTGCGGGGCAACAGATCGCTGACCATGGATGCCCTTTTCAAGATACTATGACAAAGAAAAAAGACATCGAAGTCAGAAAATGTTTATGATTGAGTTGAATTACGTTGAGTTCCTTCGCTATCGATCGCCTTCTCCTTCCGCGAGTCACGTGACTAACGTGAAATAAAGTGAGTTAATGGGCCTCCAGGGGGAGCGGGGCGTGCACGGGGGTCACCGGTGTGACTATCGATTCATGTTGATGAGGGTGGGAAGCGGGGGTCAGGGCGCGGGATTCGTGGCCCTCGACCCCGTTCCTCTTTACGAAGGACCCCTCTTGCATCTTTCAAAATTAACCCCTCCCGTAATGACTCCGAAGCGCAAAAGGGGTGAATAGGAGGCTGATCAATGGTCAAGGCTAGGAGGAAGTGCTTCATCCCGAAGAGGGGACTGCAACAGAGCACGGGTTTATGGATGAATGCGCAAAACACTTTACCCCGGCGCGGCTTCGGCCAAAGGCGGCCTCGCTTCGCGGGCAATGCAGTCGTGCAGCAGTGTACACGCGACGCGAGGCTCCGAAACTTGACGGAGACACAATTGGGGACAAGGAGAAGAGCCAGGTGGGGGGGGGGGGGGCGAACCGTGCCTCGAGAGTCGAAACCACTCCGCCACCGTCGAAATCGACGCGGCGATGACTTTCATCAGATCGCCTTAACGACGAAATTGACCTCAGGCGACAGACTGAAGCGCAGCGGGTAATGCCGACCACTTTGGTGCTTATCGGGGGCCTCCGGAGTGGACGCGATGCTGGGTACACGGTGCCGCGAAGACTGGCGGAATCTGCGACGGGGGTTGGAGGGAGGGGAGGCGGGAGGGGAGGAGGAGGAGGTGAACGCACAAGATGGCGCCTTCGGGTGGTTCGCCGCCGCGTGAGTGCGTTGCCTGGAAGTGTGGGGGGAGGGGGAGGGTGTGCGTGTGTCGGAGTGGGAGTGTCTGAGAGAGAGGGCGCTGTCAGCTCTGGGAATTGGATGTGCGGCGAGGAAGACGGATGCCCGGGGGTGGGGGAGGCAGGAATAAGGAGGAGAGGGGGGAGGGACACCCTGTACGTACGTGGCGCACCCTCGAGCGGAGAGCAGCGGGGAGTGCGTGCGTGACAAGGAGGGGAGAATGTAACCTGGAAACAAAGCACCGTGGCTCCGCCTGTCGATCGGGGAGCGAGCGAGGGAATTGTCCTCGGCGAAACTTTGAAGCACTCGGGAGGGCAAAGTTCGGGCCATTATCGCCGGACTAAAGGTTTTCGCGTTGAAATAGGACCGCTCTCCTTTATGCTCTAACAGACCGAACTCTTTTCTGTGGTGACGGCGTGGCTTGCTCTCTGTAAGCCGCGACGGCCACCAAAGGAATCTAATATTGCACCAGAGCATGGAGAGGGCAGAGCTTAATGCTGAAATGTGTAAACGGACGAGAGAGAGAGGCGGGAATCGCGTTTGCCGTGAATGTGGACTCCAGTGACGACCCGCGGCGCATGCAAGGCCGGCGTCGTCGCCAGCGCCCAGCACCAGTGAATGCGCAGTGTGGCTCCGGTGATTGTCTGGAGAGTGGCTAGGGGGAGAGGCGAGAAGGGGGCAATGCGCCACGCTTGCCCCGACGACGGAAGGGTCCTTGCAAGGAAACGTGGTCGCTAAACCTGGTCACTGCGGTGAAGGATTACTGAAAGAAAACATCCAGCCCAGTGACGAAGACAACCTGGGGTAAGAAGAAGAAGAGCCTACGCAAATTATTTACGAATCACGATAAAGTGACATTGAATTGCATTATGTATTGTATTATAAACAATTGATGTGTTATTATGTATATATATTAATTAATTAATGTTATTATGTATATGTAATATGTATGTGTGCAAAATAATTATGTAATATTTATGTGAATGTCAATTATGTATTAATATGCAACTTTGGGGTTTAAGGCAAAGGTACCCCGAAACTATGTAGATGAGTGGAAAAAATAAACTCAGAGGGATGGACTGGAGGCGAGGGGGAAGCAGACTGATCACCTGCTACTTACTACCCTTCGAATCCATATACTCTCTCTCTTTTTCTTTTTTACCAGTGAGTCACTGCGTTGAACACACGACGCATCTCGTCTCGAAACCGATATGTCAAATTATATTCAAGTTCATTCTAAGCACATTCCAAAAACAAAAGCCACCACGCACGAACTAATTTTCGCGGTACACACGTTAAAATCGACTCACCTAACATTTTCGGAAAAAGGATCGAGAGAAATCAAATGGTTTCTCTCAGTTGCTCCGTCGTCGAAAAAATATGAAACTCCATCTTAAATACCACTATCAGCACTCAAAGGACTCTTCATCAATAAAAAACGACACCGATGATCAGCATTTTTATATTACATTAAGAGAATATTGGAATGAAGTTCACGTATTCGGACGCCATTAGAAAAGTGCCGCAGGAGTATTAAAGGGGACGTTTTCGGTGTGCGAAAGAAGGGTGCATTTGAGGGAGAGCAATTGGGTGGGAACTGATTAGAAGACTGTGATTCGGCGGCGCAGAATGACGGCGGCTGGGCCGAACTATAGATGCGCATGGAGCAAGGGGGCGGGGGTGGAGGAGGAACTCGAGGGGGGAGGGGCGCGTTCCCGTCCTCTTCACCCCCGCACGTTCATCTCCCGAGGAACGCAAATGGAAATGCCTCCAGTGGGAGGAGATAAGAGAAGGAGGAGGCGGCTGCTGGAGCTGGAATGGGGGCGACGGTGCCGGGGGGTGACGAGGCACCCCTCGCGACGGCGCGGCGTTGAAACTCCGACATACCACTCTGAATATTAGAAGAGACGACGCACATGCCTTCTTCGCATCACTCCAAGCAGCTTCTTGCCACGGCGGCCGAAAGGTCGGCATTTGCCGCCGCATTATCGAATTATCGTTGCGGCAGTCCGCGAGGGCAGCACGAGGCAGCGCCGCAGTAAGAGCTCCGAGGGAAAATGCATGGTCCACGGGGACACTAATACTCCTATTAACTATGCGCAATATCAGAATTCATTAGTGATGCCTTTTCGTGGGACGCACCGTTAATCGCACTTGCATCGCAAACGCCAGTCAACCAGCCGTGGGTGCCCTCGGAACTGTCTCCTGACAGAAGCACCGGCGGTCAGCTTCCTTCTCGCGACCGCTCCAGGAGGCGTGCACAACAAGCATTCCACCGTTATATATTTTATTAACATATGCATTAGTACCCTGCAAGCCACCGCTAGGGTGTGTGTGAATACCCACCTGACTAGTTTTGACCGAATATGACCCCTGTCGCGATCGGACAATGCTATTCAGATTCTTTATCCTTCATGGAAAATATAAAATCTTAAATCTATCTCTTTCACACTTAATCTCTCTTATTTTATTTAACTGCACAGTGCTCGGTGGCGAAATCCTGTCACTTGTGGTATGTTCGAAACATCTGACTAATATTCCAGAAACGAACTGTTGGGAAATATTCGAATGAGGAAGCAGAGATATTGATTCATTCGACACCGCTTCATTCATCCAAATTTCATCCTGAAAAACGCCCAGGGTATTTTGGACCTGCTCAGGAAAACTTGAAATTAGTGATAAACTGGCATCTAAGAAGGTCGTGGTTCGTTAGGAGTGGTTTTGTGCTTTAAGATAATGTCACAAGACTGTTGGAAAACCTTTGGTTCGAGGAAAAAATGACAGGCGCGACTTAACCCACCGGAATGAAGTGCGATACATCTGCAAGTGCCCACCGAAGGTTTTTTCTGCGTGGATCCCGGGAGCAGTGATGCCTCGCAGAGTGGAGCAATGCGCGAGAGAGGAGTGAGAGAGAGAGCAGTGCTTGGAGCCGAGGAAAACTGCCGAAAGAATCTAAACGATAAACCCTTTTCCATACGCACAAGTTCCAATCCCAGCTAAGAAAGTAATCAGGCACGAATATTTTAAAACACCCAAAAATGATAGTACCTCAATGCTTCTCAAATTTCAATGAAATAATCGCTGACATGTACCTTAACCCAGGAGCGACATTTCATGACGAAAATAATCGTGCACTGAAGCAGTTTAGGGATTCACGGTAATAATAACTTCTCGGTCGCAGAGAGAAACAAAGTGAGGCGTCTCTCGGAGACGCGTAATAATGAAGGCGTGGAAGTTGCTCTGCGGGGCGAGGGGAGGGGGGCGGAAGTGAGAGGGTGGGAGGGGAAGAGAGGGCTTGGGGGGGAGGCGAAGGGAAATGATGAGAAATTCCACGGCGAGGATTTTGGGGCGGGGAGGGGCGAGGAGGGGGGAGGCGATGTGGCAGAGCGCGGCGGCGGCGGCAGGAGATGAGTTGGGAGGGGGGGGGACTAAATTAAAAGCGTCGGTCGGTCGCTGGAGCAGAGCGAGGCAGAAGAGAGAGCAAATGAAGAAACTCGAGATTGACGCGAGAGAGGCGGAGGGGTTTCCATTTTATTTTTACGGGCAGCCTCCTCCTCCTCCCTCCTCTTCATTTTCTTTCAGATATCTGCGACATTTCCACTCGCTCGTGATTGGTTTTTCCTCCGCTCCCTTGATTAATGTGCTGGGTGGCGCACGGCACACCCCCCTTAAATACGACAGTTAGGTCGGGTGGAGGGTGGAGGAAGCTTCCAGCCCGCCCGCCCCACTCGACAGCGCCTCCGAGCGCGATGGTCACTCGTCTCCACTCATCTCTCCTCGCTTGCAGCAATAATCCCGGATTGGATTCTGTAGAGAGGGGTGGGGATGCATCAACACCCACCCCCCACCCCCCCTATTGGTAGAGCATGGAATACTTACTGGCAATGACGTTTAGGAGGTTTTTGTTGCAATTTGTCGCGGATGCTAATTAACCGATGTGCCACGAATCCCAATGTCGATCCAAATGTTTAATAATTTGATCCAGAGAATTTGAATCTCCAGAGTGTATTTGTTTATTCGGCAGAAATTGTCCACCCTCTGCACAATTGGCGATTTAAAAGGCAGGGCATGAAACGGAGGGAGACGTATCCATGCGAGCACCAACAAAAAGCGGCCCAACAAAACATCGGCAACTAAGAAAGGGAATGAGATAATGGGATGAAGAAGGGAAGGGGGCAGCGATTATTATTTTGTTGAGACGGAGCGAGAGGTCGGCTGGCAAATGTGCTCGAGGGCAAATGCCTTGAGGAGTGGCTGCAATGAGGGACGGGAGAAATGGGGATGATGCCGGGGATGGTGGACTGGGAGGAAGGAGCAGTGCGTGTCCAGCAGGGTCCACTTCCGAAATTAAAAGAAAGAGCGGTCCGGGCCGAGAAACGGAGCGAAAAGTTTTTAAAAGGAAGAGGTGAGTCAATATTTGGCATCCGGTCAGGAATATGGCAAATGGATATTTGCGATCAAATGGCACAAGGGGAATAAAAATGGACGGCGAAGGACACTGTTTACGTATTCTACCGAAGAAATGAGAATCACTCCGTCCGATGTTAAAGATCGGCCGGATCGGCCCGATGGGCGCGCAATGCTTAGCGAGTTAAATGACAGCATTTCAATCAAATTAATATGATTCTCGGGGATTTCCAGTTTAAGTAATGCGGAAGAGGGGACAGAAGGCATGTGTGATTGCTATTGAACTCCGTTTCAGTTACGAACCGTGATGCATCGTCATCCGTGACCGGTGGCAGAGAAGACATTTAGGTCAAGGAAGTACCTATATATGTGCATACATCAACATACGCACATGAATCATGGCTACCAAAGAAATATCTACCCTAATTTTGACTAATATTCTTAAGATGAACACAATTCAGATGACAAGACTGGCTCATCCACGTTCTCCACGACACAGTGAAATCGATGTGCATAGCAAGATCTCCCTATGGAACCATCAATTCAGTTCAAGTTATCAATTGGCATGAATACTTAGAAGCGCTGATTGGAAATTGTCATTATCAGAGTGTGTGGGCTGCCCGAGACCTTTGTCGTGGTTATGAGGAGCCACGTTAACTCGCCTTATCTCCAAATAACTTAATATCAAACCGCGATGACCCGACCACCACGGGTGGTTTTACGTTTAACTTCGACACTCTTGCTTTGGCCCCGCAAAGGCTCCCCTGTTCTGCGGCCATTAACGATCAACAAGGACCATGCAACCTTGAACTAAGCCAGAGTCTTTGCTTGTAAGCTAGCGCCTTTATCTACCTTCTTCGGCGTTCATCCCGTCGTCGGCTTTAAGTAATCCCAATTAGAACATGTTCAATCGATCGGTTGAAAAGTGAGTCCCAGAAACAAATGAGCATTCTCGCGCTCGATAACGGACTTTCGCGTATTTAAAGAAATGTAAAAAAAACCCGATATGCATTGATTTACGGAATGCGGCAACTGATAACTATTGAACTGCATTTTGAATTAATTTCGATGAATTTTTTGTCAACTGGTGTATGATCCTTAAGAAGCAGAACACTCAATTCACCCACTAACTCGATTTCGAATCGCGGGTCAACTGTATTGTGGCACATTATCAATAGCATTACGCGTTCCATAGTATCCTACACACGTGGTCGAGAGTACAGGGTGGACGGGAGTGGGTTTCGGACAGTTTCCCATTCTTCGCCCGAAACACGACGGTGGATGCTATTTGCGGACGATGCGGCCCCCGCCAGCGTACGCGGAGTTCGGCCGTCAAAGCACGCGCGCTCATCAAAAGGCACGGGCGTGTTCCCCTCGACGGCCAAGCGGCACCAGGCAGGAGGGGGAGGGTGGAGTGGATGTTAAATGGAAAAGGAGGCGCGTGATGGAGCGAGCACGCGATGACTGGGTCTCAGTTAGCGAGTCAAGCGAGCGTGGGACACGCGAGACAACAGATATAGTTAGTCGAAGAGACAACGCAAACACGCGCGCTCTTCAAAGGCGAGGCTGACGCGATGAGAGATGCGGGGCCGCGTGCCCTCGTCCTTCCACCGCAGGCCAATATCTCATCCCTCGCGACATTTGTCCAATCTCCTCCTTGGCTTATTTAATCACAGCTCGAGAGGATTGGGATGAAGGAAGGAAGGATTTGCGACGGACGGGATGGTAGAATGCCAAGTACCCTGGCGGAGACTTACTTCCGCGACCTTCGCATTATGGATATGTGCGTATTTTCAATGAAGTCATGAATGTCCCTAATCATCTCTCCATGGCGGATCTTCGTGTATTTGGGAGCGATGGCAAGGAACCAAAATAGTGCCCTTGGTAATGAATTCGCCATGGTTAACTTTGTAACGGTACACCTTTCGTAATATTCGAAATTTAAAAAAAACACACCCTCGAACGAAATTTTTAAGCAGAAAAAATGAAATGCGTAAAGTAAATAAAATTCAAATTTAATTTTAAAATGTACCTTGATTGATTTAAATTCTCCTAAGATGGCTCCTAAATACTAATCCAGCTAATAGATTCTTCCAATTTATTCGATCTATTCCATAAGAACTTGCTAGCCAGACAGCAACAATATTTGTTGTATTTCAAAGTAAATATACCTTTTAAAAATCCCTCGGAATCATTATTTCCGCTTAATGACGGATTAGGCAAAAGATAAGTCATGATTTGTGCTAGAAGCCGCACAAGATATATCTCTAACGGATAAACTATCAATGATTATAATGCTCCGGTTGCTAGGAGGAGTGAAACGTGTAAAGGCGAGGCGTCATGTAACACAAAAATGATTCACTTACATATCAAGGAAGAATATTTCAAGGGTCAAAATGAATATCAAAAGAGGCATCAATGCATTTACATTTAGGAGCATTAAATACATAATCTCCTTCATGCTGAAGATTTAGTCAAAATTTCGATTGCACAACTACATAGCCTGACATACACAATTTAGAAATCATGCAAATAATTTTTACAAATTTTGTTAATTGTTTCTGCCTTACCGAGTACCTTGAGGTCCCTTAGTGGAATAGACCTTTGTTTATACAATAACAACAGTGTTGCATTTTTGTTTCCACTGTTAAGCATTCTACTGAGCAAATAGACACGAGGATTTCAGTGGCCATAATTTCAAATGATATATATTCTGCAGGAGTGGCGTTTAATTGACGGTAACTATTCTCTTGATTTGGCGGAAAAATTAAAATAATTTTAGCGGCAATCACAAGTATTACGACAATTACCTTTAAAATCAATTAAATACTTAGGCATTACCTTAACTAACGATCACTCCTGGGTAAAACACATACGGGAAATATGTGGACAAGCTAAAGAAAAATTAGAATTCATTAGAAGAGTGCTGTGTAAATATGATGAGAAGGTCAAAGAGAAATATTATCTTTCGCTGGTTAGGTGTCATTTAAAATATGTTACAAGTACCATATGGGATCCTCACGAAATTGCATTGATTGCCAAATTTGATTGTGAGCAGCGTAGAGGAGCTAGATTTGTAAAACGTTGTTATGATAAAGGTAGAATTATATCCAAAATATTAGAGGAGCTAGGATGGGAATCACTCACGGAGCGAAGGTTAAATTACAAATTAAAGCTCTTGCATACATTGGAAGGATGTCCCTTTGGTAGTGATGTTGAAAATGTATTATTACCCCAATCGTATTAAGATAGGGGAGATCATTTCAATAAAATCAGAGAGATTAAGTGTAGAACATATAGATATAAGATATCATTTTTTCCACCAACGATAGGGGATCATAATAGCATTGTTCGTCTGCGGAAGGGCCATGTTCGGGTAAAATTATTCTGGTGCGCATTCACCCCCTGCCACACACCCTGGCGATGGCTTGCAGGATATATATAAATAATAAATTTAGTCGTTCCTGTGACACTGGTCGTAGGCCCGCGCCAACCTTCAGGGCATATGCAGAGAAATGCTACTTTCATCACAGCCGAAACATCGGAGGGCAAGTCATCCATTGATCATGACATGTAGAGCGGTCATTCCAGTATGAGAGGCGGGTTGCAAGCGGCGCCTGGTGACCCTTGGGCATCTTCGTGGACTTGACCGGGCAGTGCTAGGCAGTGGTCCCATGGGCGTCGCCGACTCGGCCCGGCCTCTTCATCCCTAGGTCTTCCATCTGCATCCCTCGACTCTAGCAGGGCCTGGGTCTTCCTTCGCTCCTCTTGGGTACTGAACTAGAGTTGTATAGTACTCCAGTAGGCCATATTTGTTCACCCACCCTTCTTGAACCCGCTTCTGCTCGTTGATTCCCACTGCAGTATCGTTTCGGTCATTCGCCAAAATGTGAAGCACCTCTCTATTGTAAAATGACAGATAAATTCACTTGAGGTCATGAACATATACGCTACGCACGAAATGGGAAGTGGGCCTAACAGTCGCCCACACTTCAGCCGAGGGAGCGGGACCATCGCCGGAAACGAAAGCGTGGGGGAGGCACGACCACCTCGGAAGATGACCCCTGCACGCCCCTCCTCCGGGAGCGGAGGGGGGTGATCCCATCCCATTCCGCCCGCGACGGCGGCGGGTGATTTATGTATTACGACACCTCATTTAAACCTCCGCACCCGCAGCTCTATTCCCACTGCCACGGCAGGCGGCGCCGCGGGTGATTAAGAGCTACCGGCCTTGCAGCGATAGCCTCGCAGGGGGACAGGGGGGAATCTCCCCTCCCTTCCCTTTGGGAGGGAGGGGAGGTATATGTCACCGCAGAGCGGACTCCATCCCCCCCCGCGCCGGGGAAGGGGGTTAGGCGACCCCTTGCCAGTCCCCGACCCCCTTCCACTCTCCCCCCACGACAAGGTGCGGAAACGTGTATGAATAACTCTGCGGAGCGGAGACTCACTCCCCCGTGATGCCGACGCGGCGACACCCCGGCTCCCAACGGATTGGAGCCAGGGTGTCTGCGGAGATTATCCCTTCCCCCCCTTTCACCCCGTCTGCTTAACGGACACCCTGAACCCCCCTGGGTTGGTCTCGACAACTAGGGGACGCAGGGATTGCGACGGAGACACTAACTGACCTGACACTTCCAATACGATGAGTAGAGTGAACTAGTGCAGTAATGTTTCTTACAGCGACGGACAATGAATTTTCAATTGTCCGTTCCTCCTCTCAAGTGATGCGCATGGCCTCGAGTGTGTCGGAGTGCACCTCACGAATAAAGCACTCAACACATGCACTATTTGGATTCATTATCCTGGTGTACCCTAAGTTTCCATTGAGGTTCTCGTGCTCCAGGGCTTCGGATATTGAAATTCGCGGAGTGGATTCTTAGTACTTCAATAAATATTATTGAGAACCTAAAAATATAGAAACTTGAGAGTGTTAAAAAATGACTCTTCGCTCTTCCAGCTGTCAATATATGGAAACATATCAAAATGCAATTGTGGTACTACTCGTCGTTAAGTTGTTCAACAAACTTTATAATAGCCTTTTGCTCCCCGCGTTACAATCCTGGAACGGGAACACCGAAATGGAATGTATAGACTTAAATACACGTACGTAGGCGTTACCCTCATTCACCACCTCTCCTGGGTGAAACACCTACGGAGAATATGTGGGCAATTTAACAACGAAATTAGGATTTATTGGAAAATTACTGGTTGAGCGTGAAGGAAAGGTCAAAGAATAATCTTATCTGTCGTTGATTAGGCCTCATTTAGAATATCATGCAACTATTTGGGATCCTCACGAAGTTGGATTGATTGCCGAATCGAATCGCGTGCAGCGTAGAGGAGATAGATATGTAATACATTGTTATGATAAACTTAGTAGCGTATCCAAAATATAAGAGCAGCTAGGCTGGGAATAACTCAAGGAGCGAAGGTTGAATTACAGATTTGAAACTCTTGCATAAATTGGAAGGATGTCTCCTTAGCAATGATGCCGAATATATATTATTTCCCCCATCGTAATAAGGTAGGGGAGATCATTTCAATAAAATTAGAGAGATTAACTGTAGAAACAGATCGATTTAAGAAGTAATTTTTTCCACGAAAGATAAGGGATCATACAATATTGTCCAACCGCGGAAGGAGGGAAATTATTTCGGGTCAAAATTAGTCTGGTGTGTGTTCACCCCCTGCCACACACCCTCTCGCGGGCTTACAGGGCACTAAAAAATAGAACCCGAAGAAAGCCCTTAAGAGGAGCTTTAAAAGGACCGCGATGGATTCAGAAGAAATGTATGCGAACCCCAGGGTGCTGGCTCCCCTCGCCTCTCCCCCCCCCTCGGGACACCACTATGCACTTGTTTTCTTTTATTCCATTTGGACAAACCGGAAATCCGGATGAAAGCGGGCCTGCCGAGTGACGAGGGTGAGGTGCTTAGGAGGAGGAGCGCGAAGGGGCGGGTACTCACCGGGGGCGATGTAGTCGGGGCTGCCCCTCTGGGACATGAGGTCGGAGGGCGGCTGGAGGTGGAAGGGCGGCTGCTGTTGTTGCGGCGGCGGGGGCGGCTCCGAGCCCAGGCCGCCCCCGGCCACGAACTCGCCCATCGGCCCGGACAGCGAGGTGGGCGGCGGCGGGCCCTGGTCCATGCCACCCCCTGGAAAGAGGCGAGAGTTGAAGGCGGGTGCTGCGGGGAGACGGCACGTGATTCGCGCGCCATTACGTCAGTTACCATCCCACCGTCGCCCTCTCTAACGCGGCCCCCCACCCAATCAGCCCTGAAGCTAGTTCCGCGAATTTCAGCATGATATGAATGGCTTCTACCCTTAAAGCACCACTTTTAAAACAATGGTCGAGATTCTTGTTTGAATATACCATTGCTCCTTTCTACTTTAATAGCAACTACATATCCATCCGGTAAGGAAATGCATTCGGTTTCCCTCTGTTGAGATATCCTCATTTAGGGCGATTCGCGTCCCATGCTATGACTAACAAGTTCTCCATTATTGCCTCCGTATGATATAATATACAGCATAGCCGCTTGTACATGTTTTACTATTGTCGTCTGGGCGACAGAAAATGTAACAAACTGAGCAATTGATGAAAGTGATTACCCAAACAGAAATCAAATGGCTTTTGAGATCGCTCTTTTTTGCAGTAATCATAAAAAACATTGATCTAGCTATTACCAATGTGAATGCATGGGACTCTTAACTTAACTATTGTTCCAATATGCTGGTCAAACATTACCACGTTGCTTTGGAGAAACAACATGGTTAACTCTGGTGCATTAGTTTTGGCTGCAAATTAATTGGATTACCTAAAAATAAGTATATTTAAAATTTCTGAAAGTAGAATCATACCAGAAAATAAAACACTGATTTTACTCGTAGATTGAGAAAAGTGTGCGTCAAGTGGGTATACCTTACCACCGAAGTGTTTGACGGAGCCCAAGAGGGCACGGGGATGGCCAATGCATCCCGCCGCCGAGGCTGCGAGGGGTGCGTTTATAGCGGAGGGTGGCAGGGGGGGAGGGGGTGTCGGCGTGGGCGGGAGATAAGGCGAAGGACCCCGTTGCGACGGGAGACGATGCTTGTGAGCAATTGAGAGATTTGTAATTCCGCTTCTGCCGTTAATCGCCCGCACCCACGACGACGCCCTCTTCGCCCTGTGCACCCCCGCCCCCTCCATCGCCCGGGGCGTCGGCCCCATCGACAGAAGGGCGCCGCCGACTTGTTGCGCCGAAGATCCAATTAACGCGCCCGCACGTCATATAGCATTCCTTTAGGGAATGGCCGATCCCGAGGTGCGCCTCGCGCGCAAACAGAGTCGGGGCCGCCGAGAATCCAATCTTTGGGAGAGCGGACCAGGCCCTCGCCTCGGGGCCCTCATCCATTATTCCCACAAGAGGGCACCACTTTCCGCCTCACGGTCAGCCTATCTCCCGGGCATGGTTCTCTTTAGTCCCCAGAACTTGCCATCGCGTAATCAAAATGCTTTGACGGCAGGGATGGAAACGTTTGGGCGCACACGGGGGGGGTGTGTGGCCCCCTCGTGGGGCCCGTCCGTCTTTAACCTTACCTTACGCTTGCTGAAATTGCTCCTGGACTACTTCGATTAGAGTTGAGTGAGTCATGCATTCTTCGGAAGCAAATATGCATTTTAAAAATTTCTAATAAATCAGGAAAGAAATCTTGAGGAAAACAATTCGTAAAATATGCTGTCACGGATTCATTGATACCGAGACGTGACTGCCGCACGCATTTGAGTACCGAGTACGGAGTGCATGACGTGCGTAATTGGGTTCGCAAATGCCGACACACATTTTGAACATACGCAGCGGATTACTTTTCCGATCTACCGCATTTCTCATCACTTCCATTCGATTTTTTTTTAGGTTTTCGGACAATTTTTCTACAGAAATACCTACGGGTGACAACTTCTAATATTAGTTAATCCGATGTGATAATTGCTCCAATGGAGCAGAGAAAATAGTTTTTTTTGGTGTAGTATTAATTATTACGTTGCTTTAAAGCTGAAACTCATACATTCTATCATTTATATTTAATTCATTGTTCGCAATAGTTTCATATTTCAAACTATGTTAAAATAAATACTCGGACACGACTACGGTAGGAATACAGAGTTCAGAGATTCGCAAATGGACGCTGCGGGGATCGGTAAACCAATACAATATTCCGTATAATATGCAATAATAAATTACCTCAGTTGTCGCTCACCTCCTCCAATAATTACTATATAAATGAGGCAATTTCAGGCGTAACATGGTGGAAATCATTCATGATGAAAGATGACAATTTGCTTTTTTACATGTTTTTTTATTCTGAACTAGGTATTGTTACAGCCAAACATGAAGTTGTTACGCTGTAACGAAATCTAGGTCTTAATAAAAAAATCTATGTGGAAAGGCAAGTGCCTTCTTTCAACATACCACTAGGATGAAAAGAATTTCTATTCATTAGACACATCTTGAGTCGAGTTTGTTTTGACATAGCATTTAAAGATATTAGAATTCAAATATTAAATAAAGTAAGATATCACTTTGGATGGAAGGAGAATACAACGCATTTCCTCTAAAGCATTTCATTTGGTACTTACAGTTCCAACGCATAGGCGTCATCCTCAGGAAGCACCTCAGGACGACGCCTGTGCATTGAAACTTGGTTGTACCGAATAAAATGTTTTAAGTGGAAAATATATATTATTCTCCTTTCATTCGAAAATGAATGTTCACATAGTCAAACCTGATACCATCGAGTGCATGGTAAGTTCAAGTATGTTTAGCGCCGATGCAACTTCAACCGAAGTAATAGACTAATGTTTGCGTCTGTCTCGGAAGACTACTACTTCGTGACTTTCGACAATCGCCATCTCACAACTCGTTCGTCCCTAAACATTTTGCATACTAGTATTGACGTTCGCGACAGTATTGATTAACTACTTTCCCTAATTTGACTCTATATTTTTGAACGAGTAACTATTTTTACTAAACTGCTTGTCTTTAGTGGCACTTTGATTCTCATTGAGTAATCATTTTTCTAAAAATTTACACCTTCCTCCCGAAACGTACGAATGTACGAAATATTAAATCATATTATTAAAAAAACCGTAAAACGTATATTTTAATGTCCAACTATTGGCTGATTATATCCGGAGACATATGAAGACATTTATAACAGGAATCGGATAATATTCTCGAGTCTCAAAGTTACCCCTGCACCATGTTATGCTTGTATCGTTCAGAAGAGATTTCACCGGCAAAACGGGAAATTTACCACTTTGTCTCCGTGCGCGACTAACGAGAGCGCATCCTTCATTCGGAATTTGGTAGTCAACATTCTCTTTAAAAAGGCCAATAACGGATTCCTCGTGTATTCCTGGGTGCAATATTGAAGACTCCAAGGTGTAAGCAGTGCCCGCGGTAGTGCAGGAAATTGACGCTCGCGATAAAGTTAGTATTGGAGGGACGACACAGCTTCGAAAGAGAGAGTACCTCTCGTATTGCTCTGCGTAAGAAGACTTAAGGAGGAGACTCATGCTGATGAAGATCGAGAATGCGCACAATACAATCAATTCAATTACAAATATCACACAAAATATGTCCATATGTCGAAAAAAATACATCCGACAACGGTAATTGGAATACTGTTTAGCCCGCCAGCGAACGCCGACACCACCCAATAGGGGTTTGGTGTGGCGGGGGACGGCACCAGTACTCACCGGGCTGGGGGTAGGCGCCTGGTAACGGGTGCCCGTGCGGGTGTGGCGGCGGAGGGTGGTGGTGCCCCGGAAAGAACTCGTGGAATCCGCCGCCGCCGCCGTGATGGTGGTGATGGTGATGCGGGGGACCGTGGGGGTGCGGGGGCGGCGGGTGCCCCGGGTGGTGGCCCGGGTATCCGAAATCCGCCGGTCCGAATTTGCCGTCGGCGGCGGCGGCCGCGGCGGCGGCAGCTGCGGCCGCCGCAGCCGCGAAGTAGGGGAAGCCGCCGGGTCCCCCTGGGCCCCCGACCACGGGCCCTCCGTCGGGGTCCAACCCGGGCCCGCCGGGGCTCAGGTTCATGGGGAAGCCACGCATCTTGCGGGAGCCGCCGAAGAAAGGCCCCCGGCCCATGGAGGTGAGCTGTTTGAGGCGCCGCTCCTTGCTCCGCTTGTTCTGGAACCACACCTGTGGAGAGGGGAGAGCGGAAGAGGTGAGAGCGGGCAGGGGTGAGAGGTCAAACTCCACACCACAACAGGAAGTGACCGGGAGGTGCCTCGCGTACGGATAAACGACTCTTTCCCATTTATATATATATGTACATTCAAACACGAAGTCCCGCCATACGGTGCACAAATATTCATTCAAACATAGAAATAGGTATAAGGAAAGGGGATAGGAAAACACATAAAAGGCGAACACCGGACATGTGGGGAAGGCGGATTTTGAGCAGATCACAAATGTAAAAGTATTTCCTTAACCGGGATTATTATTCCTTATCCCGGTTAAGGAAATATTTTTACATTTGTTGCTGTTCCCTTTTTGAATAATAATGATGTTTTTTATTATTCTGGGGAAATTCAGTCCCTTAGAAAAAATTTATATTAAATCAATGGTGACCAATTTGATATAAATTTGTAAAAACAACAAAAAGAGGGGTATGTTGGCTTGACATAGTAATAATAATAAAGAATTTGAGTGCAATGGCCTTCCCTAGACGACAGGGCAGTACATTGAACGACTAACCAAAAGCCAATGTTCGATATGTTTGTGCATACTCATGCATGGTAACGCCGTTCGTTTTCCTTTTCATATCTTTACAATAGCGAATACATTCTGAGAGAAAAGAGGATATATCGGATGCAATAACTTAAATATCAAAGAACACAGTCAATATTTTTTCCGCTGAGTTTTGTTACAGCGGTGCATAGACACGATTTACATATGATATATTAAATATGTGCCTAATAAGTGCATTCAGAAGTATTTTAATGCTAAAAGTACATGTTCACTTGCTATAAACCAAAGAACAATAATCTACATGGGGTAACATAAGAATTTAATGGTATTAGTCTCACTTAGAGTGAACCTACGTAATACACATTCGGGAATAATATTGAATCAAGGACGCAATCATTTGTTATATAGCCTTGAATAAGTACATCGGAATGTTTATTCTTCTCTTTCACTCACAGGGTCTTCGGGAAATACAATGATGAACGCACAGAAATATCTCGAGCTATACGCACAACTTCTCACCGTGGTGATAGGCATTCCGTAATACGATCACCTTTTTGAGTGACTCGGGTCACGAGAGTCACGTCCAACATGAGAATTGGGAGTTGGTTACTCCGAGCGCAATCGTCGAGAGCGGTGCCGCATAACTACTGGAAGCAAAGGATCGTTTTTATGGATTTAAAATAAGATGATACGGAACTATCCCAGAGATGTGGACTGAATTACTCCCGAGAGCAAAACATTTGCCAAACTTTACTAGAAATCATTCATTAATTGTAATATTGAGATTTTAATGGGATAATTTGGCATTCACGTTTTCCTTCCAAGAGCCATCGTCCCCATCGATAAAAATATAATTTACTTTGGCACAAATGTCAACAATTACAGATAATGCACCTCAATGACATCTAAAGAAATCCAGAGCATGTAGAATTTCTGCGTGCATACAACTTCCTCTTGGACATTTATGTTGTTCGCTAAGTGTAAACAATCTCCCATCATTAAATGCAACTCGAAGCGGGACTAGAGAGATCGAGATCCACGAGTAATCGAAAAATGGCAAGGGCCATTGGTTCGACAACGCAAGAGGGAGAGGTATACGCAAAAGGGAAGGGTTGGAGGTCTTTGAGGACCTTTGCTGCGGGGGGGGGTGTTTGGGGAGGACGACGGGGGTGGGCGGCGCTTATCATCTCCGACGGGGGGGGTCCCAGGGGAGGAAGCCAAGGAGGAAGGGAGCGAGGGGTACATTTCGGTGGCTGTCGTGAGCTGGGAAGCAGCTTCCGAGGAATGAGTGAAGGCGGCGATCGATGCCGCCGGCCCAGAATTCTTTGCGAGGGAGAGGAAGGGGGACGCTAAGGCGTAGGTGCGCCTGTGTGTGCACGAGGAGGCATTTGCCGAGAAAGCGGCCCCTGGGGGGGGGGACCTCCGCCATTGCTTCGTCCCCTCGTCGATGGTGCCCACCCGACGCCAAAACCTTCCGTGGAAGGGCGGCGCATTTATTTATTTAACCTGGATGCTGAAGCCCACTTCTGAGCGACACCCGGGCCGCTCCGAACATAGCTTGAGAACACGGCGGCCAGGGCTTACACACTGTTAAAGCACTCCATGCCTCCAGTGGAACTTGTTTCCGAGGGAGTAGAATAGGTTCACTAAATTTGGCTTGGCTTGGTTGGCGATACGTACATTCTAACGATCCTTTTTTGTGAATTCTCTTCAGACGTGCGGCAAGTTTGGAAAAGAAATCCACCCGGCTTCCTTTACTATCTCTGTGGCGTGCCAACTGCGATTTTTATCAACTCAATATGTCCGAATGCGCATCAGCAATGACGTCAACATTTTTCAAGCAGCAAATCTTTTTTGCTTCCGTCCGCAATTTTCCGCGTGCAAACGCCGCCAAGGAGACGACAGAGCCACGATAGCGCTCGATCTTGCGACTATGACACCAAGAACACGCGTCATTAAAAAGACGGAAAACCGTAAGAGCTTATGCCTCTCTAAAGAATACGTCGATCAAATCCGAGAGTTTTCCTACTGGAATCCGATGATTGAGTGAGTGATCGGCTCTCCCCGTCCGCCGCGCGCTCTGGGCTCGTCAAAAGGGAGCGACTCCCAAGGCGGGCGTGGATGGATGCACCCGACGCGGCGCAAATTCCGTCGTCTGAAGACATTCGGTGAAAAAGCTAGACAATCAACCTTTTATTTAAGTTATTTTTCTGCGGCCTAGCGTTTGCTGCACTTATCTTTAGCCTGGAGTCAAGAGTTACTCGGGGAAGAGTGAATCAACTTCGTTTCTCAGATTATTTTAACCCTCTGATTCTTAATAAAATTTCATTGCAGAAGAAATTGGTTTCTAACATTTTGTAAAGGTTTCCAAACATCAGTTTGGAAACCTTTACAAAATGTACCTTTACAAAATTCTCCGGGCGTCTCGCTGGGCGTCTTGAGTCGACAGTCACTGTTTCTTCACCGGTGCGACACATCTCTTGAAACGTGTCCATGTCCTTATTACGATTTCATTCAATAGCCGTGGGCCATTTTGGTTTCAATAACTTGCACCATTTGTTCGGTTCACGCCGCGTGGAGGGAGGGAGGGAGTGGGCAGGGGTCGTGTCCTTTCAAGGGAATGGCATGGTCATCGCTCCCTTAACTCTCATGGGCAGGTTTATTGAATCGGAGGGACCCGGTGAATTACAATGGCATTTGGGTCACTTTTTCCGACGAGATTAGAATAAAAAATACGGGGCATGGCACTCCCAGGCCGTCTTGACCTAAGGCATGCCCGTGCTGGAACGTTACTTGGGCAATAATAAATCGATTGATTAGAAGTTCCAATAAACCTTGAAAGAGATTTTAAATTTAAGTCCGAAATTAGATCTTCTGGGTATACGTATTTGATAACCTGAAAGACTAGAGTCATCATTCTGCCCGAATATAATTCCTAAAATCTTAACTTAAAGAGTATTCCACATGAAGAGGATACGGCAATAGTTTAAGGCTTAATGAGTAATGCTCCGATACAACTAACACCTTAAGCATCAATTAATCATAATGATGAATACCTGTATTCACACCGGTGTTATGCGAGTAAGTTCCTACTGGTCATCAAACCGGCATTAATGTGACGAGTACCTAGATCTTGTCCACAATCGTGGTAATTGGGTGTACAGGTAACAATTCTGAATGGTTCACATTTTCACATTAAGCGGGTATGTGCGGTGTTAATCTAACATTGGATTCCCTTGCGAAGAGAAGAACAAATATAGGCCCTTATGACTCATTTCCGGAGGTGGAGATCGGAAAGATTTTCGGCTCTGGTCCGTCCGCACGGTCGGCGCATCCCGAGATGCTCTCCGCCCCTCCCATCCCGCGGAAAGGAGCCACATTGGAGAGCAACACCCCCCCCTCACTTGGGCGCCCAAGAAAAAAGCACCCGGCACCCCGAAACACCTCTCCCCCTTCCTTCCTGGATCTCTCCCCCTCGGGCGAATTGAATAATGCACCATGGGCGCGGGGGTGGACGTGCAGAGGAGGTTGGCTTCCCGTCTACCAGAGGGGGGAGGGGTTGCTTTCTTCGCCTTCCTCAAGGGGAAGAGGGGCCGGGAGGGTTTCCGATCCCAAGGGTGGCGCGGCCGTGTCTTCCAATCTTCCCATCGCACTCCCCCTCGCGTTACTCTCTAGAGCAAAGCCTCCACCCCCCACGAACCAGGGTGTGGGGGGCACCACCATTTACTCCCGATTCGCTCCCTTCACCGCACCAAACCCACGCATACCCTCGCTCCCTCGATGCATCGTTGAATAGCTTCAATGGCGAAGGGAAGAAGACGCGCCCCTTTTATTTCCAGACGTCCCTCTCGCTGTGCTTCGGTTCAACCCCCGCGAGCGTCCGACTTGCTCCCGGCGCACAATGGGAATCCGCGGAAGGGGGTCGCGCGTCGCAGTCGAGGAAGGACCGTCCCCAAGGTGGGGGGATGGGGGAGGCAATGGGGCGGCGGGGACTGGCGACGAACGGGGAGGGACGATGCGAGGGCCCAGGGGGCGTGAGTGACACCTAGCAGCGCGACACCCTGGCTTTTGGCCAAACCTTCGCTCGTCCCCAATCCTAAGTCCCCAACGAAAGATGATCTCATCTGACGGCATTAATACAGCGTTCATTTGCAAATGTCTCAGAGAAGACGAATCGCTTATTATGTGTGAAAACAGTTCAAACGCTACACTATCACGCATTTTTGGCACGTGGCATTCGTTACTGAGACTTGCAGATTTTTTAAAATTTGAAAGTGTAATTATTAGATACTGCTACCATTTTGATAGCGAAAACATTGCAGTGAGATTAGTATTTTAAATATCATTCTAAAATTTTCTCGTAGGAAATCCCTTACATATCTTGAAAGTGTTTTGGATCAAAATGGTCAAAGTTGAAGGGAGGCAAGGAGAAGAATTGCTCTAGGCAGAGCGGCTTTCACAAGGAGTAGGGGATTGATGCCAGGGAAGTTGTGTGGGGATGCTAAGAAAAGTGTCGTAAAAGCTTTGATATGGAGCGTAGCTATGTATGGCGCGGAAACGTGGTCACTGAAGCAGGAGGATAGGCATAGATTGGAAGCTTTTGAAATGTGGGTGTGGAGAAGAATGGAGAGGGTGAAATGGACCGAAAGGAAAACAAATGAGGGAGTACTAGGGATGGTGGGCGAGGAGAGAGATTTGTTGGGAGAAATCCTATGGAGGCAGGAAAAAAGGATGAAAGCATAGTATTGATCGGTAGTGGGATGTTAAAGAAGGTAATAGAGGGGAGAATGTTGGGCAAACGAGGAACGGGCAGGAACAGGTTAGGGATGTTGGACGGGATGAAGGGAGGAAGGAAGTTCTCAGAAATGTAGGGAGGCTTGTTGGAGTGTAGGATGTTGGGTTATGTTTTGTTGGCAGAGGCAAGTTAATATATAATATCTTCGTACGATTGTAATCCTAGAGTGTCTGGCCAACCAAAACCCAAATTAATCCTAAGAATAATAAATATAATATCTAGAAATTACACTACCAGGGGAATTTCGTGTGACCCAGTTCACTGCTGACGTTGACGTCATACAGTCTGCCTTAACCATTAAGTTCCTAAAGTAAAGTTTACGATTTCACCTACTTACGAAAATGTCATTAAATAAAGCAATCCAAATTTGTCCAAATCTATACTTTCGTTTGAAAGTCTTCCTTAGGATTACTGGGTATTCAGCTACACATTGCATAACGTAATTCATATTTAATCAATCTGGTAATTGATTTCTTTCGTCTTAAGTGATGCGTTTGCAATGGGTTCACATGGGTTTTCCTTGAGAAAAAATGTCAAAAAAAAGAGCACCTTTGAAATTAAATTCCAAATTTAAATGAGTCTCTAAAGTTTTGATAGAGGTAAAAGTCCGTTTTACACTTGTCATGGTAAAACAGAACATTTTTTTAACGTAATTTCCAATTTAATGAATTTTCATGTGCCTAACCTACGGAATATGTCCTCGTGCGCAGTTGTTGATTGCAGAGGTGACTGAGGAACATGGAATTGAATATATTGATTCCATTGTGGACCTAGGGACTGTCTCATCCTGGATACTATTCAGATGTCTTGATTAAATTATCAGAGTACTCCCCGATGGCGAATTAAATAATTTATCGTTTAAGGTAGGATTTCGTCGCTTTCAATATTTTCGATTAGTGAAAGAATAAATAAAGTACACATTTCGCCATAAATGCAATTAAATTAATGTCACGAGTAGGAGGCTATGAAATACGAGAAAGAAATAGATTGTTCAAATTTTTTAAACACAACAAAGATGGCACCGTACATACTTCAGTGGATATCTCGAGTTACAACACGAATGGAGAAACAGCGGGACGCCTCTTGAGAATCCACAGAAAGCGTGCGCAGCGCGTTGAAATTAATTTTATAACTATATTTTCAAAGAATCGTTCACGTCTTGCAAAACGTGGCTCCACATTTCTGTCTTCCTCAGGCAACCATGTCTGCACAGATGGGAACCATAATCTATTCGTGACTCCTCTTTTCTCCAGAAATTCGTGACATGAATTGTTTTCGTGGCCTCGCTTGTTGCTAGGGAATGGGCATTCATTAAGGACGCACCGGGAGCGCTCTAATTATCCTGGGAAGACGTTGCTCGGGGAAACAGAAGCGGGCACGGCTGACCGGGGAAAATGCTAGGGAAATGGCCACCGCTTGGAAATGTAAAATAAATTTCAAAAGTTACGAAACATCGTGAAAGAGGACGAGAGGCGACCATACCAACAGGCTGCTCCCACAAACCCATTCCAATCTGCCATTCCCTCGCGGCTCATTGCACCGACATTTTAATCCCTCGCTTCTCGTCGTTCATTCCTGGCCCTTCGCATTAGTGCTCCTCCCCTCCATGTTACCCTTTCAATTGTGAGTAAGCCATCTTGCAGCATGATGTACCCAATCAGTTTTCCTCTTGCTGCAAGTGCTCCCTTCACCCACCCACTCTTCGAAACATCCTTCACCCGTTCGTTACTCTATCCATTTCAACGTCATCATCCTTCGGGACCTCCTCATCCCCATCGCCTCCAAGCCCTTCCACCGTCCACGTCCGCGAAAAATGAGATCCCATTTGTAACGTTTAACGAATCGTCTTTTCTTGGTAAACGCTAGTGCTGGTAAGAGACGCGCATTATGGCACGAACCGTGGGCAATGTTTTGGGCACAGCTCTGTAAATTAACGAGGAAGACGTTGAAACGGATTTTTCCCAAGGTACCGACAGCAAACGAAAGACGCTTCACGTGCACCTCCCATCTGCTCGCACGCATCTGGATGGCCTGCATTGCAAATGCGAGAGTCCTCGGCGGAAGGCGGTCTGGATGGAAGACGTCGCGCGGGTTGCGTCGGGAAAGTGCGGGTTGCATAGACCGTAGGCTCGAACGCGATCCCGAAGCGACACCTCTGGCCGCTCGCAGATCGGGACGGACACCTTCGACCGACTCCTGCGACGATTGCTTCCCTCCAGAGGAATAACTCGTCATTCCGATTGGTGGTATTCCGTTCCAGTGTACTCGGACACTCCGTGCTCAAATCGCTCACCGTGGCCTCCTCTCCACAGACTTGTTGCAGAAGCCAAGATCATATCGGTGAACAAACACGTATCCGTCCGTAGGGCAACGTCAACTGAATGAAGTAATATATGATGCAGGATCCATAAGTGTAATAACCCCAATCGGTATCGTTTCGAACCAGACCGAACATCGAAATCTTTCGTTTCGACTCGGGATCATTTATAGCCCACCATTACGGCTCTACTTTAGTTACTTCTGTCACAGAAATCGAATTGTGAGACAAAAAATGGCCTTCGGGGGATCGGGGGTGTCCTTCAAACATGAAACCCTAGCAGTCCCCACGTTTACGCCGAGACGGAGGGGGTGTGGAGGCAGTCGGGGGGAGGGGGGCCTCCGTGGCCATGGCCTCCGGGTCAGCAGCATTGGGGAGTGTCGCTTCCCGTGGAGGAGACCCGTGTGGGGGGGGCATTCATCAAACGAGCGGGGACATAAAGGGCCCGGGGGGGGGGGGAGGAGAGGACCTCAGGAGCGGGCCGGAGGAGAGGATGGGACCCACCCTCGCTCTCGAGGGTTTCTCGCGTGCACAGAGGGCGGCTTTGTCGGGAGGGAGGCAGGGCCGGCGGCGGCGGGGGCGCGAGGGGCCGAAGGAGAGAGAAGGGGCGGAGAGGCGGTGGGTGGGTGGCGGAAGAGGAGTCTGAAGTGGGGGGTGTTGGGGTGGGAGGAGAGAGCTGCGCATGCCCGTCTTCCGCGCCCCCTTCCGCCCCCTGAGGGTGGAGATTGAGAGGGGGACGGGGGGTGGGGGGGTGCGGGTGGCGGAGGCAGCGAATGAAAGGAACTGCTCCTCCCCTCGCTCCCCCTTGCAGGGAGCGCATGGGGTGGGGGCGGCGAAGAACGGGGGTGGGGGTCAGCTGCGTGGGGCGGCACGCAACACGCAGCGCGTGCAATCGGACGGCACGCCCCCGAGGGCCCGGGCGCGATAGGGTGTGGGGTGGGCGCCCGCCCCGCCCCCACCACTCGGCCGTAAGACGGAGGAGGACCCCACCCCCCCGGGCCGCCCTTAGGGGATCGCCCATCGAGAGCAGCCCGTGATGTTCGATCTCGGAAATATGGAAGCCTCTTTCCTCGGATACTTTAAACAAGCCAAATTAAATATCATACGCATATGTGTGTAACAATTTGTAGGGAGAGTATTTGCTTGTAATCCGTCCGCTCATTTGAAGTCGTTTCCACGCGGATTCAGAGTGCTACTTGAAGGAAATAAAGCCTTCAAAAAAAAGCGTTGAAGAAGCATCAAGTAAACGGATGGAGCGCTGCGATATACTCACAGTGAGAATTGTAATATACTCGTAGACCACTCACAGACTTCAATGCCACCTTAATAAGAAAATAATGTAACTGACTTGGAAATAAGGCTGCGTTCATCAGTTCCAAAAGAAAATCTTTGAATGAGAAAGTATTCAAATTTAACGCATCAATTTTCTGGTTTTCACAACATAGTGTGTTTGGAAAATATCTACTAAAATTCACCGAAGGCGATCCAAAGTGACGCGACGCGACGGCGCGCCCCCTCCGACCCCGAGGACTCTCGAGTGGGGCGGAGGCCGCCCAACCAACCTCCAGGATGATAATCAACCCATCGCAATGGTTTGGCCCTGGGTACTGGTTAGTTTAGACTGGTTGCGGTCATCATGCGAGGTTAGTTTTTTTACAAAATGTGGAGAGTTATCATTCTTCAAAATCGCAAACTCAATGTTTTGCAATGTGCTGTCAACAAAACGTATAACGTTCGATTTTAAACCTAACAATAAAAAAATGGTCCCGGTGACAATAGCGGGTCGATTTCACGCAAGTAGGCGGGTTCGACTCCCGTGTGAGTGAGTTTTCTTCATCCACCTCGGGGCTTCGGTGTTGGCGGCTTTTCGTGCTGTTTTTTCGAGGGACAGGAAAAGCTAGAACTTGGCTGCTTTTAGAACAGTGCTAATCAAATTGGAAAATCGGATCCGATACCAAGTAATTGCTCATTGCAACCATTACCCTGGTATATATCAATTTTAACCTACGGATTTCCACGGCTTATTGAAGCTTTGATTAAAATCATTTTCAGTTAATTCTTCATCATCGGGCTGGGGATGTAATGTCGAGGGGCCCTCAAACAAATTGCCACGATGATGCCCTGAAGTGTAAAAATGGGCGCCTGCAACCGACCGAGGTTCGCATCGAAAGAGGTGACATAAATGATTGAGTGGCGGAAGAAGAGCGCCCAGGAAAAGCGTCCCACCGCTGTCGCACTCACACCGAGTGCAATTCGAGCAAAGAGCCACGGCGGACGGTTCTTTGTTGCTCAGCAGCAAGACACGGAAACTCTTTGATCGGCCGAAGATCAAGTTGCTCTGCAGATGCCCTTCTCTCAATCCGCGCACTCGACGGCGGGAGCCAGGAGTCTCCTTCCTTCGCACCGCCGCCCAATGATGCCCCTCCCCAGGGGGAAGCCTTTCCCCCCTTAGCACCCCCCATCGTTATCCCGACAGAGGGGAGTGCGGGGCACGGACTCCAAATCCCTTGTATGGAGGGCGTCGAGCCGAGACTCCACCAACCACCATTTCTGAGCCCGCTCTAATTACGTCTCGTTCAATCCGATCACTAGTTATCTGTGTTATGTACTTATTGCAATATTTTAAATGTTCGTATTCATTGTGTGAAATAATGTACATCCAGCTAATGGAGCGTGTACGAGCTCTTATAATCTCTCTATGCATTATTGTATCATGTATTTATTATAATATTTTAAATGTTCTTATATACTAAGTAAATTAATGTAAATCCAGCTGACTTAAGAGCTCAAAGGGGAAGTGAGCATTTTGCAGATATCCCAAAACGCCCTTTTGTATAAAATACCTCATGTCAAAAAAGAAATTACTGTTCTGCAAACTGTCGACTTCGGACAAACAGAAAGTATAAAACTTATTATTGACATCATCAGAGATTATTCATGTGTTGTAAAACATGGTGTAGGAGGCTCAACTGGGTCGATTGCGACCATTCCAATCTTACATCGTCCCTTCACTCTTCACCTAATCTATGGCGAAGGTCTTTGATGGACACGACGTTATCTAAATGCGAAGCTGGAAAAATACGGCCGTAGTATCGAAACTCTTGATTTATATCACTTTTGCGACTCCCTGCGAAGTCATGCGTAAATGCACGAGTAGGCGAGGTATGTTCGTCGTCACCAAGCAACGACACAGTGGATAACGAAAGTGAGCGTTCGCGCCCCCCAGGCCCACGGGCCGCCCCATCGCTAACGGGGCGCCACGCAATAGAGGCGCGCCGGCGTCGTCGCCTCAACCCCCCCCTTTGCCATCCGCTAAGAGCAGGGATTGCCCCCCCTTCCAAATCCTCGCCCCCTCACTGGATAGCCCCTCCATATCCACGGGTGCCCTCCGTATATCAATTTCGCCGCTCCCCTCCCCCAACCCTTCATCGCGAGGGGGCGCTCATTTGCATGCATCCCCCGCTATTCCCCATCCCCGAGGCTTCCTAAGGGCTTGCTCACCCCCGTACCAAATGGAGAGGAGGGCGCAGGGCAGCCGCGGCCCGCGAGTGGAAACGGCGCCGGCGCCTCGTGGGGGGCGAGTCCTTCAAATCCATTCACAAGCCTCTGCAGTTACGTCCTTCAGGCGGAGGTTGCTTATCATGGTAATAAATGAAGCAGCACTTGCTACTTACCGCCTACGTTACACAGTGTACATATTTAAATGTTTTATGTGATATATGAGAACGTGTTCCTAGCATTCCGACTGTTAGCTCTGAGGCACGGGTGCCGAAGTAGCACAGTCAAGTTCATCGAAAGCAGAATCGAGCGATTCGATCAATCGCCTCACGCGCGAATGATTTCGACTGTCCACACCTTGTACCTCTATAATCATCCCAAACGGTAAATCGCGAGACTGTTGCCAAAGTGTCATCCACGACGAGACCGTTGGAACTCACAGCGAGTATTCGCGAGCGTTCAGGACCCTGAGCAGCACTAAAATCTTTGACGGTCTTCCCGGCATGACTGACTTATCTATTATTTATTACTACCCCCCATACCACCGCTAGGGTGTGTGGCAGGAGGTGAATGCACACCAGATTAATTTGGGCCCGAATATATTCACCGCGGTCAGGTGGACGATACTCGTAGCATCGGAACACGCTATGAGCATTACCTCCACACTGGATCGGCACGCGCGTGACCCATTGGGCCGACGAGTCTCCGTAGGTGCGCCGCTCGGACCTCCGGCTTATGCTGGAGAACACCCACGACTCATCGCCACTTGCAACATTGTCCAAGATAACTAGTGTCATCTCCACGAATTTCTTCAGAGAGAATCACTCGCTGGGATTTGTAGTCTTCGGCCAGATCTTTCGGGACCAGTTTTTCGCCGTCCGGTCAAAGTCTCGGGAACAATGGTTTGGATATTCGCAAGAGTCTCAGACATGAAGCGAACACTTATTCGATGGTCTGTGCTCAATAGTTTACTCACACGAGTCACATTGATGCCACTTTACAGGCATGGCAGAGTCGCTAGAAAAAAATGTGTAGAGGCCAAAAGACAGTACTTTGAAGGGTTTTAAGAGTTTTTGCAAATCTGTTCAATAAATTACTTTAAAAAAATAAATTCCTTACTTTCGGAGCGCAACTTGTAACGCGTTGATGGGTGTGAGAGAGCGGGTTTCGCCGTCGATGGTACCACGGCCTTTCACCACCGAAACACCCGCCGGATTGAAGGGCAGTCGAAGGCCTGCTCGATCGGTGCGGCAGCAGAGTTAGGCGTGACGCATGATCGGCTACATCAGTGTCACTGATCGCTGGAACCGGAGCACCACACTAGAAGTCTACTGGAGTTTCCTATCTGTTGTAGCTGTTTCAACGACTGCTTTTTTCACACCTTCGTGTAAATGTGATTTAACTCCTATTTTATTCAAATCTTTGGCGAAATATTTGCTGCTAACACCTATTAAGGACATCATGAATGAACTATTGCACAAATTTACTTCCGGAGATTTTCAATATAATGGCAAGGTGTGTGTAAATTGACCCTTCTTATTTTTCTTTATGAGTTAAGAGTTGACTCATGTGAAATTATTATACCTACTAGAAATGTTTCATTTAATATTTTGTGACAACATGTACTTAGGTTCTATTGCCCCAATATAGTCTGCTTTACTCGATTTCGAGTATGCCCCGATGTGTACACACGTAATACGGAGGGCTTGACATATATACACGTATTTATTGTTTCACTGTGTTTTCTTGTCAATATAAATTTAACTTGCCGCAGATATGTGTGTGTATAATTAATAGTCACTAATAAACAGGAACATTGAATAAAATCAGTATTTAGTTGTCTGTTGCATATATTTCAAAAGGATGTATGATTGTGTGATTTGTGGAGAATTAATTAATTAATATGTATCAGAAAATAGGAACATACTGGAGGGACATGAGACATCTACCATTACATGCCTTAGAATGAAAGTCGCTGGAGAATTCATAAAATCAGTTAGGTATGCAAACGATCAAACTTAAGTTTGTCAGTCAGCCAATACGTTGCTAGAATTGTTGAACACATTGGAAAGTTAATGCGATATGTAAGGGGTTAGAAAATATACAAACACAAAAAGGATTATGCAATTTTCGAGAATGAGAAGGATAAATATTGACATATGATGTTATAAACTTGAATAGGTGAAACAGTTGACCTATTTCGAAAGTGTTATTGACAGAACTAGTCAAAGTAGAAGGGATCTAACACGGAGAATTGCAGTAGGCAAAAAACTTCATCAGAGGGGAAAGAATTGATGACAGAGACGTTAAATAAGGATGTTAAGAAGCGTATTGTTAAGACCTCGATGAGGAGCGTGGTTTTATACGGCGCGGAAACATGGTCATTGAAGCATGCTGTTAGACCTAGTTTGGAGGCTTTAGAAATGTGAGTGTGGATAAGAATAGAGAAGGTGAAATGGACCGAAAGGAAAACAACTGAGGAAGTACTGGAGATGGATGAGGAGAGGGGTTTGTTGAGAGAAATCCTATGGAGGCAGGAAAAATGGATGAAAGGCGTAGTGATCGGCAGTGGGATGTTGCAGACTGTGATAGAGAGGAGAATTTTAGGCAAATGAGCAAAGGGCAGGAACAGGATAGGGATGTTGGACCGGATGAAGGGAAGAACAAAGTGCACAGAGATGAAGAGGGGATTGTTTTAGTGTTTGATATCATATTGTGTATTTCCTGGAGAGGCAAGGGAATCGTTGTTGCGCCACTAAGTAGGTGTTGCCCATTTACAGGTGATAATGGACACTCCTATCTTACCCCTCCTCGCACTCTCCCACTGCGAACCCCGAATTTCTATTCCCCACTCACAACTGAGCACTCTCTTAGGCATGCTTAGTATCGTTGCGGTTCCGGCGAAGTCTCCAATACCACTAATTTACTCCTATCTCAATCAATTCTCCCAAAATCACTCTATTAAACGTCTTTTCTAAATATCCCAAACAAACAAATGCATATTTCATTGTTCATTAAAGTTCAAGTTTATTAGTAGGCTATCAAGACTATGAAAAATTTTGATTTAGTGAAAACTTATCCATTTGGGTAAATACATATTTCACCCTGTGCAAAGATATTTTATTACGACTCAGGTTTTGCAACTATACTTGATAAAGGAACAACACGTACCCGTCAATCAACGATAGTTCACAATGTGTCATTTGGGCAGTGACGTCGGTGTAATGTGGTCCTAAAGATCACAAACGCACTCCGGAGATCTCAGAAGAAAGGGAGAATGGGAAGAAGAGAGGAAAGAAGAGAGAGGGAAGAGGAAGGGAAGAAGGGGAGAGCAAGACGTCGAGATGATGGAGCGCTCGGAATATGCGTAGGCACGCAAAGCTTGCGTGACAATGATAGTCGAGCGTGCCCCCGTGCAGCGGCCCACCCACCCTATTGGGCCCTTAAATGGGCCCTTCAAGGGGACCCGAGTGGTTGGAGTGATGGCGACGTGAAATTCGTCGTCGAGAAAGAGAGAGAACTCTCGGAGAGGCGATGGAAAGGGCAGGGTGGGGGCAGAGGGGGGTGGAGGTGGACGGGGGTGTTGTCCGGGGAATGGAGCTGATTTACGAGCCGGAGGAGATTATTTGGGGGGCGGGCCCCCTCTTCCTTCCCCATCGCCTAGATGCCTTCTCCGCCGGCGAAGGATTTTTTCCCTCGGGGGTGGGGGAGAGGAGGGTCGCGTTGGGGGTGGGTGGGCTGGGCTAAACGTTGGGGCGGGGAAAGGGAGGGCAATTGAGGGGCGGCGGTGGAGGGAAAGAAAGAGGGGTCTGCTTCCGGTAAGTGAGGCGTGCAGCGCTGGCGCCAAGCGCAAGTCGGGGGCGCGACACCCTCGGTGGATTTAATAACGACGGGAAACCGCCCGAGACGGGGGGCCGCCCTCGTTTCCAAGCCACCCTGCCCCTTTCCTCCCACTGCCCCCCCTGTCCTTCGAGTGAAACGCGCTGGACGAGACGAGGGTTGGCGGTGACGACATTGTCAATTGCGGCGCGCGCACAGATTCCGTCCTCGAGAGTCTCATACGCACGCACCTCTGATTCAATCCTATCCGCTGCCGCTCATTCACGTGCACACACAGAGATCATTGATTTTCCCAGGGGGAGCAATGGAGTCAGCAGATCATTGTCTTGAAATGCACCTTGACGAAGTCATTTGATGCGAGAGGGATTTGTGTCGTCCGTGTTTGCGCGAACGCATGGCACATTTCAATTGCAGTACCGATTCTCAATACGCGAATTTCCATTCATTTCTTAAACATTTATTCATTTAGTAAGTAAATCTTGTATTTCTTCGAAACACCTAGCAGGTTCAGCCCTTCCTATGCAAACCTCCTCCTTGGTCTCGCGGAGAATCAATTCCTGTCAAAATAACCCCTGAAACCGCCGTTGTGGCTCAGATATATAGATAATATTTTCCTTCCCTGGCCACATGGTTCTGATTCCCTGAAAACTTTCATTCCCAACCTCAATTCTTCGTCCTCTATCTCCTTCACGTCTACGGATTCCTCCTCCCAAATCAACTTCCGAGATGTA
This sequence comes from Hetaerina titia, assembly GCA_037158775.1. NCBI lineage: Eukaryota > Metazoa > Arthropoda > Insecta > Odonata > Calopterygidae > Hetaerina > Hetaerina titia. The sequence goes on along the minus strand of CM073772.1, from coordinate 17,709,913 downwards.
AACATATCATTAATAGACCAAAAACGTCACACATCTGTACATATAAAACCCACAAATAAACAGCAATACCTACATTTCAAAAGTGGCCACTCATATCACACCAAACGCTCCATTCCTTATTCGCTGTTCATAAGGGGACATAGAATTTGATGTGACCCACAAACCCTCTATCAATTTACACCACATATTTCCCTGGTCTAGAATCTCTGCGATCAATCCTAAAAGACCTCTACCCTATCCTCAAAAACCACGATCCCACCATCAACCTTTTCCCCAAATGACCCTCTGTCACTTTCAAACGCTCCGCCAATCTACCAGATCTTCTAAACTCTACCAATCCACTTCTTAAATCGTCGCTCCGTTCCAAAATCACTCCCAGACCCTGCAATAAACCTAGATGCAAAACATGTCCTATTTTCCAAACCAGAATCCCATCCCTCTCCCATCCGCTCTTTAACTCTCTCCCACCAATTCCCTACTCCTCATGTACCTCCAGCAATGTTGTGTACCTATTCAAGTGCCAACTTTGCCCTGACTTTTATATTGGACAGTGTACCACACCCCTTAATATTATAATTAATAATCATTGAACCTCATGTAACAATTCCACCCCGATTGGTATGCTCCCAATCCCCAAACATGCCTCCGAACACAATACTCCCTTTGACCAATGCTATAAAGTATCCATCTTAACATCCCTGCCACCCTCAGACCCTCCACTGAAACTGAAAACACTGGAGCAAGCATTCATCTGGCTCCTGGAATCGCCCAGGAATTAACATTAGACATTAATTACCCCTTTTTACACATAATTTCATCCCCTCTCTGCCCCAACACCTTCCACACTATCCCCACCTTTTTAAAAATCCCCCGCCTACTTCCCCTCCACATTCTTCCCCTCGCATAACTTTCCCCACATTCTCCTTTCATTCAGTGCTTCCGGGCCCTCCTTTGCCTCAGTTCCGTTTCTTCTTCCTCTTGAGAAAGATGGTTAGATCACCGAAAATTCGATCCCAAGAGAGTTTTTGTCTTTCTCTACTCGTGCTAATTCCATTAATATTATTTTTGTGACACTCTCACAAAAGTGTTTACATATATATATATATATATATATATATATATATATATATATATATATATATATATATATATATATATATTTATACATTATATATATATAATGTAAATTCACTAATAGTCATAACAAACACAGAAACTAAAACATATAAAAGAGGGACTCACTGGCTCTCGAATTTTCGGTGGTGCAACCACCTTTCTCAAGAGGAATTAGGAACAGAACATATATATATATATATATATATTTTAGACAGTAACACACAGCACGAGAACACATAAAAGAACACTCACAATAATATCTTGATAATTTCGACGGACTCGAGCTCCGTCTTCTTCGGAAGATAAGATATGACTCAAATGATAAGATATACCCAAATGATAAGATATGGTATATATATATATTATATATATATATATATATATATATATATATATATATACATACATATACATATACGAGGTGTGTTACAAAATTAACGGGAATGTTTTCATTTCGCGGGCTTGGAGAGTCCGTTTGTCAAAATGTTTTTTGTTGTACTGGTATACATACCCCTGAAGTATGGTAAAACTTTCAGTTGCTTTCATTGGGAACTTTGTCACTGACAGCCACTAAGGTTAGACGTGTTTTATGACCTCGGCGATTTCCGTTTGCTAAAAGAAATGGATCAAAGTATTTGTATCGACATTTTGCGTAAAAAATGAAATAAAGTGTAACAAAGTGTGTGACATGTTAACAAAGGCCTATGGTGAGTCGGTTACGAGTAAATCAAGAGTTTAGAGCAGTCGCTCAGAATAGAGCAGTCGCTGATGATGTTGGCATATCAATTGGATCATGTCATGACATTTTTTCCAATTATTTGGGTATGAAACGCGTGGCAGCAAAATTCGTTCCAAAATGGCTTTTGCCCCACGATATTGCACCAGCTCACACTTCATTGCTAGTTCGTGAATGTTTGGCGAAAAACAATACTGTAACGATTCCCCAGCCTCTATATTCGCCAGATGTGCGTGTGACTTTTTCCTATTTCCAAAAATTAAGAGAACCTTGTAGGGCCGTCGTTTTACAGGCGTAGATGACATTAAAAGCGCATTGCTGAAAGAACTAAATGCTATCTCAAAGATCGAGTTTTAGAAGTGTTTCGGGGTTTGGAAGAAGCGCTGGCACAAGTGCATAATCTCCAATGGGGACTACTTTGAAGGTGACACCATCAATTTGTAAGAATAAGTAAATATAATTGCCCGAATAATTAAAATTCCTGTTAATTTTTAACACACCTCGTGTATATATACATACACACACACGCGCTTTATAAGATCGAAGATTTCAGTGTAAAGTACATTTTCTCGATAGCTCAAGTGGTTAGAGCATCCGCCCAGCAAGTGGAGAGATCCGGTGTTCATGTCCCGGTCGAGAAAAATATTTTTACATATATATATGTATTTGCATTCAAACACGAAATCCCGCATTCGCTTTCAATTCCCGAATTCTATGTGAATGAATATGTATATATATACTTTGAAAGCCACACGCAATAAGAGAACACATAAAAGGAACACTCACAAGTAATTTCTTGATAATTTCGACGGAATTGAGCTCCATCTTCCTCAGAAGATTTGTTAGGACCTAGTTAACTAATGAGTCTCAACTACTCTTCTGAGGAAGACGTAGCTCAAATCCACTTCCCAGGCGGATGCTCTAACCACTTGAGCTATCGAGAAAATGTACTTTACACTGAAATCTGCTATCTTATAAAGTGCTAAAGTGTTCCGATATGTATGTAAATAGAACACAGAATAAAATAGATAACACGTTAAAGGACACTCAAATTGTAGATTGTTTTAGCTCTCGGCCTACACCGAGGCCTTCTTCAGGTCAGATTCAGAGTCTTACCTGAAGAAGGCCTCGGAGTAAGCTGAAAGCTTAAACAATGTATGCTCTTGTGATTGCTTCCACATCATCTATATATATATATATATATATATATATATATATATATATATATATATATATATATATACACATATGTATATGTACATATGTATACACATGTACATAAATATATATATATATATATATATATATATATATATATATATTATATGTTCATACGTCTAAATGTTTTATTGCCCTTGTGATCGCTTCCACATCATCCATATATATATATATATATATATATATATATATATATATATATATATATATATATATATATATATATATGTATGTATATGATTTCTTCGAAGTAACACGGAATTGTTAAATAAAAAACTTTGACAGCAGCACACAATTTGAGAACACATAAAAGGAACACTCACATGTTATTTCTTAGTAATTTCGACGGAATTTTGCTCCGTCTTCCTCGGAAGATTAGTTTGGACTGACTGGTGAAAGTTATGTGGAAGAGAGGGAGAAGGGGGCGGGGGAAGGAGAGAACGGGTGGTGGGGGAGAGGTGGAAGGGGAAAGAGAGAAGGGAGGCCAGAGGGGAGCGGAGATGGAATAGGAATGAGAGGGAGGATGTGGAAATAATCCCAAACGGCATAGAAAACAAAGTCAATCCGCAGACATTACAACATCTACGACCCAGGTGTCAACATACAAAGTCATCATCAAGACTCAACAAGTCAAAACCAAGGTCATGAATAACACAATGTATGCGGACAAGAAAATATCTTACTATTCCGGATCCGCATAAGTTTTATATATATATATATATATATATATATATATATATATATATATACACACACACACATATATATATTAGGCTTTTGCATGAGTACATACATACGTCTCTGAGGGTATCAAATGGCATATTTTTGTTAGTTTTGGCTGTGGTTGTATTGATTTACGGGTGGTGTCTCCACCTAACCGATACATACCTCTACCTCTCCTCTTCATCTCAGTTTCCTTCCATAAAAACACCTCATATTTAATTTGAATAATAATTTAAACGGAAAAGTGAGATAGCGCCAGCGAACAAATACAGAGAGAACCACATACAAATAAAATTCACATGTATTTCGAATTTTTAGTGGCCAAACCACCTTCCTCAGAGGAAACGAGTAACAGTTTCCTGATTGAGTGAGTTTGCCCACCCCCTACAACCAGTGTTATAGCTTTTCCATTCTGGCATCTTTCCCCCCATCCGATAAACCTATAAAATTATTAACCATGGAAATGGCATTTATATGGCTTTGCAAAGCGTATCAACATCCGGGTCTCAATGTCGTTCACTAATTATAGAGGGTTGAAGTGGATAGGTGTGGAATTGTTTCTTACAGGAGAGAAAGATGTGGTGTTTATCCGTATGTATTTTGTTGTTCTTGGCCTGGGTTTTGACGTACTAAGTCCTGATGATGACTTTGTAAGTTGACACCTGGGTCGTGGATGTTGTAGTATCTGTGGTTAAACGAATTGTTTTCTTTTCCGTTTGTGAATTATTTCCACATCCTCCCTCCCACCTCTGTCCTATCTCCGCTCCCCTCTGGTCTCCCTTCTCCCTTTCCCCTTCTACAACCTTTTCTTCCACCCCTCCCCCACCACCCGTTATCCCCTTCCCCCGTTCTCTCTCTCGCACAGTTCTCTTCTCACACTCACATAGCTCACCTCCCCCGACCAGCAGTTAGTACTTCCGCATCTTCTGATGAAGACGGAGCTCAATTCCGTCGAAATTATCAAGAAATAACGTGTGAGCGTTCCTTATATGTGTTGCTATATTTTTTGTTGCTGTCAATGAATTTTCACAAAGCAGAGCCTAAAACCATCGAGTTAAAATGTACTCAGTACTTTAATTTATCCTACGATCTATTTCTTGTCCATCTAGACAAGAAAGTATTAATATGATTTCAAACATTGATTGAGAAAGAAAAGACTGACTCTTTCGATTAAAAACAATGACCACAATGTGTGAAATGCAATAAAAATGAAGCTGTTAATACCTCTTTAGCTGTAGATTAGTGTACGCAGTACTTAATTTTTGGGTGTTTCTATCTTCCATAAATGGAAGTGTTATTCCCGAGAAACATAATAAAATCGAAGTAAAGTGGGTAATTTGATGAATTGGTCTGGGCACACAAATACTACCACCCAGAGCAAGACTTCCCTCCCCCATTAATCACGGTGAAATTAGCGGTTGCCCCTCCCGAGCGCTGACAACATTTCACTTAAATGACAACTTGACCCCATACACCCTGCACATCAAAGCCACCGTGCACATTACATGTATTCATTGTAATGCGTGAATGTACACAGTCACGCATCACGCATATTTTATCGCTTTATTTTTTAATAGATCGTTACACAGTATGGGTGCCGCTATCCAGAGAGAAACAAGATCGTGGAAGGGAATGATAATGTATGCTTTTTCCATATCTATACTGATGATGACTCCGTATCGCAAGAAACAGAAGATATATCGTAAATCCGATCTGTTAATTGGTGTGTTAGTATTTCCAGCAAGAAATAATTGGTGCTTTCCTGGCGTATTTGCTTCATGAAGGATTCTTGGATGTTCCACCGGGTCAGGGGTTCCCTGTTGGCCAACATGGAATCCCTGACCCGGGGGAAGACCCGAGAATCCTTCATGAAGAAAGAATTGTTTAAGTAATGAAACATGTCTTTTGGGGGTCCTGAAACCCATTGAAGTTATCCCTAAGAAGAAATTAGTGAGTATTGTTGGGACGTCATGCTAGATGACATTTTTGTGGTCAATCGGGGGACAAGGGAATCAACCCTTTGCATGCAATCCTTGCGACTCCTCGATTTGGAGTAATTTCCAATGATTTCAAAGAGTACGTCACTTCATTGGGGATGGGGTGGTGCGGTGGCTAGCGAACTGGCTTCCCAACTATATGGCCCGGGTTTCAATCTTGGTGACGGTAGATATTTTTTCCAGTGGTATCCCGATCTCTACTTGAGGTGGTTCATGCAGAGAACTTTGAGTGAGTCCGCCGTCCGTCGGATAGGATGTTTAACTGTGTGTGGCCCACAGGCGCATTTCGTTAGGATTGGACTAATGCAGACGCCGAGTTTCCCTCCACCCTTCCTCCCTTTCCATCCATCCCTAATGGCGCAAATGACCTCAGCTGTCGGTCGCCTCCCCTAACAACTAATACTACGTCACTTCCGTATCGAGTCACGATTGAAAAAGGCAGCAAGTGCTTAAGGCGCACTGGAGGGAAGTCCTCTTCAGCGATGAGACACACTGGGTTCAATCTGGTCAACATGTCATTCCATGCAGCATCCTCACGAAGACGAGAGGATTAGCCAGGCTCAGGGCGAGGGACAGAGGGGGAGGGAAGAAGAGGGAGTGGGAGGGAGGGGGATGGCCGATTCGAAATGGGTCCACGCGGCGGGAACGACCCCACCAACCCATTCCCGGCCGACGCTATTTCCTGCCCCTCCCCGCCCCCTCCCCGCCCGCCCCCCGCACTTCCTCCCCGGCACCCCCGTCATTTCATTCGCCTGGCCTTCTTCCTCCCCATTCCAATTTATGCCTCATTAGCAACGAAGCTCGCTCTCTTTGTGTGGTCTAATTTACGATAAAAGTTAAAGGAATAAAAAACAAACCCCGAGAGAGAGAGAGAGAGGGGGGGGCTACGCAGCAGGGTACCGTGCGTGCGTGCGTGGGAGGGTGTGGTGTGGGGGGGAGGGGTAGGAATGGAAGGGTGAGAGTGGTCGGCTATGGCGCCGCTCGCGGAGGGCATCGACACCGCGAACGGTGTACGTGCACGTTTGGTGGTCGCATCTCTGTGCTGCTCGGCGGCAGAAGAAGCCTCAGAAATAAGAAATGTCATTTTAGGACAACCATGACGGGGTCAAAGGGCAGGACGAAACCTTTACGGATGGCGGGAAATATCAAATACGGAACATCGGGCAACCCTCGCAAATATCTTATTAATAAATTATTATGAGTCGGACGTAGTATTCTAGTGGTCAGAGCGTTGGACTACTGGCTAGAGGGTCCGAGTTCGATTCCTGGGCACGGCATTAACACCCTTAGCTCCATCCAAGTTGTGATTTATCCGGTACTGGATCATAAATCATAGCTGCAACAGGGGAAGGAACTGGCCCCGCTATCGTACTTATGTGTGAATTCCATCTGCCGGCTTAGTACTGGGTTAACTTTACAAATACCTACCAAACCGACCAATTAGTATTAACAATTATTCACATGAACACTTCCTTGTGATTCTGTCTATGATCCTCTAGTAGCCATAATGATTAAAAACGCTACTTGGATAAATAGAGGATAAAATGTTTTAAAATGGCATTTTATTGACAGTAATTGTAAAACCGGAATAATTATAATTTTTTCCAATGAAAGTTAAAAAAGACTAAACTTTAAAATACTTAAATGTTCTGGTTTATTAAAATCATTCTGGCGATAATCGAATCTATAAAACAATGACTAAGTTCTGGAAAATCGTCGAGAAACGTTTGATATTGTGATGTGCACCACTTTAACATTGGTTACAAATGATGGAAACTCACGACGAAGGGCACGCCACGAGATGGGCTGGCGGCCCTTCCCGATAGGGTCTGCATGTACGGAGGCGACGTCCTTCCCGAAGGGACCCTCTCGATCCCCCGAGGGACCGATCGTGGCCCCCCAGATGAAATTCCGTCGGCATGGAAAGGGTGGCGATTGAGGCACGGTCGTGGCGGGCAAGGATTGGCCATTTACACGGATGCGCCGGGTATCCCTCAGTATGGTGGAGGGAAAGGCTAGCAGACGTTCTTCATGGTGAATACGCTGAAGCAATGACTCGAGGCATTCAAAATTCAACATTTTGACGGACATATAACCCGGACGTCATAGAATATTCAATACCATGCATCTCCAATAGTCCCACTTGCAATTTCGGTCAATTTTGTGTACAAAATTACAGGGGCACTATTGCCCACGTTCATCAATGCATTAAATTATTTGTACGCAGTGATACATTTAATAACATTCGATGGGTGAGCGAAGTTTTGAAGAGTATACACTCGTGAGTATTCTGGAAATCACAGCAAGGCATTAACTCAGAATAATTTTGTTATTGAACGATAAACCAGCAGGTATTCGTGCCACAGAAATCCTCCATTTCCATACGCAGCCTACAAGGAAAAGAATGCAACGGCGAAGTCTCTCCGCGTTCCCAAAACCAAGGAATCTCCTCCCTTCCCCAGCGACAACAACGCCTTCCTCGACGGACAGAGGGAAAAGATGGAGATCACAAGATCCATGACAACGACCTCCAGCCTGAGAAGAGTGAAGGAGCTCGCCTCAGCAGATTGCCTGATTTATTTGTATTTATTTTATTACGCGTGATTGGTGGGCCGCTGGCGCAGAGAGATTTCTCTCGCAAGCCCTGTCTGTGAGAGTGCTTGATAAGGGCGAGTGTAAATGCTATCTAGTACACCTCAGCCAGAGCATTTTTGTTATAATATTTTGGTTTAATCGTTTTTTTTATGTTCTAACGCCCATATATCATTTTATTTTCATCTTTATTTAATTTTAATTATTTATTTATTTGTTCCTCTCTAATTTCCTTCATCAGATCCTTTGCCCATTTGTAAGAGCACGGCTCGGGTTCTTCCCATAATACTATATTCATACGGCCGTAGTTACCGTTCCTTTCATTCACTTTCCCATAGATATTTTCCAATTTCAATTTTACATATTATCCCAGCACAATTCGGGGCTACAACAGCAGGAATCATAATTTACGAGACATTATTCAATAATAGTTCAACGAGAAATGTTACCTTTCGCTGGTCAGGTCTCATTTGGAATATGCTGCAAGTATATGGGATCCTCACGAAGTTGGATTGATTGCCGAATTTGATCGCGTGCAGTGTAGAGGAGATAGATTTGTAAAACGCTGTTCCGATTAACTTAGTGGCGTATCCAAAATATTCGAGGAACTTGGCTGGTAATCACTCACGAGGCGAAGGTTAAATCATAGATTGAAGATCTTGCATGAATTGGAAGGACGTCTCTTCAGCAGTGATGCTGAAAATATATCATTACCCTCATCGTACTAAGGTAGGAGAAATCATGTCAATAAAATGAGAGAGATTAAGTGTAGAACAGTTAAAATTCAAGATGTCATTTTTACCAAGAACGATAAAGGATTATATTAAATAACCTTCGTTCGACCGCGATGGAAGAGAGAGGGATTTCGAGTCAAGTGTAGTCTGGTTTGTAATCACCCCCTGCCACTCACCCTAGTGGTGATAGCAGGGTACTAAATAAATAAATTATTAATGACTGGTGACTTAACACCCCCTGCCACACACCCTGGTCGTGGCTTGTAGGGGTAAACGTAGATTAATTTATGCATTTGGTTTCTCTCGTCCAAACCCAAAAGATCCTTTCTCACTGGTCATAGATAGGTATACGTTTCGATGCAGAGCGGAAAAATAAGGGAAGGCACAGTGCTTTTCTGAGTTCTACTCTTTGACTTCTCACATCCTCCAGATGTCGGCCGAGCTAAGGCCTTCATTCCCCGAGAGCGGCGGAACCGTCGGGGGCCTCGTGTTCGGGGGGAGGGCGAGTGGGTGAGCGAGGGGGCGGATGGGGGGGAGAGGGGGGTGAGCTCCTGCTATCGGTATCACGGATCCTCCGCGAGACATGGCTGGAACACAATTTTCCACGATGATCCTTCTTTGAAATTTCGTATTGCTACACTACCGCCTCATACTAAGATTAAAATTGAACAAATAAGTGCGTAAAAATTGTATAAATTAGTTCTTGAAAGCCTACTGCATCATATAAACTAAAATAGTCGTTCTATACTCTTAATCCTGACCTCACTTTGGGTGAATATTAGCGGTGAATGCTCAGGCGAACCAGTAGAAAACTAAGATTTACATATTAAAATCGCACCGGGAAATTGTGACCCGAAGGTAATTAAGACGATGCTATCTTTTGCTATTTCGGCCTCGTTTTAAATATGCTGCTAGCAGATGGACTCCTCACCAAGTAGTTTCACTTCAGAATTAGAACTCGTACCGGGAAAAGAACACGTAAAATATTGTTGTGATTATCTGGGTAGCGTGCATAAGTCATCAGAGAAATTATTTGGAGAATCGCTCGTAGGACGAGGGTCAAATGACAGATAAAATCTCTTTCATCCAGTTGAAGCAGACTTAGCGTACGAGGACATTAAGAATGAATACCACTCGCACCGTTACGTTAGATTATTAAAAAAAACATGAAACTAAGATCAGAGAGTTCATATATTGAAATGACAGGTTAAAAATGCCACTTTTCCCGCGAAAGATAAGTGATCACAGCAACTGCAGACGACGGTAATTAGGAAATAATATTTTATACTAGCGCGTGGTCATGAATAAATCTTATCCTCATTTTATTTATATTCTCCCCAGTAGCTCTGCATGCCTGCGAATATTACATTCCACTCACGACATCACAGTGCCTAAGACTTTTTAGGGAATTATTTCCATAATTTGAATTATTGAACATTTCTATCGTAAATGGTATTTGAGAAACGTCTAATTTCAATATTTCACGGCTAGCCATCTTCCTGGCCCGTGCCACACACTCGAGCGATGACTCGTGCAGGGTACCATGCAGACGGGCGTCGACGACGAGTGGCCATGAACAATGTATTTCCATTCTCAAAGAGCAGCAGTCTAATGCCACGCACCTTTCTGGTCGCGCGACTTCGGCTTCGGCCGAGATTAACCAAGAGGCAATGAAGCCTCAGGAGCCCAAATGAAGACCTGGGGAGACGTATATTACCTCGCGAGAGCGCGATACATCCGGACGACAGTACTGGAGCAAAGAGGGCAAACGACGCCGCGGATACAATCCAGAAATTGGGTTGGTACAACTCACAAAAGGAATAAATGGTAAAAAAACAGCCTTCCAGCGTCCATCATGGACCACCGGCCATTTCTGTCTCTTTCCCGGCCGCAACGAGAGACGCACTTGATCGCGAGAGGGGACGAGAGGTTTCGTGTTCAAAATAGACCGAAATACTTTCTAAAATTAACATAAGGAGTTGGAGATTTCGCAGCTTTACCACTGGCTGAATACAGCCGAGGGCCGTTCAAGCTGTCCTGGTGCATTCAAGCCGTCCAACACGACGCAGAAATGGGATTTCGTCACAGTTTGTACAGTTTGCTATCATTAACTTCGACAATAATGTCACGGGAGAGAGAAAACAAGTGCACGAGGGAGGGCGCACTATGTTAAGCGCAGTTTCGGAAGAGTGTGTGTAGGTTTGGGCGAGTCCAAGCGAGGATGGGTGAGGGCAGGGTACGCTTATTGGAGGTGGTGCAAGCGTGCAGTCGTAAACAAGTGCACGTGGTGGTTGGGGAGGGGAGGGCCTCTTCCCCTCACACCCCCATCCCCCTTGAGTAGTCAGGAGGATCAACCCCCTCACCCCCAAATGTATCCCAAATGGACTGACTATACGTGCAGACCCACCTGCGAACTAAGACACGGAGCGTCGGGCAACTTATCATGAGCGGACGGCATCGGGCCGCCTAGCAGGGATAATTACGTTCGATCCCAAGCGTGTACATGAGTCTGAGGTGGTGTAGCCACGATCGGCAGGGATCGAGCCCGGGTCTGCGTAGTGTAGAGCCCGCTAGAATTCCCTCTCCTTCACCTTGGTCGTCCCCCCACGCCACCGCCGTCCGCCTGTTCGCCCGATGAACGGGAGAGCGCTACCGGGGAAACAAATGGCAGCCGGGACGTGAATTGATGGCATCCGGGTCCGGGGGCAAGGAGGTGGAGGGGGAGGGCAGTCGGGGGGGGATGGGAAAATAACATCACTCGGGAGTCCTCGCCCCTCCGCCCGCAATCGCCCCCCTCCCCCTCGATACACAATGGATGCGCCCCACCTCAAGCGCAAGGGTAGGCTACCATTGTTACGCGAGCAGGGCGTGGGGACGTTGTGTGCGCGGGAGTGAGTCTGTTTGCGGCCGTGTTTGGGGGTGGGAGAGGGGTTGAGTGGCGCGCGAGGAAGGGGTGCGGCCAGGGTGATGTCCCGCCTCTCTCACACGGTCTCCATTTATTTATATTGAAAGCAACATGTCTATGAAACCAAGTGGAAACACAGTGGACATTCATCAACAATCCTTTTTGGAAATTCACTATGTACTCGAACATTTGTGTACACACACAAATATAAATAAATATATATGTATAATTTTTTAAAGGGAAAAGTACTCGGAATGGGTAAATATGGAGAATGAGGTAGACAGAATGTAGAAGAAATCTGGAAGATACAGGATACCTGTATTTAAGGATTTAATGGGATTAAATAAATTAAGGGATAAAAAAACTTAGTTTCGAATAGAATTCTAAAAGAAAATACTGACCCAGAGTTCGCTAACCGCAAAATCAGATCTTTAAAGAAAAAACTAAGGATAATTCATAAAAACGGAATGAGAGCTCGAAACGGCTCTTAAATTACAAAATATTTGTTCGTGAATTAAGTAGAGAAAAGGAAATAACCAAAGAATCTTCCTTGCAGAACATAGTCTCGAAAGTTAATGGAAATAAATTTTAAAGGACCTGCGGAGAAGAAAAGACAAGAGGGAAAACATAACAGCTTTAAGAAAAGAGTATGGAACACTAATCGTAGACGACAAGGAAAAGGCTAATGCATTTAACCAAAGGCATAAGCCTCAGAGAATGCCGAATATGAGTATCTGAAAACTATCTGAAATAATACTATCCTTTTATGTCTAACTTATTTTATTTTTGTGATCTATCGTGCCGTAAAAATGTTATATATATATATATATATATATATATATATATATATATATATATATATATATATATATATATATATAACTTTTGGACGGCACGATAGATCACAAAAATAAAATAAGAAAAAAAAAGAGAGAGTGAAGCAGAATTACATTCGAATTACTTCTCTCTCTTCCTTTCCTATCCCTTTACACGCAAGTTCACACAACCTATCATTTGACGAATGCTTTTCCCTAACAGTTCTAGAATCCCTACCCGATTCAGCCACCAGCATAGAGGTGAGAACTCGCGAATCCGCATACATCCTATATTTCCGATCCTTTAAAATTTCCACCCTTAACCGCCATCTTTAATGTCTTTCCCAACAGTCCCTAAACCTTCCGCCCCCCCTCCCCTCCCCAGTCACTCTTACCTCAAAACCTCTCAGTCTGACCTGAAGAAGGCCTCGGAGTAGGCCGAAAGCTTAAATCATCTACAGTGTGAGTGTCCTTTTACGTGTTATCTGTTTTATTCTGTGTTCTATTGTGCCGTCCACAAGTTATATTGCTCTCGTGAGTACTTCCGCATCATCTATATATATATATATATATATATATATATATATATATAGATATATATATATATATATATATATATAGAGAGAGAGAGATATATATATACCTATATATATATATATACACACACATTTCAAAAGCCTCCTCTCTACGCCTGTCATCCTGCTTCAATTACCATGTTTCCGCACCGCTACGCTCCATATCGAAGTTTTGACGATCCCTTTCTTGGCCTCATTATTCAATGTTCCTGTCATCAATTCCCTCCATCATCCAATCCAATTGTGAACGCTTGTTTGCCTAACGAAATTTTTCGTCTATGTCCCTACTACTCGGAGCATTTTGGTCCGAACTCTTTCAAGATAAGTAAACTGTTCCTTTTTCTTTAGTTTATGAACTGCTACTTAAATATTTAATTAACTGTTCGATTCTCACGTCTTTCCAGGCTCACTCCACTCCCCACATCTCCCCACTTTATTGTCTCTGCCATCGACAACCCGTCTGCTTAGTCTCATATTTTGCTCCATCAATACTTAGCGGGCCCTGACTTCATTCCCGTTACTCCGCAGTATTTCACACTGATGATGCTAAGTTCCCATTATTGGTAGTGTTTTTATTTCGCCTTTCAAGTTAACATTCTTTCAAGATACATGAAAAAGTGTATTTAAGCTTTGAAAATGAGCTCAGGCCATATAACACCGGTTGGACAAATTAGATTCAGCATGGAATATTATAAAATTCGGGTTTGGAGCATTTTCTGCTCACAAATAGAGATATTTCCTCAAAAGATATATATCTGGAGAATGATGTCTCTTGTCAAATCTAGTGCTGGGGAAATAACACCAGCGGACAAGAACGAATCAGAGGAAATAGAAATGCGGCGATAAGAGAGGCCACGTATTCGAAACAGCCGGATCGAGTAATTAAGTTAAGGAGAAAGGAAAGGCGTAGTCCAATGCTTGATCAAAAGGTCAACATAGGCGGAGGGGGGGTGGGAATGCCAAAGGGGGGATTTTGGGGTTGCGAGCCAAGGGCCAGCGAATTTACTTTGAAAAGGAAATGAGAGAGGAGGAAACTGAGAGCGCGGCCAACATTAGCACGGAGCTGAGTGCTGCGTCAATCACCTCTTGACTAGTCACGTCCGATTTCCGGAAAATTTAATATCTAGTCATAGAAAAGTTTTTCGTTTTCTTCCTGGAAAAAATCTGTGGTAGTTGAATGGCTATGCTTGAAAGTCGAGAAAATATATTTAAGATCCCAGCGTGGACCTCATATAAGCGGATGGTACAGATAATAGCAAAAGATGCGAAAGTCGATCATCTGCAGATTCATAGACCGAGATGCAATCTCTTGTAGTACAACCCATCTCCATCTCACACACCTGATTCCATTTCCTGCAAATCAAACGCCTTGAATTCGACCGCTGGCCGTCTACTTCAAAAGCTTAGGACGCAATAAATTTCGCAGGCGCAAGAGTCATTAATGCATCTGACATTTTACATTACAATAATAATATAATTGCGGAACGCACACAAGTTGATCAGGCCGTGCCATATATTTCCCAAATGGCATTTGCTGAACAGTAATCACGTGACATCCGAGAAGAGGAGAATAATATAATAAGTGGGAGGAAATTTTAATAATAGAAGGCAAGTCCGTCTCCTTATCCGACTGAATCTCCTGATTCTCAGCGATTGATGGACCGGCCCCATAGAGGGCACAGCATTATTCACTTCACAGTAACAACACCCCCACCGGTATTTTGCCATAAATATTTCGCAATATTGTTTGAATTAATTACAGGAAATGAAACTCAACGGGAAATTAGAATGACATATCATAACAATTAAGTATCAAATCGTTGTTACGATTGTCCCGCTCATGACCTTAATTTATCGTGAAGCGAAACCTTTAAACTAAAATCATT
This sequence comes from Hetaerina titia, assembly GCA_037158775.1. NCBI lineage: Eukaryota > Metazoa > Arthropoda > Insecta > Odonata > Calopterygidae > Hetaerina > Hetaerina titia. The sequence goes on along the minus strand of CM073772.1, from coordinate 17,694,616 downwards.
GCTTATTTCATCAAAAAATCAAATAGAATATTCAGGTTTGTGAAAAAAGCGCGCTGTATTTGGAGCTTTAAAGACAAAATAAGAATAAAGATTGAGTAAGGGAAAAGCTAAAGCTTCCTCGTGAAACTAGATGGTGTTGGTATTGGTAACTTAAATTTAAACAAATCAATTCTTTGAACTACAGTCGACATTGAAATTCAAAGGTCTTACACATTTTGGGGCCGATTTATACCACATACTCAAATCAGATTAGCCCCTGGTTTCTGTTGTTCATCAGTTTCATCGGCTTCGGTAGAATGCTTAGTCCAAGTATCTCTATAGCGCTCGCATCAGGGAAAACTCTTCTTTCGACGAAAATTCCGTCCCCAATTCGTTTGGCAACGATTTGTTCGGTGAAAATAGGCCTTTGTGAGATCACCATTTACTCAGCGAAGCATTCATTCTTGAGATTACAGCTATAAGATTCCTTGCGTCAACGCCTTTAGGGTTCGGGCTGGATTTTCTTTCGGTGCTGAGGGTTTTTTGTGTTCTGGACTTTAGTTGTCAAATTAATCCTTTGAGATTTAAGATTAGGTCCCTCATCAGTTTATTCATCCGAGTGAAAATTTCGATTGGCTTGGAGGCACTATTATTATAGACGCTTTCCTATTCTCTGTGCAAAACGTTTTTTTTAGCTGCATCACCTGGAAATAGTTGTTCTTTTTTGCCATTGCATAATTCATCAGTCGGGGGTTTTCTATTTAACTCCATACCGTAAGACTATAACAATCCCTTGAATTTTCAATGACAATTCTCTCGGTATCTCACCCTTGAACTTCCGCAAGAAACAGGGAATAATCTTTCGTCTGAGTGTACTGGCTGGAGTAGTTACCCTTGCTTTCAATTCCAATAATTTTATATTAGCTTTTAACCGCATTCAAACGTGATAAGTATGTAAAAGCTTCTGCTTGTTTAAGGATTCGTTTCAATTTGCTATCAGGTATATCGGTGTGGATAATAAATAGCACGTTAGACGTTGCTTGGTATGAACGCATCAATTTTATGCATTAACAATACATGAAAACAACTCCCAAGTTTTTACAATGCCTTATTTACGTCAACTACGTAAAAATAATAATAGTAATATAGCTATCATTTTGATCCCAACATGCTTAAACTTAACTTACATATTAGTTAAAAGTAACTTTTTCCCTTCAAAATAATTATTAATCTAAATTCCCCAAACGTGTTATTATGGTGGGTGAGGAGAGGGGTTTGTTGAGAGAAATCCTATGGAAGCTGAAAAATGGATGAAAGGCGTATTGAGCGGTAGTGGAATGTTGAAGATTGAAGAAGGTAATAGAGGGGAGAATGTTGGGCAAACGAGGAAATGGCAGGAACAGGATAAGGATGTTGGACGGGATGAAGGGAGGAAAGAAGTACACAGAGATGATGAGGGACCTATTGTAGAGTAGGTTGCTGGATTGGGTTTTGTTTGGATTTACAAAATATTTATTTGATAGTTGTGTCCATCCAAAAACCTACCTTAACTGGTTGATTACCTAATAATAATAATAGGAGAAAGTGCTACATTGATAAAATATGCACCTTGGAACTTATAACGGATTAACATACTATATTTTGCGGTCCCCTAAACCACCTTTTTTTCTCTTTCCCGAAAGATATCCTGGTTTACCTGTGGTCACACCATAGAATCTAGTTAGGAACAGCAAAAATAAAGTAGTATTGACAGTAGAAAGTCAATTGCATTTTTCCACGGAGCTAAATGTGTCCTGGGCGTTTCGATGCAAGTGCATAATCATCTTCAGCCAGAAGTTGCAATTGGCTGCACTCAGTCCCGTGCACATGTGCAGCGGTGGGGTGTCGGTTGAGCTGGTGGTGGGGAGGAGATGAGATGGGAGATTTGGACAGCAGGGGAGGGTGGAGAGGGGGTGGGTGGGGTGGGAAAGTCATCCTCGGGGGCGTTGTTCGGCGCGGCGTGTAATGTCGGGGAGAGGGAATGCCGAGTAGTATCAGGGGCAGCTCCGACGTTGATGCCCTCCCTCGGGACTCGAAGCGAAGCAGTTCGGACGCAGGGGTGGTCCGGGGCGAAGGCCCCGTCGGTCGCCCTGCCATCAAAGATGGCGGTTCTTCCGACCTCAATCCTCGGGCATGATCTTCAGTTCCACTACAACGTCTTCCCCTTTGACCCATTCACATTACTCCACGTTGTTCCAGTGATCGTTGATCTCATCTAGCAAGAGAAATTCATGAACAGCTTCACATACGATTTTTCGTGATTTCTGAAATGCTACGAACTACGTTATAAACCCTAGGAAAAGATGATTCATAGACTATTCCTTTATTTTGCCCATCAAGAGCACCTAGTAAAGCTTGCCAAAGACCTGAATAATGCAAGTGTAACCGTCTAGTATGACATGCTGGCCGTGTCTTTGGCCATAAATACTATATGAAAAACATGTGAAAATCACAAAGCCTCCGCGAACACAATGGGATTTTCTCCTGTCGCTTCTACACTTCGGGACTCGCCACTGATAATAACGTTCAAAAACTCCCTATCTGAAAAATTTAACAAAACTGCGATAAATACCGGGGGAGTGAAACGCAAAGGTCGTCTGAAGAAGACGACCGTTCAATTGATTCTCTCGATGCGATCGCCCTTCCGCGCGCAGCACTTACGCACCAAAGAAAAGTAGCTCATTTTCGGAGACTTTTTTAAACTGTAGAGAGACTAGGGCCTTTTTAGATGCATCGAATGAAATCGTTGGCCAAAAATCACCCTTGGTTTTTCGTCAACGAGACGGTAGGAAATGTTACACGGTATTTTGATAGTGTGGAAACAAATTCGAGTTCGCTGGAGCAACATCTCTTGCCACGGCCCTCTGGGCGTCCTCGTTCCATTGCGCCAATCGGCAGCAGGGAGGGCACCACTCACCTGTATCACCCTCATGGGGAGCCCCGTTTCCTTGGCCAGTTGCTCCCTGATGTGCCGCGTCGGCTTGGGAGTCTGCGAGAAGGCCGTCTTGAGGATTTCGAGCTGCTTGGCCTTGATGGTGGTGCGCGGGCCGCGGCGCTTCGAGCCCACCGTCCCGTCCTCGGGCGACTTGTTCTCCGTCTGCGAGTCCCTCGTCTCGGCGTCGCCGTCCAGCGAGCCCTCCGACTCGTTGCCCAGCATGAGCGCCGCCGCGGCCGCCGCCGCCGCCGCCACCGCAGCTGCCGCCGCCGCCGATGACGAGGACGTGGTGGAGGAGGACGAGGAGGAGGCCGAGGAGTCCTTGTCGCCGCCCCCGGGGCCTCCACCCGCGGGACCCTCGGCGCCCTTGTCGCCCAGCAGACCCCCGCCGCCCCCCGGGCCGGCGTGGTGGTGCGCGTGGTGGTGGTGCGGGTGGTGTCCGTGGTGGTTGTTGTTGGCCTCCGGCACGCCGCCCGGCGGCACCTTGAGGGCACCGCCGCCCTCGTCCTCGTCCTCATCCTCCGTGGCCGAGCCCAGCAGCGAGTCTGCAGAGGGAGAGAAAGAGAGAGGGCTGGATTGTTGATCGGAAGAAGAAAGGGTCGAGCGAAAGCGATAATCGAGGTTTCCAGGCGAAGAAAGGAAGGGTTCAATGAATCTCTATTATTAGTGCCAAAACATCCAAGACCAAAGCCTTCGGTTCAGTTACGAGTACGTAAGCCCTTCGGAGAGCTACGGGAAATAATTTAAATTGGTATTTCACAAAGCTAAATTGGATTTACTATTTGAAACCATCTGGAAATAAGTCCAAATTCTCAGAAAGTACAGCGCTGAGTCGCGATGCTTCAGAAAAGAGCATCGAGAAGTATTTCCAAATGGTGCTGGTATTGGTGCGGACAACAGGACATGGAAAGCAGGTCCGTCAAGTCGGTATTTGAGTCAATTTCGAGCAGATTTAGAGTTTCGGAGGCAGTAGGAGTTCACCGACACACTTCCCTTTGAAATTGAGCCTTCTTTTTGCCATCACTTGGTGCCAGTTTTGTGATATCCTTAATAATTAACTTTTAGGCTTGCCCACACTACTGGTGGCGTGTCTCGGTGGAAAAAGAATCTACGCGCCATTGAATTTGTTAGCGAAATTTTTGTTATTAATTCTAAAAGTACTGAATATTTATTTATTAACATGAAAAGATTTTTATTTGAGATGCATAAGACAGGAAATTATTAAAAGGTACACTGTCGTTTCAGTGAATCTGTCAAAAGCAAATACGTGTATAGGTATAGGAGGCCAAGGAAGTCAGGTGCTTCCTTTCATACAAATATCCACATTTATTAATGTTTCTTAACCCACTCTTATATATACAACAAAGATTTCTACGAAAAATTTTGCCCTATATAAACAACGGTGGATAATGCGACTTCGTAGTTGAAATAAACGTATAAATAGATGCCGTTGGTGGTTTTCGGCGTGACTTCATTGAACTTTCGCTATTCGTGAACATTGCTGCTATCAGTCCTGAATAAGACGTTAATCGCCGAAACCATGATCATTTAAACATATAAGAAATTTTAGAATGCACAAAGCACGAAGTGTTATTCAAAATGAGTAGAAATCGATTTTAAACACATAACTACATTGAAATTGTAATTTAAAAATTTCCCCTTTTTAATTAGATTTTTTTAAAATTTAATTTAAAAAATACAATTCCAAATGTCAAAGAATGAAGCTATAGGTATTTGAAATTATCACCATAGGCGAAAATTTAAAATATTTCGAAGGCCATAGCTAGTATGGCTCAAGACACAGACGAAGATAAACGCTGCGTTGCCAAGACTCGTAAGCACACATTCAGGGAGCGACTAAATTCCCCTGCGAGTAATTCTAAATTGAAAACACATGAACAGCGTTTTTATCGGAAAGTATTCCAACCTGTGAATCAGAATGATAATATCCGATGAGTAAGAAAACCAATGCTCAACTGCCCCATCCAAGCGAAATATCAGAAATTATCTCAGACATCAGGCTACAAGACATTTTGCCAGTGAGTTCCTTCAGATTTTACTGTCATCATTAGTGGTTTTAGTTATAACTTTGCGGAATAGATTCATATTATATGATACAGCTTTTCACTCTACGATCTTAGTGGAAAAGATTGTGCAGGATTATGGACCTTCCCACGAGCAAGCTGTTGGAATTTTAACTGCTTCAAACATGATAACAAGTATTAAACTAATAATTACAGATAATGAAAGGGACATACAACTACGAGATCACTTCGGATTCAAAGAAATAGGAGAGTTTAAGATTGAAGAGTACACGCCTTCAACTCTTGAGCAGAGTGACGTTAACGTTTAGAGAGCAACAGCGGTTGGCCCTTCAGATGATCTTGCTACAGCTGTCTCAAAGATTCAAAACTTGCCGCCAAAGCACCTAAAGTCGATTCCATTATGGAGAGAATAACTAGAATAGCAGCCATTATAGAGCTAGCTCCAGACACACTAGGGCATTACCTGCATGCAGGTCCAGTGCTTTCTTGAACTAAAGCCCTTTCTTGTGGACAGGGCTTTAGCTCAAGGTAATGCTAAACGAAGGTCAGTGGATTCCGGTGACAGAATTGAAAAACTGCTTGACCTCCCATACGCAGTAGCTGAAAAATTACGAGGCGAGGACAAAATGTCTAGCATTTTCCAAGAAACTGCGAAAGATGCCACAGCATTGACTTTTAACGAAGTCATCCGCTTATATGCATTTCCATTCAACAATTTCAGAGTTTAAGAGAAGAATTCGTAGCTTAACTGGAAGCCTTGCGGACCCGGAGTCCGGCCAAGTGCTTTAGCCAGTTAAGCTATCGAGGCGTCCTCTTAAACTCTGAAATTTTACACGGCCAAGGCAAATGACTAGTACACTGAAATTATTGCATTGTTTATCATTCTATTGAAGGAGTGGAGGGACGTGATATTTGTCCTGGAATCAAGAGGACGGTTAATGGCAGATACTTTTGCGTCTTCAATTAAAAGATAGAGAGACACTATTGTGATAAAATAAGTTTTTGGCGGCTGTTTTTGTGAAACCCAACGCACCAAATTCTGCTTGATAATAAGCGGCTGACTTGAGGAAAATTATGCACAGTTCGAGGCAGCATTCAGGGAAAATGGGGCACAGGTATGTCGGGAAGAATAAAGATTTAGCCGCCTTCGCCCTCGTCGGCAGAGGATGAACTTCGTTTTGAGAAATATTTCAATCGCAGGGCGTTTCCGCCAGCAATACGATGACAAACCCAAAGAAAACAAAATGAATACATTTTAGTCAGTCTCATTTAAACTCAAAGAAGTGGAGAACGTTGACCACTCATCGAAACCAGAAATGCAAGAAGCCTGCCTGCCATTCCCTTAAATCCTAAATTTGTGAGAGATCTTGCCCAGGGTGGTGATCACCGCTCCACCTACAATCGGGGTGAAGAGGTTATTTGGTCTGTTTTTAGAATAATTTGATCATGTTCGAGGTATGCATTCGTGGAGGGCATGATTTAAGACCATCGATTATCTGAGGTTCAAATGATCATGTTTCTTAGGAAAATTCTTTATAGGTTTACTATTTCAATGCTGGGTGTGCAACGGTGTATAGCATATTTAATCCAACAGCATTGCTTTGTTCAGTTTATTTGCTCAGGTAAATGTCTGCTGTGGTTTTACACAGTTTCAGACGTGATGTGATGTAATGGAAACATATTTACGATCAAATAATAACACTTTTCCACATGTCAAGCATTTTTACTCTCGCGCAGGTTTCGCTTTCGTGCACCATCATGCGGATTAAAATGACACTGTAGTTACAAAGCAAACAGGTGAATTATAAAAAATATTAACCAGCGGAAAAGTGATTTTATTTGACAATTAACATATTGTGGGCTAGTTAATCCTAATTTTTAACATATTTTTAATGAAGTAATAGCACGATTTTTTCATTCCAAAGGAATGCACCCTCGCAAGGCAGCTTGTCGTGCTTGCTTGTCGATGGAACACCGCGAATGACTTCATGGAAACAACGTGGACAAGTACACAATTAAGTGGCTACTTCTGATTGGCACCCATAGAGGTCTTCCCTTCCTGAATATCACATAAATGGTCAAAAACCCCTGATTCCTGCGCAACTGCCAAAGCAACAATTTGAAGATATTTTCAATGAGCCTAAAACGCAACACTTGCGCATTGTCAAGTCACTGCTTTAAGACACAACCTTGTTAAACCGAATACTCACAATTGAATACAAGATATTGTGAATTTCTGGTGATAATAACAGAAATATTGCGCTGCGACTTGCTTCAACAAATAGTCGAAAAATCGTTAGTTCTGAAGTTTCTGCAGAAGCATTTTTAATTGAGGCAAACAATGCAATACAACTGATCACATGGATTTTTTCTTGAAATTTGCTCTTTTTATCCTCAACGCACGTTTTATTCAGTCCAAAAATTTCTACCAACCGACTAGCATTAAACACTGGCGAGAAAAGGATCTTTCCAAAGCCAATTTTCAGAGCATGAGCAATACGAAAATAAAATAAAAAAACAATAGGCTGTAAGTTGAGGTCCTCGGTAAAATTATAAATTTTAACAATAGGTACATCTATTCAAGTTACTCATTTTTAAATTTCATTGAAAATTCGTCGCCATAAAATAAGGATAAAAAGAATTTTATCATGACTAGTGGTCATTTGAAAAAAATATTTGGTCGCCGATCTAATATTATTGCACACATAAAATGACCTAAGAAGCCATTTATCGAGATTAATTTGTTTCGTTGGAGATAAGCAGGAAGTTCTGCAATAACTATTTTGTAAACAGATTAGGCTATTTCTATTAGGATGAATCGCTTTGTTCTCTCAGCACCCGATGGCCAACAAATAGCATTCAAGGCTATACTATAGAGGAAACAAAAGCTATTTAAATTTGAGGACGAGAACCCGGGAGACACCTGCGCCAGCAAAGGGCCAAACAGACGCGCGACGGCCATCCATTCTGACTCCGTTTCATTTACATTCCTCGCGCGCCGGCAGGAGTCCTCCTTTTTTACTCCGGGACTAATCAGACACGTGTCACCGCCACCACGCACACAGCCAGCCAGCCACCCGCCCCCCTCCCGTCCCACGCGGTCCCCTCCTCCCTCCGTCGAGGACCAACCCACCCCCCCCCCTGTGGGGAGGGGGTCAGCGCTGCGTCCCCAACCCCCCTCCTCCTCCTCACCTAATTCCAAAACCCTCTTGATTCTGTCTCTGCCGTAGGAGAAGCGAGGGCGGCGCCAAGCACGGACCTTGTGGGACTTCCGCGACCGCTCCCGCCCGGCACCCCAATTTTCGAGGGGATAGAATAAGCCGTCTCCTGTTCACCATGCATTATTCATGAGGGCCGAGGGAACTTTGTGCCTTCGTGATGCTCTCAGTGCTAAGAGCTCACCTTCCGCTAGTGTCCACACCATTGCAGTTTTATCACTTAAATACGAGCGGCAATGCACGCTTACCGCGAAAAATATATACCTCGGATATATTTCCGGTGATTAGTATCGGCGAATAGGTAATAAATACTCTGTACGATGATATACGAATACATTCATACCAAACTCGTACACGAAACATACATTCGTATCTCACTTTCAGTTTGAAGCTTTCATTCCAGCAACAGCAAATGGTCCATATCATCATCGAAAAATTTTAAGGAATATGATAGTTATTATATTTTGGCCCAAAAATGTTCTCATTAGTCGGAGTCAGAATTGGATAATGAATTGTTCACATTGAATTGATGGTCATGAGTCTCAGGGCTTGGTAAATTGAAATCTATAGTTCATAAATATATTTTCGCTACCCTCTTCAGGTGAAATCGCGTTTTTCTCATGACGAGGTTTTTCTTCCCTGACGACGACCCCAACATCGGACATGCAAAATGGAAAAATTAGTGTGTGCCATACCCAAACAATTTATGCTCTGTCGCAGCACTCAATCGCTAATCACAGTTTAGACAACAATTTTAATGTTTAACTTTCAAAGTTATTTAATTTAGCATAGTCAAAATCATAAATATGTGGAGACACCGTGTCTGAAATGTTAAAATTTTAGCTTTTGTGCAGGCATGTTGCTTAAAATTTACAATTATCGAATTTCCTACGTTTTCTAGTAACTTGTACCGGAAAAGAGGAGTGCATGTATAATTATTACAATAATTAGTAGTTGTAGTTTCAAGGGGAGGCGACCTACAGCTGAGGTCATTTGCGCCATTAGGGATGGAGAGGAAAGGATGAAGGGTGGAGAGAAACCCGTCGTCGGTGTTAGCCTAATCTTGTCGAAAGGCGCCAAGGGGTCACACACAGTGTAACGTCCCATCCGACGGGCGGCGCATTCACTCAAAGTGCTCTCCACAAAGCACCTCAAGTAGGGATTAGGGTACCACTGAAAACATTTTGCTTTCGAGATTTGAACCTGGGCCCTCTGGGTGGGAGGCCATTACGTTAGCTACCGCACCATCCAGATCCCCTTATTATAATAATAAGCCCACTGAGAAATGTATTATTGGGTGGCGGGTTTTGCACGACAAGATGACGAGGAGCAAGGGGCCTTTCAGTAAAGCGACAGTCTCATTAGCACTTACAAATCAGCCACATAATTCACAAGAGCGGTCAATGCATCCGATCCATACTCACCCTGTCCTGATCATGCGATCGACAGAAAGAGATCTAAGCCCACCTCTTCCGTCAGCTCCAGGAAAAGTGAACTACTACCACCATAAATACAATTTTTTGAAAAATATATGGGCTAAAAATATTTGGTTTCTAAATTGTTTGGGAAATATTTTGAGGAAATTTTTTACGGGAGAACTTTTTCGCGGTGCATTTCCTTCCATTCTTGATGCGGAAAAAAATAAAATAAAATTTTCCGCACCTTCAAAATGATTGTACCCGGGCTAGAGAGCAAAGGAAGCCATGATTATGTGCTAACCATAACCCAGAGCGGGACGGGTGACGTCGCGGCACGGACATGCAATGAATGACCCGCCCACAGATTTCACCAACCCCTCTGCACCCTCCCCCCTCCTGGACTCACTCGCTCGTTCCCTCGAGTCCAATAAAGGCGGGCAGTCGAGTGTGCGCGAGATGTCGAAAAAATAAAACAAGTGAGGAGCTAAAAGCGATGGGAGGTGAGTGGAGCGAGAAATACAGCCCCGCGTCGTAAAAGTCAATCTGCGATTCACGGTGGCGTCGATGGCCCAAGGGGAGGCAGGAGCGGGTGCCCCCAGGTGCACGCCCCCGCCCGCCCACCACATACACACAGAGGGGGAGGGTGTTTATTCTCGGTCGGCGCCTCCGAGTGGGGCGCTCGCCACATCCCCCTCCCCGCCCCCCCCACAGCCACTGACTGACCGACGGGGCCGAATGACTGACCCTCGCCCTCCCCCCTTCAGAGGAGAGTTGCGGAAATTTCCCAGGAGGGGGGGGATCGGATTTTAGGGGTTTTCCCGGGAGCAGAGAATAAAACTGCGCCGTACTCGGAGGAGGCGAGGAATGCCTCGCTACGTTCACTCCCATTGGTTACACAGGAGGCTTGCTCTACACTCTCTCACTCGTAGATGTTCAGGCTTGACGGGGCCGCTGTTAACAATTTGGTGAGAATGTGGACGATGTCGCATTAACTGAAATATTAAAATTTAGGAAAATGGGTTGCACAAATAATCACATTATTTCATGAAGGATTCTCGGATCTTCCACCAGGTCAGGGGTTCCATGTTGGCCGACGTTTCGATGCCCGACACGTACATCGTCTTCAGGGGTAACGTCGGCCAACATGGAACCTCTGACCCAGTGGAAGACCCGAGAATTCTTCATGAAGCAAATGCGCCCGGAAAGTACCAGAGCTTACTAATCCAATAATATTTAGCACCAGGATCTTCCAATTCTGGGAGGCTAACCAAAATTCAGGAGACGATAAATGCTATAACGTCGATCTTAAATTATGGCATCATTTTATCATGCAGGCGCAAGATTTGAACAGAATAGTGGCTGAAGGAGCAGCTCGTACATTATTCTTACCATCGTGGGCCACGTGAAACCAAAACGATTGCATTCTTAAGGAGGATTCCAACGGATTTACCGCGTTCTGCCAATAATATCGCATCACGAATACGAACAACATCGCAAGGTTCACATGGCCACACCCGTGGCGAAATAGATTCGTATTTCTCCTGAGGACACTATGACAACTTTCCAGTGACTGACTGACACTACAACAACCTCTCGTCGTAATTTAATGCTAAATCCAAATTCGGCAAAATCTTCTTTTATGTTTGTTGTGGTAAGTAGCTCTGAAAGATGCCGTGTAATATGTCAGACTTTTACTTACGACAAGATACTTCATGTGAAAACATTTAAACATTTTAATTACTATATATATATATATATATATATATATATATATATATATATATATAGATGATGTGGAAGTAATCACGAGAGCAATATAACATTTGGACAACACAATAGAACACAGAATAAAATAGATAACACGTAAAAGAACACTCACATTTTAGATTGCTTAAGCACTGACTGCTGCAGTCAGCAGTCTGTCCTGAAGAAGGCCTCGGAGTAGGGCGAAAGCTTAAACAATCTAAAATGCGAGTGTTCTTTTACGTGTTATCTATTTTATTCTGTGTTCTAATGTGTGCCGTCCAAATGTTTTTCCACAAATTCAAACACGAAATCCCGCCATACGGCGAACAAATATTCATTCACAAAGAAATAGAGATAAGGAAATGGGAAAAGAACACACATAAAGGACGAACACAAGAGAGGTGGGGAAGTCGGATGCGAGCAGATCACATATGCAAAAATATTTTCCTCAACCGGGACTTGAACATCGGATCACTCCACTTGCCGGGCGAATGCTCTAACCACTTGAGCTATCGAGAAAATGTACTTTACACTGAAATCTGCGATCTTATAAAGCTTGTGTTCGTCCTTTATGTGTGTTCCTTTCCCATTTCTTTCTCTCTAATTCTTTGTGAATGAATATATATGTATATATATATATATATATATATATATATATATATATATATATATATATATATATATATATATATATATATATATATCAGTATATAAGAGATATATATATATATAAATCTTCGAAATGGAACGCTCATCCGCGACGCACAAAAATAAAAAAACACATTTATAGATTTTTAAAACATGGAGACACAAAGAAAGCCACTCACAATATGTGTTTATATGTTTTCAAAAATCTATATCTGTGTTTAGAAATATATATATATATATATATATATATATATATATATATATATATATATATATATATATATATATTCATTTTTCTCCTTTGGTGGGTGTAACAGCTCCCTAACGCCATCTTCTGGGTAATGATTCGGAGCACTTTGGCGCTTTATAAGATCGCAGATTTCAATGTAAAAGTACTCTTCCTCGATAGCTCAGGTGGTTTAGAGCATCCGCCCGGCAAGTGGAGAGATCCGGTGTTCAAGTCCCGGTCGAGGAAAGTATTTTTACATTCGTGATCTGCTCACATCCGCCATCCCCACCTCTGTTGTGTTCGTCCTTTATATGTGTTCCTTTACCATTTTCCTTATCTCTATTTCAATTTGAATGAATATTTATTCGCCATATGGCGGTATTTCGTGTTTGAATGTGTATATATATATATATATATATATATATATATATATATATATATATATATATATATATATATATATGTATATATATATATAGATTATATGGTCGAAGTAACACAGAAGTGTTGAATAAAAAACTTGGACTGCAACAAACAATATAAGAACATATATTAGAAGTGTGACGTTTTGTGTGAGTGTTCCTTTTATGTGTTCTAATATTGTTTGTTGAAGTCAAAGTTTTACATATATATATATATATATATATATATACATAGCACATAAATAATAGAGGAAGGCATCAATTACACTGCTATATGAAACCAGGACTTGGGTCGCGGAGAAATATGGGAGTCATGTGTGAATCTCTGTGGGGGAACTTAAGACGGGCGTTCTAACACAATCAGCACGAACGTCAACGTCGGACGAAAGTTTTGCTCGTAATATACGGAATCTGACATCAAGATTAATATGGCCACGCTTTGATGGATTTTCTTCGGTGGACATTAAAAGGAGTTTTTCACTGGTTCTCCGAGCACGAGAGGAGCATTCATCTCCCCTCCCTCCGCCCACGGGCGCTACTCATGGAGAGATTTTTTATGGATCAGGGGATTAAGTAATCGTGATAACGGCGCGACAGTTGTCGTTCGGAGGAAGAATGATCATATGGATACTAAGCGTTTGATTCACTATAAAATAATTGCCATTGCAGAGGTTTGTAAATATCATTTTGATTGAGTTTAAAAAATCATGAGCAATTAATTATTTTAAGCGAATATATTTAACATTCGTTATGTAAATATGAATGTAAAAAACAACGCCTGAGACAGTAGGATGCAAAAAATAATTGGAATGAATACTGATATAAAAGATGACCTCTTCGATGAGCCTCGCGTGGATTAAAATGACCAATTCATTCAATACCGAATTCACAAGTCGATATGATTAATTAATTTCCCAAATGATCTTTTTGCTTTAAACTCAAATATTACTTTAAATTTTCCTTAATTTCCAGTGTAAGCAGAATATTCAAGGAAGCAAGATTTCTCAATTTTCAAGTTATCACCGTATTATTTTAAGACTTTAACGGGTTCAAATGCCTTTTGCCCATTAGAGCTATAATTGGGTTCCAGAGCAACGATGGAGCAGAAATTCCGGAGCAGGATAGTAATTATTTAATAACTTTTCTTAATTGGTGTGACCTCTATAAAGGCGGATTCTCCGCGGAGTTGGCGTAGCGGAGCGAAGTTAGTCGACGCGGCTAATCAGAAACGAGGCAATGACGAGAGGCGCCAATTGCCGGCTCCCATCCCCTTTCTCTCCTACGGATACACTTATTGTGATGCGTGCAAATAAATAATGCAAAAAAATTCTCCAAAAGCAATGATATTCCAACTTCAAAAGCGCGACTCAAAAAATATAGGAAAGTCGGAGTGGGTTACACAGATTTTAACAGTGCATGCGAAGACAGCATTCACTCGGCAAATATAAGAAAAATAATCTCCCAAATGGTGGCAGGACGAGCATATGGAGTCGCGAGGTGGGAAGTGAAGTGTAGGTAGATCTGTGGTGCTCGGTAGTGGCCGAGTGGGGGGGAGGGGTCGCCCCCGCGAGCACCGAGAAGAGATCGATCATCGAAGGTCACTCGGGAAAGTCAGCGCCCACCCAGGGTCTACCACGGCCAATGAATCGACGCGACGCAAGGAACGAGTTAATGCGTACACATCTACATACCTGTATATTAGATATTTTATTAGCATGCAAGCCACCACCAGGGTGTGTGACAGGGGGTGAATACACATCAGACTAATTGTGGCTCGACCATGGCCCTACCGCAGTCGAACAATGCTATCGTTCCCCTATCGTTCGTGGAAAAAATGACATCTTCAATCTATCTATTCTGCCATTGATATCTCTAATTTTATTGACATGACCTCTCCTATCGTACTACGATGGGGGTTAAAATACATTTTCAACATCAATGCTAAACGGATATCCTTCCACTTTATGCAAGAGCTTCAATCTCTAATTTAGCCTTCCCTCCATTGAGTGATTCCCAGCATACCTGCTCTAATATTTTGGATACACTACTGAATTTATCATAACAACATTTTACAAATCTAGCTCCTGCTGCACGCGATCCAATTCGGCAATTAATCCAACTTCATGAATACCCCATATACATGCAGCATATTCTAAATGATACATAACCAACGACAGATAATATTTATCTTTGATCTCTTCATGACACTTGCTCAGTATTCTTCCAATAAATCCTAATTTTTTGTAAGTTAAGCTACATGCTCCCCATGTATGTTTCTTCCAGGAAACACATACGGGGTCGGACAAATCTAATATTGCGATCATTCGCCATTATGCTCGAATTCTGTGATATATAGAAGGACCGGGTTCGGGACGTGAGTGAAGGCCGAGGGGGCCTTTTCGCTCGTCTGTGGGGAGATCCCAAGGAAGTGCAGGGGGCGAGGGATACGTGTGGTATCCCTCGCCCCCTGCACTTCCTTGGGATGGGCTACGCGATGCCGAATGGATGTCCACACTCATTTTAAAGTCAAAATCCATATTACAGCGACATCAGTAACGATGTTTATAAGAATATATATATATATATATATATATATATATATATATATATGCTGATGGCAGTTTGGAACAAAGTTTGCTTCAAGGTATCTTACAGCATCCTCCCTATGTTGGAGGTCGATGATACTCTGAAATACTATACATAAAAGATATGTTTAAATTCACTAAAGTTTGATAGTTTTTTTTCTTTTTTGAGATCCGAGGAATTCCAAGGCAATAAAGAGTCAGGGATTAGGAAACGTGGTATTTGGTGGCGCTAGGTTAACGACAATAGCCACACGGGGATATTCGTGTCGGTATACGATATACGGGCCGCGTCCAAATTCAATGTCGACAGCTCGACGTCAAAGTTAACGTCGGCATCCACGCGACATGACGTGGCGTCGCCGCAGCACCACCTTACCGCCCGGGGGGGAGAGGGGGGGGGGGGTGCACGTCACCTGAAAATTAACCCCCCGCTCGCCCGCACCGCCCACCCTCGCCCGCGCGGCGTTGACAAGCGGCAGGGCATCGATCTACGGCCCGAGACGGATGGTGCGGGGGCGGGGGGGGCGGTGGCGGGCACTCCCGAGTCCCCTGCCCAAGGCGGAACCCCGCGGAGGGAGGCACGCGTATCTAGCGAGCCCCTTGCCCCGAATCGACCGGTGCACCCTTGGCGAGGGAGTGCGAGCGTGGCGCATGCGACCGACGCACCCTGCCGTGCACCAAAATGAGCATCACACCCCACCCCCACATCCAGATCCGCCCTCGACCATTGCCACTCAAAGAGTGAGTGGAGAGGGACTGGGGGAGCTGGTTGAAGAGGCCCACCGCCGCGGATTGAAAATGCGGCGGGCGGCGAACATCCTCTTGGGCCCAAAAAAAGACGCCATGGAGTCCAAAGAAATTCGCTCCAAAAGGACATTGCGATGAGAGCGTCGAGCGAATACGAACTGTTTCCTATCTGGCCTAACAGTCGATGAAACGACCGGGATATTCTCCCCATATACTTTATGGAATACGAGCTGTTTCTCCATCAATAAAACCTT
Organism: Hetaerina titia; assembly: GCA_037158775.1. Lineage (NCBI taxonomy): Eukaryota > Metazoa > Arthropoda > Insecta > Odonata > Calopterygidae > Hetaerina > Hetaerina titia. The sequence continues at coordinate 17,678,351 of CM073772.1, read as the reverse complement.
TCTTTTTACTTGTTTGTTATTGCTCCCAGTTGTATGTCCATGGCAACAGCGTCAACAAATGTAGGATTCGAAATAGACAATATTGTGTGTTTCAGGAATGGCATTTTCTATACACACAAAAGGCATAAATATTGAAATCAATGTGTGACAACTAAATAGTGCCATAAACTCTGCAGGCAACGAGGCGCCTCTCCCATGAGCCGTGGCGGAGGCGAGCGAAGGCGGGTGCGTGGAGTGCGCCCACCCGAGAGTGTGGCCGCTCTCTTCCTGCCCCCCCCCCTTTCCTCTCGCCCCTTCTCCCTACACCGCCCTCCCCTCCGCCAACTGCTGTCCTTCTCTCTCCTCTTCGCACCTCACGTGATCACACGGGCGCCGACAGAACTCTTTCGTCGGGGTTTTTGACACTCGCCTACAATTCGCCAACGCACCGTTGATGGAACTTGTATACCCCTTCGTGCACCGTGGTCCATGCCGATGGAAAAAATTGCCACGGGGGTGGAGGGGCGAGGAGGCGATGGGGAGGCCGCCGCTCGACACCCTACTTAAATGATTGCCGGAACCAATCATCAATATAACTCGCCGATCGGTGGATGTCGAATCGGTGGAATCGATTGCTCCCACCACTCTCATTTTTACAATCGTCGCCTCGCTCTCCCAAACCCCGCCACCTAGCCACATTTGCATCGAATGTCTTCCTGGCAGACGTAGCGAACGAGCTATGACCAAACTGCAACTTTTACGTAAAAGTTAACCACGAAAAGTTGAAATTTCGCCCTCTCCCGCTAAGAGTCCACTGAAATGTTTCTGAACGCTTTAGTCTCTTCTCGATTGGTCTACTCCTTTCGTCTTCGGGAGTTTCAATGCTCTCGCTTAGCTGGTAGCCTCGCCATTCTTACACCATGAAGTAAAATGTCATGAAATGTTTTTAAAAACGAGTGTTTTAATTTATTTTGTACTTTCATTCTTACGTGTACTTATGCATCGCCAAAGATTCGGATTTTTCATTTTTAAATGCCTGAGTTGTGTGGTTAATGAGTTTTTTAATACTCGTGGTGGTAAAAACGCATTAAATTCAGAAGTTATTTCAATGATGTTTTTATTGCGTATGATCTATCTTGCCTTTTTTGACAAGTGCATAGTGCGCTTCTTTCGACGGGGCACTGTGAGTCCACGCAGGCAACACTAGCGTCTAACATGAACACCAAAGGGGTGGCGGTACGCCTCACACCAGTGAATACATTTGCAACGGCGTGCAAAATATTCGGGGTCGGAGAAAACTCTTCGGATGAAATGAAACGAGATGAAAGGGCCCTGTCGGAAGCGGGAGTTGGCTGTGTCTGGAGGGCAAACTTATTCCAAAAACCGCGATGTTAACGGCGAGGCCGCCGCGCCACCGAGTCACCACAAAATCCGGGTGCCGGGAGTGGAGAGGGAAAGTGTGGTAACCTCCCTCCCCCGGAAAGGGAGCAGAGGCTCCTCCGGCCCCCCAAATTCCGCCACGGCTCAGGGAGAGGCCGCCTCGGTGCCTGCAAAGTTCATGCAACTACATATGTGGCACGATTTGATTTCAATATTTACGCCTTCGATTTGAAAGAATTTTGATTTTTCCTTATTTATTCACCCCGCACAAATATCACCCCTCCGATCCCTCTCCCCAGCACTGAAACTTCGAGCCCCAGCCTTCTGCTGACTGAAGGACGAGACCGCCTCCAGACCCAACCGCGACATTTCGGTCAAGTGCTTTCGTGTGCACACACCATTTTTTATTCCTTAGCTGAAACATTAAACGCTAAAAAAATTAATTGAGTGGATGATACCATTTCATCCAGGGCGAGATTTGTGCGGGCGGGAGGGGGGCGGGTAGAGTCGGAAGAGGGAAGGGAGAAAGGTCCACGGGTCCCTCGATGACAGCGCCTCTAATCCGGGCCGGAGGAAGGGCGAGGGATGAACAAGCACCTCCCCTAAATCGACGCGCCATCCTTCGTCTCTCCTGTTTCGAGTGGAAAGGAGTGAGGAACCAGTGGCCGGTGGCGAGCGGCGCCGATGCGGGGGGCCGCCCTCGCCCCGCGGGGGCGGACGGATCAATTCGCGCCGAGGCGATCCCCGCAAACCCAGACCCACGCCTCCGTTCGGCGATTCCATCCTTCCGGTATTTGTTCGTGAAGTCGGACGGAACGAAACGAAATCCACGAGATGGATATGCTTTGACGACCAACCGTTGACAGTTAAGGTACCTGGACAGATTCCCATCCATGCAAGCGAAGGACTCACTCGATTCTCGGCCGACCCTGCCCTATACGGACTTCCAAATAAAGGAGAAGATGTCGCAATAAGACTCTCCTCTCGCCAATCAGCAGTCTCAAGCACGTGAAGTTGGAGGAGTGCTTCTCCGAACGGCAGACCGGACCACCGTCCCCCGCGCGGCCCTCAATTTTCAATCCCTCAGGAAATCACGAAGAGGACACTACAGAATTTCACAGCGTCCACTTGATTGCTCCGGCGCATTTTTGTCCTTACCCGCCGCGCCCTTTCCTCCTCAACCTTTAACTTTCTTCGCCCTCATGTCGGTCAATAACTTAACCCGTAAATGAACAAAGCAGGGGCTTTTTGAGTCACATGCCGCGGCCCTAGGTGGAGGCGTTTCGGGATGGCCAATGTGGACCCCTTGGGTGGGGGGAGGGCGAGGCGCCTCACCTTCGTCCCTCCCCCCTCGGGGCGAAGGGCCGCCGCAATGGACGCCGTTGTGGCGGCCCTCCCGCGTCCTGCCCGAAAAAAGAGGCCAAAGCAACCGCCACGGCCTCTGTTGGTCCATCACTGAAGCATCGCCTGGAATTCCCTTCGGATCCACCCCAATATCAATAAATCATTTCTCTACCAGCTTACAAATTACAGGCAGACGGCGATTGGTTTACAAGGATTAGTATATGACGAGAGCCTTGTAATACTAGATTAACCTCATGCTAGACTTTTAGATATTTTAGTACCCTGCAGGCTACAGCTAGGGTGCGTGGCATGGGATGAATACTCACCAGACTAATTTTTACTCGACTATGACCCAACCGAGGTCGAACAATGTTGCTCTGATCCCTTATTATTCGTGGAAAAAATGACATCGTAAATATATCTGTTCTACACATTATCTCGCCAATTTTACTGACATGATCTCTCCTACCGTAGTACGATGGGTAATAATACATTTTCAGCATCACTGCTAAAGAGACGTCCTTCTAACTTACGCAAGAGATTTAATCTGTAATTTTCCCTTCTTTCGGTGAGTGGTTCCTAGCTTAGCTTCTCTAATATTTTGGATAAGCTACTAAGTTTATCACAACAATGTTTTACAAATCTAGCTCCTCTACGCTGCACGCAATCCAGTTCGGCAATTAATCCTACTTCTTGAGGATACCATATTCTTGCAGCATATCCTAAATGAAGTCTAACCAACGACAGATACCATTTCTCTTTGACCTTTCCATTTCATTTAAACAGTACTCTTTTTCCAAAAATTTATCAATATGAACTTTTTTAAGTTTAAATCTAATTGCCAAGTGTCGCACCAGCGTTGTATAGCATTAAGGTCATCTGACAAAGCCGCTGTGTCCTCAGGATCACGGATATCATGGCAAACCTCTGCAAATAAACGTATCTTGCTAGTGACTACGTCGTCAATGTCGTTAACATAAAGTAGGAATAAAAGAGGTCCAATACCACTTCCCTGAGGAACACCTGAAGTAACTTCTGCTGCATTTGAGCTAACCCCATGTATGGCTACTCTTTGTACCCTGATATTAAAAAAATCTTTAACCCCACCACGGAAATTTTTATCTATGCCATATGCTTTTAGCTTCGCGAGTAGTTTACTATGAGATACTTTGACGAGGGATTTCTTAAATTCTAGAAAAATCGCGTCCACTTTAACATTTCTCTCTCCCAAAGTAAGAAGATCATGAACAAAAAGAGCAAGTAGTGTCTCGCAGGATCTACCTTTTCAGTAACCGTGCTGATTTTTCATTTATAACTCCTGATTATCGAGTTGTATCACGAGCGAACCAGCTACTTACTATATTTTCCATAACCTTTGCACGAAATGGATGTGAAGGAAACATGTCTGTTATGGCTCGGTTCCTCCTTGTCTCCGTTTTTAAATATTGTTGCTACCATACCCTAGCAGGAAATCAAGAGCTCTACGGCCTCTAAGTTAAAGTGAGAAGGGGAAAAATTCCAATGGTCGTAATAAACAGTCGCAACTCTCGTCAGACCAAATTGTTGTGTTGGTTTTCGCGGGAACCACGTCAGGGACCAACCACAATCTCTCGACTAAGAATAATCTCTGTGGTGGTTTACGAGAAATTAATCCACGCCAGGGACCACACGCAGCCACACACACACTATCCTGTCTGGAATCCTTCACGAGGCTGTGAGACCCCGTTAAAGATTCCAGGTGGAAATGTAATCCTTCACGAGGCTGTAGAGAAGACCCCGTTAAAGGTTCCAGGATGTTCTACAAGTATGCACTCCGTGACTATCCACGAAGGATGAGCACAGACCAATCACACACACTAGCACTCAAGAAACACACACACCTTCAAAGGGCCTAACTTCTGGGAGAATCTGAAAACAAATAGAGCTCAGACGAGTATATGCGTCGAACACGCGTGTTTCGGCCACAAAGTGGCCTTCTTCAGCGAACTGAAGGGAAAAAAACACCTCCAACACAAGGTTGAAAGTCACTCACTGATCACTCAAGCAAATATTCTATTCCGTTATATCATATTTCAATTTTGTGCATCGATTGGGCCGCATTATATTGTGATATAGTATATCGGAGACATCCGATGAGGCATTGGTGAAGACGCTTTGAAAGAAGGAATTTAATTTAGTTTTTCCAAACTGCTGGTTACTCTTTCGTCTTTATCATTTTGAAGTTCTAACTTAGATATTTTTTAATTTCCGTGGGCCGTCGTCGGGTTGTACCATACCGAGCCGTAATGCGTACGTGTAACTTTCATTGTTCCGAACCGAGCTAACTCGCAAACTCTCTGACGGAGTCTCCTCAATCGGTTCAAGATATACGTGTTATGTGTAGTGGTGTGGGAGAGATGGTCCGGAGGAGACCTCCCTCCGTTCGCCTGAAGCCCTCATTCCATCTGTACGTGCGTACAGAGAGACAGGCGCCACTCACGCACGCGTGCCGACGCGCAATCATTCGTCGCGAGGGCGGCATCGCGAAATTACTTGTCTCTCTCTTCTCTTTTGCGAGGCGTGCGTGCGTGTGTTCGCGCCAGTGTGTGCGTGGTTTTTGTGCGAAAGAAAGGGAGATGCGGTCGAGAGTGAGGAGGGAGAGGGGTGGGCGAGGGCAGGGGGTGGGGAGGTGGACCAAACCATCCCCCCCCGGAGCAAAAAAGGAGCGAATGAAAGCGGCCGTGACAGGAGGGTGAGGGAATGAAAAAGGGAGAAGGCGAAATGCGAGCGGTCAAAGGGAAGGGGTGGATTGAGCGCGGAGGGGGATGGAAGAGGAACCGGTATTAAAATGGAAGCGATGAAAAGAGAGATAAGGGGATGGAGGGGTGGAGTGTGGATGAGTGTGTGTGCGTGCGTGCTGGGAGAAGAGGAGAGGTGAGAATGATGGGTAGGGGCGGACAATGGAGACAAAAGAGGATCGCCTCCCGCGATTGTCGGATTTATGCGAGGGACGGAATGAAAGAGGGGGGAGGGGAGGCGAGGAGCGGGGGATTTTTAATGTAGAGTGGAGAAACACCCACCGAGGGGCAACAGAAATTGATTGAAAACCTTCGTGGAAAAAAACGTCAACACAATTAAAGGCGAAACGTCATTCGTCACTGTGGAACGGCTTTCCGACGAACGCGTCCCTCCCTACCTCCTTCCGTCGGCGTACGTGAGATTCCAACTTGGACTCGTGCAAGCAAACGTATGCATGTTCTCAATTTGCAAAGGAATGAAATAAGGAATTGAATATGGACTACGAACTATTCAAACCCTTGAAAAACACCACTCGTGAGGTCTCTGTGAGTAAATCTTCTCTTTTTTAAAGAATTAAAGTCTCCTCCCTTTCGTTTATAAAAAATCAACTTCAAGGGGATTCCAGCTAGGACCGAACCGTTAATTTTACGTAGAACACCAAAACCGATAATTTCAAGTGCATTTCTCTCTTCCATTGATTGTTGAGCACCACCGTTCCGGTTACTTCGTCGGCCGCCCGGTGCGGCCCCAATGCGGAGACACCGCCAGCGTCTCTGCGAGCACCGCTATTTGCTCCACCGCAGTGTAAATCGTTTTTCGTCACAATGATGAGCAAATGCGCGCAGGTAAACGACGAGGCGAGGGAGGATGAATGAAACAGCGACGAGGGTGGTGTTGGTACGCGTGCCTCTCGAGGCGAAATGCGGTGCCCGTCGGGGTTAGTGCCCCAGGCGAGACTAGATTTGCACATTTGGGTACGGAGGGAAACAGTCTCGTAGGGAGATTAATGGGCAGATCTATTCCCATCTTTGAACGCACGGATCCCTTTCTCCTGTGCGCACACATTCGTTACACCTTGATCGAGAGTCAAGGAAATGTACTCGGGGAAGCGAGGGCTTACGAAGAATCAGCAAAAATATATGTTCACACATCGTTGCGATAAACTTCAACTCCAGCTGCTGTTCCCGATCCAGTAGTCGCGTTCGATGAACATGCTTCCTACTTTATCATTGAAACCCTTTCCTCTTCGAGATCCCTTATCACTCAACGAAAGAGAAATGTGTGTTCGTTTTAGTCACCCAAAATGAATGGACTCTCGTCTCTTCTAAAATTGTAGATGGCAGAATCAAAAAATTAATACATTTTACTTTTAGCAAAGGGGATGAAGAAAAATATGTGCCTAGCAAAATAGGACGCGTGCTTGCTTATTTCTCTCAACCTCCGCCCAATTACTCCTCATCCATCTCCATTCTGGCGCTCAATCCTCGCTCGCCACAGGGAGCGTCGGGACGAGTGCGCCCCTTCGACCGCCAGCTCGAGTGCTCGAATGCAAGGCTCCATCTACACTGACCATCTCCAGGTCTGCACATACGTTTTACTTCAGTCCCCTTACCCTGCACCGGACCTCTTTCCTTTCTCAACTCCGCAACGGGGGATAGAAAATATATTGCCGTTTCATTGGAATTCTACAACGCCGGTGTTTACCGCTATCCCCGAGACGCACCTAACACTTCACTGTAAGTCTATCAACAGTAAATTAATAAGTGCCGGGGGTCCAGTAATCTAAATTATCTGAACTTTTACACACAGCAGTGGGTGCCCTAAACTTAGGCAGTTCTTTCCGCGCCACATTCCTAGTCTTCCTTCCCATAATTCCTTAAACGCACGACGCCGTCATCACTTGCTTCTCGAAGCAATTCAACCCAGGTCCCATCGCCACCTCAAATCGTAAACGCTCCCCCTCCAAAGTTCTATAAAATTCCCATTAACTAATATGAATGGCCGTGCTAATATTGGACAACTTAGGCTGGGAATCACCAGAACAGGAAGTCGACGTGAAAGATGAAGCCTCGTGGTAAATTATTGCACTTAAAGAATTCAGAGCAAACGCCAATCGAGAGAATCCAGTAGCGGAAGCATTAAAATGGCAGGCAAGAATACGGTGATGATGGAAAAGTCGAATCGAAAGTCCAAATTCACCGATGGGACGCGTTCTATTTCCCCCAATAATTCGCAATATTCTGCTGACGCACCCCGGGGACACGATCCAGGGTGGAATGAGCAGCAGATACGTAGGGAGGAATTGCAGTAAAGGGGAGGGGGCGGGCCGCACTGTGGGGCGACGGGAGCAAGAAGAAGAAGATGGCCGGCCGTCTGTTTCCGGGGGTGAGCGCCCCACCCCCTCCAACGGCGCCAAGCCCCCTTCGCAGCATCCCATCCACCCCACCCTCCCCACAACCTAGCAACCGACGGTTGGTCCATCCCGATCGATGCGCGCTCCCTCCGATAGTCGAGCAGTCGACGTGGCGGGGGCGTGGTGTGGGGGGAGGGGGGGTGTCCTCCTGGCCCCGCCTCGCCCATTCGGCCTCGCCCTCGGGGTGGGGGGGGCGCAGAGAGAGGCGCCACCGGGTGCAGGTGGCTATCGCCGCCATCGTTTGGGGGAATGGCGCACGAACTCGTGGAGGGCCCTCCGGTGCGTGGTGCTCCTCTGATAGGCGGCCGGGTGACGAAGGGGCTTCGCGACGAGTGAACTCCCTCTTCGGAGGGCGCCGTGACCGAGTGCGCACTCGTGCTATTACTGGATCTGATGAGGTAAAAGAGCGTTGTTAACGTGCGGGGCCGCACTAAGGCAACTGAAGCCCATTGAATGAGCTAAGGCGAGTCCTAATTTTTGTTGGTAAGGCCTCACGCCGAATTAACGTGGAATACTTGGGACTATTAACAAAATCCATTATGGAATTAAACAGAATAGAAATAAAATGCCTGTTGCCTAAAGAATCGCTAAGAAAGAATAGTACTATTATTACTCTTTGTATTTTTTGTAAGTGATAGTAGTATCAAATTTCCATGAGTAGTAGTTGATCCAATTGTAGTATCCAAATTTCCAAATCAAAGTTCCACAAGACAGTGTTCTAGGGCCATTGCTCTTCCTAATTTATTTAAACGATCTACCAAATAATTTATCATTTACATTACCAAGTAAAACTCTAAACTTATGATTACATTATAATCAGAAGGGTAGAGCATGTAAATGATCGCGTAATACTACAAAATTATATTGATAGTAATATCAAATTGTTACCTCAGTTTGAAACACGAAAGCCGACAGAAGTAATAAATCTAGATCCGAGTTTCACGTTATATTTTAGGTGAGATGTTAGGAACATTACCTAGCCGATCGATATTTTAGGAATATCTCATACTATATAATTCGATGTCACATCATTAGAAAGTATGACTACTGCAAATTGAAGTTCTCAGGCACCAATCACTCTAACGACTAATTGTGTAACACTTCGTAGCACGCACACTCGTGGCATCTTGTAGGGTAACAAGGTATTCCAAGACTCGACTTTTCCCTACCGTTTCTGCTGTTGGCTGTTTCACCCAACCATTCAATCTCAGCCTCCCGTCCACCGAGACCTCTCCCCAACGCCACCCCCTTCCCTTCCCTCACCAAAAAGAGTATTTATTTGCCAGCATACATGTTCTGTCATCTGAAGATGACACAAAGTGTTGAAACCCGCGCCGTGTGAATAAATATGGGTATAGTTAAAATCACGATTGTTAATTATTATTTCTCTCCAAAATGGGAAATTTTCCATACATGAAGCCTGAAAGGATACGTTTATCTTTCCTTTAAGTTTGCGCATAGAGCACGAAGGGGGCTTGCCTTTTTGACGGCAACCATTGATTGAGGGTGGCGGGCGATGCAGAGGTGCGCAGGGAGAACGGCTTCGCCCCGCGGAAGTCCACCTCGGGTTCGGATTCCAGTTCCAGGTCTCTTCCGAAGGCATCCGATATTCCCAGCGCGGTGACCCCCTGGGTGAGTGGGAAGCACAGAGGGCGGAAAGTGACCCGCAGGTGTCCACGCCCGTAATCCGCGAGTGTCTGTCGACGCGCCCCACTGCGACTCGCCCGTCACAGCCAACCTCCGCCCTCCACCTTTGCCTCGGTCATCAAAGTGGACTCGGAAATAAAGTTGGAAACACCCAGAAAGAAGAGGACACAGAGTGGAACAAGGGAGGAATCATCTCGATCAACGTCATCTCTGCATGAGGATGGGTTTCCGACGGAAACAATGGCATCTAATTCAAATCATATTCTCCGAGATGTCCTCAGCGTCCTCGGACGACCATCTGCGCAGCGTCGAGTCACTTCTCTTTCAATCGCCGGCGTGCTCACTCACCGAGAGCAACTGAGGCGAAGGATGACACGCCCGCCAATGGAAGCACGCGCAATGGAAGAAAGGCACAGGGAAATTTCTCACATAGAATCCCCCAAAATCTAGAGCCTGAACTATCCTGCGCCTAGTTTAAATTATCGCTCCAGGCTGCTCTAGGAGCTCTCTCCTTTGAACTGCATGGTTTTTAGTCGTTCACGCAGTTTTCTCTCCTCCCGTGATGTGTTTCGAGGCTCTTCAATTGTCTTTGATGCACTCGAATGGCTACTCAACCTACATGTATGCCACGCCAAATGGAAACGTATTTTTTTTCCATTCAAAAGATTCATCTGGGGCTACTGTGCCGTACGAGCCACGAAGGGAACCGAACGAAGTGACGATGTCCCAGATAGAGGAGCCGTGGAGATGAGGGATCTCGAAACGGGGAGTCCGAGGGCACAACAGGTCCACCGGGATGTGGTGGGGGGAGCATCCGCCGACTTATCTCCGTCACCATGGATACGACACCCTCCCCTCCCCCCGTTCCCTCCACGTCACCCCGCGGCCCACCCCCAGGGGTCGATGGCCAGAGGGGAGCGAGAGGGGCCCACGGGCACCCAGTGAGCATCCTCCCACTCCGCTCTAAGACCACAATCATCCGTATCCTAGCAACGGCGCCCCTCCCCCACTTCCAGGTCGCTCTCCGCGCCGCACGCCCCTGCGCTCTTCTCCTGCCGTGCAGGGCCCCCAACCCTCCCCATTTCACACACCCCTAAGTCCACCTTCTCTTTTTATACTAAAAAAAAGGATGTGCGTGCATGTTCGTGTGTCGAAAAATATTCAGCTTAATTACAAAAGAGCCAGTTAGCATCGCAAATTTGAAGCTTACATTTGGAACAGAGTCGTTTTTACGTAGAATTCGAGAGAAAACTGGAATATGCGAGCGGGGACTCTTGCAACCCCTGAAGTGAAGAAAGAACATCCCCATATAAATGCATGGATACCACATGTTAAGGCGCAACCACATGCAAACCTTGAATGAATTGAATTTATAAATAATTTAACATTTTTGTATTCTATAGGGAATGAAATACTAATTAAACTTCCTTAGGGTTTGCCACATAAATATCCATCGCCTGCTTGGGAACTTTTTAATTCCGAACTTGAGCGAGCGTCGAGGCATCTCGGAAGAATGTGCGGATGGCCGCCCCGAGATCAGGGAGATGATCGCTGCAGTCGCCACGTTAATCCTTCCATTTTCGGCATTCCATGACACGTGAGTTAAGTTATGCCATCTACTGTGATAAATGCACCACTGACTCTCACCATCTCTTCCTCTTATCGTCAAAGTGGCCATTGAATACTTATTCCCGACAAAATTCACAATTTGCGATTTCATCCGATCAATTTATCCTCATTTACACTAGTGTAGTACTGCACCATACCACATCTGTGTACAAAAAATGAGCTAAATCATTATAAATGGTCTAAACCTAATAATGACGCTTGAAAAGTCACAACTCATCTAAATAATCAAGTTCTTTGACCATGGATGAATCTGGAGGGAAACGTTTAACAATTATTTAGAAGCGAGACGAGTAGATTATCTGTCCGCCGACGAAGAACCTCCCCGTGAAGAGCGAGTGAAGTGATCGGGAGGGCGGATTGGAGTGAGGGTGGAGGATTGGTTAGATTGAGCTTTGGGGGAGATTAGGAGGGGGGGAATTGGGCGGATTGAGGAATCGGGCGGGGACAACACCCTCCTCACGGATGGTTACTTAAGTAAGGGGGATGAAAAAAGTGCTTGCATTTGCGCTAACTCCGAATTGCAACACCAGGACTACATTACATTTTCCTCTGGAATGAAATTTCGTTTCCTAAAATGTGTGTCTGAACCGTACTTTCTGAAGTCATTCTCGTACACAAAGAGTAGGTAGAGAGGGAAAGATTTAAGATAAGGAAGGCTTCCATAAAAGTTGTAAATTGCCTTGCTGAGCCAAAACGACTCGTGGGGGCAAGGCGAGGGATGTTGCCGAGGCATGTCTCCAACGGAGAGGAAGGACGCACATAGACTCCGCTCATATGGCCTCACCACCAAAAAAGCGTTTAATTCCCATTCATTAGAATTTAACTAGAGGTCACTTGTCTAGGAGTTATTATTATTATGTCTTATCGGAAGATGCAGAAAGAAGCACACATACGTATACTTTGGCGTTGAAACAATGCAACGAGGGGAGACGACGTACTCATAATATGAATTACTTCATTATCATTAGAACTTTTAATTCGAAGATTGATCGACTGCAACCCTTCCCTTTTACATCCTCCACTTTCTGCATTGCCAATGACTCCCCTGGATGCGTGAAAAGAGCTGCTCTTCCTTTCGCCAGCCTCCACCACTTGATCTCTTCGTCTTCCTCCTCGCTCCACCCTCCTCTCCGCTGTATTACCTATCATCAAAACCGTCGTGTCTACCACCGAGGTGACCTCAATTCTCCCCTGGCTCTTATCTTACCTATCGCCTTCCATTCCTCCTCTTTCCATCCCTATCACACTCTCTCCTTTCTTCTTCAATTCACTTGACCATTTCATCTTCAATAACCAGGACATTGTTTTGCAGTTCTCCATTGCTTCCTGGCTTGTTATTCCAAGGATGCATGCCTTCGATCATTAAGTACCTCCCCCAAATGGTGTTTCAACGTACTTCTCTCTAATTTTTAATTTAACTTTTCTCGTAGACAATAGCTGACTCGTCTGGTAGAGGCCATGTTACCTTAAAGCAATCTTCTCCTGATATCAACCGAACTGCTGCCATCCCACGCTATATATTTACCGATGTGATTGGTGAAATGCAACAATTTCCAAATGTAAAAATCATTCATCTTCACCAGTATTTTATAGTACTTTTAATTTTGGTTTGATTTTAATTATTTGGTGAAATATTTCATTTGTTGCAATACTTCTCTTAACGCAGCCTCTGAACCGTACATTTTCCATCCGCACTCTGAAATATTGTCTTTCTTTTAGAAGTTTTTATTCCCAAAAGGCTTGTTCATTTTCGTTCAAGACTTGAGTTTTTATAGGTATTCTGTAATTACTGCGATGCCATCTACGAAAAGTAATCGTGTTAGCTCTTCTTCTTTCCGGCACACGCCCTAATGGCGATTTGCAGCGTCAGGTGCAAATCTCCCCTGATCCGCATTCCGAGTGCGTCCGTCCGTCCGCGACCGTCCCTTCGGAAGCCGCCGTCGTCCCCCCGCCTTCACCACATCCATCCACCGCCGCAGTTACCCCCAACTCCCTGTATCACGTGCATTCACCAAATTACTTCATACACTCACTAATGTAAAGGATCAGTACATACTTCTAGCCTTAAGGATATCTGTTGGCATTCGAATCGACCATTAATTAGCCCTCCATTCTAACTTTTTCAACACCAGTCCCCCGTGGATTTGCATCCATTCCCTTTAGTTCCTCATTCGCATGGTTTTTAGCGATCAACAGTGCGATGAATCAAGAGAAATGAGCGTGGGTGGGTCACTGCGAGTCCGCCCCCCTCGAAAGCGCCGGGAGCGGTACCCTTTCTGGCGGGGAGTGAGGAATGGGGCGGGGGTTCGCGACCCTCCCCTCGCCCCCTCTCTCTTCCCTCATCCCCACTCGCCACCCCTATGAGGGGGGGGGCGCCATCTTTTCCTCATCCCCTGGTCCCGGGGGAGCGGGAAAGCAATTACGGTAAGCCCAGAGGGGGAGACTCGCCGTGCGCATTGCGATGGGAGCGCGAGGGCGGTGCGAGAGGGGTTCCGGACGCACCAGGAGCGGCGTGGAATGGCGCCGCTCACCTCCGACGCACCAATTCCCCCGAGCACTGGTTCCCGCCGTGGGTGTCCGCCGCCCGAAAGTGATGGAGCCACGCAATCGAGATTCTCTCTCACGCACTACTTAACCATTCGCGCCCTTGTTCCCTGCAGCCTTTATATATATATATATATATATATATATATATATATATATATACGTGCAGCATCGCTCATGCGAGGGACATCCGCGCACCGCGCCGATGTTGTCCGGCGCCCCCTTCCCAGCAAGCCACCCGTGGAACCCAACCTCGCCTGCCACAAAAGAATGTCTGCTCTCAGCCGACTATGATTATGACGTGCCTCAAACCCTACTTGAATCGAAGGAATACCTTCCTCTCCTCTGCATTTGAACCGAGTCACACCCTTAATACGTATCCACTCTTCCGACCCGATGGAAACGCGAAAATAATTCACTCTTTATTCAAGGTTTTTATTAAAAGTATAGGGCATATTTTCGGAATATTAGATTAACGTAGTTCAGATATTGCTTCAATGCCTCAGCGTACATCCCTTGACCGTCGACACACTTTTGGCGGGGTCAACCGTGGCCTGCGCCAAGTTTATAGGAAGCCAGGTCACTAACGGCCACATGTATCTTTTCTGTAAGAGTGCTAACGAGAAATTCTGAGCTCCAATCCGGGCACTCTTTGGCATAGTTGTTTAGGATTCACGGTTCAAACCTTAGAGGAATGAAACTACCTTTTTAAATTGATGCAGTAATGCTACTCTAATACGACTAAAGCAAAATATGACTTTCACCGAGATGTTTCGAGAGAGGAAATGAATGGACTGACGAAACCCAAACTCGATATTCCGAATGCGAGCATGACCCGAGATATACAAGAAGCCTTGTATACGAGTGGGAGTGCCTCGTAACTACAGTGGGAGTATTGGAAGATTGAAAACTGTTGAGAATGAATGCATTCAAGACACAACAATTGTAATCGGCATGGAAAATGTTAAGAGTGAATTCATAGCGAATGTAAATAACAATGTGAATGAATAAATTGGTCGTAGGTACTACGTGGGAGATATCAAATATAAAATGTTCTTCATGGCAGCAGGAAAGGCAGTGCGTACAAATGTATTTATCCACACATTACCGTACGGTAGAAAAACCAGGGTATGTCGTGAAGAGCATACCATAAAGAGAGATCAACTGAGAAGGATGAGGGGGAGTCGAGGAGTCGTAATGCGACGGACTGGAGGGCTAGAGACGAGAGTATTTATTGATGGAGAGGTCAAAAGCAGAGAAACCGATTCACGGTGAAGGAGAATGGGGTGCCTGGGAAACATTTACTCTTCATTAACTTATCAGTTCGGCTTTTCGACTTTCATCCATACTTCCATATTTATAAGCATTGTTTATGGATTGAAATTAATCATTTTCCCTAAATTTAGTCTAAATGAAAAACTTTAAAGTTGAATCAAAGCATACGATTCCAGGCTTCCATTCGTGATACATGGATTCTGAACCGAAATATTACATTACCGTAGTTTTTCGCTTAGCAAATTAATTCCGGCTGATTTAGTGCAATCGATGAGGAAATATTGATTTATTTACAGACCAACCCTATTAACTAGATTTCCGTTACAAGTTAACTAGCACACATCTGAATCTCGCATGCATTCAGATTTATCGTGACTCGAGTGTTTATTTTTATCCCCGGTGTATTTCAGCTGCAGTTGTCATTCACTTGCAAAGAGGAATTTATTTCGTACTGTTTACAGGAAATTTATTCCCATCTCGTTATTCTTAAGTGAGTACGTAGGTGCAATCGACTAGAGGTGCTCGCCAAGGACGTCAAGCGGCCCCTCGGTGATGACTCCTCGTGACGTGGGGCGCTCTCCCGCTCCCCCACACCCCGTCGTGCACCTGCGGCCCCTCATTCGATATTCACGAGCGGTGGTGATGCGCGTATCGTGTCGCCGCACTCGATTCTAAAGGTCGAGGGGGAGAGCTACCGTGAGTGGTACTTTTTTTTGGAGGAAAGGTTAAAGGGGGTGGGGCGGGGCGAGACGGCGCACGCACCCCGGTGGTCAGCGCTGCCCCCTCCCCCCCCCTCAGAGTCACGCTCGGACCCGGGGATGGCAAAAATGACACATATCCCACACTCCGCCCACACCTACCCGCAAGTAAATCGAAAAACGTTCTTTGTGTATTCGATACGAACGCTGCATTACAGATATCAGTGTGCGGGAAGAGACTAGAAATAAGGGCGGTTAAAAAACCGGAGACTGAAATTTTTATTTGACATTATTTAGGACTCTTAATTTACTATTCTCTCTCATTCCAGTAATGCACATACATTATTTAAGAAATTCCGTGCTTAATTAAATTCTGGTCAATTAGCTTTAAGCAACAAGCAGTAATTTTTTAGATACATTGATGGATAAAAAAACAGTTTCTGGCGTAACTTGGTGGAAAATCTTCATACTGACTTTTAATAATCAAACCACTTTACTTTTCCACATAAACTTTTTAATTTTTACTGCCCAGGTTTCGTTATAGCATAACATCATCAGGTCCGATGATGTTATGCTATAACGAAACCTGGGTTGTAAAAATTAAAAAGTTTATGTGGAAAAGTAAAGTGGTTTGATTATTAAAAGTCAGTACATTGACGGATTTAAACTACATCATAGATTATTTTTAATATACTCAAAATATTAAAATTGGAGTACTTTTAAAAACTCCGTATACTCTATATTGTGTAATAGAAGGACAATTATTTTTATAGCAAATAAACTTCTCTTTCCTAACTGGTTCTTCATAAATTTCTTGAGCAATATTTCTAATAATTATTGGCGACTGCTTACTATGGACGGTAACATTTCCAGACGGGTATTGTGCTCTCGGTGAGATGCCTTTACCTCGGCCACTCGAATGCCAGTTCACTATTTCAAGGTGAATAAGCGATACGAGTGCAATACCCCGTCTACGAAGATCCATCGATTCCGGCCAATGAATGTCTAGCGACGCTGGCTCCTTCCTGCCCCTATCAGCCCCCCCTCCTCCCTCGCCGACCCATGGGGACGAAGCCACGCTCCTCTGGGGGCGGCGATGGAAACCCTCGATTCGACGGAACAGTTCACCGACTTACTCTCCCATTGAACTCTGATGGTTTACTTTGCAATGGTCACACACGTTATGTGGGCGGCATACACTCCAGGATACATATATTAATCCTACAAAAATATACTCAAAGAACTGTGGCACGTTCCCACGGCGACGAAACAATGAATGGTATGAATGCCCTAGGGTAGGGATGGTGAACCCTTTGGCGATCGAGAGACAACATTTACGTAAGCAATAAAGAGTACACTCTAGTTTGGCGCGCCATTGCATCGAGTGATCGGCGTGGTATTACCCGTGGCACCATCCCAACTCGACGTGCCATTGCTTCGCCACCCCGTAATATTCAAAGAACGAGGTGAAGGGATGCAAAAGAGGAAAAAGACAGGGGATCTGGGACAAGCAATCACACATACGCCCGCACTCAGCTGTTTGTGGAACACACTGACCATAACACAATCATTCCCACGCACTCGGGGTTTGCGAGGAGTGACTCCTACGTCACTGACCTTACTTAAAAACATACCAGTGTACTTGAATGAATAAATAACAAGGGAAAATGAAATTATAATCATAATATACAATTGTGGGCCAAAGAAAGGGAGGTGCCCACGAATCTGACACCGGGTTTCCCGCCAGCCAAGCGGGCCCCCTCTGGGAGAAATGACATTCCATTTCGGGTGAAAAGGACACTATCTAGGTGTGGAGAATTAAATCCTACGTCACTCAGGCAAAAGTTTCTCCGCAATATTACCTTGTTCCACAATGAGGAACTCCTTTTGTCGGTTTAAGGAAGGGAGAAATAAATTTCTTTTTAAAATTCTCAAATCGCGTCGTATTTGTTTTGGTCAACCTAATGACGAAATTATCACAATTATGAAAACATAAACTCAACCAATAAATGAATCATAAAAAATGGAAAGTTTAATTTGCCCAATTAACAGATGCAATGCTCATGCATTATGTTTTTCGCGATTCGCGGAAAATCGGTAGAGAGCCCCTTTCCTGCATCGTGGCATATTTTTTCTCTCCCGCGTGTCGCTCTTGAAAGTGCCAAGAAGGAAAGGATGGTATCCACTCCCTAGTAGTGAACGAAATGTGAGCAGACGTCGTTCAACATTCACTGCAAAACATTTCCAACGAATTATTTCCTGCGAATCTAAAGTGGCAACTAACCAAAGCGGAAAGAAAGTAGTTGAATCAATCCCTAGTTCAACGTGATCTAATTATTCACCGTCTCCGAAAATCAACAGTCCACTGAAGGGAATAATTATATCATTTCAACTGTTCACTCACGAAGGTATTACCTCTGCACAGCAGTTTGAACAATTTCGTAGCGCCTTCCCAGACAATCGAATGGCAACAGCCCCCCCCCCCCCTGGAAGCAGTCCTGCGTTTCTCCCCCAATGACGCACGGACTGAAACCTGAAGATATCAGAGTGCCCAATCCTTTAAGTTACCACACCTCATTGTTAGTTGCACATTTTCGGAGTCTGCGGATGGTGTGTGCATTAATTTCCTAAATTATAGAGTGTGCAGATTCGAAAGTTTTATATTACGTTGTAGTCTACTCTCGGAGGACTCGTAAGTCGACTAGAAGTTCTTAGAAGCGGTCCCCTTAGTCTGGCGAGGGGCCTTCGCAACATCTCCGGGAGGACCCTCTCCTAACAAACGGCCAAGGAGGATTCGCGCCCCTTGAGTGCCTCGGCCATCCCTGCGTGGTCACCGCGTTCACTACGACGGTGTCGCGATTCTGGCTTTTCAGAACCACTTCAGGTGGTTGCTCGAATCCCTTGGGTTGGGCTATCGGCCGTTGGACCCACATCCCCAAGCGCGGAATTCGTCCCTAATGCACCCGGATGAGATTTCTACGTGTCTGGTCTCTCCTGATAATGCTCAGAGGCATCAAGAAGCGATTTCATCATCACGGCGGATCCACAATTAAAGCTATTAATGCAGACTAACTAACTGCCTTACATGACATACATTAAAAATATGCCATTCCTATGATTCTAAAAATAAAGCGCTTTATCGTAGTAGTTCGTATTTAATGTGGCAGGTGACCGACAGCTGAGGTTATTTGCGCCCTAGGGGATGGACAGGAAAGAGTTAAGGGTGAAGTGAGAAACCCGTCGTCGGCATTAGTCTACTCTTAACGAAAGGCACTAAGTGGTAGCAAACAGCTTAATGACCCATCTAATGGACGTCGTACTCACTCCACAAAGCACCTCAAGTAGGGATCGAGATACCACTGAAAAATATCTGCCGCCGCCGGAATTCGAACCCGGGGCCTCTGAGTAGACAGACAGTGCGTTAGCCACCGCACAATTCCCACTTTCCGTTATCATGCAAAATTACATTTAAAACGAATCAAAAATCACAATAACATTTCAAATTAAAGAAACCACAGGTTGATTTTCACGAAATTTTTGTTAAAAAGGCAAATTTATCAAAATAAACCACGTGTCTGAGGATTTGCGACGCCCTCTTTTCCACGGATAAGCCATTGAATCGTTCCCCGAGATGAGATGGACCCGAATGGGAAACGCCCTCTTCTCCCCCCGCTCGCCTTCACACTCTCCCCGCCGCCCCGGAAGTGACCCCGCTCCCCAATCTCGCTAGCCGGTTAATTAAGGCGCGCATTGCACACACACGTCGCCTCGGGCTTCGTACTTGAGCTGAGCTCTACCATCCTTGCCTTAACAAACAAACTTTCCGGTCGACTACTGATCAACTAACTCACTGTATTATCGCCCAGCAATCTCAGTTCTCACTTTATCTGAGGATATATACTTATATAATCAGCTCGTTATTTGCCTCACTCCTGCAGACGACTTGCTTCAGACCGTGCGACGCCGTGCCTTCGCCTGCACAGATGGGCTTCATGCTTCCCTCGTCTCCAAACCCTCTCCAAAGAAACAACCTCGTCAAAATGGCAATCCGGATATACGGTTTTTGTGGGATCACTTTTTTAGCAGGAAGATTATTTTCTCTAAATTTAGAATGGTTTGAGGGGTCACTTTGTGGAAGCGATTCATATCGAAAAAGAAAATACTTCGTTCTTTACATATCTATAAATGTGAAAGAATAAAGTATTTTCTTTTCCGATATGCTTATTTTATTTTTACGCATAAAAGTAATACTTTTAAAACTTAGAGAATCTGATTTCTGGATCTTGAGTAGTGCATCCAAGTTCAAAGGAAACAACGAAGAAAATGTTCCACAACTTAAGTAAATAATCAATGACAAATGGCTCTACCAACGCTCTATTTTAGTACTTTCTATGTCCATCTAAAAATCTCTCATGAAGGCCATATGCCTATTGCGCTCAGTAAAACAGTCTTGAGGCACTTAAATAGGTGGATCGATGAATTGGTCTACTTTTCTATTGATCGACTATAATTCCCGTGCTCTGTTCATGCAATTACAGACGTCGTCAACGATTCCTAATTAGCACTTTTCTAATGGAATGCGTTGAAGACGGCATTTTACTACTGGAAAATATGAAATCTTCTTCACGTGGCCTGAACTTGCGTTTCTCAGATCTCAATTGATATCGTAACGACTCAATAATGCATATCGTAAGTACACGTAGGCGGTACATAAGTCGCCTTTTTATCGCATAAATCTTTGATCACACTCGTGCCTAGGTTGATTTCACGGAATTGGATTTCAATCGCTCAGCTAGGAGCGTGCGACAGTTTTCATGGTAATTCTGAATAGTGGAGAATCGCGTTTATAATTGAAAAAAATAAATGAATCTGTCCCGTTGCCATTTAGTGGGCCGTATGGATTTGAGGCTCAGGGGAAGTGATATGACCTCGACAGCCGGATTATCGCGAAAATCCAAAATCACTCTTCCGCTATAGAATTCCTTTCGAGCGGAAAACGGTCATTCAAAGCGCACTTCCCCCTCGTTCGAGAAAGGCGCCTAAGTGCTGTTTTGTGAGTGAAGAGAGCGACAAAGGCTCGAGTGGTTCGGCAAAGGAGGAATCTGGTGAAAACGCGGGCGACGATAGCACTGACGAGAGAGAAGGGGGGGGGGGGGGTGGAGAGAAAGGCCGGCGGCGGTGTTTTCATCCGCCCCCCCGGTGGCCGAATTCCCTCGCCCTCCTCCACGCCCCCGCAACAAGGCCTCTTCCGCCTCCCTCCGCCGCGAACACTCGGGTGTCGCATAAACACCAAACGGGAGCACAAGAGGCCCTTCCCTCCCTCGGGACTCGGCCCTCCCGATCGGGAAAGAGGGACAAAAGGCGGAACTGGACGGGGGAGCCAACGGCGCCTCCCGCCGAGTGGCCGCCGCCACTCGGAACAACCGCGTAGTCACACACACTCACGCACCACGTGGAGGGGGGCGCAGTCTGCTTTCTCCACCCTGGATGTCTTTGAGTGGATTTAAATCCGCGTTGGAAAAGATTGCGTGACACTACGCACAAACCTTCGAGTGGATGCCGATTATGTCCCCTTAGGTGTTGGTTGAGGGTTGGGCACTTGTTTAACCCGAGGTCGAAATGTCGTGGGCGATATGATGTCGAGGTCCATATTCATTCCCCATATTCATTCCATAGGTTGATGCCATAAAATTTAAAATGAACCACCAATTATAAGATATTATGTGACTTTTCCTTTAATTTCATTCATCCGTCAAAGTTTTACTTCTTCTGAAAACGAGAACTACAAATATACTCGCATTTAGGACTGCCATAAAGTCCACAAATCCAATGTTTCCAAAACCTGTCCGTGTATGTTTTCCAGCTTACAATAAAAGAACAACAAATTAATTACACGCGTTAATGTTATGCTTCTCCAAAAACGGTGGGCCAATCTAAATCTCGACGCTATTGATACACAAAACTTGGGTCAGCATCGATATTGACATTGACCTTGACTTGGACATCAATATAAACCATAAACACAGTAATCAACCCGAAGGTCGGTTTAGTAGGTGATGGTAGAGCTCACCCACGTACCAAGCCCGACGGCGTGTGACTATTCACACATCAGGGTAGGGGGGCCAGTTCCTTTCCCTGTGCCGGTTATGGTTTCCCAGGAAGATCTGGTACCCGAAAAATCAACTAGCTTGGGTGGAGCTGCAGGTGCCCAGAGAGCCTTGCCCGGGAATCGAACCCGGACCCTCAGGTCAGTAGTCCAACGCTCTACCCTTTGAACCACCGCGACCCACGGACATCAATATAGTATCCTAATAATCCATCTTTTCGATAATGACGGGGTAATAATACTGACATTATCCAAAATGTACAACTTGAAAATTGGTATGATCTCGTTTCCAGCGACATATCCAAGGAGAGTTGTCATTTGTACACGAACGTACCGAATACCATATAACATGTAATTATATCAGGACATCATGAATCTCACGACATCGAAAAAATGGAGAAGTATACTCTCCAACTTTCAAAAACAAAACTATGGGTTCCTTTTTTTGTGTTCCTAAGTAATCTATGCCATTGTCACCCATGTGACTAATAGTATGTTCCATTTTCTGAAAGTACTTCGTGAATATTATAAATAACCATCACCTTTCCCAGGACTGTGAGTCGCTGATGGATACAAACCAGAACCACGAACCAAGATACCAAGCTTTTTAAGGTGAAAGAGAGTAGCTAATTACCGGAAAACCAACAGAGGGTAATATGCACAAGGGATCCAAAAGGTAAAGTTTGAGCAGGGTAAATATATTTTGTAATCGATAATGAAATTCTAGAGCATGCTTATGTTGAAAGAAGGTTTACATTCGATTGAACTTTGTTACCGAGGCGCTTCGATGTGCAGATTATATATCACTTTACAGTATGCACTTAGTCTACAACATTTTACAAAATGCGGGTATCGGAATGGTGCGGTGGCTAACGTACTGGCTTCCCACCCTGAGGACCCGGATTCGAATCCTGGAGGCGGTAGATACGTTTCCTAATTGACCTTCCTGTCGGGCGTTTCCTTTAAAACTACTATTAGTAATTTTGTATTATGAGCATTTTAACTTGAAGTAAAAAACATAAGAATATCTTGGGCCACTTGGGCAGTGCATGTATAGTTTTGCCCAGTGCCATCAACCCTAACCTGTTCAGACTACCAGGCCAATAGCTTTCCCACGACACTTCAAATAGCAGTCATTCGACCATCCGCAAGCTTCCAGGGTCTACACGTATCCCTGAAACTTCCCGCGTGGAGGTAAGAGACCGCCAGGGGACAGGGACCGGGAGACGAGTGGTAAGCACCCCGCCAGCGCTCACGAATTAGGGAATCAACCCCTCGCCTCACTCCCCACGTCCCCCCCCACCTTGCCGCTCTTTTGAGGGCGAGTGAGTGCAAGTAACCGCTCCGGTCGACGCCCGACCGGCCGAAGACAATGCCTCGCGGGAGAGGAAGGCCCTCTGCACCCGCCGCGTCCCTCCTGAATGTCAAGCGACCGACCCGCGGAATTGAGGTGGGTCGGTCAACCGCCCCCCTCCTCCCCCGGTGGCGCGAGCGAGCTGTCCTCACTCGCACGCAGCCAACCCCCCCCCCCTTAGGCTCCTTTTTGTTCCCCCAATCGATGTAACCCCATCCCTTCTCCCCCTCCCTCCCCCACTGCGCCCCTCGCACGCCAATGGTTTTCGATTCGTGAGATCCCCCGAGCGTGATTTGCTGAAGGGATTCCTCTCTTTTTGCGTGCGAGGGCTCGCCACCCCTTCATCAATTATTAGCGCGAGCCACGTCTGCCGAGGCCCTGGTCTCCACTGGTCAGTCTCCCCGAGTCGTGTCGCTTCGAGGGCGAGGCAATCGCCTAAATATCGGGGTTTATCTTTGTTTACGAGTGGGTGCGTGCGAATGTTTGTGTGTGCGTCTTCGCACGTGAAGTAGACTTCGAAATATGGACTCTTTGACAAGAAAACGTATGTCATAATTGTGATTCAATCTCAAAATTTTCAGTTTACCAGGCCTACGCATGTGTTATCACGCACCCACGTAATCATAGGGGATTTGGGGGCGCGATGTGAAAGAAAAAGATGTCAAAATGATCAAACGCGGTGAGGTATTTGTTTTTTTAATAATCTCCCTTCGGAAAAAAATGTCGTTTAATGTTGGAAACGTTTGGCTACTAGCCGGAGGGACCGAGTTCGACACCGTGATGTAATGACTACGGAAACCTTAATCCGCCTCACCCTAGTCGCTTCAATTTCCGCTTAAAAGGCATTTCCGTTAAAAACCACGCGGTTAACATGGGACACGCAGAATGGGAAACAACCCCCTAAATTATACCGTCACACAATTTTCAACTTTTTCACTCGGATTAAAAGGTTTAGAGATCGGTTGCAACCTCGCTCGCTTCAACTTTCCCTAGCCAGTCACATGTAACTGCAAGCTTCTCCTCCTCCCCTTGTAATCATGTACAATAACACTCATTAATTTATTTGCTGTTGGTTGAGAAATCAGTGCAAAAGCTGCGTCATGGGCACGAGAATAAGCGAACTAATATCAATGACCTCCGGGTTGACCTCCGCCGTTTCCCACTTGCACCTCAACCTCCAAGGGTGAGATGCGCACACAGCATCAACCGGAGAAGGCCCCACCGAGCTCCCCACCCCAGGGCTCCCCCGGGTGGGTCGCGCGAGCAAATTGAATGCGGGCCGCAAGGAGGGACGGCGGATAGAGACTCGCGGAGGGAATGCCAGAGGGGAAGGGGATGCAAATAAGCCCCCCTTCCAAAGCCCCCACCTCCGCCTCCCCCCACGAAACCTCGGAGCTACCCAAATCCCCTCGTCGCCCCGCCTTTTGAATTTCCCGGGAACAAATGAAATTGCAAAGCCAGCGGCATCCCCTCGGCCCTTTTTCGGTGCCACCCCCTCCCCTGGCTCCCGAGATGGAGAGAGAGAGATATATCCAGGGGCAGGGAATGAATACATAAAAAAAGGCAGAGAGGGAGAGAGAAAAAGAGAGGAGAGGAGGGAAGTGGAGGGGGGTGTCATAATTCTCAGGGAGGCAGAACACGCACCAAGGGCGCAGATGGGAAATTTTTAACGGGACCGCCACCTGGTTCCTCCTCGTCGCAATTTTCGCCGGGACTCCGGGGAAAAATAGCGGCCGGAGGACTTAAGGGGGGATCCCCTCCCCTTTCGCGCCCTCCTCCCCGGGATCGCTGTTGGTTCGGCAGGCGTCATCATCCGGGAGCTTAGCCGCCGAGGAGGGATTTGCCGGGGAAGGATTAGGGCGGGATTTGCGGAAAGGCCCCTCTTCGTGTGGGGTCAGACTGCCTGCAAAACGTGGGGGTGGGGGGCAGAGGAGATGAGAGTCCTCCTCTCCCTACGAAGAAAGACGTGCCCCCGTCCCCCGCCGAGACTACCGGAGTGGGGGGAGCTCTCGCGGATCAACTCCGCTCCAGGATGATGCCGGGGGACCCCTCCCCCGGTCCAGCTGGAGGCGTCAATGCGAGAGGGCTACTTGACCGCCGGCGCGGCGTGGGGGCCGCAACTGGAAGAGCCCAACTCGGACGAGCAAACATTACGGCTTGTTGTGTGGACGTACACATGGCTCCGCCGCAAAGTTTACAAGGATCGTTTGCTGCTTGGGCAATCCGAAAAGGGTTTCTGCCCCGAAATTCGATTGCTCGAAGGCTGTACATAAATAAAACTTTTTCTGGCGTGACTTGGTGGAAGATCTTCATATTGAAATTCAAAAATAACTACCTTGGCTTTTCTACATAGATAATTTATTTATGACCTTCGTTGCAGAATAACATCTTCAAGTCAAAAATAAATGGTCGAAACCTAGGCCGTAAATAAATTTTCTGTGGAAAAGCCAAGTTAGTTATTTTTCAATTTCAAGTGTAAATAAATGGCTCCTGAATAATTCGAATAGCCCGAGAAGCTAAATACTCATTCTCCTGATAGAAGTTAGCGGCGCATACTGATGATGTTATTGGCATGTCCTCATTGTTCGCAAAAAATTTTCAGACGGAGGCCTCCCCAGAGCGGCGTCGATCCTTCGTAGATATCGACGACGCGCCGTCCACACCACTTCATAACTGGCTCAGTCCCCTCTGATAATTCACCCGGCATCATGATCGCCACTCAACCAATTAGTCCACGGAACATGTCGCAAAACGACGTCTACTCACACCCAATCGCCTGCTAAGTCTTCCTTTTTTTAACTCCGGCGAAAAATCAGATAACCTATCAATACCCACGTGCTACCAGGAAACACAAGTAAAATACAGAACTACTAATACAGTCTCCGCATTCCGCCGCTGAACATGACACCATCGCCCGCGATGCCGTCGGAAGCCGAAACGTGACCAATTGGCGAGGCGTGAGGGACTCCTCGGTGGACCTTGTGCGAGGGCCGGGCGCGCAAACAGGACTTCGAGTCCTATATCGCCCATCGAGTCCGAGATAATGACGGCATAAAAACCGTCACGTGACCTAGGGGACCATAATGCAGGCATAATGTTTTCTTCCTTATTTGGTATCTCTATTCCTTAATCGTGAGTATCAAAGCTGACCGAGTGGTGACGACTGTAAGGCGATCGCACGAGACACGGAAACGTCACTGTCGAGGGAAGTTTGGTGTGGATCGCTTTAAGAGTGCGCCAAAGAGAAAGATTCAAAGAACAGCTCGCACCCAAAGGAGACATTAACTGTTATTAACGAATCTTGAGCTGCACTTATTTGGCGAAGAATGTAGCCGCAGAAGTTGATTCGAAATTGTTAATATACAGATTAAGCGCACACTGAAGGAAATAATTTCCAAAGGGAACGTTGAAAACATCTCTACGAAATGGGGGGATTGTTTCGAATTTGAGAGGTAACTAATTTTAAATAAGCTAAACCAATTGGCTTAGCGTAGCAGAAACGACTTGCTTTCTTCGGGAAGGGGAGAGGGAGGGAGGGGGAGGCGAGGAGAGGTGCGCTCTAACCCCGATGCAATGAGCCCCCAGTGCCAATCCCGAAAGAGACATCTCATTCCCTTGAAGGTGATATCTTTGATTTGATCTGAAAGAATCCGATTTGTTCTTTTCAGTTCTTAGCAATCCCTTGCGTCCTTGAGTCGCAATTCTTCATACGTGGGGCGATAATCTATAGAAATCAATAACTAATTACTCCGTCTGCCATTACCATATATATTTGTAGCTGACCATTTTTAAAATTTAATTTGAAATACTCACAGCCGTAACATTTAAACCCGAATTAATGAAAGGAATTAATCCAATTTACGAATAATTCGAAGGTTTTTGACTCGCAAACAACCCCATGTCAAAGAGAATCTATTAATGAGATGGGGTAAATACGAAACATGTGACCACTAGCAATGGTGTATTTATTACGAAAAACTTTCATTCCCATATCCAATATCACTGATACTTTTTGAGAAACCATCATCACGATTGAAACGCACACAATTGCCTACACCTGCAAACACAAAGTTTCGCTCCCTTTAATTGACTCTGTTACTTCGGCGTCGCTGCCGTCGAAATATATACTAATTTTCTGAAAGTTATGATCGCGAGAATCAATTCCTACCGGCAACCCATAAAATGACATAAACTGGAGATCCGGAAACAGAGGTATTATTCTAAATCCAACTTATCTTTAAAGACCACATTCCTCGTAAAAAATTTTAATAACCGAAATTTTGATGTTGAACACCGTAAACCTAAGAATAAGCACCAATGGCGGGAGGGAGGTTTTCCAGGAATCCGGTGATGTCCCTCACTTCGGAGGCCATTCCACCTGACAAAGCCGAGGAGGCAGAGAGAATCCATTCGGCCGCCTCGGCTGTCCGGGTGCCCTCAAAGGAGCTTGCCCTTTGCATGTGACGGGGGTGCAGACCACCCGTGGAGAGGACACGCCTCAAACCCCCCCCCCCCCCAGGGTGAGGCAGGCGCACCTAGGGGCAGGGGGTCAGAGCTGGGAAATACTCATTCGCCAGTGTCCTCGAGGTCAGAGGGCTTCATCATGCGCGCTTATTTTATTATTGGGGTGACTTGAAACCGGGTTTCCTTCCCTCTGTGACGCCATCGCATCGGGAGCCTCGTTACCACGACGGGAGTGTGTCTGTGCATGATGAATTATTTAAAGGAGTATTTATTTGTCGTGCTCAAAGATTGAAGGCGACTGAGCTGTGAGGCAGGCTTGCTTTTTGGATACGTGACAAATGAAGCACGAAATGAATCGGAAGTAGATCCAGAGAGGTTGAAGGGAATGGGGAATCAGGGAGACGAGAAGGAGTGGGGTTTTGACCTAGCGAAGGGCACCAAAGGACTGTGACGCATCGCGCACGACTAAAAATACCTGTGACATTGTATGTACGGCATATCGTGACAACATCTTGTTCATTTAAAACCTCTTAAATTTCGGAGTGTTTGAAAAGTGATGTTATATTCTCCTCATAGTCATGATACACATTCGCAATAGTCTCCCAGTTACTGCACCGGATGTTGGCGATAATATATGGGATAGCCGCGTCGACCACAGCGAGTAGAGTATGACTACTGATAGACGTAGACATTTCAAGTTTCCTGATTCCCGCCGTCAAGGTGGCACAAGTGTTTGTCTATGACCTACATTCAAGTAAATCATAAGAATAAAATAGTATTTCTTTTCTTCAAAACGGCAGAATCTATAGATTGAAAAATATAAAGTCGAGCGTCTTTGGATAATAATTTTCCTAATACGAGCCATCTTTTGCTAAATTAATACCGCTCTTTATGAAACTATTGAGGTATCCCAAAAAATAAATGGTCGACTCAATTGATACCCAGCTTACGGTAATGTATTGACTTCTTATGATGAGTGAAAGCAAAATACGAAAAGAGTTCTTGAAGAAATGAAATAATATATTGAATTACTTCCATACTGTGTTGGGGGCAAGATTATCGGTATGGGAGATCCTCTGGAGGGAAAGTTAGCGGCGACTTTAATGGCGTTTTCGTTTGTCGTTTACGGATTCCCATTCCGACAATTGGGAAGGATGCTCCAGTGGAGGGTGCTGCTACAACGTCGCTCGACGGCGGCATTTGTCTCGGACCCCAGGGAGAGAGCCATGGTGTGAGTGGCAGGGGGTGAGGTGGGAGCCTTTCAAAAGGCGAGGATAATCCCGCTAACCACCCCCTCGGCCCAACAATAACGAAAGCAGCAGCAAGCCCCAGACGAAAGAAAGGGTGTCCGTCGGCCCCCGGAAGGCACTTCGGAGGGTGTGAGGGGCCGGGAGAAAGGGGAGGGGGCGGGGGCAGGCGGTTGGCGGCGGAGGCCGATAACAATCGCACCGGTGATAACAATGGGATCGAAGTGGAGAAAAAACAGACGGATCGAATTTGGTACCCCGGAAGGAGAGTGGGTGGGATGAGTGAGTGGGAGAAGCGAAAGAGGAATGAATGCTCTCCCCTCCACCTCTCTTCCATCTTCCACTCCGCAATCCTGCATGCTAAAATAACACACGTGGTCCCTCAATGAAGAAATTTCAGGCTTCAATGAAAAGGTTTCTGGAAAATGAAATAAAACGTCATATGACATAATAATACGCCCACGACGTTAGATTCTGTTGTCCTTGTTTTTAATTTTTCGCCGCAAATGGAAATTAACGAAATCACGCAGCAACGAATCAACATCAAGCTTTTGGTGAGGTGCGGTGAAAGTTATCAAGAAATTACAGAAATATTGACAGCTGTTTGCGGTAATAATGCTCTGAAAAAAACATCCGTTTTAAAGTGAATGAATCGTTTTAAAGATGACCGACAAGACGTCACGGATGATGCAAGGCCAGGACGGCCTTCAACCACCTGTGTTGACGACAACATTGATTGTGTGCGGTCCCCTGTCCTTACCTATCGTCAAAAAACTATCAGAATGATAGCTGATGAACTGAATTTAGGAAAATCAACAGTTCACACTATTTTAACCGAGCGTGATGGATGGATCCTTCACCATGAACATGAATCTCGCCCCCTGCGACTTTTTCCTATTCCCAAAATGCAACAATGCGATGAGGGAATATCTCTGGACAGATGTGAACGAAATAAAGCAAGAAACGACGAGAAAACTAAGAAAGTCTAACTGCCGAGGACTCCCAAAGGTGTTTTAAACAGTGGAAAAGAAAATGGAATAATGGATGGCATAGCATCGAATGGAGAGTACTTTGAACGGGAAAAAATCTATATAGACTAAATTTTGCAAAATAAAATTTTTATGTTCTCAGTTTGCTTATTTATTGGACAGGGTAGTAAAGGTTAACTCTTAGGGATTCAAAAGAGGACATATTAATTAGAGAATCGTGCAGACGAAGTGTTAAGAACGTCTACATTTTTAAGAGAGCAACGCGAGGAGAAAACAAATACGAACGGGCATATCATGCCGGTGGATGAAGAAGGAGTCTCAGTTCCTTCAAAAGGAAGAGGGCGTTCGCGACGGGTTAGTGAATTCATACAAAGCACTTGAGAAACATTCGGTCACTGAAGAAGAATAGAAATTAATCTAGGAGATGTAAGTATATAAATTAAATGTCACGCACCATTCAAGGTCAGGTCGATTTTTGGGATCCTCAAAAGATTTAATGAGATTACACTCACTGCAGCTTTACCAAATACCTCCACTGGTTGCGTACCTTCCTTACTTGAGAGTATACTGCTCCTTAATATGGTCAACTGCTTGTCCCATTTATCCGAAACTACTCCAGTTCAACTCGGTCCATCTCTTACATCCAAGCCACCAAATTCCCCATCTTCGTTAAGCGGACTTACAAGTCCATTACGCGAGTTCACCCGTACAAATATTCGCGACCTTAACTTTCAGCATTCGGCCATCAACACTTTCCAACGCTCCCTTCCCGAAATTAGCGACCTGCCGTCTTACACCCTCGCAGTTATTCCTTGTTCTCCAAAAATTATGAAATTCACTCACTCTTCGCGACCGTTCTTCCCTTGACCCATTCACTCCACAATTTCACCTCAAACAGCCACCTGAGAAGAATGTCGGCCTCCTAGTGCTACATTCTGTGTCTCTTAGTGCTTAATATGTTTGTAGCTAAAACTTGTAAGATCTTTTATGGCTAAATGGCATTGTTTTTGCGCTTTATCCGTTTGTTATATCATATAATATTCTTTCTTTCCTAAATTATTTATTTGTTACGCATTCACTGTAAATGGCAATTGTTTGCTTTTTTAACATTTGAGAATGAATTAATAAAAAAATTAGGACTGGAAGAATACATGAATTAAACTCAATCATCGACGCATTTCAATTTTCTTTCTCACTCGCCATCATTACTCTGCCAAAAGAAATCAAGGCAAGCACATAGTGGAAAACTTAAGCACGCGTGTGTGCGTATGTGTGTTTCTGAGTGAACCTAGGTTCAGTGGATTATTGCGCTCATGCACTTCAAACAGAGCTTGCATTGCGCCCCTTCCGGATTTCGTGCCGGTACGAGTGTCGCCCTCCCCTCCGCTTGCACTGGATTTGAAGGGGTGGCGGGGGATGGGGCGGGTGGATGCGGCGGCTGGAAGATATTCATTTCCTCAGAGCACTACGCCCCCTAATCTTATTGTGGTGTCGGACGTCAGGTTGTGTTTTGTTAGGAGATTCCAATAAATGCACCCTTATAGCCTTGTGACGGCTGTGAAATCGAAAATCTATCCTTGACGGTAGAATACCAATTATAATAATTTTCATTACTATTATTACAGTTAAAAAATTAATATAATGCTTAGTTTAGCTTAATGTGTATAAAATTCTCTTCTTTCCAATCCTCCTATATCTCCTTTACTTCATCTACTCCAGATTCCATTTTCAACTTTTCGGGAGAGGTTTCCTTCTCCCTAGCTAGCAACCAATTCGAAACTTCCGTCCACTATGGAACCAATAGTTCCTCTGCCAGAGCAGCTCCCAGAACCCGCCACAAACCTTTCCGTTTTCCCTCCTCATCTGCGGCCACTGTATTGTAGCAATTTTTCCTCCACACAGAATTACAATAGTATATAAATTACAAGAAACCGGAAACAACGTTGAAAAACTACTTGAAACACGTATAAATCACACCCCTCCTCAAACTCCCAAAAAACACAATAGGTAAGAGCAATACGCAATCACGTAACTTCAACGTAACCACTGGCTAATTTTCCGGCGCTCATAAGACCCATCTTGTTATAAAAAAAAGCGTACCTCCTTCTGAGTACACATGTGCCAATGTGCAAATTCTCTCAAAAGCTCCTCTAAATTTGGATGACATTTTGTAAACCACAAGACCCTTCTTCAAACCCCTATTACTCGCTCCTCTCCGCGCAACTCTCCCCCCTGTGATGCCTCACAGACTCCTTTCCATTGTGGAAGCCTTTCAAAGGTCCCTCGATTCGGCACCAATCTTTCCGTGGAAATAAATAGACATCGCCACTCCATAAAACTCTTCGCCTTCACAATTTCCAAAAATATCTTTGAGAACCGTTTCGATTAATTAGTTCTGGAAATCCTCCCCGAATCTAACAGTAGCATGCAGGAGAGAGAGCTCAAATATTGCCATATGAGAGAAATGGGTCAAATATGGCCACATGAGGCCTACAACCCTCCCGGTATTAATTTGGTCCGTTGAAATCACCGCTCTAGCCTCCACATACCCCTTACCCTCCTCTATTCCTCCCTTACCCCTCCCCTCTCCCTAGCCCCAACACACTATTTCCCTCAGCACTTCCCCTCATAAACCCTTCGCCCCTCTCTCCCCTCATCAAAAGAGCAGAATTTATTCGAGTCACCGGTTCGCATTGTTTTCCCCCTTCACTTGTAATACTGGTTTTGTCTCCGATAGATATGTCGCCACCCCTGAATAAACGGTCGCCTCCAACACCGACCTAGGTGACGACGCCCCCGCCAGCCGAGCCGGAGTAGGGTTCGATTCCTGCCCAAGGGGGTTCCCTACACCAGGGCCCAGGGTGCTTGCGTATGCCTTGGTTCTTATTTGTTGATATACAAAATCAAATGCAAAGGTCCACCTAGCATTTTCTGGATCAGCAGTTAAAAAAAAGTAATATATTAAAAAAACAGCATTCTAAGAGACAAACTACTAGGCATGGGTTGGCAGTTGGGTTTAGGTGAGCACATATCACTACGAAGACAATCACGTCACTTGACAAATTACACAGATAGCAATATTTTAATTCAATAGAAAATTATCATGGGTACTGAATTTAATTTGCATTATTACGAGCCCGTTAGATGGGTTCAAAAATCTCGACCAATCAGAGAGCGGCTTCCTTTGGGAGGCGAGTCGATCTTTGATTGACCGAGTCATCCACGCCGTCCAACCGACTCGCGTGGAAACGGGGGACGCGCGGCATGCACTTCGGTGAAGGAGGAGGGCGCGCATTGCAGGGGGGTGGGCTGGGAAGGCGAGGAGCATCACATCACATAGAAATCGCACAGGGGCGGAGGGAGGATATTTACCGTCACAGGGCCGGCCTCGATGATCTGGAGAGTAGAGATCCTGCTTCCTGACCATGAGGTCGCGCGTTCTGAGCCCGCCCTGGGCGAGGATGTCGGTGATGGGTTTCTCATCGGCTCCCTTCTCCCACGCACCCTCCTTCATTGCCCAACACGTCGCTGCAAAAGGACACACGCACACAGTCTGCATGAATGACCATTCCCTCTTCAGCAACACAGGTACAGGTAAGAATCTACTCTCCAGGTAACAGTATGCACACAAGGATACTTTCTAATCACACAACATCAATTTATTGCTTGATTAATTTATGAACATTTAAATTCCGGTAAACTTTATTAGAGCACATAAGTGTTCTTTTTCCAAACGCGTGCAAAGATATTTTTAATCGGTTTCGAAGGTACACCCTGGACATGATATATATATTTTATGAAGTACTTAGATACTGGGATAAAAGAGGTTATTGCACGGTTCCTAGATCACGCCCCGAGAAACATCCGTCTGTTACTCACAAGCGACTATTTCCTCTATTTACTTACATTCACTTTAGCAATAGGGTTTTGGTTTAAAAACACAAAACACTCCCTCGACATCCCCTTGGACTTTGGGCGAGCAGTGTGCACACCGAGGGGAAGTGTGTGGCCGAATCAATTAAAATCAAATAACTTTGGAATTCCCCGCTCGTCCCCCCGCGTGAGACGTGGATACAAGGAATGCATTAGACACAAATCAAAGAAACCCTCGGAAAGAGTACTGCCAACACAGTAAGGGTTTCTTCCCAGAATGTTAGCTATTTATCGTAGTATCGCATATCAATTCTTCTCGCAGGTAGAAAAAACGCCATTCCGACCCCCGCCCGCTGGTACATGCCCCCGAAACTGAGGAATTCCCGAGACGGTCCCACGTGCGTAAGATCATGCTCGGTCAGACTTACACAGTGTTTCTTTTGCTGAAAATCTAGTTTCAATTGTGACTATCAATTTTATCCATGAATTACTTTTAAAACAACGGGACGACAAGTGTGATAGTTTCGCATAATTGTCGCCTTGAAACACTATGAAATAATTTCATATAAGATTTTATTCTTTAGTTTGCTATGCAATAATAGTATATAATATTGACAGAGTTAAAATATTCAGTGGTTTTTGCGTTAAGCAGGGCATCTTTCGCCAAATAGAATGGAAAACATGGTAGTGAACCCTACAGCGCTGCAGCAAACGCGAGGGGGTGAGGGGGGAAGAAGATCTTTGGTTCCCCTCTCCGTGCCGCCTTTTGTACTCCACTCTGAGCTACACGCCTCCCGGGGTCTCGCCACCCCTGGGCCGATTCGCGAGTGGTGTCCGATTAAGGACCCACCAAATGGCCGCCGTCCAACGTCGCCTTTCATGCTCGATGACCCTAAATAAATGCCTCGTTCAAGATTTACATACGCGCACCAGCGGAGAGAATGAACGGAGCCACTCTTTCGGAGAATAATGATATGTGCACACCAGTACGGAGCACTTGGTCATTGCGCCCCGCTCTGCCGCAAGAGACCGCTTCACTCTCTCCCTCCTCCCAGGTCTACTTTGAAGAGAGAGAGAGAAGCACTAATCGCGTCCATTGGTTTCGCAGTCGCAACACACTCCACGGATTCCTTCGAATTCATTTTCTCGTAGAATTTGAGTCCCCAAAAATATGTAGTCGTGGAAAAACCTCCCGGCGACCGCGGTGGACCGCGGAGGAGGAGGAGGCAGGCGGTGGGCGGGTCCGGCCAGTGATTCGCTGATCAACATGATTTCACGAAACCCATCAAGCATCCCGAAGCAACCGGCACTAAAATTTCGCTGGATTCCTGCGGCTCCGAAGCCCGTCCTCCGACTCCTCCGGGAGGGGGGGGGGCTCTCTCCTTGCGGTTTCTATTCAATTTCGAACTCCCCCCACACTCCCATTCTTCTCCGATTGCAACTTGCGGTGAAAGCACACCGCCCCACCATTTGCTTCCCAGCCACTTCGATCGTCGTGAATCATTTGCGGCCCGTTGTCTCGGATTGGAAAACATGCCGCCCCATAATCCCATGAACCCACGGCATGCCAAAACTTAATGGACTTCACCCCCCCCTTCTCTTCTGCAATACGTTTTACCCACTCCCAGCGCGCGTAAATATGTCGCAAATCAGCCGTGATATAAAAATTATTTGCGGCCACGTATTCCTCTGGATGCCGTCGGTTCATTGCATTGTCGGTCCGAGAAATGATTTCCGTGATTGGGTGCGTGAGATTGCACGATTAGTTCATAGTTCTGAGAATTGAGATAGACCACCGTCCAGGAACAGATTGGTGGAGCGGACACAAGCACTATTGCTAAATTCGCAGTTCATTCCCTGACCATATTTACCATTAGAAGGTAACGGCATAAAAATAGTATGATCTATGTCCTCAAATAGCTCCGAGTACTATGCTAGATTTAGCAGCGTACTTATTAATTATACTTATAAGAGATGAGGTGAAAATAAATTAAATAGTTTTCATTACAGATTTTCAATTTCACAGAGTTGCGCCTTAACTTACTATTACATTATATTACAGAATTGATATTTTAATTGAAATTTCCAAATTATTGTGTAAGCTATGCTTAAATGTGTCGCCGAGGGAAATCGGCCCGTAAATTGTCCCTGAACACGACGAGTATGAGACTGAATAAGTCTTGAACGATTTTATTTTCTTCAACCTTTGTACCCGGCAATCTTCGTGACTTAGCTAAACCAACTCGTGGCTCTCAAGGGTTTCGCTTAAAGCGGACCTACGCATGGCCATAGGAAGAACGTGCATACATATAGAACGCGGCCGGTTAATTTGTCAACAACCTGTATCAAGAGTAGGAAACTGGGTTCACTGAGAATTACAATTTATCTCAACAATGTTTAGACCAATAAAAAACAGAATCATCTCGTAAACAAGGAGTAATTATTGAGGAATATGTTAACAGAAATGTAATATAAATCTTTTGAACGATACATGAAAGAGAAGAGGTGTCTTAGTTGGACGCCTGGTTTAACCTACTATAATTTAAATTATTACACAATTTTTACATGGGGTCGAAATATATATTAGCAGTCAGAGCAAATGTTATAATTTCACAAAATTAGGTCAACCATTCAAAAGCACAATTTCTCATTGATAAATGTGTGGAAAGATAAAATTATTATTAAAAGAGAAGAATACTTTATTGTTACAATGACTCGCTCGATATTATATACATATGCCAAAATATATAACTACATCTTAAAAGTAGACTTAACGTTTGAATAATATCGGAGACCATTCTACACCCACATTCATACAGTACCCCGCCAGCCGCTGCAGGAGCGTGTGGCGGGGGGTGCTAGGATATCTGCCATTCAGACAATTAAGGGTATTTGGATCCACAAGGTAAAAAAAAGGAATGAACGCTTGGCACAAATACCAGATACGAGTGATTATAGTGCATTCGTGGCACGGTTTCTTACAGCGTGTAAATATCTGAAATACATACACGTTTCAGAATTAGAGATTAAAGCGATGTTAAAGGGATAGGAAGACCACGGCTCGAATGGAGGCACGGAGAATAATTTCCAAACCGGCTCCGCGAGCAAGATTCGAGCGTGTTAATGGAAGCGGTTTTGACGTCTTAAGGGGGGCGACGGAGCACCCTTCCCCACCCCCTGCACCACTCCCCTCCACTCCTCCACAATTTATTTCCTTTCAGTCATCTTGGACGTGTTTCACTCGGGATTCCGAGGGAGGGGGGGAGGGGTAACTCTGAGGGGTGGGGGTGAAATGGGAACTTTTTTCAGTTATGAAGTGGACGACGTGTGGATTTAAAAGTTTTTCATCGGCCCGGCTCTTTCTTGGCGGAGATGTTTTCTCCGGCGGCCGGCCCCCACATGGGGGAGGGGCGCGAGGGCCTGGTTGGGTGGGGGGCGGGAAGAAACACTGCCTCCTCGGAAATAAATGAGGAGGGAGCACTACTTGGAGAGGAGTGTGTTTGTTGGAAATTCCTCCCACAGACGCACGCATCTCTCACCTTTCGCATTTCTCGGAAAAACTCGACTTGTCCGCTTTAAGAGGAAAGTTTCGAAGCTGCCAGAGAGGGAGCCGCCATATAACAGGATGCGGCCCACTCCCATCTCCGCGGCCGACGCCTGTCACTTGTTTTCATAATCCCGGGGGTGGGCGGGCGAGAGAGAGCCCCCCACCCCGCCGTCCGCCCCCTCGTGCATATACGCGCGCGCACACACACATATTCCGAATCCACTCGTCCGGAAACAACGGAGCTCCACGTTTCGCTTGACTGACAGCAGACCTTCTCCCCGCGGAAAAGGTGATGGGGTCGCTATGGTTACAAGAGTTTTTGCGGCCGCCTCGGACGGACTCCCGTCGGGAAATGTTGAAGGGTAGGCCGGGGGCGGGGATGGAGAGTGCCTCGGTCAGGGAGGGGAGGTGACGCCGCCGACAGGTGCGCGCCCCTTTCCCAGGCGGGCCAACAGGGCCGGCCGGCCGTTTACTCCTTCGGATTTGCATTCGGTGCTTCGAGAGACTTCTTGAGTTCGGCGGCTGGCCAGCAGATGGTGCCCACCCTGCACCCTCGGGTGCGGGTGCCGGCGCCACGGCGCGCACCTCCCGGTGCTCCACAACACTGCTGCACCGTGCACCTTAAATATTCTGGGGGTACACCGCGCCCCGTTTTTGGAATGACGTTTTTTTAGGAATGTTGGAAATAATGTTGTTGCACTCGATGGAGAAACTTAAAAAATGAAACAAATCAATCATTTGTGACTCCATCTCAATGCGGTCATGAGGCGACAATCATTTACAATAACACACCTTCATTGTTCGTTTTTTGGCGCTCTTAACTCCGGGCGGATTATCTGCTCAGTCTCATCTTGTGCTCTCGTAAACAGGATCATCCCTCGTGCGATCTTCTCGTCCGTAATCACTCGTCATGAGATCTCTTCTGTTCAACGCTACTATTCCGCATTTGCTGGCAAAACAACAATAATCTAACTGTTGAGACCGGGATCAGATTTAAATAAAGATTACTGCAACTTTACGGAGAGTAGTGTAAATCTTCAGGGCGTAAGAATAAAGCGTTACATAGCACTTATAGGACCAGATATTTGTCCAATGACGATATTTCACCACCACATGCGAAGATGCAATGCTTAACTTTCTTAAAAATACTCACTTTGACTACTAAGGAACATTATTTTTTTCTTCACTCAGCTTTCTTATTTGTAAGGAATCTTTTCACTGTGATATTTTATAATGACCTTCATATCCTAACCGGTCACATTGATTCTGTTTATGAAATGCCCGCAACCCTCCGCCGCGGTGTCTGGCCGGGGAATGGAAGCCCCGCGTCCGCAATCTAACGAATCCGGTCGCGTCCACCTTCATTTCTCTCCGCAGATGCTTGTTCTTGCTCCATCGACGGCATCTGTGGTACAACAATGACGGGGATATGGTACGTAAGTGTATCTATGTACGCGGGGACTCTGTTCCACTCATCTGCCCACCAAGAAAACGGCGAAGCGAGGGAAAGATTTACCAAAATTCGATCTCTTGCACTTTGAACCCTGCCCGGTTCCCACTCGCTACCTACGCCTCCTCGCCCCCCTGCATCCACCTCAACCCAGCCCCCACAAGGGGGTTGAGGTGTATTTGCGCGGCAGTGGACGAGACCGCGGACCCCACACCACGCTGTGGACTCCGACGGCAGTGCCAGCACTCCACCGGCAGACTGCGAATCGGAGAAGCGCAGAGAGTAGATTTGGTCGCGAAAATCTTGCGTCACCCCTGATAGGCCTCTCGAGGACCCGCCGGCAATAACAGACGCCAATGCAGGGAACGTTATCCACCACTCCCCAGCCCGCCGGTGCTTCCCTTTGGGAAATGATAGTCCCCCTGACGACACTCGGGCATCGCACGCTTCGTTCGGGGTGGCCACTCCCGCCCCCAGAGGAAGGGGAAGGGGGACGGGCAGAGCGGTGTCAACTGGGCACCAGGTATAAGGCGCGCGCGGGCCCTGGGCGCCCGAGGAGAATACGGGCCTCCTCACTTCAACGTCAACCACTCCGCCTTCGTCTCAAACCGCTTTTCGGGATCGCCCGCACCCTTCTGTCAGACAGCGGGAAAGACGTTTGAAAGCGCGGCCGCGGGGCGTGAAGGGAGGACTGAGCGGCTCGACCCCCACCCTTCTCGGCGGGGAGCCTCGCCAAAAGGCAAGTGGTGGGGAAGGCGTCCCGGTGGAGAGCGGCCTCCACTTCCCCGCGACACTACACAAATAGTATTTACGGGACGAATTTCGTGGGCGCTACGGGGACGGGAATGGAAACCTATGAACTAGTGGAGTGTGAGGAGTATGGGAAAGGAGATGTGGGTTTTAAAGGAGTGGATAAACGAACTCCGGGACATATCAGCCACTCCTCCGTGAGGGCGTTAAATAAACTATTGCGGAAATTTTGAGACGATCCACTCCAAGTTATTTGTTAATTGTCACGAATGCAAAGAGTGGAAGATTCCTGCTAGGGTGGGAGTCAGTCCCCAAGATTATGGGCGGCCCATGTTCACTCCTTCCGCCCGAGGTGACGCGATCATTAAAATCCCGAGCACTGAGCACCCACCATATGGATTGATTAGGCCGAAATGCGAAGCGACCAATCACCGGGTGCAGACCGTAGACGCACACGTTTTTGGTTGCAAGTCAATTCTCTCGGTTTGGCATACGCGTTGGGTGTTTAAATATTTTTTGGGCTCTAAAATGATGATTGGGAGCGGGTGTCTAGGTAAATTGTATGGTATTATTCTGAGGACTGATTGCGATCCAAATATTTATTGTTCCGATCGACTGCTGGCAAAATTCTATAATGGGACTACTCCCGAGTGTTCCACATGTTCCAAAAATTCACCGAAATTCGGCGTAAATTTCATAAAAGCCCATATCATTATTTCTCATTCCCAGCATCTCTCTCCTATTCCTCATTTTACCTCGCCCGCCGAACATCCTCCCCTCCATCGCAATCCATCGCCAATCAAAATACTCTTTGCATCGTCCACCTTTCCTTCCTCCTTTTGGTTTTTCCCAACTATCCTCTCTCCTTTCCCATCGTACCGGGATGTAGATGAAGGTTCAATTATTTGTTAGATGAAGTATATGTATTTGCAGGCGTGTAAAATGAAAGGATTTTTTCGTGAATAATGCGCCACTGTGGGTATAGGTTTGCATGGATGAGTTGGCTTTGAATATGGCTTTGTTCCCTTTTACGGGTGGTGACCGAACGACCCCCGCCACACGCCCTTGCGGTTGCTTGCGGGGTATTATGTAGATGTAGATGTACCTAGGTCTTTTTCGTTTATTTTCCTTTCCGTCCGTTTCACCTTTTCCGTCCTTCTCCTCAACCACATCTCAAAGCCTGCCATCTATTCTTACACTCGTGCTTCAACGACCACGTTCCAGCGCCGTTCAAAATGACGCTTCACATCAAAGTTCTCCAAAACATTTTCTTTATATTTCAAGTCAAAAATCTTGCCATCAACGACTCCCTCTCCGTAACAGATTATCCCCACAAAAATTCATCACCTGAAACTAATTTCAGTGTCACCTTACAAACACTTCCTAATTTGGTGAACTGTTTTACCGGCTCTAGTTTATGACCTTCAATTATAAGGTTCAACATGACATACCTATTTACGAGTAATATGAAATGGATCTCGTACCATTTAACCCTAGATTTCCAAATATTAACTCTCATCCCATACTGTTCGCGCTAATTCTGTGATATATTCTGTCTACCGAAAATCCACATACGGTACTCATTCCCGTACCCAAATATATTTACGTAAAGAAACATATTAATTTCATATAGGTATTAGTTATGGATATTTAAAAGGTATCATCAGACCACTTGGGTAGAGAGGTGTGTTTGATGAATATTTTTTTCTAAAATACCCCTGCGCCTTGCAGCCAACAGTTGCATCATATTAACTGTTTAGCACGGAACATGTTTCCATCAAATACATACACAATTTTTAGCAATTATTAGTACCTAAAAAATTTTAGAGATTATCTTTGTTAAGAAGAAGGAGGATTTATACCTTTATAGCTGCAATGCAACAATTTTAGGGTGTTAAAATCAAACGCCTTGACCGGGATTCGAACCCTGATCCCTCGTTGTCCGACCGACTGCTTTAGCTAGTTAAGCTATCATATAAGAAAAAATTGCAGTTTTAGAGGACGCTTCGATGCATTACTAGAGGGTGACTCCGTTTAAAGTTACTTTCGCGGCATCTCCCGAAGTTTCTTAGAATTTTATAGCTTTATTACTGTTTCTGACCCTGTCACTGAAGCACATGACACAATACACAGTAGCCGGAAGTAGCGAATGTCAGTAACATTCCCTACTTATAGCGTTCCTAACCGTTAGCAATTTGTTGCGGGGTTAAGAATGGCTTCCCCCGTCTTCCCCCTGGAAGGAGCGTCCGTCCCTTCCTCGCCCTGGAATCAGCTGGAATGAAAAAGCCCCCCCCCCCCCGATCTTCCTGCACTGCGTGGTCTCCCTGCATTCGC
Source organism: Hetaerina titia (assembly GCA_037158775.1). Classification (NCBI taxonomy): domain Eukaryota; kingdom Metazoa; phylum Arthropoda; class Insecta; order Odonata; family Calopterygidae; genus Hetaerina; species Hetaerina titia. The sequence continues at coordinate 17,636,550 of CM073772.1, read as the reverse complement.
GGGACGATTGGCAACGGATCCAGGGCCACTCTGATTCTCGAAATAATTTTCGTCATTTATAGTTACGTTAACAAATATTAACGGTAGGAAAACTGAAAAATAGTCGCCATCCATTCATCCTAAAAAAAATTCTCAAAACATTAGCCAAGTAGATGGAAAGAACAAGTAGTTAAGTTATATCACCTGCTCGAGGCAAGAGCATAGTACTTGACATCTTTGCGACTAACACAGCAGTAACTTTCAAAACCTAGGATATAATTGAGGTAATTAGCAACCATAAAGCTATATCTTTAGAGATAAAAGCTCAAAAAAGAGATTCCGGAAAAGCGCCAAGAATATCTATTCACGACCTAAGTTCCCATGATAGTAGTAACATTCAAATTAATCGCGCAAACGAAACAGTGATTTGCAGAATGAAGGGCACCAAGAATTAGCGGGCTTTTTCAATCGATTCGGATCAGTCATTGAAGTGGTGTGCAGAACGGGTGTTACAATTAAATTCCATAAAATGTATAACACTGAAGTTTTGGAACAAGATAAAAGCCGAACAAGTCGTAAATTAAGAACTAGGTGGAGCCGAATGAATCATTTCTGAATAGGTCCAAGAATTGGACATTAGACCGACATCACGCCAATCATGGGGTACACATAGCAGAATAACGTGTGGAAGTCTAAATTGCTAGGTGTTTTGAGACGGGCTGGAGGAAAATATAGTAAACAGGGAAGACTCAGGAGTTTCACCGCATTAATTCGTCCGAAATACACGGCAAGTACTTGAGATCTATGTAAGAAAACGTAAATTCGAGGATAGACAAAAGTATCAGAAAAAAACCCGCCGGATTTGGGCAAGTAGCGAAAAGAGAGTAGCCGTAAAGGGTGCGTCGGAGGAATTGGGTCGGAAGCCCCTGAACACTCGAGAAAAGAGACAAGACAGACTTTAAGAAATGTGCAGGACGCCTGAGTTTCATTACGACACATTACGTGGGAAGTAGTTAGAGCACCAATTAATACTGCCAGATTCGACCAGCACCGGGAGACTGATGAAAGAGATAAGGAGGAGCGGGAGAGAGAGGGAGCGGCTGTCTTCGTTCTTTCCTCGCACGCACTCGCAACGATATCGAACCCGAATCCGAATGTCTGCATTTGAAAACAAAAATTTTGATGTTTTGCGAAACACCAATTATTGCATGATGCTTATAGATAGACCTATATATATATATATATATATATATATATATATATATATATATATATATATATATATATATTTATATATATATATATATATATATATATATATTATTAGGTAATCTACCGTTTAAGGTAGGTTTTTGGATGGACACAACTATCAAATAAACATTTTGTGACTCCCCACCTATCAAACTAATTTATATCAGGTCCCTCTTCATCTCGGTGTACTTCTTTCCTCCCTTCATCCCGTCCAACATCCCTATCCTGTTCCTGCCCTTACCTCGCCTGCCCAACATTCTCCCCTCTATTACCTTCTTCAACATTCCGCTACCGCTCAATACGCCTTTCACCTATTTTTCCTGCCTCCATAGGATTTCTCTCAACAAACCCCTCTCCTCACCCACCATCTCTAGTACTTCCTCATTTGTTTTCCTTTCGGTCCATTTCACCTTCTCCATTCTTCTCCACACCCACATTTCAAAAGCCTCCAATCTACGTCTATCCTCCTGCTTCAGCGACCACGTTTCCGCGCCGTACATTGCTACGCTCCATATCAGAGTTTTTACGAGTCTTGTCTTAACATCCCTACTCAACGTCCCCGTCATCAACTCCCTCCTCCTTGAGAAAGCCTCCTTGCCTACCGCAATTCTTCTCCTTACGTCCCTACCACTTTGACCGTATTGGTCCAAAACACTTCCGAGATAAGTAAACTGCTCTACCTGCTCTATTCTTTCCCCGCCTATTTTAATATTTAGCTTAGCCTTTTTCTTTCTGGAAAATCGCATAACCTTTGTTTTATTAATATTGATTCTCATCCCATATTTATCGCACTGAACCTCCAATTCACTCAGCAATGCTTGCAACCCCTTGGCTGACTGAGCAATATATATATGGGTTGCGGTAGTCCAGGGGTAGAGTTTTGGACAACTGACCGAAGGGTCCCGGGTTCGATTCCCGGGCAAGGCACTCTGGGCACCTGAAGCTCCACCCAAGTTATGTGATTTTTTTTGGAATCCAGATCATGCTGGGAAACCATAACCGGCACAGAGAAAGGAACTGGCCCCACTACCCTGATGTGTGAATGTCACACGCCGTCGGGCTTAGTACACTACAGTATGTATATATTTAGAAAAAAATATATTTTATTTATTTATATATATGTATACATACATACTGTATATATATACTGTGTATATATATACGCATATATATATACATATATTTATATATATATATATATATATATATATATATATATATAAATTCACTGATAGTCATAACAAACACAGAAACCAAAACACAAAAGAGGAAAAACTCACTGGTTCTCGAATTTTCGGTGGTCCAACCACCTTTCTCAAGAGGAATTAGGAACAGAACAGTGAGTTCTGTTCCTAATTCCTCTTGAGAAAGGTGGTTGGACCACCGAAAATTCGAGAACCAGTGAGTTTTTCCTCTTTTGTGTTTTGGTTTCTGTGTTTGTTATGACTATCAGTGAATTTACATTACACGTTTGTGGGTTTTCCAAAAAAGTGTATATATATATATATATGTATATATATATACTATATATACTGTATATATATAGTGGTGGAGTGTTTAAAATGACAGAAGGGTCGATGGATAAAATTGGAGGCACTCTATTGCGCATTACTGAGGATAGATATCATCCAGACAGACTTTGAAGTCCACACACACACACATTTTCTTATCACATCTCTCTCTCTCAAATATTTGCAGACACTTACTGGGCGTGGCATATCAGGAGAGTGTCGACATCAATTCGGCCTTCCTGCTTTCTCACGAGAGATGTTTTGCCTGATACGACTCCTATCGAAAGCTATCTGAATGTGTTCGTGATTACATGCTACATACGTAACTGGATACATTATTTCCTCTAGTTATTGGTATACTCTTCTATCTTATTAAATTGAGAATGTTGCAAACACTGAACTATATTGAATATCATTTGATGTACATGTAAGCAGGGAAAGGAAATTATGAAGTAACTGGCCCTGGAGAAAGAACCCTGGAATCAGATCTACATGTTGACTTCGCACATTGTCAAATTAACCCCCGTGAATATCCGCGCAAAGTGACACGGATCCAACAGGCGGAGATAGCAAAGCGAGATGAATTCTGAGTGCCAAATGAGAGGTCCAAAGATGGACGCCTTGGAAGCACATCGCAAATTCCTTAGTGCTATTGGGATCTACCGGCAGCAATCAAATTAAGTAACGAGAGGCAGGTTGAGGGCAAGTTTTCCATCGGACTAAAAACACAACAGACCTGAATACTGGTAATGGGAATAGAATTGTAGAGTCGGATTTAAAGAAACACACTTTCGGGTGAATCATTGAGAAAGGAATAATGAAACGATTGTCATTCCTTAAAAAAATATATAAATTACCCTAAACGATTTTATTTTGCAATTGAAATAAAACTTTCCCGAAGAAGTAGACGTTTGGAGCGATAACTATTCGGCAAATAGCAGAGGATCCATAGATGGAAATGCTCCAGTGACCTAAAGTGCTGCAAGGAGTGTTGGGAGATTTTCAAAATTCAATCAAAGGATCGTTATGGTGAAGTTAGCAATGATATCAGCAGATAGCGTAGTGGTACAAGTTTAGATGCCGATAACAGAATCCAATGATGACAAAGTGGGGAGGAGTAAGTCGATTTCGCAGAAATAATGAAAAAAATGAAAGGGGAGAAAATAATTTTAAAATCTTGTAGACTGGATTGCAATAAATAGTTGGGAAAGGGCAAGAAGAGATCGCATCGGGAAAATATGAAGGAGAGAAGCGAAGTTAAGAATAGAAAGAATTTTGGAGTCCTACGAAATTAAAAGCTGAGCAAGTGCCACCAAAAACTCAAGAAGTTAAAGAAGAGAATGAAGACTTAATGGGGATCAGACCGATTGAGGAAACAAAGCCACGGTTGGAATTCGTATTCTCTCTTGAAACAGAATTTTATCAATTTTTCAAAATTCAATTTATATATTAAATATATGTTTATATTTATTTATGCACATGGAAATATATATAAGGAAAAGGGATAGGAACACATATAAAAGACGAACTTGTGTCCGTCTTCGCTAAATTCGCAGCTGTTTTTAAGGACCATCTTAATGAGAGCTGCAGGTTGATAGAAGAACTAACTGGAATACGAAAAACCATCGCACAACACATCATAATGAATGATTTGAAGAAAAGGAAGCTGTGCGTGCGTACAGCGGCGATTAAAACTCATTTTTTGACCCAAAGAATGGTTCCAGGGCTCCCTATTCGCCCAATCCCCCTACCCCCTTCATCTCCAAATTAAAATGATGGACTTGAAAGGGAACCATTTTGCATCGATAGACGGGAACCGCGGCGCGAGCCCGTGGAGCCGCGAAAAAAAGGTTAAACAGAATATCAAAAGAGGAATTTTTGAAAGGCAAGAGAAGGCTGAAAGATCGTGCCAACATGCATATTACTCTTAATGGAGACTATTTTTAATCAAATAATTTTTGATAAAATGTTTTCAATAATTTTGTGCGTCTTTCAAAACTAGAGTCTTAAAACTTATGGGACACACTTATTTTTATGGAAATGTTGTGGACTCGGACACGACGGTTTCATGCCTACTCCGGTGTCATCCGTAAGAATCCCAAATAATAGTCGAATAGTTATGAAAAATAATATGGCTAATAAGATTTCGGAGATTTACAAAATGCGTACTTATCAATTCAAATCGGGAATTGAGCATTTTCGAATTTTCCGAGGCCAAAGTCGTTTCCTCCTTCAAAAGTAGTGGGGCGGGCGTCGGGACTCTCGGTGAACGCCACCTCCCCGGTGTCCGCGTCTGGTGAGCGCACGAAATCGCGGTGTACGGCCGGCGCCCAAAAAATTAATAGCGCCTCCCGTGCGGGAAGCCACGAGATTAGATTAGCCGAGCGAACGACATGAGAATTTATCTCGAGTCGATACGAGCGAACGACTCCTTTTTTTCCGCCGCAGTAAATGGAATTTTCCTGACCTATTTCACTTCCCCATCAGATACGCGAATCCTTATCGAAGACGACGACTCCGATTGCGGCGACCATCTCCCTCGGGCGCCGCGGCGACGGGCGGTGGGGCGCAGAGGAAATGCCTCTTTCGTCCTGCTTCGGACTCGGGCGGCCGAGCCGCCGGGAGCCGTCGTCCGAGGCGACTCCACCCCTCGATGTTTGGCACCGCGTGGTTGCCCAGGGTGCCAAGGGCCCCCTTCCCACCGATTTCCCATCCATTGCTTCCCAATGAGCTCTGCGTGCCACAATGGGCGCACAACCCCTTCCTTCGCATAAGACACCGTTCTTCAACTGACTTCTTTCCCAATTGTCCATGCAGCTCTTTGTAACAAAATGTGATTACAGTTTCTCCGAGAAATATAATATAAATTAAAATCACCAGGTAAATATCGTGAGAAGAAGAAGAATATAAACTGCAATTCCATACTTACGATGGATAACTCGACTCGCGGTTTCGCAGCATCGGTAGGTCCCTAAATCTCACCAATCGAGGTAAGTAGAAACATTGCCCGAGAAATAAATTTCCACGCTTATTTTTTGATCAGACAGTGCCACGACACGGTGCCAATACCATTAAAGACCTGAGAGCGTGCCATTCGCCAATTCGGATGGCGAATGCCTCGGACCATCTCGTGCGCTCCTTATTCCCATCGCCTGACGTTGACGGATTCAATTGCTTCACTGCCTTCTTCCCTACCCCTTCCTATCCCCCCTAGCCTTATCTCTCCCCATCACTAAATTTGAATCGATGCCGAATTCGGTATTTCATTTCCGCTGTCAAAATACGGGAGTATATAGAACACGGAGGAATGTGATCAGATTATATCGCGAGGAGGTCAATAGGGCGTCATGGCATGATTGCCGAGGGGAGGTCCCCACCTCCTCGTCGCCCACACACTCCACGTTCCCTCCACACACCCCACCCTAGACCGGGGGTGGGGTGTGTGGAGGGAAGGGGTGGCCAGAGCAAAGGAATAGTATTTTATCGGAGATCGTTGACGATAGAGACAAAAATACTTTGCTCGTTAAAAGCTAACGAAAAGAAAAAAAACAGTTTTCGGGGAAAAGCGAAGTCAGTAAGCCGGTGGGTCACGGGAGTCTGGCTCTACGCATGGGGTCACCACGGCGCGTGATGCACGGAGCCTATAATGAGCGAGAGGAAATAAGAGGCAAGAGGGGAGGCGTCGGCGCAAGTGGTCGCGTGCGGGGCGGTGGTGATTGACGAGCGCCGTCTAATGAATGCAGTGAGCAGTCCATGACCTAAATGTCGGGGGCGGCGTCTAGAATTGGCGCAATGAACGTGGCTGGCGTGCCCAGGGACAATTGTCCCAGGGCTCCTCCCTAGGAGCAGCCCGGGGGCGTAGACAGGGGGGCAGTTACGGAATGAAACTCACACTAGCCCCATTCGGGACCGCTCTTATGAATGCGGCGGGCCAGGGATCGCCCCTCCGGCTGTGGACGCAATGGTGCAAGGGTGCCATCTATTTGGGTTTTGCGGTAGAATGACAAATTAAGTCTGTCATACGTGTAAAACATCAGCTATCAGCAGATGACATTTGCCAGGTTAACTTGGGAACTTTCTCCTTCCGCCGTGTCCGCACTCGTGCTCGCCCGCTGGACCACTCCTCCCTCTTCGCCGTCGTCACGCTTATTGCGGCCTCTGTCGTCTGTGAGTTTGTCCACGTCTCCAAAATAGTGCCATCTGCGCTCAACACTAAGTTTCCCACGAAAAGTTCGTGATCTCCGAGTCTTCAGCCAAGATCGAACGGGTTTGCTATCGAGTGACTCTGGAGAGGGTGATTTCTTTGATGGGTGTGGTTGCAGTTGCTTCGTGGCAATTCACTCCTCTTCGCCAATGGCTCAATTTCAAGTAGTTGATAATGGTGAAAATGATGAAAATAAAGAGGATAAACGTGTGTTAAAGGTGAAGAAGTGCTCCCTAGTATGGGCGAATGCTTATAGTTTGCGCTAAATCGTAAGGGAAGGGAAAGAATGGATGGGAAACATCACAAGAAAGGTCAAGGCCTCTCTGCGAGAAGCAAACAATTAATTAAGAATTTAGATGGAATGAGGCAGTGGCGAATGAATGGGGGACGGAGGGGGGGATTTGGCAGAGGAGATACACGTTTGCAAATATACCACAGCCCTTTCATCGCATTCATCATCTGAGATAATGATGGGAACAGAGTAAGAAATTAATATTAATTAACCGGTAGATGATAATATCATTATAATTCACGTGTACCGATAAAAGAACATCGGCAATATTTTAACCCTACTACCGCTTTTATGAGAAATATCCATTTAGATCGAGTCAATGACGCTTGCTCATGCCAAAGAAATCTTTATTTCTCGATGTCCACCCCACAGCGCGTGGTTTGATACCCACGAGAGTGCCGTGTACTTCCGTCCTCGGTGTGAAAGGATCGTGCGAGAGGGGAGGGGGGGAGAGGAGACGGGGGGGAGAGGAGACGGGGGAGAGGACAGGTGGAGAGGGGAGGAGGAGAGGGGAGGAGGAGAGGGGGGGAGGTACAGACCCATCTCATGAGATACCATACGAGCGACTCTTCCGTCGAGGCATTAAAGAACATGTACATTCCATTTCTTCTATGTTTTACATCGCTCCTCTTTTGGGTAATCTGTTTAATAAATATCTACGCGTAATTGATCATTCATAATTCCCTTTCCCCTCCTAAATATATGCTGTTTTCTAATATAAAACCCAAAGTATTATCATTAAAACTTTAAAATATTACGAAAGTGGTTTTTTTAATTCCTATAAGATATAATTAACACTTTAAGGCTCCAATCTCGTGGAGTTGTGTGTGAATTGCAAATTCCGTGGAAAAATCACAAACTCCCTTAATATGGACGTCCTAAAAGAGATGTTAGAGTTGAAACTAATGTCATGCAAGTAATTTAAAATTATTTCTTTTTTCGCTCAGATGCTTTTTCTGAGTAATATCTCCATATTCCTTCCAAAATATTTCTAAACTCGACGCAGTTGTTAAAACGAAGACTATCAGTTTCGAAGCAGTTATCAAGCAAAATTAGTGAGCAGATGCATGGTAATTCGTGTGCTCTTGCACTCTACTTAGAGAAGTAATCGCAAGTCGTAGACAACGAGGCAAGTAATTTTGGTGGTCCCGTGGAACACTTAATTGCTGACGACAAGTGCCTGCGCATCGGTTTTTCAGCCCCTCTTAGCCGTCTCTGCCCTCCCGACACGTTTTCCTTCCTCCTGCCCCTCCTCCCTCCATGTCCTTCCTCGCCATCACTTCCCAGCATTGCTAGCTCCATCCCCAGCTGCATCTAAGCCCCTCCTTCCCGCAGGTTGTCCGAGTGCCACTAGTTTTGGCAACATTTCTCCTTGCATTCGCTGTACTTGCCATTTCTGTTGTTTCGTGCGGATATCATCCGATACACGCATTCATGCACTTCGGCTCTTTTCCATTCCAGAGATACGAGCTCTTCTCCTGCAAAAATCCACTTCCTTAGAATGTCACATAATTAAAAGTGCATATATTTCTTATAGTTGCCAGACTACCTCCATACGTTGTAACGCCTTTATACTTAAGACTCCATATTTACCATTGATATGTTGTTGTCCGAAAGGATGCTATCCATTTGGAATATCGTTTGCTTACCTTGATCATTCATAGCTATTACTTACTGCCTCATACGTGGTTTCTAGAAAAAGTATCGGGAAGAATTTTTTAAATATAGCTTAAATTCAGATATTGCTACAATGTCTTAAAATTCTTCAAAGTACTTCTTCCCTTGAGCGTCGACACACTTTTGCCCTTCCGGCTTTTCCACGATTCGAGGGCTCCCTGGTAGGTGGATTTCGGAAGGCCCTCGAGGGTACGCGTGCAAGCTTCTGGGACGGCACTCATGGTCCCATTATGGTGTCCTTTGAGGGAGAATTCCACTTTTGGGAATAGGAGGTAGTCTGCTGGTACCAAGGTGGGACTATAAGGGGATTGGGGAATCGTCGCGATTCTGTCGCGGAAGGTCTTCGCAAGCAGGCATTCGACTTTGCTCTTTTGGTCGTCAGTCCAAAGACCTTCGGGAGGGCGATTTTACCGTAGGCCTTTCCCAAATTTTCAGTGGTAATGGTGTGTTCACTGTCATCTTATCAATTGCAATACGATCTGCGATAATGCTCACACTTAATCGACGATTCAGCACTCACGCATGCGTCAAGAAAATTGATACAGATAATTTTGGCACTTGTATACATAAGCATCGTGGGTAATTTATAATCCTATGTAATTGTATTCTTTACACCTTTTAATGCGCATTCTGATTTCACGGAGTACTCGGTTCAAGCGCACTGAATGATACAAGCAATAATTTCAGGTGCCGGTCTTTGTAGCAGGAAGAAATATTCATCGAAAGAGGTCCCCGGGAATGATTGCATAATTCTTTCCATCGGAAGGGAGTCCGTGGGGGAAGAGCGGGGATTCGGCGGCCATGGGAGGGGGGCGACCCACATCCCCGCTCATTTCCATGCTTAATCGCTCCCCGCGCGTAAAAACCTTATCAGTCGCCGCTGTCCTTGCCAGTTAGTCGAGTTTTCCCTGCCTCGCCCCTCCATTCAAAGCAAACCCACGCTCCCCCCCCCTACGCCCCTCGCAAACAAACTGACCCCACCGGAAAGGCCCCCACGCACGACATGAGCCCTTCCTCGGGGGAGGGGGCAAGGCCGCAATTATCGCACGGCTCGGAATTGCCTCCTTCGGGCGCGCGAAACGCACGCGTGCTCCACGTGTTTCAACCATCGCGCGGAATAACTGCGACGCTGACGTGGGACACAGCTCGGTGTCTGCGTCTCTCGTAAATCATTCGCGTATCGAATTAGTCCGCCAAACTTACAGTCGGAGGTGGGGTCTCACTGATTGGGAATACATATTGAAACAATTCACGCCGACTTCTTAAAGAGCGTCGGATGCCAACAGATTTACTAACTTTTCACGAAACATTTAGAACGATTTATTTTATCAATAATTACAGTAGTAGTATTCATGGGAGGCGGCCGAGAGCGAAGGTCATTTGCACCATTAGGGATGGTTGGGAAAGGAAGGGTGGAGAGAAACCCGGCGTCGGAAGTAGCCTACTCTTGTCGAAAGAGGCCAAGGGGTCCGTAGTTTAACATCCCATTCGACGGACGTTGCACTCACGCAAAGTACTCTCCACAAAGCACCTCAAGTAGGGGTCGGGATACCGCCGAGAAGTATTTGTTGTCTCCAGGATTTGAACCCGGTCCCTCTCGGTGGGAAGCTAGTATAAAAAAAACCATAAACACAGTAATCAACCCGAAGGTCGGTTTAGTAGGTGATGGTAGAGCTCACCCATGTACTAAGCCCGACGGCGTGTGAATATTCACACATCAGGGTAGGGGGGCCAGTTCCTTTCCCTGTGCCGGTTATGGTTTCCCAGGATGATCTGGTACCCGAAAAATCAACTAGCTTGGGTGGAGCTGCAGGTGCCCAAAGTGCCTTGCCCGGGAATCGAACCCGGGACCCTCCGGTCAGTAGTCTAACGCTCTACCCACTAGACCACCGCCACCCGCATGGAAGCTAGTATGTTGCCCATTTAATTATCAGAATAATGAAGAAATATTTCAGTCACCATGTTACAAAAGCAACAGTTTTATGAAGAAATGAAACTAACATAGTGTTATTTTTTTCATTAATTTTTAACTGACTGCGAAAGTGAAGCTGTATTTGTGTAAGTTTGGTGCTCCGGTCATTTTCAGCCTCCTTCAAGAGAATACCTCTGGAAATCCGCATCTCCCTCTACAACCCTGCCCTTCACCGCTCTCTTCATGTGATGCGATGAGGAGTTCCTCTGCATTCATTCTCTTGAAGAACGCCACTTCGCCGCGCCCGCTTGGACTGCCCATCCCGCCCACTTCTCCTTCCGTTACCGCCGTCAAGAATTGATTGTGTACGCCTCTAGTACATGCCTCGTTCCAGATCAGTTATCCTCTTCTTGTACTATTGTAATTATTAAAAACCATATTTTTTCATTCACTCTACTCTTTCTCTTCGTCCCTTCTACCTCTCCGCATTGACCTCGCCTCCAAACAAACATCCACATTTCATTTTCCAAAGTGCATTTCCTTTCGCTTTTCCGATGACCCACCTCTCACACCCCGTCCATTGACAGGCTCCATACAAAGGTATTGAAGAACACTTTCCCATCCTTCAAGATTATTTGATTATTAATTATTAAATTCTCTTCGTTTTTGAATGATTGTTTTATCAAGGCTATTATTCTCTTTCCGTCTGTTTTATCGTAATTGATGATGCTCTCTGTGTATCAGAATATTTTAATCTAGTGCAAGATGGTATTCCCAGGTTTTATATCAATTTTAAATATTTTAACTGTCGTTCCTACTACCAAGTGTCTCCGTTTTACTTTCGCTAATCTTCGACTTCAAAATCCACCTCAGCATTAATGGAGCTACGTGTTACCACTTGATCAGGGAAAGGTAATGGTGATTATTCCAGATCAGTGCTACTGAATTCTTTACGCGTCCATCAATGCCTGGTCTTCGAATATTGGTTGCTAAAAAAATGAGATCACTGGAGGAAGGTTTGGTGAGAGGGAAAAAAGCATGAATTGAAGAAAAACGTACAATGATAATGCATACATATTAATGACAAATGCAGCTGAAAGCCGCATTCTCGGGTTATGATGCAATCAGTGGCATTCTGAACGAAAACATCCATCGGCCAAGCGACTTCAAACAATCATCGCCGACAGCACAAATTGTGTGATAGCATCGAGATGAGAAAAATGAGAAGCTAATTATGTGAGATGAGATTCCCGGGAAATAGGAAGGCTCGGCTAAACCTTGTGACTGAATGACAATAGATATGTTTCACCTGGATACCTAGGAACTTTTCCAGAAAAAGACAGGCAACGACTTTAAAGAATAACAGCGCAAACTAAAGAAGTTATCGCAAAGCGAACGAATGTTGATCTCAAGGACGTCAGATAGAGATGAGAAGGAAAAATAAATAATAAAAAAATAATAAATAAGAAATACTTTTCCACGCCTCGGAAACTTGGTCGAAAAGGAAAGAGGATAAGGGTAGATTTGGAAGCTTCGGAGATGCGGGTGTGGAGAAGATTAGGAAAAATGTAATGGATATAAATGAAAACAATTAAAGACGTGGTTTAATGAAAGGGGAGGAGAGACGGTTGTTCAAAGAAATTCAAACAAGTGAAGAAAAGAGAAGAAGAGGTCATCGGGAGGTAAAGGAATGTTAAAGACAAAGTGATATTGAGCGGAGAATGTGATGATGAGGGAGAATGAGACGTTGGACGAAACGAATGTATGCAGAGAGAATGTGAATGGACGCGAGGTCTTGTTTCAATGCACATGAGTTAAGGCGAGCAGGGAGGAGTTATAGGCAGGCGTGGAGGGGGCGCGGGTCACCCGAGGGCGATTCTGACCGCGTGACAACCGATCAGTCGATTGAGCGGATAGGAATGATGGAAGCATTTTATTTGAGTGACATCCAGAGAAGCTTAGCCAGCGACGCGTATGGAGAAGTGTGGGAGGTGACCCCAGTATGGGTCCCCGGCCCATTCATTGTTTGAGGGCCATCCCGAAGGAGCGAAATCACTGGGTGGACACCAATCAGCCCCCTTTCACCTTTTTCCGTCGTTTTCGGAAAATTGGAAGGACAAGCATCGAGCATTCGCTCTCCCGCGCAAGGCTCGCCAACCCCAAGAAGAGTTTGAGTCCATTTAAAGGGAGGAACACGGGGGGGGGGGGTGAGAGGACCACCCCCTCTCGAGTCCAGGGCAGCCAGCACCACCCGCTCCGGCGCAAACATTCTCTCCCCCCCCCCGGAGATCAACGTGGAAATCGGTCGCTCGCGGAGGGTGGGAAGGGATCACGTTCGGGGAGGAAATCGCCACTTGGACAAAAGGGGGCAATCCCCCCCCTGGCATGGTGATGGATGCCACCCACCCCCAAGAGAGAGAGAAGGGGGGCGAGTGTGCAGGAGTGCCTGAGTCGCGCCCCTCCGGTTCGTTTCCGACCCCTTCCGGGGGGAGGGGTCGGGATCCCGGCCGTGCACCAGAGGGGGGGTCGCGAGAGAGAGAGCAGCTGGGCCCTTTCCCACCACCACTCGAGGGGCGGAAGGGAACAATAGCCACGGGTGGGGGAGCCCTCGAGGGTGCAACAACAACGCACTCGACCGGTTCCCGAAACAATGCGTGCGCGGCGATTGAGTTCCCTCGGCGAGGGAGGGGGGCACTCGAGCGAAAGGGGGGGGCGGGGGAGTGGCGCCTCTCCACCTTGGAAATTGACTTGTGTCTTCTTTGTGACTCCCGGACACCGCGCGAAAGAGTGTGCACGCGTATTTTTCGATTTTTTTCAATGAAACGAGTGGAATGAGGCGTCGCTTAACGATCCGGTCGCGTCGAGGAAGCTCTCAAAGCGAGGATCGCCCGGCCACCCCCGCACCATCGTCTGGACACAGAGAGAGACTGTTTGAATAGTCGGCTGCTGCCCTTCCACACTCCCAGACAGTTTTCCCGTCCCACCCATTCTCCGCTTTCGGAAGTATTTGCCGATTTCTTTTCTACCTCGTAGTGCCGCCTCCTGGGTTAAGTATGTTCCATCCAAATCCAAAACAAATCCTGCGAATGCAAAATGTCACTCCGTCCGAATACAAGTTGTGTCGCTTCCACGTCCACGAGGAACTGGAGGGCAGTGAACTTCGCACAGAAAGATGTTTCCTGGTTTTCAATGCCTCCCCAGATGACCGCTTCCCAATTCCCTGATTTGGGTGATTCTCACTGGATTCTTTGCGAGGATTTCTTCGGGCATCCTTGAATCTTACACCACCCAGTTTATTATTCATGGTGCTGTTCATGATAGCTTCCAAAAATGTAATACTGAAACTCATTTTACACTTAAGATCATTTTAAATTTCCTTGGCTAATTAAACTAATCACGTTTGCGACATGTAAAACCAACGTTTTTCAGAGGGCCTAGTGTTCGAAAGTAGATCCCGAAAGGTGGATGGTTAATCCAAATTCATTCCTTAGCTACGCATGAAGTTCCGACCATTCAAATGGGTCAGTTAGGCTTTAGATTATTTTCCGAATGAAAGCCCAATTTAGCCATAGAACGGATTTATCATTCGCACTTTTCGATTTTAGTTTCCTATTGATTCGTTCGTTCGAGCGATATATAACTTAGATTTCGGATCACAGAAGACGAGGAGGCTCGAGATGGTGGGCACGCAAGCGATAGCATTCGTTGGGGGCAAGGCGTCGAGGGAGGCGCCTGGTGAATGTGGAACGCGACGGAGGCTTCTTTCCTTCCTTCGCTATCGTCCAAGCCTCACATCTGTAGAAAACTAGACGACATATAAAACTCTTCACACATCCATAAAGTCAATGCCAGTACTAATTACCATAAATATTTTTTTACTGATGTCAAACTTTTCCTATTCCTTACCTGCTTCTAATATATGTCTTTTGACCTCGATAGAGAACACCTCTTATCTTCTCTTTGATCTCGTCAATTGACTATACAAACATTGAAAATACAAATCCCGATTCCCAGAAAATCTATCTATATTATAGTTTTCCAACTATTCTTACTGAGCCACAAACTCCGTTACTTATTGTAGTTCCTTTACCGATTATTAACCTGAACTGCCTACTTGCTCTGACTTTCACTGCCACTCGCTCGACAGGAGACGCAGCGCGTCTCTTCTTCAGGTCTGACCTGAAGAAGGCCTCGGAGTAGGCCGAAAGCTTAAATCATCTACAGTGTGAGTGTCTTTTTACGTGTTATCTGTTTTATTCTGTGTTCTATTGTGCCGTCCAAAAGTTATATATATATATATATATATATACATATATATATATATATATATATATAAACTTGGAAAAGACGCTCTCCGGCGACGCACAAACACACAAACACTAACACAAAAAACACTACACACATAGAAACATAAAAGAAGGACACTTACATTGGATATTTACGTTTCGACGGCACGGCCGTCGTCATCAGAATCTGATCTGATCTGATGACGACGGCCGTGCCGTCGAAACGTAAATATCTACTGTAAGTGTCCTTCTTTTATGTTTCTGTGTGTTTAATATTTATTAACCTAGTGTTTATATATATATATATATATATATATATATATATATATATATATATATATATGATTTCTTCAAAGTAACACGGAAGTGTTAAATAAAAAAACTTAGACAGCAATACACAACATGAGAACACACATTCACATTTGTCATGTGGTTTTCAAGAAAGAAAGAGGTAAAGTTAAATTTTAAGTTGGAGTTCGTAAATTAGAGCTGATGGAACAGTTCACTTATCTTGGAAGTGTGAAGTAGTCGGGATATAAGCGGAAAAATTGTCTTAGGTAAAGAAGCTTTCGCAAGGAGGAGGGAATGGATGACAGGGATATTGGGTAAGGATGTCAAGAAAAGGTTCGTGAAATCCTTGACATGGAGCGTAGTCACGAACGGCGCGGAAACGTGGTAATTGAAGCAGGATGATAGGCGTAAATTGGAGGTTTTTGAAACATGGCTGCGGATAATGATGAAGGTGAAGTGGACCGAAAGGAAAACAAATGAGGAACTGGGTGAAGGTATGGTGGGCGAGGAGAGGGGATTATTGGGAGAAATCCAAAGGATGCTGGAAAAATGGTTAGAGTGATTGTTATGATTGGCAATAGTATGTTGAAGATCGTTAGGCTGTCTTCAACATGTTAGGAGAGGAGAACGTTAGGTAAACGAGGAGGAGGAATAGGGGATATAGATTTTGGAACGGGATGAAGGGAGGAAGGAAGTATGCTGAAATGAAGAGGGACCTACTGCGGTACCCGATATCAGGTGTTTTTTTTTGCTGGGAGAGTCCAGGAAATGTACCGCTCTACCCATGTATTGGCTGTGTCTATCCAAGTGCTACCCTTGACGGTAGACTACCAATTAGAGCACACATACATGCATTTGGAACATATTTTTCTCAGTGAGATTACTGCACAGTTCAAACAATTTACTCCTAAACTTATCCTCCGTCGTTATATTTTTTGGGCCACTGATTAGTAGTTCGACTCTCGCTTGGAGCACGTCGCACTACTTCCACTGGCTGGCTCCTTGAAAAACTGAATGCATGACTAAGCGTGACTCCATAAGAATTTCGGACTCGGAAATTGCAACATGGAAACAAAGAGTTACTTTGGAGGCTGCGATGTTATTTATTATGGGTTTAGAGAGTTGTTGACCGGGAGCGGCGATCAACTGTTGCGCCCCCTGGAATGGCGGGCGGACCGCTGGCATCCCCCCCCCCGGTCACCATTGAAAAGGATCAATGGAGGAGAGGATTGAGGAGACGCCAATCGCGAAATAAGCTCTTAGGCAGCAAGAATCGGCGGGCGCTTCCGTGTTTTCGGGACCCTCTAGAAAGGGGGGCCGGCGAGGGGTCGTCTACCCGCCGGGAAGAGGGCATTGTCGGCCCACTTCATGATGAATAGCTTCCTGGGGTACTGACGACAGATCTCGCACCGTGGGGGGGGGTCGCTTTCTGGCAAGGGGTGTCGATCAGCATGGGAGGCCGATGGCGAGGGGAACGGGGGACGGAGGCGAAGAATTCGTCGCCCGGAGTGCCTCCGTCGAACGCGAGAGCACTCGCGCCGCGGCCTATGGGCCGCTGAGTCGATGTTCCAAGTGAATCTCATGAAACCGCAGGCAACCATTGATAATTTTCCTCTGCTATAATATTCATAAATTTGGAGCTTATTAAAAGAGCAGGAGTAGGAAAAGTGCAGATGGGGAATCAATCGGAAAAGACAAAGCGAATGATTACAAGGCTAGACGTTATACACGAAGCATTTGCGATAAAAGAGGTTTCTGTAGGAAGTTCCAGGGAGGGACGGAGTGACAATAGAAGAGGGATGCTGGATGTAGGTGATAGCGTGGCGTATGAGAATAATCATGAAACAGGTAGGATTGAATGGCACTCTGA
This sequence comes from Hetaerina titia, assembly GCA_037158775.1. Taxonomy (NCBI): domain Eukaryota; kingdom Metazoa; phylum Arthropoda; class Insecta; order Odonata; family Calopterygidae; genus Hetaerina; species Hetaerina titia. Next base: position 17,619,277 of record CM073772.1, on the reverse strand, counting down.
TCAACCAGTCTCTGAATAAAAGGCTAATGAACGAACAAAAGGCTATTAATCAATCAATATTCAACCCCATGGTTAAATGACAAATATGAGCCTCGAGATGCCCCTCATCAAGAACTTTTCTCTTGTGGACGGTGTATCGATCTCGTAGATTGTCATTCAAAGTAGAAGATACTGTAAATATCGCTGTCGCTGTCCACAACGATTAAAACAAGCGGAGCAATGGATATGCGTAGGCGGAGCTGCGAATAGAGCATAGCGCCACATCATCTCTCTCCTGCACCGCAGAAGAGGCTTCAATACCCGAGGGAGTTATCGTAAACCCGAAGTCGAAAATATTTCTACTGGCATCGACAAACCCAACAGTTGTTCCCTCCCTATATTCCACCTAACGCTGCGACTGAAAAAATATTCCCGTGGATTTTTATGAAATTAACCGATTTTCATTAGCTATTCTAACTTGATTAACCACTTATTGAGGACTTTGAAAATATTTGAATTAAAAAATAAACTATCAGAACAACTATAATTCGCTGTCTCGGGCGTGACTTCATGGAATCGACTTAACATAATGAAAAGAGAAACTTTATAATTCCACATAGATTCTATGTGGAATTATAAAGTTTCTCTTTTCATTACATCAGAACAACATTTGAGAACACTTTTTTGCTCAACACTCGATGAATCCAGAGTCAACTCCACCGAATATTTATTTTCTATGAAATAATATATTAAACTACTTTAATTAAAAATTGCCATTCGGTGCGGAGATAAACAGCCGTTTAGTACTTCATTATGCTTCTCTCACTCATAATTCAAAACTCCTTACCGTAGCGAAGAGCACATCCAGTCTTCGCGTCGTGGAATTGCCTTTCCCAGCGTTCAACTTAGGCGTTCCGGCGGAAAGACCACTGCACGCCGTGCGTGCCCATCATAATGACACCCGAAAAACGCCAACCGACACCAGCATCGCATGTCTCCCGGTGGTGCCCGCGAAGTCTTACGAAAATAAGGAAGGGGGAGAGCTCGCATGCACCCATTAATGACGAGAGCCGCGAGGCACCGGAGCGCGGCCCGCCCGGGAGTCACGACGGTGACCTCCTCTGGATTCGGAGAACCGAACTGCGTAACCCGGGCCCGATGCGAGGGAGGGGTGACGGGGCATTAATTGCCAGGGGGGTGTCACGACCCCTCGAGGGATATTACCATCAATTCCGAAGGCACGCCGAGTGGGGCGAGCCGCGTGCGCGAGGCTCGCGGGGCACCATGTTCCGGACGATGCACGAGAGGACACGCTACTGCGCAACGGGCGCCTGCGAGGACCGGGAACCCTGGCGACACCGACGGCGAAACATTCCGACGATCACGAATGCTGGAGTGAGCCATCTCGATGCGGAGGGGCTGCCCATTCATTCGGGCAAAGGTCATCTCAAGGATAGAAAGAGACCTTTCAGGCGTGATACATATAAAATATCATGGGTATTTAAAAATTGGCAATTTTCCACAAAGTAAAATTTATTACGACCGGTCACAATGTAACTGCATCATCATCAGGTCCTTTATTATTCTATGGAATGATTCATTAAAAATATATATTTCAGGTTCTTAATTATTTTTTGGAAAATTGCCAACTTTTAATTAGTCATCTCGATGGTTCCCCGGTAGGATCCAGGCCACAGAGCTCTTTTACTTCACCGTTGCGCTCTAAACTTCCGACACGTCGTGGTGTCTCCCACTTCACCATTCTGGTGTCGTTCCAACCTCTGGTTCCAGCGAGGCCCTTCTCGATGAGTGCCCATCGTCGGCATACTTCCCTTCAATAGCCACCTTACACGCCCCTCCCCGCGCTCCCAGTTGCTTGCTACATTCCTCCCGAATGATCCTTTCTTGGGTATGTACGAGAAGCGCCACACCTCCACTCGTGTGTCTGCCCTCACTGACACTAATAATTAGAACGAGATGGTTTCACGGGAACCGGAGTTCGCGCATAATACCGGAATCCGCTCCTCGAAGCGGAGGCAGCGGCGACATTTACGTAGTTTCGACGGACTGGCGCACTTTTTTCCACCACAGGAACAACAACGGCACGCCCGATTTAATTTGCCACCCCACTCTCCCACCGGAGTGTGGGCAGGCAAAAACTGGAGCGGGGGAAGTGGCAGGGGGTGCGGGGCATAAGCGGAGATGGTGGAAGGAAGGGAAGGGGGGGCGATGGGCAACTGTAGCACTAAGGTGGACAGATCGACGACCGCAGCTTTTTCACGGAATGGCACCGGGACAAAAAAGTCCCCCGGGCCTGTGGGCCGTGTCTTTAATGGGGATAAGCAGGCGTAAAATTCACCGGATGCGGCTTTTCGATTTATCGCCGTGCTTCTGAGCCGAGCGACTATACACTGGCCGCCACTCCACCCTCGGCCACGCCCTCCGCCCTTTCCGATTCGGCCTTCCGTCCGAACGAAGCGCCAGTTCGGCATTGAAAGGGTGAAGGGAGGGAGGGGGTGCACCATAGTTCACCGCGGTGCTGTTGCGTGGAGGCACGCCGGACATCCCTCGCGGGACGCGGCCCCCAGTGGCCGGATGTGTGTCTTATTGAATCCGCGGCTGACTCATAGGGCTTCCTAAGCACGAATAACCAATAAAATCACCTGTGGGATGGATCCCTTTCAGATCTGCAAGGGGTGTCGAGTCATCAAATATGGCTAATAAGACTTAGTTCAAGCAGGTTAATACAATTAAATTTACCTAATTCAATATTACATATGAATAACACTTAAACGTGAAGACCTTAAATTCCAAGAAACTAGACGGGAGATGCCGCAACAGTAACTTTAACGGGGTCATCCACTAATATGTATTTCAATGCAACAATTTCAGAGTGTAAAAATCATTCGCCTTGACTAGGATTCATAAAAGATTTCAGAGCTTAAGAGCATGCCTCGATAAGTTAACTGGCTGAAGATATCGACCAGACATCGAGAGATCCGTGTTCGAATCCCGGTCAAGGCGAATGATTTTTACGCTTTGAAATTGTTGCAGTGAAGATGTTATTTAAAAAGACCCATTCACAAGATAAATTAAATAAATATCCGTCCTAACATTCTCAGAAGACTACTTGGGCCTACTTTAAACAAATATGCCAAGAATTGTAATTTTTAACAGTATTTATTTTTACTCAAATTTATTCCAAATTATATCAATTAGTTTTCCAAGGTCAACACCACCTTCAGGCCAAATTTCCGAATAAAGTTACTCAGGGGATGGTGCAATTCAAACGTTAAATATACGTACTCGTATATGAGTTTAGTGTACACTTTTCAAGACGAATATCTTATTTGGTAACAATTTGCAATTTTCTCCTCCTCCACTCCTAGCAAATATTCTTCGAATGAGAAATAAAATTTCAAACCCTTGATTCATTCTTTCTAAGCCAATCAGGTGTGAGACGACGGTCAAAACTGAGCCACTCAGGATGACGCCGGCTCTTCCTCTCTTCCCTGTCGTCCGTGTGGGACATCGGCCGAATTGTGTGCCACCCGCCGCTCACGCGCACGCCAATTAACAGATCATTCGCACACTGCGCCGTGGCTGCATCGGCCGGCACTCGGTCGCTCAACTTTTCACCGAGTGTTCGGCTAAATGTTCAGTGATATTTTTATCAATAATACGTATTTTATTGATGCGAAAACTAAAAAAATTGATTCCTTGCCAAACAAACGGAAAAACTGAAAGAAAACCATAATTATTAAAGTAAATTAATACAATTTCAAACCTTTGCTCAAATGTTTGTTGTCTCTAAATTGCAAGATAACTAATCAATGAAAATAACACTGAAATAATGTATATTATAAAATAAAAATATTTTTATAAATCTTTAAGAATGAATCTCGTTGAAATGGATCAAAGTAGTCACAGACAACGACACAAACTCATTTGCTATACAAATCCGCAGTTGGTCAATTTTTGAGCTTCCCATTGGGTCGAGTTCGCCTTCGGGCGTTTGAATTGATTCGAGCTCTCTCCGCCACCCCTGGCTCCGTCGGCGGGGGTGCCCCCGGAGGGCGTGGTGTAGAGGGCGTGACGGAAAGGATGCCTGGGGGCGGCGGGGGCACTCCCATTGCCATTGCCGACCCCCGCGTTCGCACATGTCCTCCTTTATTCCCCGTAGAGCACCCGCCCCCCCTGGGGCGGACGCCCTTCCGCCCCCCGAACGTGCCAGCCCCTGCCTGCCTGCCTACCTGCCCCGGCTGCGGGAGGCGGAAACATTGAAAATGCCCGACCGAGAAGACGCCTTCCATTCTGTCCTCGAAATAATGAAAGAGCGGAAAGCAGACGGACGCCCACCGAGCCACTGCCGGCCCCACCCCCTCTCCTGCCCCGCAAATTGAGTGGCCAGGAGGATACGCGCAGGCTACCCCTCCTCACCACCCCCAAGGGACCATCTCCCGAAACGCCCAGCGCCGGGTTTTCCCCAGTCTTATAAATGCAGCGCTCTCGGCTTTCGATGGTGCACGGAAGAGGCCCCGCGGCTCACCCACCCGAATTTCGCATTTATTTGACGTGATCGAGTGCGTATTTGTCCTGGGAAATTCAATGAGCATTATAAAGCGGAATCACTTTGCCGCAAAAAATGTAAAGCATCGGCTGTTTCATTCCCAGACGAATTCCGTTCTCCATTATAGTTTTGTTTTGAAGTGGTTTGTCATTTGTCCATTGAAATTGTCGGCCCTCCATGCAAATCCCTTGCAATCATTAGTGTCCGTCAACGTGCATATCTGCTTTCGCTCGAACCGGTCACTTGGGAGCGGCGCCTTCCCCCAGTCGAAACGCTGTCTGCAAGAGAGTATTTATTGGTTTACCATACGCAGTCGAAGGTCACAGAATCATTCATCTATCTCGATGCATCAGACGTTTTCTTAGTAATCTCATACGTAACGAATGATTAGGAGTAATCAAAGCTATTTCCTTCCCGTCTTCTTTCCGCCCTCTCGGTTTCTCGTAAGGAACATATTTCGCGGTAGAAGGACGAGGGATCAATGAATTAGTCAATAATGCGACCTCTAATCGCGTGATACTGATTGGGGAAGTATCATTAGCTTCGATAATATTTTTCAGAATGGAGGAATCCTTTCGACGGGTCCTAACCGGTGGCGGCGGGGTAACGTCCTCGTCTACCAACGGAGAGGTCACGGGTTCGATTCCCGTCTGGGTGGATTTTTCTCCATCCAGGGCTTGGCTGTATGTAATTGTCTTCAATGTAATGTATGTAATGTAAGGGTTAGGTGGAAGAAGGGACTATTTAGTCTCAACCTCGCCCAATTAAGTCGATTATAAATAAAATAAAAATGAAACTATTTTGCAGCGGATTCTTTCTAACACTTCCGAATGTCTTGGATTTTTGTTGCCAATCTAATCCCTCAGCCTGTTAACTCCCATTCGCCCCTCCTTTGTCCCCATGCGTTTCAAACAGACTCACTTTGCCGCACCTCTCCAGCCGCCGCAACACTCTAAGCCATGTATTACCCAGTATTTAAAAGGGTGCCGTCACTTCTGACTCTTGAAAGTCGCCATACTCTTTTGCTCTAGAGACCATTCCTCGCGCGCCGGCGAGGCAGGTCCTCCGCAGACGCAGTCTGGGACACGAGAGGCTGGGGCCACTTCAAAGACGCCCAGCATCCCAACACACCTGCCTCCCAGGTGCACACAAATATCACTTCTGGAAATTGATGCACCTCGTCGCTCCTCCTCCATCTTTTTCCCACTTTGACCTGTACCGCGCGCGCGCGCGGCTGGTGAAACTCGCCAACTGCCCTCGGAGGGCCATGCGCCCGGTCGATCGCAATTAACGGCCAATTAAACGGCCCAATAACAATCGTGGCCCCTTCACTCGATCTGTCGAGAACGGGAGATTCACGCCGCCGCAATCAAGAGGGCCGGCCGACCGCCTGTAAAAGGATCTCGCCGACGAAGCATATTAAAATACCTGCGTTTGATTTGAGGAATGCCTCACAAAAAACTCCTCGAATACAACGCTTTTAAATGCCGTGAAAATTTACTCCATCACGGAAAGGCCTAATGAAGGTAATTGCAGAAACGATGGTCGATGCAATTCTGCGCGGTGAGCAAAAACAAACGCAATTACGATAGCGTGGCGTGCCTCTCGTGAAGGCGGCGTTTGGGAGTCATTTGGAAGGAAGGGGGAGTTAATGGAGGAGAGGGAGGAAGGGGGGGGGTCACGCCGCCACCAGTCTCCGACGCCGCTCGTGTGCACCGCGAGTAGTTTCGTGCACCCCGGGTCTCGCCGCCCCTCGCAGTCCAACGGGAAATGGCAGAGGCAACACGCAGGGCACGCTCCAATCGAGAGGGCCATTCCACCTCCTCAAGGACGCCCTCTTTTAGGTTCATTTTGGGACTTAATGCCGACTTTCATATTCGCGAAACTAAACTACCATTGCATTTTGGTGTTCGTATCAATTAAAATCCTAATGTAATCTATTGTATGTATGCGGGATTTTATAAAAGTTTCAACTACTAATGGTGTTCGTCTTCCTCCGACGTAATTCGCGACCTTACAGAGCCTCAATCGATATACATCAAAGTAACACACTGGATAACTCTATCGGTCCCGACTGGATAAAATTGACCGGTCAAACAGAACAAAAGCAGGGGGGTTAAAACCCATCGCTCGGAGGGTATACTTTTTAAAATGATTATACCCACCTAACACTGGCATTCAAGAAGAACGCTAGATTGATACGCGAGGAGGAAGGACTGAGGCCAAATGAGATACGTGTGTGTGTGTGTGTGAAATACCTTGATACACAGGGAAGACAGAGGGGTTTCTTTTCTTGTTTATTGAAATTTTAGTTTTTCAACTTTAAAAATCAGACGAGGCGATTATTTTGTAAGAGGAAGCTTACGGAGAGTCTGTTATTACCTACGAGATGCCTCGTATAGAGAAGAGTTGGAGAAGATGGTTGTTGGTGTTTGAAGAGGGACGGAGGTAAACATTGCCAACTTATGAAGTCAACGGTTTTATATGGGAGTATCAGAGAGGATTAATTAACTTCTTTTGAATTTACTTATTGACATGAATTTAAAAGGAGGGAACAGTGAAATTTAATAATACACCTGGAAATTTAAATTACAGAATAAGGGTCATGTTCAAAATTGAGCGATCATAAATTTTGTATTCACATTCTCGTCATTTTTCGTGGAATATTCTACTTTTCTAATTTATAGCTAGCTAAATGTGTAGTATCTAAACGGTATAAAGATGACTGTTTGAACTCTAGCATTTCGTCAGCGCAGCCGTTGCAACTTGAAGCAGGTTCAGTTCGCCTACGGCAACGATGGAGCTGACAGGCGACGAGCGATACACTGAAGTAAAATTTTGAATTTTCACCTGGAAAAATCTGCCAAAGCCATTATGATCTAAGAGGAAACTTATGGAGAGTCTGTTATTACCTATAAAGAACAGATAGAAGACGGTTTTAGATGTTTGAAGAGAGGGGTGGGGAGGTAATCGATTTCAAAGGAAGGTGTGGTCCAGTCACCGCTCTTACGGAAGTGGTAATCACTGACAGCGCCGCCATCATTGTGAGAGAAGATAAGAAGTGGAATAATGTTCGGAAGGGCACTCTAGAGAATATTGAAATGTCCATTGGGTGCCCCCCGCTCATCAGTGATAGAGACATGGGACATGTGGTGTTTTTGCGTGGGGTCGGGTCGCTGCTCGAAAACGAACCAGAGAGGACGCGTGCATTCAAGCTTACAGTTGAAGTACTGGAAGAGTAGGAGTTAATTTCGAAGATTTGCACTGCAGATGAAACTTGGCTACAGCATGTTGAGCCTGAGAACAAATAGCAAAGATCTTTGCGGAAACATTCGCCGTGAATTAATACCAAAAATATCCAACGGCTTCTGCTAAGAAAGGTACGACCGTTTCGACACTCAAGGACTTGTGCGTCAGCATGTTGTACCAGCAGAAACAAAAGAAAGTTGGACATTCCTTAAGAATGCAATGAATACCTTCCAGGTCATTAAAATTTTTAAAATGCTACAAAGAGAGAGCGGATGCTGAATCACAATGCCCGGCTGCAAGTCACGAATGATTCTGCTGAATACTTCTCGAAACTAATGTATCAGAATATCCTCTCGAAATGTGTCTTATCCCTCTTAAAGTTCAGACTTAGACTAATATGACTTCTTTCTTTTGCCCGATATGAATCTACAAGTTCATCAATAGCTCTTTTTATCATAAAAAGTTATTGCTAAGGCTACTGATGCAAAATTAAATGAAATATCGAATCACAAAAGGTCGTCCAGAAGTTCAAGGACGTCTTCGAACATTGATAAAAATGTGGAAAAGCCATTACATCCAATGAGGACTTTTTTAAAAAGGGCCATCAACAATTAGAGGATGAGTAAATGTAGTGTTGGAAAAAATAATGGTCACCCATTATTGAACAGCCATCGTAAGTCAAAAGAGATCGTAAACACACACAATTCATTACAAGGATCTGCATAAGTGAACTAGAAAAAACTTGCAAGTTTACTTGTCGCTTTGAACAGCACCCCCATGGTACCATAATAATCCCCTAACTTTTTCTAAGTCTAGCGTGTCCAAAAGAACCCGTTTCGAAACCGGCCGGGGGCTGGGTGCGGATTGCTTCACCACTTGGACACCGCACCCTCGTGAATGACTCACATTTCATATTAGTGATCATCATTAGTCTTTAGGCCGTCCACGGTGTTCACGAGGTGCTACCGGAGGCAGCAGCATCGGATTAGCAATTGAATGCCAGGCTAGAAGTTGGGAAAGGAGTGAGATAAAAGTCTAAAGCGTATGAATTCCGGGAGTGATTCAAATTCAAGAGTGATCGAAAGGTTGGAGGGGGGGGGAAATATGTTTGAACGTTCTACTGGCGACCCGAGGTCGACATTCCCTCGGATGGCTCTTGGGAGCATCGGTGAACACGCAGCCTCAGTGTTGGCTCGACTTGGCGGAACTTTTGGGAAAAGTTCCGGCAGCAGAGAGAAAGGAGCGGACCGTCGTGATTCCCTTACAAAAAGTATGTCAATATCATCATGCTAGGGAGGGAAATTATAAGGCGAGCATTACGTGCTAACATCCGAAAACGAGCCTTCAGCTGAGGACTGCGGTCGCGGTGGACATCCGAAGCACGATGAGCAACGCGGCCGCCGGGTGGGAGAGGGAATGTGTCGATATCCACACTCAATTTTGTAAAAGAAGAAACGGCAATAGCGTGAGAAGACGATCATGACGTTGGCAGGGAGAGGTGCGATGGGAGGAGAGGGGGTGGGGGCGGAGGGAGGGGCGGGCCAGGTGGATGGGGCGAGTTGAAGTAGCGAGATGTGGAGTGGGAAGGGGGGAGTTGATGGCCTTGTGGGTCCGCTTCCCCTCCCCCCGCCCTTCGAGGCAGAGTAGAGGCGAGCATGGGAGGGGGCACCCGTCGTGGGACGGGGGCCCTGCTCTCTTCGTCGCCGCCGCAGTGGTCCCGGGATCGGCCCCGGTGGGGGCTACTCGTGGAGGGAAGGAGGGCGGCTGTCACGAGAACGCCGGAGAGCGTTTTGCTCTTCCTCGGAGGCTACGGTTGGGGGGTGGCGTGTCCCCTGGCGTTCGAGGTGGGTGCGTGGGTTGAGGCGGGGCGAGGTGGAGGAGAGGGGAATGAATGGATGCACGTATCGGTGACACCTTTTGTGAAATATGTCGTGGATTTTGAAATACGCATCTTGCCAGGTGTGGACATTTTCTCAACATATTGCCAATAGCACTGACATAAATGGTGCATCGGTTTAGGCCATTAGACACTTCACTCCAGATCACCCAACTCTGTATGCAAAAAAATTCTCATGAGTTTTAAGGTTTTTCTTCTGCTTATTTCTTATCTGAGACAAATGTTTAATTTTTGGCATTACTAACCACCACCGATAAAATACATGAATAACTACTAGTTCAAAAATGTATTCAAATATATAATCTCGCATAAAAGTAAACTTGTACATATGCACATATACATGCTAAATACAGCCCGTAGTAATCGACTTCAGCATTAAATGTTTTGCTTTACGGAAATTATATACTCGGATGCTTGGGTACGATTTTGCATTATACAGTAATTGTTTATCAACAATTACAGAATGTAAAAATCATTCACCTTGATCGGCTCCCTCGATGTGCGGCCGAGTGCTTTAGCCAGTGAAGCTATCGAGGCGTCCTCTTAAACTCTGAAATTTATTTTTAATATATTGTCAAGGCGAATGATTTTTACACTCTAAAATTGTTGCATTGAAATTTAATTCTTATTTATTTTTTCTTTTATCCCAAGACTTCAGTGCTACATACTTTCTGATATTCAATTCTAACCCAATTTTGTACATCACATCGATAATTGGTCTAAATATTTGGAGGCTATCGTGCAATCTAATGCTTTCCTTGTTTCTCTGCAAACCACAGTGTCGTCTTTAAATGGTCTAAGATTGCTGCCAACTCGTGAGCTTAGGTCTCTAATTATAACAAGAAGTTTATGTGCCCTCGAACGCTGCCTTGTGGCACTCGAGAAGTTATGTCCACCTCTAAAGAGCTCAGCCCATCCAACACTACTATTTGTTAACGCTTACATTCCAATATATGTCAGATTCATATAAATTGCAATATTTTTATAATCACGTTCTTCCCTTACATTTTAAGCCACTAACTTTCTGTATTAATATTTGTAGATTAAATGAAACCGAGGAGTGGAAATAATAAAAATCAAAATTAGTTTTCTTACGATATTTTTCTACTAACGCAAGAGAAAATAGGTATACGATCAAGCCATGTCGCCTAGCAGGACCCACGTGAGATGTTCAGCGACCTTCCGTCGGACGTGAACTCGTTGCTTAGCTTAAAGAGCCACAAATGCTCCCTCGGCGGTTGATTGCACTTTCCAAGTGTCCCGTCTCACGTGAATGCATCCTCGGAGCCCCTTGGAGCCATCGCTTGATATTTCACGAAGACAAAACCGGCGCTGCAGCGGAGGATGAGTCGAGCGCCGAATCGGTGACGAGATGATTTCCAGTCGCGGGCGGCTGGCACTCGGCACTGACAGGCACGCAACCAGAGGTCACCAAGGAGAGATGCCATTGCTTGTGGACGGAGGGGTGCCGAAGGATAGGGGAATCGAAGCCCGCGTAACCTTGACGGGAGGGGGGGCTTTTTCTCATTCAATTAACTCTCGTTTTTACTCAGTTTCGGTTCGTCAAGCGCGCAGGCCACCGCGCGATCCCATTCTCCGAAAAGGACAATAAAAAAAGCGCAGGGACCGACGCACGGGCGTGGCGGACGGGGTGGTGTGAGGGGATAGAGGAGGTGGAGGGGTTGTCATGTGGGGGGTCGAGGGCGATAGCCGCAGTCATCAACTCACGGAGCGTCGGCGGGTCTCCCCGCGCTGCCGAGGGAGATTCGAGGAGCGTCGAAGGGGGAGAGACTGTTTCGTGGCTTTTGCCTTCGCAATTGGGCCGTGGCACTCGGATCGAACGTTGGAAGTAGGAAGAGTTTGCATTCTCGCACTCCGCATGGCCGCAAACACGGATCGCGAGGGCGGTCATCGCCATCCAGCTTCTACCGCGAAAGAAACTCCCAGAAGCCGAAAGTTGAAGTGCGGAACTCTTCCGACCGGGCCACTTCTATCGCTGCGGGTGCATTAGAAGGTCCGATTTTCGCTTACACTGGATATAGGGTAATGTGTCCTCCTGCCACCGCTTGGTGCCGATGCAACATTGACTAAGAGGTCGACTAAGCACCCCACGATCCACCAAAAGGTGTGTGGCAGGGATTGCAAGCACCAGGTGGTTTTTATTTATGTATGTACCCTGCAAGCCACAGCTAGGGCGTGTGGCAGGGCGTGAATATACACCAGAATAATTTTGCCCGATCATGACCCTACGACGGTCGAACAATTTTATTATGATCCCCTATCGTTCGTGTAAAAAATGACATCTTAAATCCATCTGTTCTACACTTGATCTCTTTAATTTCATCAGCATGATCTCTCCTACCGTAGTACGATGGGGGTAATAATATATTTTCAACATCACTGCTAAAGAGGCCTCCTTCCAATTTATGCAAAAGTTTTAATTTGTAATTTAACCTTCGCTCCGTCAATGATTCCCAGCCTAGCTCCTCTAATATTTTGGATACGCTACTAAGTTTATCATAACAACGTTTTACGAATCTGCGCTGCACCCGATCCAATTAGGAAATTAATCCAACTTCGTGAGGATTCCATATACTTACAGCATATTCTAAATGAGGCCTAACCAGCGAAAAATAACATTTATCGTTTGACCTTTTCATCACATTTTCTTAGAACTCTTCGAAAAACTCCTAAGTTTTAGTTAGATTATCTAGAATATTCCCCGCATACGAGCCCCCTGGAGAGATCGTGAGTGAGGGTAATGCCTAGGTACGATATTTAAATGAGCCTACACATTCCAAGTGATAAGGGAGAAGAATATGGGAGCGGAAGGGAACTGGGGAAAATATTCGTTCAAATATCCAAATATGCTGGTGCAAAAATAAATTCAAAATTGAAAATAAATTCAAGGGTCAATTCAACAAACAAATTAGGCATTAGTGATGCAAAAAAATAATAAAAATGAACCACAGATATTTAAGTACGCCTACGCGTAGATTGGCGACACAGGTCATAGACCAAAGTTAACTTTCGTATCTTAAGTTCCCAAGTCGGTCAGCCGAGGTCAGACGGAAGCGCTGACCAAACATTTTCAGGTTAGATATTACCATTTAGTTTGCCAGCATCTGGGAGATCACGACCGGAAAGTCACGTTGGATGGTGTGTACGCAGTGGCCTTGGCGAGGAATTAAATTTAGGAAAAGACAAAGGAGTGGAACTAGAGAATTAAGCAAAATGGACTAGCCGGAATACCTGGAAATGGACACTTAGATCTGCGAGATCTTATGCTCTGATTGAATTTCAGTCTCCCCGAAACTACTTGAGATAGCGCTCGAGCGAAGTTGGCCCGGCATTTGGGGTTAAAGCACACCGGTGGGGGGAAGGTCACTCGAGCCCGTGCTGCGGGAAGACCCCCATTGGTTTTGGTCGGGTTTGCCCGTCGTATGTGGTGCCGATCTGAATGCTGCACCAATGCCCGCGGCTTTTGCCCGACGCTCCCGACCGATGCCTCATCCCATCGATTCTTCCTGTTGTCATGCCAACGGCTGCATTGCCAACGCAAGCAAAGGCATCCCCGTCTGGAAACGTTCTTCATGATGAGAAATCCTTTCAAATCGATGGACAGTTTATTCTCTGCGTGGACTTCAACTGACCTCTCTTAGGACACTTAGTGCTCCAACGGGCAAATACTCAATTTAGATGTCGGCCTAAGAAGAGAGCGGGTGGGGATACTTCTTCCTTCCTCTCTGTCAACGTTCGTGGAGTCCGAGCCAATTATGTTGACTTAAAAAATATAATATTAAATATTTCGCATGATATCATTCTAATTACCTTTCACAAAATAGAAAACACATTATTGCAATGGAACTTTATTTAAAATGCCTGGTTCTTAATTACTTTGTGCCCAAACTAATGTAGTTTGTATTACAGCCGGTCATTGACGTTCTCTGAGGAGGACGAGTGCTTATTGCGACCACAGCCTTATCCATCATTATTTTTATTCTACCGCTTCCGGGAAGTCTCATTTTCCGCCATCAACGTGAATTTATCAAACTCGAGCGACACCGCCCTTACAATTCGCCGAAGGGTGTGATAGTTCTGCCTGTTCTAGGAATCGGCTCACATGTCTAGTTCCAGTAACAATCCCATCAAACTCTCCTTCTTCCGCTAACAACTTCTCCAACACTCCGCATTTATACATGAAGTCTACCTAATTATTTTAATGATCACAATCTCAGATCGGACCTCATTTATTATAATTAAGATGTGACCACCTCATGAGAGGACCCCCAGATTCCTATTTCCATTACATTTCTCCGCGAATCGTAGCAGTGGACGCACGAAAATGAATCCCGAAGACGGACTTCCTCTCTGCTGGGAGTGTGGAACGTTCCAAGGAGGGAGTGACCCCCGCTCGTCCTCGCAAGGCCGCCTTCGCCGCGCGGGAGCCGGCCACCGTCGGCCGGGTGCCCGCGAGCCTCGGCCGGCCCCCCTCCGCCCGCCGCCATCCCGTCCCGCCCGACCCGGCCTCTCCCGCGGAAGGCGTCCCTCCCTCCGCAATCGATGATGCCGCGCAGAGGCTCTCTCCGGGAACTAGGCGACTGGAATGAACGATGGCGCCGCCGGAAAAAGCATCGTAGACATGAGTGAGGGCGGTTGCGGCGAAGGCAGCCGGTCCATCTGAGAAGTCGAATGAGAGAGACGAGGTTTTCTGGCATTTTCAAATGCGATTCGCGGCACTTATTCGTGGGAATGGCGACGATGGGAGTCCGTCCCATCATCCCCGAAACCGGCACGTGACCTCAAGCGCCCTGGGTCCGTCCCGTCTTGTGGTCATTGCGGTGGAACATGGGTCCACCCTTTCGACCCAGAGACAATCCAAGTCGTGCCAACATTCCACGGCACCCTCGGAGTCACGGGTGGTGAGTGGGGTGGCGCCACGAATCTCCTCCCCGCCTGCGTGCACGGATTCCTGGGGAACTCCGTACACCAGTGCTCTCTAGTGCCCGCGATTCGGCAGCGACCACTCCTTTCCCGATGGGCGCACTACTTTTCAAACGACCTCGTGCATACTACCTCCCCTTGCCCACGAAGCAACCACGAGAGGGCGTGTGGCAAAGGGTGTTAGGTCATCCATTGTTAGTGCCATCGGTGATGATTGCCATTCTCAGCATTGTATTTTTTTGTAAACTCGGAATTTTCGTACGTGAAAATTCGTCACGTTTGATTAAAGAATCTGGGGAAACTGCATTCAAAGCTTAAACCTTCAGGGTGATCATTCGAATGAAACACTGACACAAAAAGCTCAACCCCAAATCGAATGCGTAAGCGGGGATATATAAGGCTAATTGATCGCTGAATCCATCGATATACGATTGATATACTATACTTGTGCATGCATTTCCCTCTCATTTAACCTAAAACCCTTGCCCTGCCGCACGCCCCAATGGCGACTTGCGAGGACATTAAAGGATGAGACCTCCCGAGGGAATTGCGATGGATCTTCCTCTCTCTGGACGCGGGGCACCGCCGCTCAGCATCGCGGAAGGGGCGAAGGGATTGCCCGGGGACAGCCAGAGCGGCGCTCTCGCTCACGGGACGGTGGCGCCATTCGCCCTCGAGGGCTCGCCCCCTTTCCGCACCGCCGAACGGAAAGTGGCACATGTCGGAGAAAAGGGACCTGCTTTCACGAGTGAGTGCGAGACGGTCGTGACGAAAGGGACGACGTGCATCGGAGCGACGAGAGGAGCGCCTGTGGTGTCCCGCAACCCTCCGAGGCGACGGACGTGACATGCTGAAGAGATGCGCCGAAGACAGAGAGGTCACCTTTCACTATTTTACGGTCGGGTCAAATCTTCCCGGGAACAGAACTGGCGGAAAGTGCGTAGGTTGCGTTATTACGGTAGAGTAAGGTTCAATTAATCAGTACAAGCACAGGTGCGCACGTGAGGGTGACATTTGCCTGCCGTTGGCTCCGCCGCTCCCTCCAGAGGTGTCCTCGGTGTCGATGGCGTGACCGCCTCCGCCGTGGACCTTTTTCGTTAATCGGGAGAGGATTCCGCCATCAGGGAATTGAATTGAATTCGCAAAATGACCACCGTCGTACTTGCACATTAGAAGTCATACGTAGCGGCAGGTTGTCGTCAGCACCTGCCCACATCATGTCTGAGAATGGCTGGTGTAATTAGACGACGCGGTAGGCCACGGAGTGGGGGGGGGTCAGCCCATCATGAACGGACGACGCGTAGGAGTGGGAGTGTGTGCGCTTTACATTTCCATCCCTTGGGCAAAGCGAAATCGAGGTGCGCATCAGCCCTGTGGCCATAGAGAGAGCCCTCGATCGAGACAACTCATCTTGCGATGGACATCTTTTGGTCTCTCATCACGAGTGCGTGACGGACGACGGTGGTAGGGTAACGCAAACGGTCGTCGGTACGTTAAATGCTCGGGGCGTGAGTTCGATTTCCATCGCCCGGGCAAGCAGCAGGGCCCGCCGTTTTGATGGTAGCATTCGCCGATTGAAGCGCCGAGCGCCAAGGAAACCGCTCGGAAACAAACCGCGGGGCGTCATTCTAGATCGCAGAAATTCAAAAAAGACTTAGCGATGGGTTTCAATTTCCACCAAGATAAAAAATGGTCCGAATGGAACTAGATTGGACCAGTTTCATTTCCGTATTTTGCTTAAGTTTTTCGAGTTTATGTACATATGTACTTGCTTACAGTGGAATTAAAAATAGGAATTTCACCGATATAAATGCAAATTAAAAGATAAATATATTTTCTCCCCACAAAGAGGAAGTGGCACTCTAGCGAGTAGAGAGCGTTGGACTACTGACCGGAGGGTCCGGGTTCGATTCCTCCCTGGGTACCCTCATCTCCACCCAAGCTGTGTTATTTTTCGAGTACCAAATTTTCCTGGGAAACCATAACCGGCACAGAGAAAGGAACTGGCCCACCTGATATGTGAATTTCACATGCCGTCGGGCTTAGTACTGGGTGAGCTCTACCATCACTTATCAAAACCGACCTTCGGGTTGATTATTGTAGTTTTTCTATAGCATGAGACGTGCACAATTTTAAACTGGAGAACAGTGTGTGTTGCTGTTTAAAAGGAGGGATTCTGAGAAACGGAGAAGTCATGCGTATTGCATTATTGCAAGCGATGCGGCTGCACTTGCAGATTGACAGCGGGTAAAAGAAAAGCGCCATCCATGGGTTGAGGGTGACAGAGCACCGAATACACAGTTAATTTATTCGAGAGACCAAGCCGATGAGTAGGGCAGTGTGGCCGAAATGGCGAACAGGAACTCCATGGCTGCGACATCGTGAGGAGTTGCAATGAAATTTAGACGGTCGACAAAAGGACGTCTGGGGCGTCTCGAGAGTGATTGGGAGGGAGATGGACGAAGGGACGCTAAGGAGCTCATTCGGAGAGGCATTACTAGTGAGAAACGGAAATGTACAGATTTACCTGAATTCACCAAAGCATCGCTTACAAAGTACCAAATACACTACTAATTCCCAATGTAAAAATAGCTGTTCAATAAGTAATGTCACCGTATTTATGTGGAGCCGTCAAGCATAATAAGAGTGGCACAGGTATCAAGCAAACGTTCGGATTAATTTTTAAACCGAAAAACATTAATTAACTTCTCATTAATGGGTCCATAAAGGTTCCCCTGGACTTGAAGCATACGATCTTGTGACGCCGTAAAGCTTCAACGTAAATATACTTGAGTGGAAATTTGTGAATTCATTTTGTACGTTATTTATAAAAACACAAAAGGTTGAATACGGATGGAGGAGGGATTTGGGGGGGGGGGGCATTTTGTCTCGGGTGCACCCGGAGACACACGGCGCCACCAAGCGAGGGCGAAACGAAATTGGATCAAAAATAAAAAAGCTGAACGGGTCGCAAAATAAAAGGGCGGCGGGAGTGTATGGAGGGGGGTGCGCCCTTGTTGGTCACGGAGCTTATTTTCCAGCCGAATGATCCAACGAGAGGGGGGGAGTCGCTATTCCGAGTGTGCGCCCCACGCCATATTGAAAGGGGGAGGGGGTTATCAAACCCAGGAGCGACCACCCCCTCCTTTTCCAACCCCGAACGTCGAGAGAGAGAGATAGGACCCGAAGGGAAAATGAAGCGAAAACAGGAACGCATCGCGACGCGTAACGCGCGCACACGTACACACACAAACGTGAAAAACCCGACGTGGTGTGGAAAACCTTCAAACGGCCACCGCCTCCCCCTTTGCCTCCCCCGTCAATACGCACGCCTCCACTGCCTCTCTTTTTTAATTCCACCTTTCCGCGGCGTAGCAAAAACTGCGGATGGCCAAAAAAAACGCTCGGGCATTTAAAAGAGAAAAAAATAACAGCGCAATTCACACAAAAAACAGACGCCCTCCCCTCCGCTCCATGCCCTTCCCCCTCCACCACCGCCCCTCCCCAGCTCCCTCCCCTCCCATCGCCCCCGACACGGACTGCATTTATTCGACGCAGTCCACTGCGCCGAGCGAGGCAGACACACGCACGCACCAGGGTGATGCGAGAGGGGGGGAGAGAGAAAGGGGTCGCTATTCCGAGTGAAGCAGGGGCGGCAAGGGGGGGTTGATTCAAAGCAGACTCGGATCCGAAGGCAGTTTGGCGTCTCGCGACACGGGCGTAGGGGGCGGGGGTCGGACGGAATGGGCAGAGCAGGGCCCATGCAAACACGCGGACCCACCCACTCCCCCCCTTCCGCCCCCGAGGACACACGTACCCACCGCGACTGCACACCACTTCTCAATGGCGAAGGACGATTATATTCGGAGCGAGCGGATTCAAAGGGCTGACCGCTATTACTCCAAAGAATCCCCGGGCTCCGCAGGGCTCCAGGAGATTGTGTAAATCGCAGGCAAGAGCCAGCCCACCCTCCGACGGATGCGCCCTCCGACGAATTAATAAGAGGCATGCTTCAGGAAATCACATTCTCACTAGCGCGCTCAAAAACCATGGCTCCGCAAGAACGTCTCCTCAATTTCCCTTGAGCCTTTTTTCTGCACCCAGAATTTTCCTTTCCACTCATTATTGAACGTACAAGACACAACGCATTCGCCTTCTCCAAAAAACATTCTCATTGCATACAATTGATGGTTCCCGGCGTAAGTTTATGGAATCGATTCATATTGGAAATGAAAAAATAGCAGCTTTGTGATTAACTTATTAGGATTCGACCCGGGTTTCGACCTTCAACGTCATCTTCAGGTGACGATGACACCTGAATATAACGTTGAACGTCGACGAAACCCGGGTCGGATCGTAATAAGTCTTCCGTGGAATCACGAAGCTACTATTTTTTCATCTCCAATTCGCATTACAGTTAATCGTTGGGGCCACAATTCTTGCATCCATTTCTGCACTTATCCTTTGTGTTCTCTATTTGCATGTTTTCAGGGTTTTATGTTGGCTTTTCTCAAAACTGCTTGTAATTCAGAAACCTCAATCTCTGCGGTGCGATTCTGTTTCGATCCAATGGAACGCACGCAGCACTCCAGGGAATCGAACTGGAATCACCTTCTGTCCCGCAAAGGGACTCCATTTTACCTTTCTGGCTCTGGTCAGTAATCACCAACAAGAAGGGCGAGGCCATTCCCAAAGGCAGCCCTCGCCGGGAGGCGCGGACGGAGACGACGTGCAACGGATTAATTCAACGGAATCATTGGCGAAGGGCGGATGTTCCAAAGGGAACGGAATTTAAGTCTGAGTATGAGAACTCTTTAAACGGTTTGGTGAAAGATTAACTAGAAGGTAAATTTGACATTACGGTTCGGTTCATGTGTACTCGGCCATTTGGAGGAGAAGTCGCGAGTGAGGGTTAACGCCCAAGTATTTCATCCAGTCTAAACTTTCCATTTTGATGTTCCCGACGCAGTAGGTGTTCGGGTGGGAATCGCTCTTTTTCCAAAAACTCATCACTACTTGCTTCTTTCAGTTTAATTATGATTGTCAAATGTCACACCAGCGTTGCATAGCATTTGGTCGTCTGAAAAAGCTGAGTGACAGTGGGAAAGGAGTAACTGTTCAGTGTTAACTCTGTTCGGCATTAATGTTTTGACTACCGCGAAAGGAAACTGCTTTGATGGGTATGACAGCATTTCATTGCGTTTTTATTCTGCTTCTTGGATAATGAAACTTCGATAGTGTCGCCCGGAATTATTGCTACTGAAATAGTAAAAAAGGAATTCTCGTAAATATCCTATATTTTACAGATTTTTGGTTTATCTAGCGACTATATGTAGCATCTCATGAAAGTTTTTGTAAATATTCACTAAATGAAAACATTAAAAAGGGCGATGTTATTGTCTCACATTTATAGGCATTTTAGTAAATTAATTCAACAATATGTTCCTATTCCAAGAAATTCACAACTCACGATTTCCAATTAAGAGGCGCAGTAATTATATTTACTGAAAAATTAATATTGATACATTATTTCTGAATATTTTTAAACTGTATTTGAGAATTGGCAAATGTCGTACATTTTAGCAGACAGATAAACTTAGGCAGCAGCAAAGAGAAATTTCTCCCGAGTGCCCAGCCACGCCTCCACCGCCCCCCCCCACGCACACCTTCGCACGCGTCAAATGCGTCACGCTCTGCCTCCGTCACGCACCGCGGCGTGACCCCTCCCTGCCCGCCCCCCGTCATGTTCACGAGGCCGTGATTACGATTTGCGAGGGCGGTAGTAATGGAGGGTGCGTTTGCCAGTGCGCAAGTGAGGCTGGTCAATATCACATGCATGTGCCTTTGGATTACTAAGGACGCGTGGGAAACTTGCGTTTTTGGTGAAATGAACATCAAAATATGGTTCAAGGCAAAAATATGCGTCGTCACACTAAATTTAATGCCCATGTAAATATGGAGACCAGCTAAGTTGTGATTATAAGGTAATTATACTATTAAAAGCATGTAGAAGAATTAGGAAGGCATCAAAATGGTCAAGCAAGTAAATGGCTAATAGTACTGGGGCTGGTGGTATGCTGTGACCGCCATGTTTACACTCACAAAAACTGTACACATTTAATGTGTACCTTGCCAATAACCGGGAAATATGATCCTCATAGGGTATTTCGTTGTCTTTCCCCCGGGATTATTATTATTAGGTAATCTACCGGTTAAGGTAGGTTTTTGGATGGACACAACTATCAAATAAACATTTTGTGACTCCCCACCTAGCAAACTAATCTATATCAGGTCCCTCTTCATCTCGGTGTACTTCTTTCCTCCCTTCATCCCGTCCAACATCCCTATCCTGTTCCTACCCTTACCTCGCTTGCCCAACATTCTCCCCTCTATTACCCTCTTCAACATTCCACTACCGCTCAATACGCCTTTCATCCATTTTTCCTGCCTCCATAGGATTTCTCTCAACAAACCCCTCTCCTCACCCACCATTTCCAGTACTTCCTCATTTGTTTTCCTTTCGGTCCATTTCACCTTCTCCATTCTTCTCCACACCCACATTTCAAAAGCCTCCAATCTACGTCTATCCTCCTGCTTCAGCGACCACGTTTCCGCGCCGTACATAGCTACGCTCCATATCAGAGTTTTTACGAGTCTTGTCTTAACATCCCTACTCAACGTCCCCGTCATCAACTCCCTCCTCCTTGAGAAAGCCTCCTTGCCTAGCGCAATTCTTCTCCTTACGTCCCTACCACTTTGACCGTATTGGTCCAAAACACTTCCGAGATATGTAAACTGCTCTATCTGCTCTATTTTTTCCCCGCCTATTTTAATATTTAGCTTAGCCTTTTTCTTTCTGGAAAATCGCATAACCTTTGTTTTATTAATATTGATTCTCATCCCATATTTATCGCACTGAACCTCCAATTCACTCAACAATGCTTGCAACCCCTTGGCTGACTGAGCAACTAATGCTTGGTCATCAGCAAACCTAACCGATTTTACGAATTCCCCTCCGACTTTCATTCCTACCTCCAGTTCTTCCCATGCCTCTTTAATCATTTCCTCTACATATACGTTGAACAGTACCGGTGACAATGGGCAACCCTGCCTTACACCTCTTCCTAACACTGCCCATCCAGACTCTCCGTTCCCCACTCGCACCTGAGCAGTCTGAGACATGTACAGGTTGCGGATCAGTCTCCTGTCCCTCCAATCCATTCCTATTTTCTGCAATACACGCATTAATTTTTCCCAATTCACTCTATCAAACGCTTTTTCGAAATCTACAAAACAGGCAAAAACGTCCTGATTGTATTCTATATTCCTCTCGACTAGTGATCTCATTACTGCAATGGCATCACGCGTACCTCTTCCTTTCCTGAACCCAAACTGATCATCCCCTAAGTAATCATTTGCCTTACTCTCTATCCTTTTGTTGATGATCCTGAGAATAACTTTAGCTGCGTGGGATATCAAACTTATTGTTCTGTAATCCTCACATGACGAAGCCTTTGCCTTTTTTGGAATAGGAACTAACACCGATCTCACAAAATCTTCCGGCCAGATTCCTTCCTCATAGATACTACGAATCAGTCCATATATGGCCTTTTTCCCACTTTTCCCTAACCATTTCAACATTTCTACAGGAATATTGTCCACCCCCACAGCCTTATTTGCTTTCATCTCCTTTAATGCCCTTTCTATTTCATCGTCGAGTATGCCTGGACCTAAGCTATCTTCTTCTACGTCATGTTCCTTTTCTATGTCTAACCTTGTCGGCCTAAGTTCTTTACCATACAGTGTTTCTATATATTCCTTCCATCTCTCTTGGATTTTTCCTGGTTCAACTATTATCTTACCCCATTTATCTTTAACTGTTAGCACAGCTCTTGCCTTCTTACTTCCCGATAATAACTTAACCTTGCTGTATAGAGCACCAATTTCACCCTTCTTCTGTAAATTTTCCATATCCTCGCATTGCGTTTTCCACCATTCTTCTTTTGCTTTATTTGTGGCCCTTCTCAATTTATTGTTTAACTCTTTGTACTTCATTTTGCCTAACTCTGTGTTTACATTTTTCCATCTTCTTCTCTCATCCATCTTCGCAATCATCTCATCCGTTACCCATGGTTTCCTTATCCTTTTCCCGTTAACGGTTCCTATAGTGTCTTTAGCGGCTTCCAATATCCCTTTCTTGATACATTCCCATTTTTCTTCGATAGCACTCAGTTCTTTACCGTCATCCATCATTTTCTCTACAGCCTCCTGATACTCCTGATCCTCCTGATACTCCTGATCCCCCCGGGAGGGGGGGATAAAAAATTTGCGAATCGGACATATTTTTTTTGCTTCTTAAACTTGGCCGAGTAGTCAATGGGTATACCAAGACCCCGTCTTGACCATTTTAAGACGATTTTGGTGCGCCGATTCCGGAAAACGGACCCGCAAAGTTGAAAAAAAAATTTGCGAATCGGTCATATTTTTCGGATCTTGGAATTTACGAATCGGACATAAAAATATGTCCGATTCGCAAATTTTGCAACTTTTCGGGCCCGGTTTCCGGAATCGGCACACCATTATCGCCTTAAAATGGTCAAAACGGGGTCTTGGCATCCCAATTGACTACTCGGCCAAGTTTAAGACGCAAAAAAATATGTCCGATTCGCAAATTTTTCATTTCCCCCCCCCACCCGAGGGGAAAGACAAATCGAACAAGCGTGAACAAATCATACAAGTGTAAATATCAGGTTCACAGAATACCACCAGCTCCCGTACTATAACTGTGGAGGATAGTGCTTTGGATGGAAAACAATGACGCAAGAGGCGCACTCTCTCTCTCTCAAAGTGTAGCGACGACGCCGAGCCAGAGGTCCTTTCGGCCGTGGCGGCACTCCACAGCGTGCACCTGGGTGGGAAGGGCACCCCGGGATCCCTGACTCCGAGGAGACGGGTGCGGTCGGCCCGCTCTCGAAACTTCGCCCGGAGCGCGGGTGTCGCCAGGATCGAATTCGCCCTCGGCTCTCCAAAGGTTTCGATCGAGTGAAATGGCGTCCCATGAATTCGTATTTCCACGAAAACTGCTCCTTCGGCTCCTCAAGATGCATGGTATGGGAAACCCGTCCGAGGCAAGGGTCGAACAGCCGACAAAGTTCATCAATGCTGATCGCCTATCGCACAAATATTGAGTAAAATAAAGTCCCTACCCCTGCATATAACGAGTAAATGGATACGTTCCAATCAATGTAACAGATACGAGAGGTACGTAGGTACAGAAGATTTCAATTCCCAAGGGGAATGCTAATATCCGGTAAACATTTCTTTAAGGCATATTTTATGTCATGATTCCTCGGAAAACAACCGCCAAATTAATAACTCTAATCTTATTCCTCTGATTAAATAGCCTAATAATTTTGTTTCCGATTTATGGTTATTCTAATTCTGCATAGGATCAAATTAGAGAAGCAGGAAATCCAATAATAACAAGCGTGGCTTTCAAAGAAACGTTCCCTGGTCATTCTCAAATAATATTTCACTGCAGTAGCGAAACCCACCCTCATCATCAACTCCAGTCGAGTTAGTCAATGATTTCGCCACGGCCGTTTGAGCAGGGAATCTTCCACGTCGGGGAGAGCACCATCCCCTTCCATCGGGCCCCAAAGGCCCCTTTTCGACAGAAACCCAATCGGACAAAGAGCGGACCCCCCCCTCGTGCCCCCCTCCCCAACCGGATGTCGAGGGCAGGGCAAAGGGTGGGTGGGTGGCGCAGTGGGGGACCAGAGGGGTTGACAGAAGGGCCAAGTCGCGTCGTCGGGGGGGGCGTGGGCGACAGAGCGGTGGCGCGTGGGGGGAGAGGTGCACAAAGGGTTGCCGTGACCCCCGCGTCCTTCCAAAATCTCTCTCTGCCCCCTCCGACGAGATTCGCGGAAGGGAATGCGAGGCCGCAGGGCCCCGCACAAAGGACCATCCCCTCCATTTGGGACCTCACACCGGCCCCCCTCTACTCTCCCCCACACCTTTCCAGGGCCAGCCGGAAGGATGCCTTTCTCCCCCCTGGTCCAATGGTGCTCGGCTGGATATCATTCGATGCGTGTTCAGCAAATTTCGTCAAACACATGCATTCACAAATGTGTGTGCGTGCGTGCTTGGCGACTGATGTTGACCACTCTCTATCTTAGGTATATTCCAGATAACCTACTATATTCAATGCCTTCCATAAAGAGTTAAAGCAACAAACTTCGCAGAAACATAAAAAAATAAAAATATCTACCGTAGATCCACTAATATTACATTGTTGCAATAGTAATTTTGTAGCCATAATTAATCCTAAATATCATGTTTTATTGTAAAATATAAATAATATTTTTTTCCCTGTCTAATATTATTTTTCATCAAAAATATTCTGCGCATTCTTTTATCTTCTATTTTAACTTTTTCTAAATCGCCTCATACTTTTAAAATAATGAACTGGAAGAGAAAAGGGTCTGCTTCTCTTTCGGGGGTTGATTCACGCTTAGATCAAGTCTTCTCGGTTTTGATTCCGCGTCCGATTATCCATTGCAGGTTTTTCAATCAAACACTCGTCTTTCGTCCTCAATGCAAGCTGAGAGTATTGATTACTTTGATTTCTCCTTGAGAGTGGGATTAGGCTTTGAAGAATACGGCAGAGATAAAAAGCCACGCGGTGAGTAAATGATTACGTGCCAAGGGTCGTCCTGGAAATTGTTAGAGTTAGCTCCGATGCACTCTCAGTCACACCAGGTGTTCCCCAAGGAGGTGTCATAGGACCTCTTCCATTCCGTCTTCGCTCTTCTCGCCCTGCGAAGATGACAGTGGTGGTTCAATCGTCAGCGAATAAACTAACGCCGTGGTATTCTTAGGAGGGTGGAGTGAAGCCAGGCGTCGTAGGGCCGGGTGGGGGACGAAGGGGTCCCATGAATACGTACGGCGATGAGCGCATGCGCCGAGGAGGACCATGATCTCGCTTATCACAACAGCCTTCGGGTCGAATTGACTTTATGCTATTGTTTACGCTTCATGGCAATCGAAATTTTTGGCATAATTTTATACCGATGTTTATACTAATATGTAATGTACACACGACGTGAAATATTTAAGTCGTTGTGTCTCATTACAGTAGTAATGACCAAATATCTATGTTTTCCAAACAGGGTGGCAGTAAAACAAAATTGTACATTATTCCATTGCCCAGGACATATAACAAATAGAATCATACATTAAATATGACAAAAAAGGACTATCTCCTCAAGATCTGCCGCTATCTAGATCGAGTTGCATGCACAGCTGGAGTGTCGCTCAAAGCGCAACTGCCCTCCCGCCCACTCGTCAATCCTGATAACAGCCTCCTCAGTGGTGACATTTATTACGGATTGACTGGTATGCGCATGCAACATTCCCCTTCCTAAATTGCCGAAATATATTTGGGTTTGGATTTCCAAAACTCGCAGTATTTTGCCTTTTCTTTAACCCCACCTTTCTTATCCAGACCCCATTGTTTAGTACCCTCTCTTAGAAAGGTTTCTCCCAAAAAATGTGTAAATAGTCGTGAGAAATATTTAAGCTTTGTCTTGGGGGAATGGTGTATTAAGTGCTAATGGAAAGCATTTAGAAAAATTATGAGAAACGGTATTAACGGTAAAGCAACATTACTCCGCCATGTAGAAATCTTCTAATGAGTACATATATTTAGCGCAGGGGGTGGACGCTATATATAATTTGACCGTTGAATTAAGAAATGAGGAAGCATAAGGGAAGAGGGAGAGAGAGTGGACAACTGACATTCCTAGCGGTGTGCTATGTACACGGGAAGCACATAGATTGATGGGTACCCGGGAATAATCGAGAGGTGGACTGAAAGGCGAAGTAGCAGCAAGTGGAATGGAGCGATGGGCGGCGGGCGGAGTGAGGGTGAGGAGTGGTTGGGAGAGGGGCGAATGGAAGGTCGACAACCACCATCTCCGAGGTGAACAAATGAACTGCGGCTGCGCATCCAAGTGCAACACGTCAATTGAAACGAGAGGCGCGCGTCAGCAGGCGAGAGTGACCGTGACTCGTTCGGGTGGACCCCGGAGATCCTCGGAGGCCCGAAGGAGATAATTAGCATTAATAGTGCACGTATTCCGTCGATGTCCCGCCATGTTTTTTTAATCGGCCATCTTTTAAAAACTCCACCCGCATTACTTGAATATACATATCCTGTTATCGAATATTATTGCTAGTAAGTACTTTCTTTCGCGTGATTAACATTGCTTCAGTTCATGATCAAACTGAGGTTTGTGCAGAGGTGTAATGATTGGGATTTTACATTCATGTGCCGTTGGCCTCACACCCCCCGCCACACGTCCTTGCTACAGCTTGCGGGGCATCATTTATGGATGTAGACGGTTCCCGCTTTCGCGGCGACCCCCCCACTCGGGGCCCAATGGCCTGACAACCGCCGAACGGGAGTCTCCCCCTCGCCCCCATCATGGCCCTCAATTCTGCCGGCGAATTCGCAATTCCCATGCCAATTGCCCATTTGGCGAGGCGGCCGTCAAGAGCGCTGCTTATCTCTCGCCTTCTTCCAAGGCGTGCGTATCGCAATCCCTTGGATATGAAGGGAACTCTCAGCGGTATTGATTACAATCGAATGAAAGATCAGCTGTTCAAGTGCTTAACTAAATCACGTAATCTCCCTGGGCTTTATAGGACGTGGATGCTTGAGGGTCCCAGCTCAACCTGTTCAAGATAAGAGGTGATGTGCCTTCCCTCTTCCGGGAGCTATTTTCCCTCCTTGGTCCTCTTCTTCCCCGAGGACGACGTCTGGCGACCTATCGCACCTACTGCGTCACCTTGGGGCAGTTCTTGCCCAGGTGGAACATTGACCTCCCCTTTAAACTCGACGCTTTACAACATTTAAGAGTTTCACTTCCGACGACACCGTCTTCTATCCGTCCCCACTATGGCAGACTCACTTTCTTCAGGTAATTGCTGTGTAGTGCTATACTGTCTAGTAACATTTTACCCTTGACTCTTTCTTTGTTTTGTTCTTCGAGTTACAAGTAATAGTTTCACATTTAACAGGCGCTGTTGAGTTTTTTATGGATAGTTTTTAAAACTTACAAGTGCAGGCTTCACTTCATGGAAGTTTTTTATATCCATATTTTCAAATGAAAGATGGAATCTACTTTTCCACAGGATTTGTGACATCTGTGTGGTATTTTCCAGAAAAATACCGTTCTCTCTTTTATTTGAAATATGAATCTATATTTTTGTCTCTGAGACTTGTACATATATGTTTGCGTACGCGTATTAGGGCAAGACAGTAATTCTGCTAGTGTGTGATACGCATGCAATGTGTTACTCATTTTCCACAATTAATGTTCTCTTTCAGTCCTCAGTATATAATATCGCACGTTTCAATTGATGAAATTATTAAATCGTTTCCTGTAAAATGTTATGCTGTATGTATGACGTGATATGATATGCAATATCATTATCTTAATCATAAAATCAGTTAGACTTTGCGGTTCATCAAGTTTTTTCAGTCAGCGAACTAGTTTCTGAACGCATTTTAAGTAAGTGCGATGTGTTTGGGGTGAAAATCAATGTGAAAAAAAAATGTTTAAAATGTTTACAAGAAAAAGGCTAGCTAATATAAACATTAAAATATAAGATCATAAATTAGAGCAGGTGAAAGAGTTTGCCGATTTCGTAAATGTTTTGGACCAAAATGGCCAAAGTTATCGCGTCATAAGGAGAAGCTTTTACAAGGGCGAGTGAACTAATTAGAGGGACGTTGAATAAGGATATTAGGAAACAGGTTTTAAAAAGTTTCTATGGATCATAGTTATTTATAGCGCGGAAACTTGGTCATTGGGGCAAGATGATAGCCGTAGATTGGAGGCTTTTGAAAAGCACAAAGGAGGAAGTGCTAGGATGGTGGAAGGGGAGGAGAGGGGATTGGTGAAAATAAATCAAAATAAAGGCAGGAAAAACGGATGATTTATTGGTAGTAAGATGTTGAAGAATGTGATAGAGGGGAGGACGTTGAGCAAACGAGGAAAGGACAGGAATAGGATAGGGATATTGGATGGGATGAAGGGAGGAAGGAAGTATGCAGGATTGAAGAGGGCTGCTTATTATAGTCATTAAATAAAGAAACACAAAGTATACATCCACTGTTCTTTATTATTGTACGACTAGTGTCAACGCTTAGGCGTCATCATCAGGTACCTTACTTACTTAGGTACTTATTATAGTATCGGATGTCAGGTTGCGTGTTGTTAGGAGCGACAAGTGTGTTTGTTTGCGTGTATACTATTCTGTGAAGCTGATCCTCTCATGCTTGTATTATTATTGTTATATCATAAAAGGTATTTCAAGAAAGGAATCAATCACAAACCCTTTAGAAATTTATACCTGTGCACAAATTAGTTGGGGCACATTGCATTAACAACGCAAATGCTCGCTAAAAGTTGTAACTAATGTGATATTGCATTTCTACTTGAATTACTACGCCTACTCAAGTTTATAACTGTTTAAGCAAAATTTATTATATATATATTTATATCACTTTTTCTGTGCCTATTAACAAATAGACAGACTTTTTAATGACTATTTAAAGAATGACATAGCACAAAAAATCGACGATCCCAACAAATTTTTCAATCGGAATTTTTAATACATTAATGCCCTCTTTTATTTGCATGCTACAGATGTACTTTAGATTTGTTCACATTCATTTACAATTGGAAATCTCAGAAAAGTAACACTGGACTGAGTGAATTTCCTTCCGAATATTTACAAAAGGTTTTCTGTTCTGAGGCACCAAAAAAATAGCTCATGGTGGCTGACCCGCCGTTGTCTGTGTTTACATGACATTTTTTTCGAAGGTAAGGTAACGGAAGCCAGGCCCACGGCCACCCCTGACCCCTGGAAGGGCAAAGGACACCCACGCCCGCACCCAGGAGTGTATCGGGTGCCGAAGGAGTGAGGTTCGGCACGTGCGGGAGGCAGGGGGGGATGCCGCTGCACCCTATCCTGAACGGGGTGGCTACCCATGCTAAGGGGTGGGCGGAGCAAAGAGTAGTAGAGATGGAGGGGGGAGGGGAGTCCTCCTGCGTGTATGCGTGAGGGAAGGCATGTGTGCGTGCGTGTGTGAGGGGGGGAGGCGACCCGCTGGGAGCGATGAAAAGCACTGACAGTACGCCCCACAGACGGCGGCCGCAAATCATCCTCCTCCTTCCCCACCTCTTAACGCACCTTCACCTTCCACCCACCCCTCGGACCTTCCCTCTCCTCAGTCGCGGCGGCGACCCATCCCGAGACTTGGCGGGCCGCCGCGAATCAGGACCTGTTCAGAAATTCCGCCGACGCTTTGAGACCACTCACTCCTCGACCGATTCGCCTGTTTTCAAAGGCACACATCTTCAAGTGCGTCCAAAATTTCGGAAACTACCCATCGATCATTGAATAAGATTTTCTGCAGATTTTCTGCCATTTTTCTGCAATTCTGCCAAGGACAAATATATAAATATTCTTCCCCGATTTTTATTTAGCGGCAGGATTGGATGACATTGGGTCATCTCTTAGTGATATTTAGAATCAGTGTAAAGAGCAAACTTACGCACTCGGGAATGTCCAAAGATGCTCGACATGATAAAGTAACCCCGGTAGTCAAATATACGAACTCGGAATATATCAGGAACATTTAGAATGTAACTGAATTGCCAAAATCTCAATGTAATAATAACGGCACTTTAGGCTCGAAAATTAGGAATTTTAGAATGATTTCTTTTCAAAAGAAGGATTAATTTCCCAAAGCCGCCTCATGAATGGATTCGCTTTAAATGCATTGCGCACTTGAAAAATTAGCACAAAGTTCATTCTGTGAGACAATTTTGAAATGCCACCGTTTTCTCTAATCTCGTGAAATTCATCCTTCCCACAGTTACAGGCATTAAAAAAAACTGAAATTTGTGACTGTTTCACTGGAAATACAAACGCACCGATTTTGTACTCCAGCGGCCCGGACTTTCCCCTCCATGGGGCTCTCTCCCTCAACACGTTCAGATGACCCCTTTTGCTGTGCTGCCGTGAACACAATAGCTGCTACAACTGGAGTCACCAAAAACAGGTAGATCTAATGGTAGAAGCCATACGATAGGTAGTCCGCGTAATGTATAATCTTTAGTGAAGTGATCCTTTAAGTGATGGTGTCACCAACAAACTAAATCCGTCCATTAATAATGTGATGACTTTCCACTGCCGGGCGTGTCGTGCCCGGCAGCGAGAGAGGCAATAATTCCACGACTGTCAACACTCGAAATTAAGCAGTCTGGTGTGTAATCACCTCCTGCCACACACACCCTAGCGGTTGATTAGGACTTTGGATATTAATGTATAATCTAACGTTCCATGGAATAAATTATACAATTAAAATGAAAGCAGTGGTAGAAAAAGATGAACGAATCATTTAAAATAGGAACTTGGAATGTTAAGAAGGATTGGAAAAAAGGGAAATAAGAAAATATATGTGAGAAGAGTGCAGAGAGCATTCGGATATTTTAGGGCTGTGTGAGGTGAGAGGAAAGGATAGCGAGGATTACAGGATCGGTAGTTTAAGAGAAATAAACGGAGAATATAGGGGAGGCAATGATACTAAACGAAAAGGTAGGAAGAGGATTAAGCGAGATAAAAATAGAGCAAGCGAGTGACAATTTAATCAGAAGAAGTAAAAGTAGAAGAGACGAATTTGGTCATTTCAGAGGTAAAAATGCCACCAAGCACTCATGGAGAATTACACGTCGATAGGGCATACGATTAGTTAATGAAAATAATTGCGTTGATGAGAATTGAGTTGACAGGGACGTTGAGGGGGAATGTTTAGAAAAGAATCGTTACAACTTTTATATGGAGCGTAGTTATGTACGGCGCGGAAACGTGGTCGTTGAAGCAGGAGGATAGACGTAGATTGGAGGCTTTTAAAATGTGGGTATGGAAAAGAATAAAGAAGGTTAAATGGACCGAAAGGAAAACAAATGAGGGAGTACTATGGATGGTGGACTAGGAGAGGGATTTGTTGGGAGAAATCCTATGGAGGCAGGAAAGATGGATGAAAGGCGTATTGATCGGCGGTGGGATGTTGAAGATTGTAATAGAGGGGAGAATGTTAGGCAAATGAGGAAAGGGCAGAAACAGGATAGGGATGTTGGATGGAATGAAAGGAGGTAGGAAATATGCTTAATTTAGAAACAGTCCATTGAATTATAATGGGGTAGGTTGTTTCTAGTTAGACAAGGCTAAGAAATCTAGTTTTTTCTGTATATTCAAATCCTAACTTAAAATATATAATACGTACGAAATAATCCTAATTTATTTTGCAGTGCTGTTTTACCCCTTCTCACAATTGAAACCTGAGTAAAAAGCGGGGTTCGATTTCATCGGGCGGCACTTTAATATTTGCCATACTACATATTTCAGGGAAACAGAGAAGAAGAATTAAGGTTTCAAAGAGGCGATGAAACCCATTTTCGCATTTGGCTTTTTAGTATACACCGGAGTTCTTTGTTACAGGACCTTCTAGAAACATCTCATTTTCCTTTTTCTCTTCGGATTCATCCATTATGGCCGTGCCCATTGAAACAGTCACCTCCCCCTGACGGTCAAGGTTCGATTCCTCAAAGCGATGGGTTCTGTCCACAGCTATAAATAATCGTAAGATTAAGATGCAAAGCTCTGAAATTTGAAAAAGCATCTCACATATTCATGGTACCAATTGTGAGCATTAGATTTGGGCCTCTCAATCTACATGACATCTACATTTCCGCAATAACATCCAGCACAACATTAACTACAGGAAGAATTAGGCATTTCCCAGTGATTCATGTAAAAATTTTACTTTTAGGTGAAAATCGAATTTTTTAAAAGTGTCCACCAGGAATAAATGGCGAGTCGCTTCGGCCCGAGTGTGCTTCGGCATGGCAACCCCTGAGAACGGAAGTGTCGTGGAAACGAGAAGGGAGTGCGATCAATCAATGATGGATCGCTCTTGAGTTGAGAGGAGAAGCAAGGGGCCTCAACCAGGACGTCCAGACCGGTCGAAGGGTTAAGGTGACCCCTCTTCCCGTGAACGGATGCGTGTTGGCGACCACGAGCCACCCCACCAATCGCACCAAAGGCCAACCCATCTTCCTCACTTACTTTCTTTTATTTAATTATTAGTACCTTAATTATTTTCTCGCTCTAGTTACACTTTCCACTTCCATTATTTATGCCTCTATCGTCATAGTTACAAGTCCCATGATTTAATTTAGCTTAATCTTGATTTAGCTCCTCGGCAAGAGCTAAGGAGACATGGGCAAGTGAATTGTATGAATTGAATCGACGACGAGTTGGAGAGATTTAAAAGGAGGTTGGAACGTAACTCAATGTAAATTCTTTCATTGAAGAAAGATGGGGTTAGTACCGTTATGTTGACACTCACTATCCGAGCTATCATAGAACTGCGCATATGAATTCGGTTTATCAATAATACGGAATTCATTCTTGAAGAATTAATCCATAATTCTCTAAGTGAAAGTACTCCACTGGCAAGCTAGCATGCACAAAATCTTGGGAGTTTTGATGCCAATTTCTTTGAAATATCACGGTAAGACCGTCTTTCATCATTAATTGAATGGATGCTCTTCAGACAACAAAGAGAGGTGGCAACTTGGCCAAAAGACGTGATTCATATCTCGATGTAACCTTCTGAGCCACGGGATCGATGCTGAGGATCGATGCGTGGCCGGCGCCGCATGTGATCCCCGAAAAAATTTGGTCATGACCCCTGAACAACGGGACAAGGGGTTTTGGCAAATTTATTTTTACAGCCTTCACTGACTACGAAATGCTTCGGCCGCTCAGCGTGGGGGTGCTAGGAGGGGCGAGGGGGCGATTGCGGGGTCAATCCCCTCTTCTCCGTGCACCTCACCTGTGACCCCTGCAGCGCGATCGAGGGTGGGTTCTCCTTCGAAGGAGGGCCCGCTGAGAGTTTTGCGGGGCGTAACCGGAGCGGAGGAAGTGGGCCTCGAGGGTCTCCTAGGGAGCGACGAGTGGTACCCCAGCCGTTTGGGCAAGCAAGTCACCATGTCACACTCTTCCTCGAGAGGAAGGGGCACCCGGCGGGGGCCAGGTCCCCTCTACGACACCGCCCCCCCTTCCTTATCAAACAAAAAGCGTTCGCACCGCCGCCTGCAGCCGCTCCCCCACACCCTCGGCATTCCCAGCGCACCCATGCATCTCCAGACTAGCCCGCGAATGTCATGTTAAAATTATGTAATTTACACGAATTTGATGGAAGGGACATAATACAATTAGGAATTTAATGGGTTTTACGATGTCAAACCATCAGTGCAACCGACGGATGTGCAGTTCACGTCACGTGGTGACTGATGAGTGAAATGGAATTGCATATGAAGCAGCGGCATTTATTCCATCGCGAAAAATATGCCCTCGAAGGGATGGAATCCAGAAGCAAACTCTATTCGAAATCAGTTGCCAATAGGAAGGAGTGAAAACTTAGTAGAGTTTATGAATGAGTGCGACTCATTGCACTAGGCAAAAATAAACGTTTTTATTTTCTAGGTCCATAGCGCTTTGAAATATCTGAATATGAGTACATTTTATTTGACGGATATTTCAAATCTGTGCAGTAAGCAAAAAATGACAATTCTTAATCATCCCGTCTCAAACTGCAAAAGCACCGCTTTTGGAAAGTGCACGGAAGTAACCCGGAGACCTTTCGGATGCCAAGAGTGCATTTACTGTGGCGCGCAGCCGAAGTGGACTTACCGTCGGCGGTGAGTCGAATTAGTGGGCCGCACGGGACTCTTTTCCGTCGACGATGCCGCCCCGGAGTGGCGGCGGGAGAAGCAGCGACAGTAATGAGGGGGGGGGGGCGATTGCCGCGGCCGGCGTGAATCGCTCCCGAGGTGAGTGGTGTTATTCCAGCGGGACGGCCTCCGACTCCTCGGGAGGGCCCCCTGATTGCCCCCGCGGGAACACAATGGAGTGCGGCTGATGATAGACTCTCGACAGCGGCGCCCCTCCCCCTCCTCCTCCGCTCTCTCGCGTTCTCCTCCCGCACAACGCAGCCGCCCGTCGGTCGGTTCCCCCCTCCGTGCACCTTCGCCCGGCGGACGACGACGAAGCGCCCGCGGGCATCCATCCGACGCGCCCGTGGATCGCACGCAGACTGCCGACTTCAAACGACGATGACTACGGGAATATCCCGAGAGATGTACAGATCGACCGAAGGTAAGACTTAAATGTTTCAAGAGGCTATTCAATTTTCATTTGTCACTATTCAAAATGTTTCCAACTGCAATTGGCCAACGAAGCATCTTCTTTAAAAATCAGAATAACAATGCAGGAGTGTGGCTAACGCAATGAGATAAGCCCTATGATCCAGAATTGAAACGGGGCACAGAATAAAGCAAAACGCGAATCAAAGGAGAGCTACTAACTAGGAGGAAAGAAAATTACTTGAAAAACATCAAGACTCATTTAAGAAAATTTCATCTATGAATCCTTGTCCTAGAAATTCATTCTTATCTTAATGATTGCGCATCGCGTATAGCTGCGAGCTATGTACGACTATCAAAATTATGATGCATACAAATATTAATACTATTGACTGAGATGTTACATAAATTTTCAGGTAGCTTATCAGAAATAAAGTAAGATGTTCACATGCATCAATAGTCTAATAATTGAGGAACTTATTACAAAATCGTCGATTATCTTTATCGCAAGACTTCATTTTTTCGGTAAATGTTTAGTAGAAAACAAAGCAACCAAATTCCTGAGTAAATACTTGAAATCTCTGAATTTATGCGAGGAAATCTTCAAGTTCAATCAATGCTTCTGAAATGACATCGATGAACGTCGATAAATATTAATCCATATATTTCTAAAGCACCAATCCATCGAATCAAACAAGCATGAGAATGCAGGCCTCGCGTCGTTGCGGCCAATCCTAAGCCAGCAGGCAGCGCGAAACCCGCCCTGTGGGCCGCACGGCGCGATCCTTCCCTCCCTCCCTCCTGCCCTCCAACACCGTCCGGAGTCTTAGCGCTCCGGAGGGAGGGGGGACAACAGGGAAGGGAGGATGGGACACTTTGTCCTGTGATATCAAAGGAAAACACTCGTGCAACAGGGATCCCAACCGCCGTCCCCCTCCCCTCCGGCGAGGAGCCAAGAAAAACATCAACCCCATTCCGGAAAGGGCTCTTGGAAATCCCCTCGTTGCATCCGAGAGGGCGGGGGCAAGCATTTGCGATTCAAAGGGAAAAACCCCTCGCACCACCGAACGCCTCCCCCTGGGTCGAGGGCCCCCGGCCTACTTCCCCTCGCGCCGCATCCTCACCAAAATGCCCGAAAGGTGCGCGACTGCTTCTTGCTCATCCCTCCGGTCCCCAAAATGAAGTATTTCCTCCGCTTACGCTCACTTTTGGATTGCATCTACCATTTTTGGATTGCATCGAAAACTACAAGCGCACCCTGCAATAGCCTCCCAGGGGTGTGTGCGGCAACTACCATTAAATTATAGTGCGCTGGCGTATATAAATGGCAGGGAGGAAGTCTCAAGGGTGCTTGAGCTTGGTTTGGTCAAACTGGCGAGAACGAGGGAAAGGGTATCCGAATACTCGAGCAGCCCGCCGATCAGTCATCGACGCTTCCGGTGCCACCTCGCGACCCGGAGGACTCCCGACGCCACCCCCTGCCCCCGCACGCACCAGCCACCCTTCACCTTACCACCCTCAATATCCTCCCCTACTCCCGCTCCATTTCCTAATTGGCACTCTCCCCCGCCCCTCCCAGCGAAGGACGTACGCATATTCCAAAACTTAAAACCAATCGACGCGAAATGCGAATTCGGCGTGTGCGAAACTACGTGTGCTTCGATTGCTAGCCAGGTCGTGACATGGTCACCGCTTTCGTCCGGGCCACATGCGCCGCCCGCCCGGGGACGCCACCACGTGGGCCCTCCCAGGGCCCCTTTCTCCTCCCGAGGGCCCCACGCCACTCGTGGCACCGCTGGTGGCCCAAGACTCGCGCGCCTCAGCGAGAAAGGGTGTTTTTCCTGACGCCGTGTAATGTGATTCCCATTAGGATTAAGCCGGATTAAGGAAACCGCTCCCCTCACATCGCCCGCGACGGTCCCTGGTCACCTCTCGCCCCCTCCCTCCGGGGGTCCGAGAGAAAAGGTAGAAGGGGAGGGGGGGTGAGTCGGCGAACGCATGAAACGCGGCGGCGGACAACCAATGACAAATGAAAGCGCATTTGGACGTGCCCCCGCATTTGAAGGCCCTGCCTCTTCGGGCGCCTCTCGGTCCTCGCAGCTCTCCAAGGAAGTCCCCCGACTAGCTGGGCGTCTAACGCTTCCCAAAATACGTAAATTACAATAGTCACTACTATATTTACTACACTACTATATTTTTAGGACTATTTAGTCTCAACCTCGCCCAATTAAGTCGATAATAAATATTTATGGCCGATTTTAGGAGACCAGTGAAGAGGGGCCTGGAGGGTTGGGGGGGAGGAAGAACCGTCGGCTGACCGTAATTAAATCTGATAGTCATTAAAGCAGTGATTACTCGTGAAGGGGGTCGACTGAGAGAGCTCAAGTCATTTGCGCCATTATAAGGATATATGTGTAAGAAGTGGGAAATTTGGTAATGGTAGCAATTTCAATGAATGGAAAAGAATGGACGGAGAGAAACCCGGCGTCGGCATCACCAATACTATTCACAAAATGCGCCAGTAAATGACACAGATTTTTTGGAGTGCAGATGGTGTCGAGGGCATGTTTGGCGAGGAAGAGTGGGAGGAGTGAGGAGGGGTAGGAGGAGAGAAGGGGTGGGGAGAGGTATAAGAGAGGTGCGAAAAGAAAATATAAACTTGTAACGGTCGGAAAGTAGAAGGAGAAGGGGAGGAGAATGAAATTGGAAACTGGCAAGTCGAGAGCAGAAGGGGAGAGTGGAGAGCGTATTTTGATTCGGGAGCACACCTCCATTCACCGCAGCACCAAGCATACGGCTCGAAGTGCATTGAAAACGTCCGTGGCACCAGAAATAGATTGGGTGCGATCAGCAAGTAGCCCACGCAAGAAAGGGGCGGGTTGAATCGAGCGAGCACACGGAGAAGACACGGTAAGAGGGAAGGAAAGCAGCGTCCGCTTAGGATGAGAGGAAGCGCATCGCGATGGTGCACGCGATGGAAACAACTGAAGAGCAGAAGTCAGCGGGAGTTAAATGGAGAGAAATAATGCACCCTAGTCAACCTTGGAATGGAAAGCGGGGATCGAGAGAGATGAAGCAGTCGATGTCACCAGATACAAGCACACACACGTCCCGTGATTCGCTTTCCTGAATCGTTCATCCCGCTCTCACGGGTCGTCGTGGCCGGCCAAACGCAGGTCACTGCGGCCAACACCCGACACTATCCATTCCATGCTGTCCCGCGAACCGTGTGTCGTTTCGGCATTGGCCAAACCAACATGGCATTATTGATAGACATCGGCAGGGTGGCGCGGTCGCACGCATGGTGATGTGACCGCACCGCGGCCCCCTTCACTGCCCCCCCCTCCCGGCAAGGCCAAACCACCAACGCACAAAAATGTCAATTTTATTTGACAAAATGTCAAATAAATTTGACATCAATTCCCTTAATTCCCTTTCAATTTTGCATTCAAATATGCCTGGATCTAAGCTTTCTTCATCTATTTCATACAGGGTGCGTTCCAAAAGGAATCTATTCTCCGCGTCGCTCCTATTGGTCGGTGTGGGATCGAACCACTTGGAGAAGGTGGGGGAGACGCTAAGCTATGCCGCAAAACCGATCTCAGTGCTCTGCAATCTGTGGGAGCGGCAGGGGGTCAGTTATTTTAGAGGCCTGAGGACAGTACTTTGGAGAATTTTGAGTACTTGTTCAAATCTGCCCCATAAATTACTTTTAAAAAATAATTGCATTACTTTTGGAACGCAATGTGCAACCTATATCTATGTCTAAGCTTACTGGTCGAATGCCTTCGCCAAACAGTTCCTCTATATTTTCCTTCCATCTCTCTTGAATCTTTTCTTGTTCAATTAATCATTTTCTCGACTAATCCTTCATTTTTTTGTACAGTTTTTTCTTCTTAGCTCCCAATAATCCTTTCGCCTTTCTACGCACGAGGGGCACAGATTTCAAACTTTCTTTTTAAGTACTCACGTTAAAAGATTTTGTACTTTTCCAAAGACATTATATTAAAATACAACGCGATTCACCGAAGAATGGAGTGGATGTTGGGCGGGTGCGGTGGTCACACGTTTGGCGGCGAGGGAGGAGACGAGGGGGCGGCGAGTATGAGGAGGCTCGAATAGACTCCTGGCGGACGTGCCACATGTAGAGCCTGACTTGTTGAGGGGAGTGAGGGGGGGAAGGCGCAAGGTGCCACAGAGATAGCTTTCGAGGTCCATCTAAATGTCCCTCCGAACGACGAACTGCTTGCGGTGATGATATCGGTATTGGAAGCCTTGAAGGAAACGGGGAATTCCCACTAACCCGAACTCCTCTCAAAACCAGAGACGGAAAACAATCCCCGCGGCACTCTGTGGAGCAAGTATAAATGTATCTTAGAGGGTCCCTTTGTACGCCTTGCAGTAATTGGTTGTCGAACCCTAAACCTCAGTTGATGCCTTCGTCGTTAGTCATATGAGAGAGAAAAGCGCAAAGAGCAGGTTCCTTCAACTCAATCTGATTTATCGCATTTCGTCATCAATTGCAACAACAAACATCGGCGGAACCTAACGGACACCGAACACCAAATGAAAAAAATGACTTCTGAGCATCCGCGCACTACGCAACATCTCTTGTTGGCTTCCATTCAGATGGAAACCTGGACTGCCTCAAGCCATGATTTTGGAACACCAACTTGATTCTAAAACGACTTTTACGGTCTACTTCGACATGTCTTTACTTATCTGTGTCTTAGTCTTAGCATTTGTCTATACTTTATTTTGATTGAATGGGTAATTTTATTTAAACTGAATTTACTGATGGATGAATTAATCTTCCATTCAGTCCATTCTTCAGCTCTTCTAACAGCTGTGCCTTAAATGGAGGCTCCAATTCCCTGCGTGGCTTCTTCGAGAGGACCCGAGTTCTTGCTCAGAGCGCCCGCGACCATCTATCTCTTTCGCCGTGTCTGACGCCCCATCGCCGCCGCTGAACGCCTTCTTTGTCTGGGTCCTCATATTACTAATTGCAATTAATGACGATCAAAACATGTGACTCACGTGAGCCGTGCACTACCATGTTGCCTCGCGGGGGGTCCTTCCCTCGTCCAACCCACCCGCTCGAATGGTGGGAGTGGGTCCTGGTCTCCACCCACTCCCAAGGCATTTCTGGACGCCACGTCATCAATACTCATTCTCAGCACTGGAAGGGCACCCTACTTTGCCTGTTGGCAATGTATTAAATGCTGCGAAGCATCTGGTGCTGTAAAACGCCCGTCCGCTGAATAAATTCCTCTCGCGCCTTCCACGGGGTCACAATTCTTTACCGACTCGCGCATCGCCTTCAGGGTTCGGAAACCCTTAAGGCGATGTCCGTCATCGAAACGTCGGCGGATATGGAGAGTGAAACCCGCTGGAGGATGACCCGAAGGGAGTGATTCAAGAGAACTATTTTAACTTCGCTCGTGTGGCGGTGGACCATAAAGAACAAAGGAAAAATCACTGAAAGTCACATTTTCGCTTTATTTCAGGGAAGCGATTAAATATCTTCAAGGCAATCCATTTCTTTCTTCAAAGAGCTAATGTTCATATTTCTCTACTTGTAAGGCAGAATCCCTTGTCAGCAACACCATTAAAACCTAATCCTTTCAATCAGCTCTCGAATGGACTCGTAAAATGAGCATAAAATTGGACCCACCATATTCCTGCCCTGCTTTTATAATGATCAGTCTATTTTTCACCAGAACAACATCGAGAAATGAAAAGCAACCCCTTAATAGAATCGAATCCCCGTGCACAGCCGCAACCCCGACCTGTCCCACGCCTCCCTTTTAGGCCAATGCGATCACTCCCGCACCCATGTGCTTCATGTTTCAACAGTAAATAACAGTGTTGGAATATCGGACTCGGTTTGCAATCTCACGTGACCTCTCAGCCTTGCCCTTTACCAGGCACCACCCCTCGATCCGCCTTTTCGGTGGCCTCACGGTGCCACACCTGCCCCGCCCCCATCCACGCTCGCTCGCCCAAAGAGCAGAGCACCACCACGCCCGACCACCGCGCTCACCTTGGCCGCCGACGACGCCGGGACCCGCCGCGCCCGGGATGGGCCCTCCGCCCTTGCCGCTCATGTAGTCCTCCTTGCAGATGAACTTGTTGTCGTCCAAAACGTAGAGCTCCTCGCCCGTCGAAAGCTGCTTCCGGCACACGAGGCACGTGAAGCAGTTGAGGTGGAAAACCTTGTCCCGCGCCTTCCGCACCAGGTCGTTGGGCGATATCCCCTGGGCGCAGCCCCCGCACTTGGTGCCGTAGCGCCTGCGCACATACAAATGCAAGAGTGGTTATGAGAACATATGTAGTCTGGAGGAATTAGATTCAGGGGAATGAAGCAAAATAAGACAATACATATATATACATATATTGATGATATAGAGCACTCACGAGAACAATATAACATTTGGGCGGCATAATTGAAAACAAAAACATTATATATGCATAGAACTAATGTGAAAGTCTCTCGGATGTGAAGAATAATGTAAGAGAATATGAAGTTGGCACTAGCGAACAAACATAATATCACAGAAACACAAAAAAGAGAAGAGAAACTCACTCGTTTTCGAATTTTCGGTGCTCCAAGCCACATTTCTCAAGGAAGGGAAGGTAGGCATTCCTTCCTATATCATAAGTGTTTGTGTTTATTAATATTATTTCCCATATTTAAACGTTTAACGTCGGCTCTGTAGAACATATACTGATCAATGATAAACTTCTTTGCATCTCCTCACAGAACACAACCTGACATTCGACATTACACTGAATCATTCTTCATTCCCATAGTCCCTTAATTGAGTCCAAAAATCATATCTATCATAAAAGGAGCGGTAGTGCCATAGAACAAGAGCGTTGTTTTTATGTGAACATGGAATCAAGGGTGGTGTTTTTATTGCTGCTCTTGTGTCAGCAGGTCTGAGATAATTCCAGAATAAGGTTTGGAAAATGCTTGGTGTTCAATGAACGGTCCTCAATCCAAATTATTCTATGTGCGCACGTTATACAGGCCACCTGATCCAATTTAGTCAATCAAATTAAAAGAACTAGACAAGAAAATGAAAATTTTCTCAACGCAAAAAACGTGGAGATTTCAATGCCCCAACTGTTGATTGGAGCGCATATTGTTTAAAGTAAAGGTTATAGACAAAGATACCTGCGAGTCGCTATTACATTGAACTTCATACATCAACCTGTAACTTCATCAGCTTGGGGCAATAATGTTATTGATTTGTTTTCTGCTGTCGTAACCAAAAATGCCTTAAATACATGCGTGGAAGCACTTAAAGAAATTAGCAACCACAGAGAAACAAAGACTAAAGTTTCCGTTTTGAAATAAGGATAAGAAAAATTTATTTCTCCAGGGAAATGTTGTCGAACCTGTTTTTTTCCTTCTCAACTTAGCGGTCAATAGAAAGATATGCTTCTTTGCAGACGACACAGTAGTTTACAAAGATGTCCCTAGTCTTGAGAATAAAGTAGCTTCAGCAAAGGAAATTAATAGCTTACAATGCTGAAATTTAGAATTAAGATGCTTGAAATTTAGAATTAAAGCTTAACACATGCGTACTGATGAACTTATGGAATATGAGTAGTTCCCTTCCGACCGCCTATTTCA
Source organism: Hetaerina titia (assembly GCA_037158775.1). NCBI lineage: Eukaryota > Metazoa > Arthropoda > Insecta > Odonata > Calopterygidae > Hetaerina > Hetaerina titia. The sequence goes on along the minus strand of CM073772.1, from coordinate 17,576,708 downwards.
TCAGGAATCCTGAAAACAATTTGTAGACTCGATTAAATTCTAAGGGATTAACCCTGACCTACGACCTCTCCTGGGAAAAACATGTACTGTGAATATGCGAAGAAGTTAGATAGTAAAAAATAGGATTTATCAGAAGAGCACTGGGCAAATGTGATGAATAGGTTAAAGAGAAATCTTATCTGTCGTTGATTAGGCCTCATTTAGAACATGCTGCAATTATATGCGGTACTCACGAATTTGGATTGATTGCCAAAATGGATCGCGTGCAGCGTAGAGGAGCTAGATTTTTAATTCGTCGTCATTATAAACTGGTCGGGGAATATATTATAATGGAAAGAACTTTGGACATGAACCCGGGGATCACTCACGAAGCGAGGGTTAAATGACAGCCTAAATGTCTTGCATAAAAATGAAGGAGGTTTCTTCAGCATTGATGTTGAAAATGCATTATTAGCCCCATCATAATGCGGTAGGTGAGGAGATGTCAATAAAATTAGAGGGATTGAGCGTAGAGGAGATAGATTTTTGATATAATTTTTCCCACGAACGATAAGGGATCATATTTACGTTGTCCGACCGCGCTAGGGGGAAAACATATTCGGGTCAAAATTAGCGTGGTGTGTAAGCACCCCCTGCCACATACTGTGGCGGTGGCTTGCAGGGTACCACGTCGAGAGAGTATAGGGTTTCGCACACCAATTCACAAAACCTCAGAACAGGAAATCCTTCGGATATCCAAGTGCAGTGATTCAGTCGTGCTACTTGTCAATGACCCGCCAACCAATTTCAAAATGCCACCGTGGCCCAAAAAAGAAGGAGGGGGAGCACGGTGCATGCCTGGAGAAGCACCACATGGGGCAAGCTGTGCGATTGGGCGAGCGAGCACGGGGCTCCCTTCCCGGCGGCCGAGTCACGAGCTCCAAACCGGTTCGCAGCGCTGACACGAGCGTCGCGTGATATCCACACGGCCCAGTCGTTCCGTCCGAATCGGCCAGCAAGCGAGCGAAATACGGCGGGGCGGGTGTGCACCGTGCCGCGCCGTGGCGTGCGGGCGCCGCCGCGCCAGCGGTCGGAGGGGAGGTCGGCAGGGGGGAGGAGTCGGCGCCGAAGATGTGCCAACGGTTCGAGCAATAATCAAGCCGTCTCTGGGGGAATAAACTTCTCGCTAGTGTGGTGTGAACGGAACTGTGATGCAAATAAAATAAAAATGGAAAGGGAAGAGAGGATGACTAATCGACTCAAGAATCAAGTACCAATGTTGATTAAGTGATGAAATGCAAAATACTAGACCGTATTGAAGACATGTGATACACACATATCATTACTGTGGCACCTGCAAAAGAATATTTGTTAGAAAACGCAGTAAAGTGGAATTCGCCATTTGAATGGCAGGAGCATATACCCTGATTGACGCATATGGGTAAATACTATAGACAATACGTATGAGAAAAAAGAAATTCTTGCGAGTATTGAACGTTTTCGACGGCCACCTTCTCAGGGAAGGAAGGGGAAAATTGGGGAGAAGGTGGAGGGAATAGAAGGATTTGATTGGCTGTTGAAAGATGGCGGCAATATACCGATTGAACTGTGAGTGATGGGTCCCTCATAGACGAGAACACAATTCAGCCTTTGTGTACGTAGAGTGGGTTTTTAAAAACAGTTTGGCGTCCTCAACAGAAAATGGCACAACTTATGATTTAAATCAATCTTGGTAAAAATAACGACGCAGTTGCTCGCTCCTCTACAGATTACGCTGTATTGAAAATACCGACTGCTTTCTACTATCTTCAAAACCCAAAAGAAACAATGCACCGAAGCATACTTCAATATACTCAACCAATTTCCAAATTGCGGGTGTTCACGACAATTAGTTGTCTCTCCGGAGACGAGGGGAGGGGGGCGAGGGGCGAGATTCCAGGAAGGAGGTGTGGTTGAGGAGGGACGGGGTGTCGAGCGACCACCGCGCGGGCCGCCGCGCGCCCCACGGCCGGTCGCTATGGCGGCCTCGAAGTCTGCGCTCGGGAACAGTTGGATGCGACGAGATATGAGAGAAAGTTGTTCACGAGGAAGATAGTTGGACGGTGGTGCGAGGCACGCCGAGGGCATTTGGTGGGCAGGCCGAAAGAATAAAGAGTATCAATTAAAGAGTATTCCAATCATTTCTATGTGAACAGGTGGCATAGTGTTTCATTGAAGTGCGGATACATTCTCTCATCGAAATCCCCTGAAGAGCGAAAACTGTAATATTAGTATTCAATGACATCTGGACGGGAAATAATAAGAATGGTGCAAGGGTATTATTAAAAATTCATTTACTTGATAAAAAAAATACCGCCGGGAAAACTAGGTACTTCTTAGCCATGATCACCAACATTTTATTTTAAGCTCTGTGGTGTTCGAATTACAAAATAAAAGCCTAGCATATTCGCGCATCATCGCATGAATCACCATTACCGTATGTCCAGGGGGGGAAGTCGGCTTTTCAGTGGCCTCCTCCGCAGCTGCCGCCGCTCCGCGACCACCCGCACCCCCGCGACGAAGCAAGGGGTGGGCGGCGCGGAGCATCACGCGGAGACGCGTATGGAAGGCGGATGGTGGAGGGTCGTGACGATGGCCAAGGAAACGTGAGCGGGCCCTCCCCCGCAATTAAAAGGGCAGCGAGACCGGACGCTATTTGGATAGTGACCTCAACTCCACTTTTCAACCTTTGGCCAAATTCGAGTTGGAATTAATTACGGAGAAATGCGCCCTCTGAATCAACCGAAAGATGATAGTAATCTCTTTTACATTAGAATACTCATCTTTCGTGCGTGCTCACAAGTGGCTCACTTCCAGAAGTGAGCCACGTTTTTGCAGGTAGCACTTCTCGTGCATTTCGTCTTTCCATCCGTAATTCTCTGAATTGCAAATAGTTTCGTGTCGTTGCCATTACCGGGGACACAAGGTGGGGGGGGGGGGGTGGAAGGCCCTCAGCTCTGACCCCTTTCTCTTCCCACTCTCGCCGTCGAAGCACCCCGACTCGCAAATTAGGCTTCAGCACAGCGGTGAGTGCATATCACGCGTATCGCATATATTCGCGGCCGGCGGGGCGCGTCGCTGCGTGGGTACTCCGTGGGCCACCTTGGGAGTGCGAGGAGTGTCTTGTTCCTTGCCTATCACACCGAACCACTGCCCACCAGAATTTGCCAGCCCATTTGCCAGCATTGTAGCCATTCAGAAGAGAGAGAAAAACAATGAAGTTACACTACAAGGCGGGAAAAAAATCACCACACAGCACCGCACAGCGATTATGATCTACCCACCCGAAGGCAAAATGATCTTACAAAACCAGTGAGGATACAGAGAAGGAGATCATGAAGTTAATAGACCCCAGTGTTTCAGGAATAAAAATTACAAAAATCAGTAGGATTAAAGATAAAGGGATAAGACTTGAACCTGAGAACCCTGACCTGGAAAAAAAGTTACAAGAATACCCTTGTATTAAGGAAAACAAGCTAAAAATTCAGAAAGAGGAAAAGAACAAACCTAGAATGTGTGTGTTACGGGCGTCAAAATAACTGTTACCGATGAAGAACTGGTCAACTGTATCAAAAAACAAATTGACCTCACCGAGACTGCCCATGTAAAAACACTTTTTAAGTTTGGACAACGTGAAAGCGATAGAATAAACTGTGTCATAAAAGTTGATCACATTTTTAAGAAAATTCTAAACAACCTTAAACGAATATATATCGGCTACAACTCGCATAGGATAAGTGATTTTATTAGGATCACACAATGTTACAAATGCCAAAGTTTGGTCATATTTCCGAAGCTTGTAATGCCTCTACCTCAGTATGCCAACACTGCTTAGGAGACCATAGTTTTAAGGATTTCTTTGTATTTCTAAGAATACATTTAGATAACACCCCATCTTTTGCCAATTGCCAGTTGGCGAAAATAGAAGATACATCCCACAAAGCAAACGACCATACATGCATTGTCTACCAGAGACGGCTTCGGAACCTAATTGAGACAATCGACTATGGAACCGATTAAAAACTGCTTGAATATAGCTCAAATAAATCTTCAATAGGCTAACTGATGAAATCAGAATGATTAGGGAGCAACTAGCCGTTGACATATTCCTGGTCCAAGAACCGTGCATGTGCAAACCAGCCAAGAACCACTGGATCCTTCCAGTACAAGGACTGAAGACGAGGATCATCCCTACAAGACCCGTTTGAAGAGCCTTTGCCGCAATAATTGTGTACAACGAAGACCTGGAGCTTTTGGAAATAAGTAGTTTCACTGACGAATACATAGCGGTAGCAGAATTAAGATCAACCTCAGAATCCTTTATCCTTGTAAGTGCCTAATTCCCACCAAACCAAGATATCCTACCATTCCTAACCCAACTCCAAGCTATAGTTGAAATATTAAAGCTCAAACAAATTCTTTCCATGGCCTCAAATGCGAAGAGCGAAGCTTGATTCGACCCAACAACAGACTCCAGAGGAAACCAACTTGAAGACCTCATTTCATCATCCAACTTATATTTCTTAAAGGAACCTGGCGAACCGCAGAACCTTCATAGCTTAAACGGATCCTCTAACGTCGACTTAACTCTGATCAGCACATCATTACTAGGAAAGGTCAGAGCATGCAAGGTCATAGGAGGCCAGATCACTAGTGACCACAGACAAATCACCTTTGATATTATAAACAAGAAAGACACCACTTCCACAGATTAGGTTCAACTTTGGAAGCACAAATTGGAAAAAATTCAATGGAAACTTCCTAATTAAATTAGCCATCATCGATAGAGATTTACTCTGGACCCCAACAACTGAGCATATTGACCTCCGCATAGACAGGTTAACTATAGCATTAAAAGAAACTATGAACGAAAGCATACCAAAATACACTAAAACAGAAAACCAACACCTCTGGTGGTCCGTGAAGCTGGAACAGTTGAAAGTGAAGGTCAATAAACTTCGTGCCGAATACCAGAAAGGTATAACGGAAGACAAAAATATCCTCAGAAGCAGATACAAGGTCAAACTAAAGGAATACAAACTTAAAGTGAAAGAGGCTAAACAAAAATCATGGGAGAATTTTAGCTCCCGAAACCTAGAAGCGAATGCCTGGGGATTCATTTGTAAATTATTCTCGGAAAAAATGAAGCTACCAACCATCCTTGGGGCAACCCTCAGGGACGACGGAAGCATTCCTTTGTTGGAGGAAAAAATCAAGCTCTCCCTTGACAACTTGCTACCGGACGACACATTCGACAACAAGGAACATGAACAAATCATGAAGGAATCTAAAATAATCCCCGAGTCTGAAAAACTTGGTCCATTCACGGAAGAAGTTCTCCAAACAACTGGCCAGATTAAACCAAAAAAAGCACCTGGACATGACCAAATCCACGGCCTTGTTATGAAAAAACTTGTAACGACCATAACAAATTTTCTAGCAAATATTTACAACGACTGTCTGCTGTAATCATACTTCCCCGACACTTGGAAATCAGGAACCCTTTATGTAATTTTAAAATCAAAAGAAAAAGACCATGCAGATTCCAGCTCTTTTCCTCCTATCACCCTCCTCCCTGACCCAAGGAAAATATTTGAAAGATTAATTAAAGAGAAAATAACATTTATTCGCGAGGACACATTATATCATCCTAATCAATATGACCTCATGAAAAACCGAAATGCATCAGATCAGACGACAAATTAATTTATCAAGCCCACATTAATTTCATAGTCAGCAAAATAAAAAAAAATTTCAAGCTGCCCGCGGGTATTTCAATACTAATTTTGGAACGGACTCCCTCCAATTGATATACAAAGCTGTAGCAATACCCACTGTTACCTACGGCTTCTTCATTTGGGGTCATAAGGTTAACTACAGCAGAAAAGAAAGAAAACATAGAGAAGCACAAAGAACCCGCCTCTTAGCTATTAGCAAAGGTTACTCGACAATCAGCACGGACGCGCTATGTTTAATTACCGGACAACCACCTCTAATATACGAGGTCATGGAGAGAATTAGCATAATCGAAGTCAAATCGGGCCAAGACACAAAATACTTCAACTCCGAGATCGTACAAAATCACGCCCTAAACAAAAAACAATTAAAAGAAATACTCAGGGAACAAACAATTCATCAGTGGAATAAAGACTGGCAGAATTCCGATAAAGGTATTCACGCTAGAGACATTTTCCCAGGCGTCATTGAAAGGCTAAAGATAAAACTTAAACTAACTAAAAAAGCGACACAACTCCTATCAGGCCACGAAAATTTTTAACATTACCTCAATAAAATAGGAAAATCAATGACAATTCTATGTCTAACAGAAGACACAGCTAAGCATAAAATAGAGGAGTGCCTACAGTATGGAAAACCCAGACATGAAATTTGGCATAGCATGACTTATAAGAAAAGCGAGATGCGTGAGATTGTGCTATTTTGCCGTAAGCATAACTGCAACCAAATATTTAAAATGGTACAATAAAATTTGATAATGGTACAATAAGGTTTGATAGAATTAGTAATTGTATTGTTTGTTTTATTGTACATGTAAAATTGTATGTAATTGCTATTGTAAGTTAACGTGTAATATATTTTTTCCTAGTGTACGATCAAAAACTCTTGTATGACTTGGTAAACTGAAGTGTTATCATAAAATAATACATTTATTCCTTATACAAATTATTATCTCTAATTGTACTAAATTCGAGTCCAGCATCACTTTTGTAATTTAATTCTATTTTGTCATCTTATTTGATATTTCTTTCTCATGTTGTGTAATTGATGTCAGTTATATCAGAATGCTAAAGGGGGATTAAGCGAGAGAAGGAACCCCCTCGACATATCATGCTATATTTTTTGATGAAATTAAAAAAAAAATTAATGAAAATAAGTAATATTATTTTTTTTCAAAAAGATGCTTCTTTAGCTATGATAAGCGAACTAGATTACGTAGACATGGTGCTACAGATCTAAGTGATTTACGCCGAGTTATGATAAATAAATATGAAAAATGTGTGAAAAAAGGCAAATATGTTTCATTAAATACCTAGGATAACTTTTCATCTGGGTGGAAACACGCCGATAGTATGTTAACATGTAACCAATATGTCTGAATATTCAAGGAAGTTTTGGCTTGGGTTTTCATTATTCTTATTTGCCAACCGTAAGATTATGACCGCAGTTCACACGACTCCTCCACTCCGATGGCAACCACCAAGTACCTGCGTTGCACGTCCACGTGGCTGCGAAGCGCAGGGCGGCCCGCGCGCCCTCTCGCGTGAGCCACCATGGGTCAAAGCCGCCAGCAAGGATTGGCAAAGCAAAGCCGTCTCGCTTTTGCCAATCAATCGTGCAGTGGTCAACACCAAGTGACCACGGGTGCGGGACCGGCCCCTCGAGGACACTTAAGCAATCTTTGCTCAACGCCGTCTTCAAAGATCGTCAGTTAAGTTGGTTGGCTCGTAGATGCGCGAGCTCACCACTCGAAGCTAATGGGAACGAAACTCACCTCTTCGGTGCATTATCGTATTTAAAAAGTGGCATTCTGATGACTGCTGCGCACTTCATGCAAGTTCCGTGAAGCACCAGTTACCCCTCGGTTTCGCACGCTTCGATTAGCACGGTTACCTCAAGGTGCATACGGGCTGGTCTAAAGCCACTGGTGACGAAGGGGAGCGTCAGGTGGAGCCAATCTCACCACAATCGAAGTCAATCAGTTTCTTAGATTTCCACCGACGACGCATTCTTTCCATGACCTCTATCGGAAGCAAGGGATCGCGCCAAAACAACCACGTGTCCTTTTCTTGAAACTTGAATTTTGAAGTTGATAGAAACATTTGAAAACTCAAGATGGATAGGAGCTATTAACGTTATATTTGGAGGGGAAAAATGTCAGTGAATAACCCTAAAACCCACTTAAGAAAGGCACATTAAATTCTCAAGAAAGTTTTAATTTTTCAATAACTAAACAATCAAGTGTAAAATTTTAATTTCTGATTGTTTTCAAAATTAAAATATTGAGAAAAATTTAAACCAAACTTAAAACGTTTGATTAACACCACTGAAAAATGAGAATTTTAAAAAAACTGACCACACTTTTATACTTGGACTCGCAGGAATATTTTCTCGGATTTAATTTCCACGGAACTAATGTTGGCGATGAGCAGGGGGGCAAAAGGGGGGATCTCTTCCGAATGGGGAAACAGAGGGTGGCGCGAGAGTCAGTCGCCGAAACGGACAAATGGGGCGCGATTCGGCACGAGAAAGGAGAACGGGGAGAGAGGGGTGGTCCACCCCTGGTGGGAGGAGGGGGCTCCTTTCATTCCGAGAGAGTCATTCCGCCGACACACGGAAGTCGTCCGAGCTGCAGACTGGAGCCCCGCCACAATTACGGCCTCTTTTGTTCCCAGGCAGCGCCGCCGGGGGCGAAAAGCCCAATCGGTCACGCCTTCCGCGCACCACGGGGGGAGGGGAGACATTCACTCTCCCCCACCCCCAATCGAAATCCGCAATTTGCTGGGAAGGCCCGCCAGTTGGCGCGCGCAGGAAACGGCAGCGAGCACCGTCCTCCCACCAAGAAGGACCCCACCAAGTCGCCCACGGAAGCCGATTCCCTCAAAGGGGGAAATTATCCCTCGTTCAATGAACTGCGGTCATGCACGTACCTTAGCATGGTTATACCTCTATGATTTCCCATTAATGTCCCCTCCGACGTCGATTACATTTACCAACTAAGAAGCAGAGTAATACGTCAAAGATGAGAGGACGACCGACGCTCGGTGGCCTACTGCGCAGGTGGGTCTACATGTATAGTAAGTCCATTTGGGATACATTTGGGATCGAGGGGGTTGTGTTGCAGTCAGAAAGGGGGAGGGGGGTGTGAGGGGAAGGGGCCCTCCCCTCCCCAACCACCACCTGGACTTGTTTACAACTGCACGCGTGAACACTGCCCTCGGCGGACAGCGTGATACACGCATCGAGTCGCCACTGTGGTCATCAATATCCCCCCACGATATGTGCACCCCGCTTCGAGTCAATATCAACAGGTTGATATCCGAATCAGTCGCTGTCGACATCCACTCGACGCGCCGTGGTGCCGAAGCAGCACGGCACCACTGGGACGGCGAACCACACGACCGAGTTCCCCAGAAGCTCATGCCGGCCGGAATCAAAGCCTTCCACGAATCCCTCCACACGCCCCTCCCCCTGCACCCAGAGCCATCATTATCATCATCATCCGCCCGCCCCAACTACCCAAGGTCACAAAACCCCCTCATGCACTCTCGGGAAGAACCCGGTTCCACTTCTTTCGATCACTTCAAGAGAGTATTACTCCTGGCCCCATTTTTACCTTCCCCGTCTTCGGAATCAAGTATTTGCCCCAACTGGGCTTGTGTGCCCAATGCAGCAAGAAGCAGAGTCATATTTCCGGTGGCGCCGCCACACTCACTCCCCCCGCCTCTCCTCACTCTGCAGCCGTTCACTCGAGAGGAGGCTTCCTCATTCAGAATGTCGACCATCGAGGTCTCCCGCGACGCCCTGGACACACTCTCGGAACGCCAGGTGTCCACCCACAATGCTCCTCTTGTTTCCTCGTCACGGCAGCTAATCCGATCCACCACTATTTTCCGGTTCCACGTACCTCTCATTCATTCGGAATCGTCTCATGGCACATTTGCGACTCAATGACACTCCTCAAAATTCGGACTCGCCAACTTTGTGAGTTTCATCGACTTCCGCAGTAACATTGCACCCTTAACCTCTCACCCCGCCCCCCCCCCTTTCGCCCTCTCTCGTTTTCAAAATCTCCCTCCGCAGAGGGTGGTTCGTCTGAAATATCGAAATGCACGGGAGGGACATGCGACTGATCGATTCATTCATTCTCACCAACTTTCTTTCAATGAACATATTTATTACATTCCAGTACATTGGAATATCTTTATTTACATGTGCATACTCTACAATCTAATTTAGAAGAGTGCTCAGGATTTTTTGCCTGTATTTATTAACTCAAAAAATATTTAACTTGCCCTTATATTGTTTAAATCACTCAGTATAAAGAAACTTGACGTACTTTTACGTTAAATCCGCAAAGAAAATTACGAAACTTCAACTGGGATGTCTAATAATCCTAATGGTGTAAAACACAGTATATTTGTTTGAAATACCAAATTAATTTGGATATTAAAACACCTTAATAGTACCTTATAATCACGAAAAATTTCTCATTGCTTACACCAATTATATGCCCGAGATACTGACGAAAGGAGGAAAATTCAATCAGGTAGCGACTAAGGCGACCGCATGTTGACCACTTCTAAACTACGTATTCAAATACTTCTAAGAGAAAGATGGCATAAAATCCCAAAAAAAAACATTTCATTTTTGGCAAAGCCTATGAAGGGAACTATTAAAAGTGATCTCTTGAAATATCAGGTGCGAGAAAAGTGACGAGTATTTCTTGTCCTGAACATAATTTCAACTGTACATTTAGTCTTAACCGACGTTGCTAGTTTCTGTCGGCTAGTTTCCCGAAGTTAACCCGCCCCCAAGCACTCCACCCCCTCCCCTCCCCAACATACTATTCGCGCGTCCGTGGTCACCATTATGATGTGCCCCCGCCCCACCCCCGGCCAATCCCTGCCGCCGTTCCCACGAAGGAAAGAATGATGACGCAGCGAAAGAAGGCGGGTGGGGAGGCTGTTGTTATCCGGATCGCCGCCGGAGGACCAAGGATGCTTCCCCTCTCACCGAGCAGAGGACGGGGTTTGTGCGTGCCTGCACAGCGCGTCGGTGGGCCGCGACCCCCCCACGTCCCCTCGGGGGACCGTTCCTCGCGACCACGCCGAGAGAGGGAAGTTCTCTCTGTTCCTCGATGCCTCTTCAAAACGAGCCTGCCATGGCGGAAGGATTCGCGGTCCCCGCATAACAGGCCGCGAATGATGCCTCGCCGTGCACCTGCGTACCATCTGGCACACGATTCGCCTGCAGAGAAATGCTTCACGTGTCCCTCCCGCCCAGAGATTTCGAGGCGGACTCGTCGAAGGAGGAAGACTCCGCGGTGGGCGCGCACCCCATGCATTTGCGAGGAGCGGACGCGGGGCTCCGTCGACGACGTCATTCGGGTGCGGGGAGGGGGACAATGGAAGCAAGGGGGGGGGGGCGGAACGTCGGCAAGTGTCGAAACCGATTGCTCACCACATCTTGTGAATCGAGTAATAACATTAGCACTGGGAAACGGGAAAACAAAAATGATATCATATCCAGTCGATCATGGGTATTTCGTGGGTCCTCCGATCGCGGAGAAGGACCGATTAGAATAAAGAGGACACGAACACATGCATACAACTGTATCGAATCGAATTTTATAGGAATATGCAGACTATTCTTTCTCCTACTATTAGAACAAAATCTCTTCTGTGTTTAACTAGCCACCTATAAATGGCATATCTATTTACGATACAACTATTAGCTAGCCGCTAGGAAGTTGCTGACCGTCCCCTGAAGAATACATAGTTAATTCAACGACGATTAGTGTAGCTTCGATGTTGTGGCACGCTGAGAACAGGAAATTCTAAAAATACCGTTCAGGACTTCTATTGAACGTCGTAATTGAGGCAAGACCAACTTTGCAGATTCCACTAGAACTTTCAATTTGCACGAACACAGTTTCGTTGCATGGCAAAATCGTCTCCCGATGATGTTGCTTTACGACGAAAACATGGTCGCGAAAAATACAAATGCTAGTCCAATCTGCAAAGTTGGTTTTGCCTCATTTACGCCAAGTATGAAAGACTTCCACCAAGTAACGCCAGAGACAGTCTCTTATTTCTCATGAAAACCCGATTGCTTACGATGTATGAAAATAGGAATATTTTTTCCATTAAAATATCGGGAAAGCTTAAACGAAATCCCAGTTTGTTAGTGGTAATTGCCGAAATTCGAAACTTTTCGGAGATGCGGGTTTTGGTTGAAACGGGCCAAGAGAGACCGTGGGTGGGTGGGGGGGCCTCAAACTGTGAAGTATATTTTTAGAACAACTCCATAAATGTACGCTAGCTTTACATCTATGTGCATCCGCAGTTTGGTTGGGTATTACACGCGGACATGTATGCGGCCACGCGTTGGGCCCCGAAGGAAAGATGGAAACGAAGGAGGGTCCCCCAAAGGCCCCCCACCATGCACCCTCAGAGTGGCAAATTGGCACTGCAATCGCTCCGTTCAGAAGCTGACGATGGCGCGCGCCCCCCGCCTCCCTCCGGACCTACAAACAAAGGAGTCGCCGCGGGGCTGGAAACGCGAGGCACCGGACGCCCTCGCGGCGATGGCGAGGAGGCGGCGGGCGATGCATCATCGCCCTCCGAGGCCAGGGAGACAGATTAACGGCCGGAGCAACCCCGCCACTCACCACTGAATGCGCCGGATGCATTTGAGCGGGTCGAAGGCAGAGCCTCTCGCGGCGACTCGCCGTGTTCCAGGAGAGAAGGCGATTAATCTTGAGGGGAGTTTCCTTTGCATTCCAAATACCGCGAACAAGTTTCCCCTTTCAGAGGATTTTCTCAAAGGAAGAATGCCTCAGTCTCTCTCGGGTGTAGTTGGAGTTTGGCTGCGTGCTTCCGGGGTGAAGCGATTTTGCGCCCCTTTAATCTCCCGTGCGAGCGCACTCCGGGATGAATGCATGGCATCGGGCGCGAGTGGGTTTTAGGAGGCAAACACCGGCGAGGCAGCCGACCAATCACTGCGACACACTTTAAGTGGGGTGGCTGACGGTTCCAATACAGATTATTATCGCTATAGATCCTGCAAGGTAGTTTATTTTCAACTGCAAATGAGGGCTTGTAGGTACCTTTTCCAAAAAGTATATACAATAGACAAGAGTTTAAAACTACTTCAAATCAATTTTGGCGTAACCGACATGTGCTTGTGGTCACGGACGAACCACGAACCTCCTTTACGCATTTTCACTAAAGGCTTCTACTTCATGATATTTTCTACGGCCATTTTCACGCCATTTAAAATGATTATTTACAATGAATTCCCTCTCAAAAATTAAAGAAAACTCATCGGGCAATATATAAGCATTGATTGGTGATATTTCAAAGCGAAGATATTGCAAGTAACCAAAAAGTACGAACTATAATTACATTGCATAAAGATTATTCACAACAACCATTTTGCAAAGGAAAAACGGATCAAATGAGTATTGCGATGCGCAAAATAGCATGCACTTTGTCTCAGAACATACAAAAAAGCGAAAAGAATCCACGACTGCATACCTAATGGCGCTATTGAACAGAAAAACGCCGCAAATATACCAGCCGATCTGAAACTCTCGTTCCAAAGGCGAATGTGCTCTTGGGAAATTTTCCATTGAGGCTTGATACACCGTGTTAGGAACTTTCAGTACTGAGATGATTTCAGTCCAAATATCTCGTCTTCAACCTCATGTCCTGAAATGTTAAAAGTACAATTTAATCAGGATACAAGCAAAAATGCCCTCCTCATCTTGTGCTCCAATGGACACACAAAATACGCAGTGCAGCGCCTGTTGATTTTCGGTCGATATCAGCATCGTCCACTCGATGCTGTGACTACAGCTGCACCGTCACCTGTGAAACTGCTCATTTACTTAATCAGAGCATATATTCATGTCTGCGATCTTAAACAGCCCACCCGGCACTTTATCCTCGAGGATGTTTTAGCAAAATCACTCAGCCTCTTCAGTTACCCTATATACTATTTCATTCTTTCTTTCTTTTTTCTTTAAAGGGATTTGTTTTCTTCTAACTTCTTTCAGTCCTTATTGCCCTTGCTTCCCAATTAGTAATTGCCAGGCAGAAGTCTGCCGCTTCCATTTTATCCCTCTCTCGGTCGTCGACATTCCAGCTTTCGCAAGTCTTTGGCGAGGCCAATCCTCCAATTTCCAGTCTCGAGCCGCATCTGGGATATGTACCAATGAGTCAGTGAGTCAGTCAATCAGATTCTTTCGACAGGAGAGTCACGATGCACACGCGTGAGCTCCGAGTGCGTCCCTTGGAGCAAGGCGATGCAGGCGAGGGATCGCCGGGAGTCGCGCCGCGCTTCTCCCGGCACGACCGGGGGATGCAATTTGCAGAGAGGGAGGGGGGGCACAGACGGGACGCTCTCGCCGCCGCTGGCCTGCTTTCGCTCGTCCGGAGGCCGTGGAGAGAGAGGGAGGCTCGCTCCCCTCCCCTCGGCAGCGGGGGCCTCGCCTGGGGCGATAGAGTGCCCCGGGGCGGGGGAAGGGGGTGGGTTTCTCACCGTCGAGTCGGAGGGCCGTGGAAAGCGAGGCGCCGCCACTCGTCCATCCCTCCCCCCGCGCGGCTCCCGTCCGGGCACCCAGAGGGCGAACACGGCTACCGAGGCTCAAAGACACGTCCCTTCGTAATAACAATAATCGGCGGCCCTCTTGCAGGCGACGGCGGCGGTGGCGGCCGGAGGGGCGCGAGGAAGGGTGGGTGGGGGTGAGGGGAGGGGGTGGCGTAGGGGTGGGCGGTCACTGGCCCCCGGGACGATACACACACCTTGGGGCTCTCTCGGAGAACGAAACGGTAGAATACCCGCTAAAAAAATCCGTCTATGTTCCTTAATGGTTTTATAAATTCGCCCACTGTTGGTGCTGATATGCTTCCTTTTGCATGGGATTAGATCGTGCGGCGGAGGCGCAAACACTGTGCGTCTCCATGGCACCGGTGCTGGAGAAGACCGAGCGGAAATCCTGCGATAGAATTTCAGTCATACAATTCTCAGAAAGAAGTGGCTGAAGGAATAAAACTTGGCCCCTGAACCATAATTTAATCCACAGCCGTGGATTAAGGGCAGTTCCACTTCTCAGTCGTTTCCACGAACACACACCCAAAGTTTAAAGTGGTGGGTGTGATGGAAGCTCTCGAACTTTAAATGTACCTTTTGTAATGAGCTGAACAAGGGAACACATTTACTAAGCATAAAATAACAAATCAAGAGAAAGAGCTGAAGGAATATGGTAGATGAACCAGC